>CM048750.1:218349044-218949044 GCA_026315105.1 Locusta migratoria | reverse complement strand
CACACCTGTGCTCCTTCGCCTGGTGAGTAATCTTCGTCTATTTTTTATATTTTATTTTTCCTGCTAGGAATTTTTCGTCTTAATAATCGTTATATATATATATATATATATATATATATATATATATATATATATATATATATATATATATATATATATATATATATATAGACACACAGCAGGTGTATCCCACACCACTGATGTCACCTAACCCTCAGTCGGGCTCATTATACACAATGAATAAATGCATTTGATTTTCAACATGTCCCAGATCAGCAACTAGGAGACTACAACAGCATTTGCTGGTTTCTGTAGGAATCCACAGAAAACAGAAGCTTTACAGAAAGTGTTGTTGTCACCAATGAGATTGTGTTCTCACTCGAGAGTGTGATGAAGATTCGCTACTCGCATACATGGGCGGATGTGAACCACAACACAAATTTACTCTTAACAAGTGGGATGTAATAGTCCGAGACTGTTTAATTGGCCTGTACATTCTCCTGGACCAACTACGTCATACACACCTCATATTCCTCTGAGAGGTTCTTCCAGACCTGCTGAATGACGTACCCAGCCTATTCATAATCACATTCAATTTCAGTAGGACAGATCCCCCACATATTTCCGCAGACAATGAGGGCACATTTGCAAGTAATCTTTCCTGGCCACTAGAATGTTTTTTCCTATGGAGGAATATGAATGGCCATGTGTATGAGACACCTGTTACATCACTGGAGGACCTGGGGGAGGGGGAACGGGCAGGACTGACGTACCAGCATGATGTCTTCTGCATACACCAGCTATCTTCAAGAGGGTGCCCCCGTCAATGCAGCATTATAGTCAGGTGTGTCTCAATACATCTAAAAAATGTTCAAATATTTGTAGAGCTTATGGGACTTAACTACGGGGTCATCAGTCCCTAAACTTACAAACTACTTATGAACTAGCTAATACTGAGAACGGCACAAATATCCATGCCCGAGGGGGGATTTGAACCCCCAACCGTAGTTGCCGTGCAGACCGTGACTGGTGCGCTGCAAACTGCTTGGCCACCGTGGCCGGCAATACATCAAGATAAAACTTTAAGCACCTCCTGTTGCGGGCATCCATTTGTAGCATGTGACTAAATAACTATAATGCCATTTAGTAGCCCTGGATGACCATTACCAACTGCAGTTTCCGTGTTGTATGTCCATGTACCACGTCATTTTGTATTTTTGTAATTACTCTGCACAGTATTTACATGAATAAAGAGGGAACAATAAGAATGACTAGATCAAAAAGGATGTACAGCAATACTGCAATCTTCATCTTCTATTGTACAATCCATATATTAACATATTATATTTGGATACAAATAAAAATAATAATTTCATAAGTGGTTGTCATGTGCTAATTCTCATCTTTTATTTTCTAGCATATGAGGAAGAATCTGCTGATGATGATGTAAGACACCCACCAACACCAAACTGCAAAGAAAGGTCAGTATTCAAAGCCATATAGCATGTCAGAATTTTCCTCACTGTCCACACACTTAATTTTGTTAAAAATGAAACTCTTCAAAAATATGTTGACGTTGCTGCTCACGAAGCCTTGACAAGCTCTCAAATAATTAACAAAATGACAATACTCTTTATTGAGGAAGTACCAGTTTTCTAAGGTAGTAAGTTTTCAAAGTTGTAATTTTTTTTTAATTCTTGAAAGTATGACAACAATTAGATTTCATTGTAACATAGCATATCTAGATAAGTGAACCTGTTATGTTCTCTTTCTTTTTGCATATTTTATATCAAATTCACATACTAATCATGTACAGCATAAATCATTTATGAAATCCTCACTAGGGTAGTATCACAACTAGTAAGCTTGTCGTAAGTACCGTATGTTAGCAACTTTGAGAAAGAGATTTATTATCTAATGTAGGTAACTAGCATTTAAATACCATGCATACAGTATTTTTTGGAAATCCTTTGTAAATTGAAACTCTTTTTATCATAAGATGTTTTCATGACTATAATTTTAGAATTAATTAAAAGTAGTGTTACAAGTCCATATATTTGTTTGGAAACATAAGTTAACTTTTTCTCATTTTTCTCTTTTTCATCACAGAGTAACACCTCGAAGACCAGTAGAGGGGCCTCCAAGTGCTAGTAGCTGGAGTGATAGTGGTCCAGAGGAACCACTTTCTCCAACGAGTCATCACAGGTACATGACGAAAATAAATATATATTACAGAGGGTAACCAGATGTTCTGCATTTCGCAGGACTCCTTTTTTTGATGCCTTATACTGCGACCTGCCAAGAGGTTAGAAAATCTTAAAAATATACTGCAATTCAAAATTATTATTATTGCCTTATTCACGGGAAAGCAGTAATTATTCAGTTAATGAAGAATGGGACTCATAAAAGCAAGAAGACTCTTTTTGCGGAGTAAAGGAAGATTCACAGCACCTGACACACATGTAGTCTGCTGTCATTGCAGATGTACACATTGCTCCCACCAATGAGATACGTAAAATATCTGACAGTAGTAAAATTACAAACACTTGTTGGCAAAAACAAAAGTCACACATTATGCAACTGTTTTTCTGTTCTTTGTGTGGTCTGAAAGTGGAATGCACATCACAAATTAGCTCATTTAAGATGAGGTGAAATAGTAGCAAAATTTTACGAGTCAAATATTGATGATTGTACTGTTGGTAACATTGTAAAATTCATTCCATGCCTGCCTACTATAAATGCATAAACAGAACACATAAATTCTTGAATGTAATAATGGAAAGTCCAGGTTGCAATTAATAATGTAGTATAAGGACAGTTTACAACTCACTGGAAAGACGTGGCGACGAGCTACAACAGTCACATACAACACTTTCAGCTATCGGCCATGGCCTTCTTCAGAAAATAGAACATTCACGCAATCACACAGGCACACAATGAAATATATATGGACCCATAAAAAATCCACACTTATCCCATTAACTTCTGATTATTACATAGTCTAATTTAATCAAAACAGTGTAGAATTCTACGATTCAATTCTGAGAAATTTTAAAATGTTAAAAGTAATTCATTCGTGTGAAAAATAAACTTGATTATGTTTCACTATACTCAGACCATAGTGTTCACCACAATTGTGTTTCACCATTATCATTTGTTTCACCACATTTAGAGTGAAGATTTTGAGTGGATGAGTATTGTACTTGCATGTTTCTTTAACCAATTTCAAAATGCAAAACAGGTGATGTAAATTAGGTATATTTGTAGAGAAGTTGAAATAACCTTGACAGCATTCATAAAATGTATTTTATGTTGTGTAGCATGTGCCATTTGTTACATCTGCTGAGGTTTAGGTTTAGTGTTCTTAATTGTGTATTTGTGACAAATCTGACTCGTTCTGTTCTTACTTTCAATTAATGTCGTTTGCAACGTTACATACACGAGAGAGAGAGGGAGGGAGGGATGGGGGGGGGGGGTGAGAGAAAGAGAGAGATGGTGTGCATATCTTATAATAATATATGACTGTGCTTATTGTCAAGAGTGCTAGATCAGATAAATATGTGTAAATTCTTTATTATAATTCTGACACAACTGTATTTTATTTCTGGTGACTAGATTCAAACTGTTTACTGCACCATGTTAGCAGTTCTACACTTTGAAGCTGGTTTGGCACTGTACAAGATTGTGCTATTTGTATGCTATCACAAAACAAGCACCATATAAATGCCACAAATAAAGAAGGCAAATGAGATTGATGTAAGTGCAAGATAGCTAAGCTGGTACTGAAAGTTGACAAATGTATGGATGTAGAAGCAATTATGACTAGTGGAAAGATAGAAAACACCTGCAGGAAAAGAGGTGTTTGGGGAGAAACGAAAATCAGTTGTATGAAGCCAAGAGCTCACATGGATCCCAAAATTAAGCAGAGAAGAGGAAAGTGTAAGGAATATATGGAGGGGCTATAGAAGGGAAATGAACTTGAATGTAATAGTATAGAAAAGTAAGAGAATCTAGATGAAAATGATATGATACTGCAAGAAGAATTCAATAAAGCTCTGAAAGATCTAACTTAAAACAAGGTCTTGGAGTAGATGACATTCTGTCAGAGGTATTAATGACCTTGGAAGAGCCAGCCATAATAAACGACATCCATGTCATGTACAAGATGTATGAGTTAGGTAGGGAAAAAAAACTCAGACTTCAAGTAGAACCTAATAATACCAATACAAAAAACAACTACACTCAGGAAGCGGCTACACGGGTAGCGGGGGCTGTGTGGCGTGGACTGGGCGGTTTTTTAGGTTAGATGGCCTCGGGAATACACAAAATGGGTTTCAGTCTCAAAGGGGGCAGGTCAGACACGGAAAGAAAGTAGACATAAAAACCATTGGTGTAACAGTTGTAAATTGTCGTAGCTGTGTTGGGAAAATTCCAGAGCTCCAAGCGCTGATAGAAAGTACTGAGGCACAAATCATTATAGGTTCTGAAAGCTGGCTGTCGCCTGAGATAAATTCGTCCGAAATTTTTTCAAAGGGCCAAATGGTCTTCAGAAAGGATAGAATAAATAAAACAGGGGGTGGCGTGTTTATTGCTGTTACAAACGGTTTATCCTGCAACGAAATTGAGGCAGATACTTCCTGTGAATTGGTCTGGGTAGAGGTGATACCTGACCACCGAAAATAAATTAATAATTGGATCTTTTTATCGGCCCCCTGACTCAGACGATGCGGTTGCAGAAATGTTCAAAGAAAGCTTGAATCATATTTCAAATAGGTATCCGAAGCATACTGTTATAATCGGTGGCGACTTTAATTTACCCTCGATATGTTGGCATAATTACGTATTCAAAACCGGGGGCAAATATAAAACATCGTCCGAACTAGTTCTGAATGCTTTTTCTGAGAACTACTTCGAACAGTTAGTTCATGAACCCACTAGAATAGTACGTGGTTGCGAAAATACTCTTGATCTCCTAGCAACAAATAATCCCGAGATAGTAAAGAGCATCAAAACAGATAAAGGGATTAGCGAACATCGAGTTGTAGTAGCGAGACTGAATATCGAAATTCCCAAATGCACCAAAAATAAACGAAAAATATATCTATTCAATAAAGCAGATAAAAATTCGCTTCACGCTTTCCTGAGTGATAGTCTCCAGTCCTTCAAAACTAAAAATGCGAGTGTAGATCAGTTGTGGCTTACTTTCAAAGACACAATATCAGTAGCAATCGAGAGATTTATACCAAATAAATTAATAAAAGAGGGGGCTGACCCCCCGTGGTACACAAAACAGGTCAGATCACTGTTGCAGAAACAAAGAAAAACGCATGCAAAATTTAAAAAGACACAGAATCCGCAAGACTGGCAATCTTTTACTGAAACTCGCAACCTAGCGCGGACTTCAATGCGAGAATCTTATAGTTGTTTCCACAACGAAATCCTGTCTCGTAATCTTGCAGAAAATCCAAAGAAATTCTGGTCATATGTGAAGTACACTAGCGGCAAAACACAAACAATACCTTCACTACGCGATAGCAATGGTAATACTACCAACGACAGTACTGCTAAGACAGAATTACTAAACACAGCTTTCCAAAATGCTTTCACCAAAGAAGACGAAGCGAGCACTCCAGTATTCAATCTAAGAACAGCTGCCAGCATGAGAAACTTAGAAGTAGATGTTCCTGGAGTAGTAAAACAACTTAAGTCACTAAACAAAAATAAATCTTCCGGGCCAGATTGTATACCAACTAGATTCCTCTCAGAGTATGCTGATGCAATAGCTCCTTACTTAGCTATAATTTACAACCGATCACTCAGCGAAAGATCCGTACCCAAAGACTGGAAAGTTGCCCAAATTACTCCAATATTCAAGAAAGGCAATAGGAGTGATCCCCAAAATTACAGGCCTATCTCGTTGACGTCGATTTGCAGTAGGATTTTGGAGCATATACTTTGTTCGAATATTATGTACTACCTCGAAGAGAACGACCTATTAACCAATAGTCAGCACGGATTCAGAAAGTATCGCTCTTGCGAAACACAGCTTGCCCTTTATTCACATGAAGTGTTAAGTGCCATCGACAAGGGATCTCAAATCGATTCCATATTTCTGGATTTCCGGAAGGCTTTTGATACTGTACCCCACAAACGGCTTCTAATGAAATTGCGTGCTTATGGAATATCTCCCCAATTGTGCGATTGGATTCACGATTTCCTATCAGAAAGGACACAGTTCGTTGTAATTGACGGTAAGTCATCGAGTAAAACAGAAGTGATATCTGGCGTTCCACAGGGAAGCGTTATTGGTCCCCTACTCTTCCTCGCGTTTATAAACGATTTAGGAGATAATCTGAATAGCTCCCTTAGACTGTTCGCGGATGATGCTGTCGTTTATCGGTTAGTGAAGTCAACAGAGGATCAAAAGCAACTGCAAAGCGATTTAGACAAAATTTCTACTTGGTGCGAAAATTGGCAATTGACACTAAATAAAGAAAAGTGTGAAGTAATACACATGACCACTAAAAGAAGTCCGCTGAACTTCAATTACGCGATAAATCAGTCAAACCTTAAGATCGTAAATTCTACCAAATACCTAGGAGTTACAATTACGAACAACTTTGACTGGAGAGAACACATAGAAAATATTGTGGGGAAGGCGAACCAAAGGTTACGTTTCATTGGCAGAACGACGATGCACCAGCTCCACCAAAGAGACTGCCTACATCACACTTGTGCGTCCTCTCTTGGAGTACTGTTGCCCCTTGTGGGACCCTCACCAGGTGGGACTGACGGAAGATATTGAGAAGGTTCAGAGAAGGGCAGCTCGTTTTGTTTTATCACGTCACGGGGGGGAAAGCGTCACGGAAATGTTGCACGGATTGGGGTGGAAATCATTAAAAGAAAGACGTTATTCATTGCGGCGTGATCTGTTTGCGAAGTTTCAATCACCGACTTTTAGTTCTGAATGTGAAAATATTTTGCTAGCACCCACCTACTTAGGGAGACATGACCATCCCAATAAAATAAGAGAAATCAGATCGAAAACGGAACGATTTAGGTGTTCTTTCTTCCCGCGCGCTATTAGAGAATGGAACGGTAGAGAAAAGTTATGAAGGTGGTTAATGAACCCTCTGCCAGGCACTTAAATGTGATTTGCAGAGTATCTATGTAGATGTAGATGTAGATGTAGAAGGTGCAAACAGGCGTGAATATTACCAAACAGTCATGATTGCAAAATCCTAAAACATATTATTTACATGTGGGAATGGGAAGACTCATAGAAACAGGATTTAGGTAGGATCAGTTTGAATTTAAGAGAAGTGCAGGAACATGTGAAGCAATAAATGACAGTATGACTTATACGATGGGTTATGGAAAGACAAACATATTCTAGATCAGGAGAAAGATTACAACAAGTTATTTTCAACTTGTACAGAAACCAGACAGCTGTAATAAAAAGTTGACGGGCACAAAAGGAGCACAGTGGCTGGGAAAGGACTAAGACATCTTATTCAATCTGTACATTAAGTAAACCATGAAGGAAAGCATGGAGAAAGGTGTAAAGTGAATTAAGTTGAGAATTTAGAAATAAAAACTTTGTGGTTTGCTAATGACATAATTCTGTTAGAGACAGTATAGAAATTGGAAGGTCAATTGAACAGTATGTGAAGTGTATTAAAAGATGGTGAATTAAATCAGGTGATGCTCAGGAAATTACATTAGGAAAAGCAAAAATAAAAGTAGTAAATTAGTTTTGTTATTTGAACAATGAAATAAATCACAATGAATGGCTAGAGCACAAAATATGTCAAATGCAGCATGGCAATTGATAGAAAACCATTACTCGAACACTGGATATTGATTTAAGTGTTAGAAAATCTCTTCTGAAGGAATTTGTCAGGAGTATAGCCTTGTTTGGGGATGAAACATGGACAACAAGTAGTTCAGACAAGAGGAGGATAAAATCTTTACAAATGTGATGCTACAAAAGAATGATGAAAATCGGATAGGTAGATTGGATAACTAAGAAGGAGAAGTTATCTTCTAAAGGAGGGGTCCTGTTAGTCAGTTCCCCTCATCAATGCACCTTTGGAAAGGCTAAATCTTTGATCTTGAATGCCTTTGGAAGAGAAGTGGCTGCAATTCAAAATTATTCTTTCTCTACTAAATAAATATGCCCCTCTTCATTTAACAAGTATATTTTACGACTATTTGTCCTATAATTCTTATACAACACTCCATTTCCAAGTTCGCAACAACTTGAATAATGTAGCTCTTACAGCGTATCTGAATACTACCAAGACTCTCTCAGAACAACATTTAAAAATAATTAAAATAAAACTCTTCCTCTTTCTTAAAAATCAAAGTATATAAAATAAAAAGTATTTCAATATGATAATTCTCTTTGACATCAGGAGCTGGTAGCTCTTTGCACAATCTGAACAGGTAGCACAATGCCGACTTTCCACTCACAAAGCCAGTCAAATGGACATACCAAAATAAATTGCAGCAGAATACTTCACTCCCATTCAATGCAACACAGTTGTAATGGTATCTTTACATCAGTACAACTTGTGCCTTTGCTTTCCTAGCGTACAGTCTCAGACATGCAAAGCAGACTCAGGACCACAATAAATCTGATTTGACACTAATTTTAAAGTCTTATCAGCCAAGGCATATCCGTGTAATGAATTCAGTGTTAAGTGTTATGTACCCTTTGCTGAGAAAAAGTTAATGAGGCTAGACAATATTAATAAACTATCAATATTCGATTAATATGGAAATTCTACACAGAGATGGTAAATTATTATTCAAAATTGATAGATTGGCTGGCCAGTACTTACCTTTTTGCTGTACCGCAGATAGTAACACACAGAAAAAAAGAGGAAAATAACAAGCTTTTGGAACTGTGTTCCTTCTTCATGTGGAGAGAAGGGAGAAAAAGAAGAAAAAAGGAATGGGAAAGGAAAAGAAAGGTAATTCACAACCTAGGTCATGAGGATGGTGTTGGAGGATTGTGGAAGTCAGAGATACTGTGTAGTAGTACTGAGCCATGCCAAAGAGGATATATGTATATATAACAAGAGAGGAAAGATCAAGCAGTAAAGAGAAGAAAAGAAAAGATGAGTGAACTGAATGATGCGGAGGGGTGTAGGGGGGAAGGGTTTAAAAATATTAATAAACTATCATCAACATTCTAATGAATATTCTATTTCTACCAGGTTTGACAATGATGAATGGCGAGCAGAACGTCATCATAGGCCAATTCTCCGATCCAAGTCTGACATCAGTCATCGATACTCCCGTGGACCACCTCCACTTGTGCCAAGGCCTGAACCAAAAACCGTTGAACAGCTGGAGAAATTTTTTGAACAACTTGGACTTGACACAAGAGATTACAGGTAAAGGTCTTCAAATACCTCACTTTGTTTTTACAGTTAGTTACACTATGGAAGCTTTAAAAAAATATATATTTAAATCAAACCAAATAATTAACAGTTGGTCTAAAAATGTAACAGACAACACAGTCAAACACTAAAAGTGATTGTAATCGTAATTGCAGCACACCAGTCTGTCTTATTTTTAGCCAGCTCCTCAACCCAGTTGAAAATCCTTTAAGCATTCTATAGTTATGATTCATATGTCACCCTGGTTAAATACAACCGAAACTGTAACCAATCAGCCCAGTCATCTTGAAATGTGCAGATTCAACAATATTTTACATTGTTTTCTGTAATTTTACATCAGACCAAACTTCTGACAGTGCTATGGTTGTCTTATCTTAACAGTGTATCTTCCCAGATGTAAGTCATATATATACAACTTAAATTGCTCCAATAGCTTCACTTATGATTACATACCAACACCTTCCCACTTGCACCTTCACTTGCTGATTAAAATTCCCTGATTTTTATGACATTTCCAGAATTTTATTATGCTTATAGTATTACACATATTATATTATACAGATTTTAAATGTAGCTTAGTCCTTTAGGACATATCTTGTTCAGCAAACGTCTTAAGTTAAAGTACATATTTAGCCGTAAATTCTATTCAGAAACAATTGCATTGATGTGTAGTATAATTATTTGACTATTTGGGCTGTTTTTAATAGGAACATTGTCAGAATCAAACACGTCAAAATTTTGAAAGATTGGTAAGTCAAAAACCTACTAAATTTACACTCTTGCTTGTAAAGAAATTATGTTTTTGAGTAATATGTCATTATTTTCACGTATCTTTTTAACTTGCCCTTCAGCATATTCTCTCTTCCCATTGCCTACCTGGTCTCAACCTCCGCTAAATTCAAATTCCCGCCCACCATCTTTAACATCTTTGCTTCGGTTCGCTGGACAGAGCCTCTGCATCAAGTGGTATCTCTGTCCAACTTCTTTGCTTTCTACAGTCTGTCTGCCTAGGTGTGTTTGCATTTGTGTATATGTGTGGGTGTGTGTGTATTTGTTAGCCTCCTTTTTTTCCTCCAAGGTAAGTCTTTCCTTTCTCGGGATTGGAATGACTCCTCATACACTCCCTTAAAACCCCCACCCTTCCCTTTTTCACCTCCTTCCTTCCTCTTTTCCTGAAGAAGCAACAAACAGTTGCGAAAGCTTGTATGTGTGTTTGTGTGTGATTTTATGTGTGTCTCTCAACAAGCCTGTCCTTTGGGTAAGTCATCCATTTTCTATTTTTTATATTTGTTTATCCCACCAGAAAAGTTTCCTTCTATAATTTTCATTTCATCAATTTGAATCTAACAATCACGATCGTATATACTTTCCTGGTGGGAAAAATATGTATAAAAAAATAAAGATTGTTTGACTTACCCAAAGCACAGGCCCATTGATAGATACAAAAAAAAAAAAAAAAAAAAAAAAAAAAAGGGTGAGGGTTTTAAGGGAGTGGATGAGGAGTCATTCCAATCCCATCATTCCAGGTGCAGACATATCTGTAAAGTTACAGCTTATCCACGTTCAGTTCAGTGGCTGAGTGAGCAAGTGTGACACTACAAACTCCAGTTGCCTCTTAGTTTTCTAGGTTTCCAAGCAATAAAAATTTATATGACAACTAATTTATTTTTATACTCACATAATTTAGATATATATGCAGAAAGGATACTTTAGAAGGAAAAAGAAAACTTTTCCCTAATTCTAATATGATAAGAAAGTGTTACTGTAGGGACCTGTGACTTTGCATACATGAAATAATTACTCAAGTTTCTTTGTTTTATTGCAGATGTTTATTCATTAAATGTTTGGAAATATATTACATCAATGCAATACCATTACTGATATTGCTCATGAAACACTTTAAATTGGCATGATTTGTTTCAGGTTCCATTATTTGATAGTGTCTCATAAGTCCAACAGGAGAGCAAACACAAATTATCTCAGATGTATTATTCTGTCTTGTCAACAGATCAATGTCAACACCTACGTCCGGTTCATCGTCACCAGTATACTTCGAAAGTGTCAGCTCTGTAGACTCAGCAGTAGCATGGGGTCCATGGGGAAGTGGAAGCACCAGTGGAAACACACCACGCCAGGCTGAGCAGCCTTCCATTGTTGAAAGAAATGCAAGAATTATCAAATGGCTGTGCAACTGTCGTAAAGCACAGCTCGCAGTGCGCACTTCCAGCTGACTGTCTTGTGTAAGCCACAAAAATAACTATCCTTACTTATTACAAAAATGGAAATTTTTAGAGGGAATAATATGTAAAACACAGGGAAGGAACCACTGACCAATAGCTGATTGATGAGAGGCATATAGAAACATGCAATAGAAACAGTATTCAGACCAGATTTTGAGCTCCTTCTCTTCCTCTACCAGAAATATACACATTCACACATACAATTGCACAAACACACACACACCTGACCATGACAAGACTTATTATTCAATTGCTATTGCATACATTACTCTTGAGATGCATTCACCTACAAGTAAGTTATTATTAATGTATGACACAATCAGTTATTCACACTAGTTTAACTCTGACTAGAGCAGACAAGAGACAGCACTCATGTGAACCTGAATTTGTGTGTATGTGTGTGTGTGTTTTCCTCTTTTTCTGACTAAGGCTTCAGGTGAAAGCTTATGTGAACAGTCCTTTCCTCGTGCCTGAAAGATGCAGCATGTCATCTTTACAGTGAATTATATCATTTCTGCAATTATGTTAATATTTTCATTATATGATAAACGCTGGAAGTACACATCATATATTATATTATAAGCTTTAGATACACTGTTAACAGTCACAATCACTCATGGACTAGAATAATTTTTTTATATATCCAGCTAGTGAATATAGTATTATTATCAGCATTGTAAATTCTTCTTGTCGGTTACCAATAGAATGACACTAATGTATCACGAACAAAAACAAAAACCAATATGATAATGGAAAGTCCAAGTTGTAATTAACAATATAGTAATAGGACAGTTTACAACTAACCGCAAAGACATGACGACAAGCTGCGACAGACACATAAAAAGACACACACATACAACACTTAACTTGAATCGAACTGCGGCAGTCGGAGCTGACGGTTGTGTGCCTGTGTGAATGTCCTATTTTGTGAAGACGGTCATGGCCAGTAGTGAAGTTTTGTGTGTGTCTTTTTTATGTGCCTATCAACTAAATTGAATCTCGAGCAAAACATGGGAGGAGAGAATGACTCTCTAGGCACTCCATTCTCACCTGAAGAACTGGGAAGAACAGTGCAGGCCCTGATGACATACGAGCTGAACAAATAAAGAACTTCGGTCCAAAAACTAATGAATGGCTAGCGAGGATGATGAACAAATGTTTGGAAACATTCCAAATTCCAAACCTGTGGAGGAAAGAATAAGTAGCAGCAGTACTAAAACCTGGCAAAGAGCCAACTGAACCAAAAAATTTCCAACCTATCTCATTTACATGGCACTTATACAAGCTGTTTGAAAGAATGATCTGGTGGAGAACAGTGATAAAGCTGGTTTCAGACCAGGGAAAGCATGTTGTAGTCAAATACTAAACCTCACTCAACACATCGACGACAGCTTTGAAAGAAAATTAAGAACAGCTGCAGCCTTTTTTGATCTTTCTGCTGCATATGATACAGTAAACCACCGACGACTCCTTACGAAAAGCCTATGAAATAACAAATGACATATGACTGACTTACATGTTAAGAGGCATGCTGCAAAATCATAGATTCTATATAACCCTCCAAGGGAAGAAAAGCAGATGGAGGAACCAAAAGAATGGTCTACCACAAGGAAGCTTTCTCTACCCTATTCTGTACAATATGTACACAAATGACCAGCCACACCAGCTGGAAATAAGAAGATTCATTTATGCAGATGACACTGCCATTACTGCTCAAGAAAGAACGTTTGAAGAAGGAGAAAGGAAACTGACAGAGGCTTTGGCTACCATGGGGAACTGCTATGAAGAAAACCACCTGCAACCAAATCTGGAAAAAAACTGGAAGTGTGCACATACCACCTCCATAATAGAGAGGCATCAAGACAACTGGCAATAGAATGGAGAGGCATTAGACTATGCTACTGCGCCATGCCTAAATATTTGGGAGTCAGCTTAGACAGGAACGCTGTCCTTTAAAAAACACTGCACCAATCTAAAAGGAAAAATATGTGCAAGGAACAACATTATTCATAAACTGACTGGGTCTACATGGTGAGTGCAACCTGAAGTCCTGCGATCATCAGTAATGGGACTCTGTTTTGCAGCAGGGGAATATGTGGCACCAGTGTGGGAGGCATCGTGCCACTCCAAACAAGTAGACATTGCTCTCTAAATGAGACTGTCAGGCTATCACTGGATGTATGAGGCCAACACCTATCCTCAAAATCAACCCACTTGCAGCCATAGCACCTCCAAATATCAGACATAGAGTAGCCAGTGAAATAGAAAGCAGGAAACAGCAAACTGACCCACAGCACCAAATATATAACCACCAAGCAGTTCCAGCTCGTCTTAAATCCAGTAAGAGCTTTATCCAATGGACCGTACCACTAGAAGGCCAACCTGAGACTCGCCACCTATCTTTATGGATGAATTCTTTACAAAATACGAATCTACAACCCAAGGTGGAAATTGCACAAGGGCAGCAACTACAGTATAGTACCTGGAGAACAGTGAATAGATTAAGAACAGGAGTCACAAAGTGAAAAGTAAATATGGTTAAGTGGAGCTATTCTGAAGATGACCAATGCGAATGTGGAAACATACAGACTAATGAACATTTAATCATGTGCCCTAGGATGAAAGTTGTTTGCACAATGGAAGACCTGCTTTTATGCAATGACAAGGCCATTAAAGCTGCAGAGTTTTGGAAGAAAGTTTAGATGTTCTCACTCAGACACGGAAAGGAAGTAAGTAAGTAATATATGTGCCTGTCGCAGCTCGTTGTCATGTCTTTGCAGTGAGTTGTAAACTGCTCCATTACTATGAGTATATTGTTAAAAACCAGTATGAGAATTATTAAATAAAAAATAATTAACAGAAATGAATCAAATAAGTTCTCAGCAATACCACTGGCAGAAATGAAGTAACAAACAAAAATTAAAATTGAAGAACATTTAAATAATGAAAGTCGAGGCTGGAAGAACAGTAAGGATAGATTGCTACTCATTGCTAGTCATCATAGAAAAGACACATTGAGCCCTAGACAGGTACAACAACAAAAACTACACACACACCACTGGCCATCCAAAATACAACAACAAGAAGGAGCAGAGAGAACACAGTCAAATTCATTTGAGAAATAATATATTGTTCAAAGGCCACAAGATTGAAAATACAGCATCATGTTGTAGTGTTACAAAATAAACTACATTTTCTTTCTGGATCGACTTGAGTTTATCAAGGCATTCATTTGCATATGAGCAACAGTAATGCAGTAAATACTGTGAGGATCTGTCTTTGTTGCAGATATGACAAGCAGTTGATCACTGCACAGTGGATGCAAGGAGAAAGTGTAGAGTGTTCAAAGAATAGACAATATATATATATACTCTGTTTTGTGTATAAACTCCGTAGTATTATCTTTTGTTTCAATTACTGCTGTTGATCTGTTAATGTTGGAAGTTCTCTAGAAGCAGACACATGTATTCATTTTGGCTTTTTAATAATGGCCAATAAAAAACAAAGTGAAGAATTTCAAGGCTGGTGTGTTGTGTGAAATTATTTAATTACTATTGTCACTCTCATGTTTAATACAAGATGTGGAGAAGACATCTGATTGCCTTGGTGGCATAAGAGTTTGAAAAAGTTTGCAGACACAGCATAGCTGGACCTCATTTTATTATTAATTTCTACTCAAGAGATAAATGAGTGGCCACAAGATTTTACTAGCTGCGCGCAAAGATCTTAGTTGTGTTTTCCATTTTTAATACTGAGCAAATTTGTATCTAAGGGAAATGAGTCTTTAATGTTGTATGTCATGTGTGGGTGGCATTATCCTGTTACAATGTGGCAATTGGCAAGATCCAAAGATATGGGAGGACAACAGTGTGCAACATTCCAGAGCTGTGATGCTGCCTACCGTAGTTGTCGGCATATAAGACACACTGGCATATAAGACGCACCCCACTTTTAAGACACTTCTTTTTAGGAAAAAAAATAAAACATACATAATACATCGATTGCAATATAATACATCTGTTAAAGTACATCAAATATCTAAGACAGTTCCTTCAAATAGTGTTCATAAACTTTATGCAGTCAAGTTCCTTGACAAGCTGCACTCACTCAAATGGTATTTTGCATATCGCCATTTACAGTGTGCTCCGAGTATGGCGCGATGGTTGACGAGAGTGTCTTAAGGGCTTACAATTGCAACCTAGGTGGCACTACTTACGATTGCTCACAACAGCCACTGCACCAAGTATCAGTTCGAGGGACGAGTAGGGGGTTTTCAAGTTTAAAATGACATGTATTGAGAGTTTATTGTGAAGTGCTAATATTTATGGAAGTATTTTTATGATGTTCCATAAACTGTGAGAATGAGGGATGGTTTGCGTCTGTGTATTGGTTGGTACACTGTATGCGGCACAGCAAGTTATAACCTTACAATTAGACAACTTTGAGATGCAGAGGCTGCACAAACATCACAGAAACACTTTTGTACATATTTTCACTAGAGAATGTGAATAAATTCTCAAATATCATCAGGCAAGACAAATACATGAGCAGTGATTGATTATTAAAATAATTAATGACACCTTTACAGGATTACCAAAAAAAATCAATTATGATGAACGAAATTACGTCGAGAGTTTCAATTAAGCTTGGCCACAAAAATAGGTACAAAATTCAGATTACCTTTACTATATAATAAAGATCCTTACAGGTATTTTAGTGCATATTATGTACATACATCAAGTATAAACTACAAAAATGAAGAGAGAATCTTAAACCAAATTTTCCCACATTTTACACCATTTTTTAAATCTCTTGAAAGAAATGGAATTTGTAGGTACCTACTTTAACTGGCAACCAGTGTATAAGACACATCCAGTTTTTTTTTTTTTTTTTTTTTTTTTTTTTTTTTTTTTTTTTTTTTTTTTTTTTTTTTTTTTTGTAGGAAAAAACGGGGAGCATTGAGGGGAGGAGCTACAAACAAGTGCCAACAGTTGCGCCTGTGGGAGAAGCATTGTGTAACTCGCAGCCAGCCACGCACTTAAGAGTAATAGTAGTATTGGCTGCCAGTGTGGTAATGGAGGGGTATGTGCAGAATGGATGAAAACTGGCTCGCCTTCGTACATGATGCTGACTATAGTGTACCAGCTATGCATACGGGAGGGATGCATAGTGGAATCCAGTACCACTCCAAACCATAATACAAGGTGCAGAACCAGTATGAGGATGCATAGCAAGGCAACAGTCTATCATCATGGTGTCTCCAGACTAATCTGACCATTATAATGGTGCAGGCAGTATCAGGATTCATTGGTAAAAACATCATCATTCCAATCCTTATTCTGTCTGCAGAACCACAATGGTTGGAGACCCCCCCCCCCCATGCTGAGAGACTGTTGCCTTATGCATACCCATACTAATCCTGAAACCGGTAATAATGGTTTGGGCTGGTACTGGATTCCACTGTCCACTCCCATAAGCCCCTACAATGCATTGCTGGTAAACAAAACCAGCTAGCATTACAGCTCTGCATAGGAGACTGTTGTTCTCTTATGGCTTTGGAGCTTACTGATGGCCATACTTCAACAGGATAATACATGACCATATAGTAACACACAATGTTCAAGATTTACTTTCTGCCCACTGAACTGAATTACTGCTGTGGTCTCCCTGTCATCTGATCTCTTGCCTATCAAAAACATCTGGTCAAAGATTTTGGAACATCTGGCCCAGGATAAAGCACTTACTGCTACATCAGATCAACTTCGGCATTGATTATTAAAACCCAACACCATATCCAGAGCCTCTTCGATCCAATGCCAAGGTGCATAGCACAGTGATATACAGCAATGGTGGTAACAATCAATACTGATACCATCTTCCTAACTTCACAAGAAAGCTGTATTTCCAGTCATTTGATCTTTGTACAATGTGCTCTCTTCCAAATAAATAAGACTGTGAGATGGTCATTTTTTGTACTGCATTTTGGAAGGTCAGCAGAGTGTGTGTATTTTTGTACAAGAGGAAGACAGAGAGAGATATCAGTCAATTGCCTACCACCTCTGACACTAATCAAAACAATATTTTATTTTATTTGAATAAAATGTTAATTACTAGCAAATCACCAAGAATATTTTAATTATATTGTTTCAGGTGAAGCTTGGGTGGATTTGAGCAAAACTGGCTTGTGCCTCAAGTGACAATACTGCATTGGATCCTGCACAATGGGATGGACCTGTGACAATATTTAGCGAAGGATTATTTTGTTTTTTTATTGTAACTTAAATGAAGAGATTGGAGTCTCTTTCGCAGTGATGGTGCTTTAGAGTACAGATTTACTTGTCACATAGAAGAAAATGAAATGTCAATGAAAAGCACACATTGTGTCAGAAATTAGATACATGTGACTGTACACGAATTGTGATGTCAGAGAGACATGCCAAGTTAATTAAGTTCTGTTACATCTTGAAAGATAGTGAATATTAAAAATTTATTTATTAATGGTTATGTCATTGGTTCCTTTGTTTGAGGAGGATTCACATACACTATTTGAAATATAAAAAGTGGAAGAGCAACAATTTTAAAAGTTAGAAATGAAACACTTAGTATGAACTTTTAGTGAAATAATTTGCATTGTGAAACACTCTGCAGTTTTATTGTAATTTTTATTGCATATTATAGTACTCATAAAATGACAATATCAAAAATTTTCCACCATTGTAATTTTTAAAACAAATTATAATTTTTGACTAAAAATTAAGAGCTGGACTGCATAGTAACATGAACAAATTTCACTTTATTTTTCTGTATGCCGCTTTTTTTGTATGTAAGCTGCAGCTGAAGCTATTTTACTTGACTTTTAAGTAAAAGAAATTTCATTTTAGAGAATTTTAACAGACTAGATTTGGTAAACAAGTGGTTGTAGTTTAGCAGATGAAATATTGAATGGTTAATAAGTGTGGTGTGATATAGGACTTTATACAACACACTTCATTATTTGTTGTTCAGAATATTTAAAAAAATATATACCAAAGAATACAGTATGTAAATAAACTGTGGCTATGAGAAATTAATTACATTTCCTGAGCTCTCAAATGAGCTCAAGGTGTAGTTTCAGTGTATGCTGTGACTTTCATTATAGATGTTGTAATTACCTATTTCTAAGGTAATGATATAGAGTTTTCATGCTGTGACTATGAGATATAGATTCCGTAATCATAAAAATGTTAAACTATGATTAATGGACTGGAAAGCACTTTCACTATTGGCAATTAGACCATTTTCTCTGTCTTTTGCAGTTAATGTGTGCAATTATTAAATATTATTAATGTACTACCAGTCATAATTGTGTTTGTGCACTCTACATACCCAACACTCAACAAAACAAAATGGAATGAAATGGCAAAGTAGTACTAAAGGCATTAGAGAGTAACTGCCAGAGTAACAGTGCTATGGCAGGAAAATGTTTAAGAATTAGATGGACAAAATTTAATAAACAGTGATCACTGCCTTGACACTATATTTACAGTGCAATTAGTTATTTGTGAACAATGTAACAGAGTGAAAAATGTAGTTCATAATGAATGAAAATTCAGAGGAGTAACTCAATAACTTCAGTGTGTTTATAGCTAACCAGCCAAAACATCAGATTTATAATTATAGCTGCTTCACCAACAAGTCCAAGGAAAAATGAAAAAAGGCATCTAATGGATGTTAATATGCGTGGAAAACTGTGAGAATAATGTAATATAAAGAAAACAGGCAAGTCAGTTCCCTGTTTTTTTCTGGTACTTCAACTTTTCCATCACTTGTTTTTTTCTCGGTAGCATCTCACTGTTTCATGACCAGACCATATATCATGTGTGTTTATAACCTGTTGATGGACTGATCTGAATATGCTGGTATGATTTTCACATAACAACTATTAGATTTCTTATCAATTAAAATTTACTTTAGATTCTGCAGGTTTATTGTTTATTCTGTATAAAACATAATCTGACACAGTAACAATACTGTATATTAAAGTGATGTTAAAAACTGGATTTCTTCCTTGATGCACAGAAGTAGTCTCATTTATATTATTTTGGTAACATCTTTAATTTAATGGAGCAGTAACAAAAGATTGTTTCTTGAGTCCTGTAAATAAAATAGTGACCAGCTATGCAATTTTTTCTCCTTATTGATCTTTAAACAACAAATTGTTAAATTACTGTATAGTGACAAATTACAGTTATGAAATATTTTATCAATATTTATTTGCAATAGCGAATTTCTCACAGCTTCAATGTATTAGGTGTAGATGTATTACCAAATTTTTATATGTCACCATTTGATAGTACCTCTATACCTTATAAAGTGTAGCTGTAAGAATCCCGTGATTGCAAATAAATATTGATAACCTTAAATAGTGGTGTTGAGTGAAAGATAGTTAAAAAAAACATACATTTCAGACCAACGTCTATAAAACTGTTTCGTGTAAAGATTTTTTTATCTGTTAAAATAATCGATATTAAAATGAAATATCATTTTATGTGATCACCAACTCCTGTAAGGGTTATAAGTGTTGAAGTAATGTGAGCAAGGAAAAAATATGATTTTTTTCTTAGCTGTATTGCATTATTCCTGTTATTTCATATATATCAATATGATTATTGTTATGTTAATCTGTAATGAGGTGCATAATTGTATACAAAAGTTACTGTTATTTCTGCAAATGAGAGCAAATAAAAGTGTGAATAAATGTATCCTATTTCTTTCTTAACTTCACCCCTACACTTACTTGAAAACCATGAAAACTACAAAAATTATTTTCATCTGATGCTCTGGTGATTTATGTTTGAATATCATGAAATAACCGTGGTTTGGAGCCCACGTTAAACTGTAGGTCCCCCCTGTAACTGGCTGGGTAAGTCAGTTCGAAGGTCGGAGGAAGGCAACGGCATATCACCTCCAAACAGGACCATGCCTAGTAAAGCACTGTGGTGTTCAAACCAATCTTCGGATTGTTGACTGCTTTACCTTATCATGAAATATTTTTTATTTATAGTATGTTCCAATTTGATAGAGAGTACCTACACAGTAAAGACTAATACAAAAACATACAAACATTTATTCTATCCTAGCTCAGTTATCTACATATACATGGGATACTCTGCAAATCACATTTAAGTGCCTGGCAGAGGATTCATCGAACCACCGTTATACTATTTATCTCCCATTCCATTCTCGAATAGCGTGCGGGAAGAAAGAACCCTTGAATCTTTCCGTTCGAGCTCTGATTTCTCGTATTTTAATCTGATGATCATTTCTACCTATGTAACTGGGAGTCAACAATATATTTTCGTATTCAAAGGAGAATGTTGGCGATTGGAGTTTTGTAAGTAGTCCACGCTGCAGAGATAAGCACCGTTATTGTAATGATTCCCATCCAAAAATCCTGTATCATTTCCATAATGCTGTCTCCCCTGTATCGTGACAGAACGAAATGAGCTGCCCTTCTTTGGACTCTTTAGATGTCAGCAGAATCGCCATTACTATCATGTAGTGAGGGTATTGTTTGTGTTTTGCCCCTAGTATATTTAACATATGACCAAAATCTCTTAGAGTTTTCAGTTAAATTTTGAGAAAGAGTTTTGTTGTTATAGGTATTGTAGGCATTTCGCATTGAAGTCCTCGCTTCTGTGTAGGATCGCCAATCCTGGGGATTTTGTGTTCTTTTAAATTTAGCATGCCTTTTCCGTTGCTTTTGCATCAGTGTCCTGACCTGTTTTGTGTACCAATGGGGATCACCTCCTTCTTTTATTAATTTATTTGGTATAAAACTGTCAATTGTTGTCCATACCACTTCTCTGAATTTGAGCCACATCTGGTCTACACCTACATTTAGTGTTAGAAAGAAGTGGAATCTGTCTTTCAAGAAGCAATGTATTTTATTTTTATCTGCTTTCCAGAACAAATATACGTTTCATTTATTTTTGGTAACTTTGGGGCTTTCGATATTTAATCTCGCTACGACAGCTCTGTGTTCACTAATACCTGTATCCGTTTTGATGCTCGTTATGAGCACAGGATTATTTGTTGCTAAGAGATCAAGTGTGTTTTCACATCCATTTACGATTCTAGTGGCTCATGAATTAATTGTTTGAAGTAATTCTCAGAGAATGCGTTGAGTACAGTTTCACATGATTTTTATGCATACTTCCTGATTTTAAAATATAATTTCATTAACAGATTGAGGGTAAATTAAAATCACCTCCTACTATTATTGCATGAGTAAGGTACGTTTTTGTAATTTGACTCAGGTTTTCTTTGAACCTTTCATCTATTGCATTGTTAGAGTCGAGAGGCCGGTAAAAGGAACCAATTATTAACTTCTTATGATTTTCAGGTACAACCTCTACCCATAATAGCTCACAGGAACCATCAACTTCAAATTTTCTACACGAAAGACTACTTTTGATGGCGACAAACACGCCTCCATCTATTTTGTTTAATCTATCCTTTCGGAACACAGTTAGATCTTTTGCAAATACTTCTGCTGAACTTATTTCCGGCTTGAGCCAACTTTCACTGCCTACAATGATGTGTGTTTTGGTGCTTTCTATTAACGCTTGGAGTTCTTGTACTTTCCGACACAGCTAGACAATTTACAACTGTTATACCAATGGTTCCTAGATCTACATTTCTCCTGTGATCCACCTGCTCCCTTTTAGATTGCCCATTTTGTTTTTCCCCGAAGCCCTCTATCCTAGAAAACCGCCCAGTCCACACCACACAGCCCCCACTACCCGTGTCCTGCATACAGTGGACACTGACCTATTCAGCGGAATCTGGAAACCCACCACCGATGGTGCAAGTCAAGGAATCTGCAGCCTGCACAGTGGCAGAACCGTCTGAGACTCTGATTCAGGCCGTCCACTCAGCTCTGTACAAGAGGTCCACCGTCGGTCCTGTCAACTATGCTGCAGATGTTGAGCTCTGCTTTCATCTTGCAAGCAAGACTGGCAGTCTTTACCACTTCAGATAGCCACTCAAAACCTGAGAGAATCTCTTCAGATCCGAAGAAACACACATCATTGGTACGAACGTGAGCCACCACCTGCAGTTGGCTGCACCCCGTACCCTTCATAGCATCTTGGAGGACCCATTCCACATCTGGAATGACTCCACCTGGTACATACATGGAGTGCACGTTGGCCTTCTTCCCCTCCTTGGCAGCCATCTCTCTTAAGGGGCTCCATCACTCGCCTAATGTTGGAGCTCCGAACTACAAGCACACCCAGCCTCCGTGAAAGTCCAGATCTTGCTGGCTGGGTGGTGACCTCAGGGTGAGAGACAACATCCGACTCAGGAACGTTGTCCTGAACAGATATAGTGCCTCAAACCTGTTCACAAGACGAACCAGGGAGGCCTCACGATCGGTCCCCCAGAATGTCTTGCACCGCCTGCCATGCACTGGAGCGACCTCCCACGCAACCATGGGTAGGATGTCTGCCTCACTGCTAGCAGTATCAGGACATGTCGCTGGCGCAGGCTGATTGGTTGAGATGAGGGGAGTCCGTTCAGTCACCACTACCGGCCAACAACAATGACACACCTCGATCGCAGCCTCCAGCTGTGCAACCGAGGTTAACACAGCTTGAAGCTGGGAACAAAGTGTCACCAGCTCAGACTGCTTCCACACACAGCAGTCACAGTTCCTATTCATGATTACAGTGCCAAGAAAACAAAACTTACAGTCGCAACGTGCTCAAAGGAAGACTACACTGTTTGTTAAAATGCAGATTTGAATCTAATATGCATGAGAGCACAGTATAAATTTACAAACTGAAACGAAATTGCACAGACAAAAAGCAAAATACT
The DNA here is from genome assembly GCA_026315105.1 of Locusta migratoria. Taxonomy (NCBI): domain Eukaryota; kingdom Metazoa; phylum Arthropoda; class Insecta; order Orthoptera; family Acrididae; genus Locusta; species Locusta migratoria. The sequence goes on along the minus strand of CM048750.1, from coordinate 218,925,535 downwards.
ATATGTCACTTCTAATAAGAAGCCGGTTTCACTTACAGAAGGCTGCGTCTGCTGGTACTCAGCCGGCAGCTAAATAGACCCCCATCAACCCATCACACCATCTAGACCCTGCATCGATGACCTTTTTAATGTACCACATCCCCAAAAACGCCCTCCCAACACTCCACAAAATTCAAACAAACCATATCCCTAAATCCCATAAAACTTGGATTCCTATCCAGAGGTCTCGCCTTCAGCTCCACATTCTAGTTTAACTAAGTTGGACATGTCAAAAATCTATCCTCCTCCTCTATCCTTACAGTGGAAACACTTCTTCACTATCAACCCTTCCCAACACAAACATTGAACCCTGCCTCACCCACTTTACACACCACAGACCATGATTCGAAGTGCAGCAGCCAGAGGTGATGGTTGTATGACTGTTGTGTGCCTGTGTGATTGCGTGAATGTTCTATTTTCTGAAGATGACCATGGCCGATAGCTGAAAGTATTGTATGTGTGTGTCTTTTGTATGTGCCTGTCGCAGCTCCTCGTCGCCACGTCTTTGTGGTGATTTGTAATCTACCTTTGTTGTGCACTTTCAATTCTGATGTTTCAACAACCGTACATCTCAACCATGGTCTTACCCTCTGCTAATAGGCAACTGAGCTCTAATAAGTGTAAAGGAAATGTCTGCCCAGAAGTTGAGGACTATTCAGCTGAAAGTATCTCAAAATGAAGAGTGGAGACTGGCTTTGCCTTTAATAAAACTGGCCATCACAGAAGGTTAGTATGATTGGACAATAAATTAGCAAGTGATCCACCAGGATTTTCACTATCTTCTAGTATGCCCTAAAATAAGAAACATCATGTACAAAACCCTTCCCACCTCTTTAAAAAATTTTGTTAGACATTTGAACTACGGAAATCCTTGTACATCTTTATATGACAAATACTTTCAACTCCTTCCACTTATCAAATCTGTTTGAAGAATCAACGTTTTAGAAATGGGTGGGTCAACACATTGACAATAGTTTTCACTTGTTGTAGCCATAGCACTAGACATCTGATTTGGACATACCACATCAGTTGTACTCACACCATAGCCTCCTTCACTCAGGGATGTATATGTTTCTGAGTAAACACTACTATTAAGACTTTATGATATGATATTGTCAGATATTTTTCATCAGCCAACAATTAGTAATATGATGGTATGATCACTATGCCACATATTCCTAGAGGATATAGCCATTGCATGAGGGCACACACCATTTGCCTAATGTAGTAATTAGTGAACAGATTTTCAGTTGCAGTACCTTTCCAAAAAATATGGCTTCTTTCATATGGACAAGGCAATATATGGATTTGAGAACATGAAATCAAACAAAATAAGCACATTTTTCCCCTTCTATTTCATGCTTATGTACCTGTTAAAATATTTTATCTGCTTTTTTAATATAATAGAGAATGGACAGTATTTAATGGCACTGCTTATTCAGAAGCCAACAATGGTGAATAATCACTAAAATTTAGTTCAATGAAGGCTGCAGTAATTATTTGTAGGCCTAAAAACAATGGCCAATCTCAATAACAACTCTCAACCTTCAGCTGTGTAATCAAATAAATTTTAATAATATAAAGGCAAACATTCCTGTCCAGAAAAACATTTATGAAAAGTAAAGAAAATTTGTATTTCACTGTACTGTTTTTAAAAGAAAACACCATTTCCTACCACAAATGAAGGGTTTTATTTTTATAATTCACCCATACGTGTTTCGCCCTAGTCACAAGGCATCGTCAGTGGGTGTCCTGAAATATTTACATGTTTCTGTTTACATATAAAGGTTAGGTTTCTTACACATGTACATTTCGTTTCTGATTTACAACAGTTCGTTGTTTGCCTAAAATGGTGTACTTACAGCACTTGCTACACCATATCAGTCTCTTTCCAGCAACCAGGATGAAAGGTTCCACTGTTTTCTGAAAAACTTCGCATTTTTCTGATGATGATGATGATCGGCGTTTTAGGACGCTCAACAGCGAGGTCATCAGCACCCGTTCAGCATTTTTCTGGTTCCACTGTCATCTGCTGCCATACTGGGTCCACTGTACTTTGTTTTGTAGTGTTGCCAACCTCCTAAGCTTATTTGAAATTCAACTATTTCATTGAATGTGTGTTTGTGTGTATGTATGTGTGAGTGTTGGTATTAATATTTTTTTTTTTTTTTTTTTTTTTTTTTTTTTTTTTTTTTTTTTTTTTTTTTTTAAATCTTTGTGTGTGTGTGTGGGGGGGGGGGGGAGTTTGGGATTATGTGTTGGGATTTGTGTCTATCATATGGTCAATCAGTGAGTAGTGGAGTAGCAAGTGCTGTGAGTACACCATTTTGTAGCAAACAACAAACTGTTTTAAATCAGAAATGAAATGGTTTGTACATATGTAAGAAACCTAACCTTTATGTGTAAACAGAAACATGTAAATATTCCAGGACACCCACTGATGATGCCTCGTGACAAAGGCGAAACGCATATGGGTAAATTATAAAAATAAAACCCTTCATTTACAGTAGGAAAAGGTGTTTTCTTTAAAAACTGCTCAAATGGCCACTACAAGCAACGTATTAAAGAAAATTTGACTTACAAACAAAATGGCACCAGTTCGTTGACACACACAAAAATAAAAAAATAAAAAATGCACACACCAAAGCATATGTCTGCCTTGTTTTGTGTGTGTTTATTTACCTTTTTCCCCCAAGGTAAGTCTTTCCTCTCCCGGGATTGGAATGACTCCTCATCCACTCCCTTAAAACCCGCATCCTTTCCTTTTCCCTCTGCTTCCCTGCTATTTCTCTGAAGAAACATCCTAGGGTTGCAAAAGCACAGTTATGTGTGTGTGTGTGTGTGTGTGTGTGTGTGTGTGTGTGTGTGTCAACAAACTGGTGCCTTTTTGCCTGGTAACTCAAATTTTCTTTACTTTTCACAAATACATTTTAAGAATGACAATCCAGCAACTGGAACCTAAGTTTAGTTATTGTGGGCATTGATTTGAAAAATTCTTATCTGTTTTCCATATTATTTTTCATCAGAACATATTTTAACAAGAAAACCATATGAAAGGTAAAGAAAGTTGTGTGCATTTTTGGAAGAATTCAAGACTCAGTTTATTGAAACTGGCAGCATAGTTCTGTGATGTGCTGTCTGTGAAGTAAACATTGGAATCAATGAGAATCATCAAAGAAACAGAATAAAGCAGCACATTCAGAACAACAAAGACTTATAAAACACTGTTCACAATTCAAAAACTATGTAGACTACTTTGATGCACATCTTCACTTCAGGATATGAAAAGCAGTGGTCACTCAATGAGTTTAGTGTGTATCTGGTCATGGTATTAATCCAGTCAGGAATTCCAGTCCACAAGGTAAGTAATCCTGCAGTCAAATCATTTCTTCAGAACTACACACAAAGGTCAATACAGAGTGAGAACACTTTAAGAATAATTTACATACAGCCAATTTATGAACATTTTAAAGAAAATTAAACAGGTAGTCAGCAAACATGAGTTGGGAATTTACTGGATGAACTACTGATGAGCTGCAGAGATATATCTTGAATGTGTTCGTTTTTTTATTGACTGGTGAATTGGTAAAACCTGTGCTTTTTAAAATGTACCAATTTGGGAAGACAAATCCCTGAGCAGTAATGCAATCACTCAATGGCTCATGTATAAACCTGTGGCCAGATGGCATAAAATACAAGTGACCCATCAAGCATATTACATGCTTTCGGCTTTTCAACAACTGAAAAGCATGTATCCCAATCTTAACCATGTGTCTTGTTTTACATGTGGTCTACACCATTTTTACGAAAGTATCTGAATTACTGCAGTGTAAATGACTTTATTGCTGGTTTGAAGATAATTCTGGTAAAGGCTCCAAGTTGTCAAATTTTGTATCATGAAATTACAGGCCTCCACGTTCCCCAGTTTTCTGTCATCACAAGGTGGGTACTTGGATAAGATGTGCAGTTTTCTTATGCAAAAATTTTCATAAAACCAAAAACTTCATATACATTATATTCAATGGATGCAGCAGCCATAAAGCACACCCAACAAGTACCTAGAATTGGCAATTTTTGCAGTATATGCAGTAGCACCCCGTTTTAACACTTTTCAAGGGACTTAATGAAGATGGTGTACAATGTGAGAAAATCTAAAACGCGGGGAAATAATGTTTTAAATGGTAAAATATGCTTACTGGATCGCCCTTGCATTTTTGTAGTTTATTTATGATATATCTACAAATAGGCATCAAAATACTTGCAAGGAAGTTTATTTATTATGTAATAAAGATTATCTGAATTTTGTACTATTTTAAGCAGCAGGCGGAACTGTAACTGATAACTTTATAGGAGGTACAAATTTTTGACGTAATTTCATTAATCATAATTGACTTTGTCAGGAAGCCTTTAATTGGCATTCATTATTTACATAGTGAAACTACACAAGTTCCATCCTTTTTGTATTTTCAATGTTCTGCACAATGATATTCGTGAATTTATTTGCATACTCAAATGTTAATATATGCAAAAGTATTTTTGTGACATTATCACAGTGTCAGCATCTCACACTATAATCGCATTTTTGAGGTTATAATAGAGGCCTACCGCACCCCTTTAATGTGCAGAAAAACGTACAGTACACAAGTAAACTATAAGTCTCATTGTTTATAAAACTTCACAAAAATACTTAGATCCATATTTGAATTTCACAATAAAAATAAATTCTTGAAACATGTCATGCAAAGCTTGAGAAACTATCAGTTGTGTAAGGCATAAACAAAGCCGACAATCGGTGCAGTCACTGATGGGATCCCTGGTGTGTACTAAAAACAATGAAACATAAAATATACGATTTAATAAAGACAAAGTGCCAAGAAACTTGACTGTGTAACGTTTATAAACACTACACATGAAGATGAAAGCCATGTCAGCATCAAATAAGCCAATTATGTCATTTTTTCTTCATGAACATGGTTTTAAAAACATAAAATGCGGGAAAAGTGTAAACATGTTAATGCAAAAACAGGGGAAAATTAACATTGCGAACATAGGAAGTTTGACGGGCCCAACAAAAAAATGGGTAAATGGCAGGAAAATGTAAAATCCGGGAATGTAAAAACAGTGTTTTACTGTAGTTACAAGTATTTGTCTGATGTGATTTGGAATTTCAAAGAAGGAGGTATGGATGAGGAGGAAAATTGGAAGAAGTTGATGAGTGTTAGGCAGATCCTTGATGGATTTGCCTAAGAAAAATTTGAATTAAATTTTATGAATGATCCAGACATGGAAATGTTTGCAACATTGACTGAACTTCCTTAACGTGTGCTGACAAAATATGCTTCATTGCTTTCACTTGATGCTGAATGGAGTTTCAGCATTTATAAGGTCCTATTGAGCTTAAAGTGTCAGCAACTTTGTGTCAATAAATACTGAAATGATGTCTGTAGTCTAGTATAAAGAAATATCTAATTGGGACAAAGTAAGCTAATGAATTTGTTTACCAAATAAAATAGTTTTGTCAACACCTTTTTGTGTGTATTTCAGAACCGTTTTGCCCCCTTTCTCTCCATAAGTTGCACCTTAATTATCTTTCACTAATAGTAATTTAAAATTTGTTGTAAGGATGTTTCAATATGAGTTGTAATAAATGGCATTCTGTACATTATTGAGCAGAGGACCACACCTGAATTTGGCAACCAGATTTTGACATTTCTTTTACATCTGAAATTGATTCAGAGCTCTGAGACCAAAAGTACTGGATATTATTCAACACTGCATATTTCTACAACAGTTTCATACATGTCTCTGAAACCCAGTTTAATGGTGAAACCTTAGTGTTGCAGAGGTTAATCACTTGAGGGTTGCTTCACAGTTATGTAGGAGTAGGTGTACTACAAAATATATTTCCGCTTCATCTAAATCTTCATTTGTATTAATGTAGTTTGCTCATTATTCACTAAAACATAATTTAAAACAAGCAATCCATTAATAATATGAAAATATGTATGTAAAGGAATATATGTAAAGCTAGAAATTTCTTGCCACTGATTTAGAGAACAAACACTTCTAAGAAACACCATAGCATTTTTACAGCTTTGAAAAATTAATGTCTCCTGGGAGCTCCTTCCCACCTGGTTTGCCTTCAGATTGAATTCTTGTTTGATATAAGGAAGATCTTGATAAGGTATTTCCCCTGTGTTGGTTTCCTGAAAGAAAAATGAAAGTATATTATTATCATTATTATTATTATTATGTTATAAAAAAGTGTTGCATCACCATGATTATAGAGTCTCATGACCTTTTACATAACAATGGAATAGATATATACAAAATCCACATTTCAGATCTCGTTATTGCTCATGAAAACAGAAATTGATAAGTTGCATGACAATAACCTAAACATTCTCAATTTGTGTTCCAAATTGCAGCATACACCAGTACCCCTAACATCTGAAACAAGTCCTCTTGCACTGATGCATTCCTTTATTCATTGTGGTACACTGTTCACTAGATCATCAATGGACTGTTGGTGCAGACTGTTCCATTCCTCAATGACAATTCAATGTAGATCTCTCAGATTGTTTGGTAAATCAACTCATCTAAAACAGTGTTTTCAATGTATCCCAGGCATGTTAGATAGGGCTCATGTCTGGAGAACATGCTGGCTATTTTAATCTTGTGACACCATTATCATGAAGGTATGCATTCATAAGATATGTACAATGATCACAAGAATTGTCATCCATTAAGATGAATCCCTCAATAAAATGCTGCCAATACGGTTTACTATAGGCCTACATCAAAGAATGTCATTGTGGTATTGTACAGCTGTTTTATTGCCTTTTAAGATCACAAATGGTGCATGGTAGTCCCAAATAATGCCTATCCAAAAAAATTAGGGAACCACCATCTTGCTTCATGCAGTGGATGGTGTCCGTAGACGTTTAGGCTGACCAGACTGCCTCCAAAAACATCTCCGACAGTTGTCTGGTCGAAGGCATATGCAAATCTCATCTTTAAATAGCACATGATGTCAAATCTGATGAATCCATTAAGCATGCTGTTAGGCCCATCTGCACTGTGCTGCATGGTGTCCAGGTGTCAAAACTGGCCCTCACCATGGATGTCGGTAGTGGAGTTGCATGTCATGCAGCCTATTACCGACAGTTTGAGTTAAAAAACGACTTCCTGTGCCTGAAAAAAAAATCATTATTCAGTATGGTGATGTTCCTCTCAGGGAGCCTCCGAGCTGAAATCTGTAAGTAGCAGACATATGCTGCTGTGATAGCTAAAGAAAGCCAGAGTGAGTCAAGTCTTCAACATTTCCTGTATTTCTGTACCTCCTCCACATAAGAATATCATCACTTTGGTTCACTCCAAGACATCTGGAAACTTCCCTTGCTGAGAGTCCCTCCTGACACAAAATCAGATATGGATACAGTTAAAGGAATGGGAGAAGAAATAAATACCGTCAGAGACATTATAGGACCTTGAAGAGCAACTGAACCAAATGGAGAGTCTCTGGTTTGTAATTAGGCCTGCTCATCCTTTCACTAATTGCGACGGAACCCAAGCCTAGTACCTCCACAGAGTTCTGTATGGTGCTTTACCTTGTTATCTCAGGGTTTGGTGTAACTGCGTGTTACTCAGTATCAGAATTCACAATCTTACAGCAACAACAGCATTTCATTGAATACGAGCAGCTGAACTCAATTGAGGAGTACACTATTAGTTTGAAATTGTGAAGAGCAATACCAGGTAAGTTTGAACCATAGCTTAATACAGCACTTTAAATAAATTAGCACATCAACACTAATAACTTCAACAATGAAACATCAACATGTTAACAGACATAGTGACTGCCTCAAAATCACATTAAAAACTGCACTATCATGATCTCTGCAGGCCACTTTTATATACTATTCTCAACACTGTCCTGCATTGTGAAAAACATGAAAATAATGAATTTACAATCAGTTATCATAATCTTAATAACATTTAATGTTCTATAAAACAAGCTTAAATGCTTATTTATCTTAAACATTCATAACTGTTTATAACAACTGAAAATTTACTTAAATATGAATAGCAACAATGAATATTCATTTGTCATAATAACTTGAAACATATTAATATTAACATGTACTAGCTACAATACACAAGTATAATTAATTCTGTAACAAAATCTAATGATGGAAAGTCCAGGTTGGAATTAACAATATAGTAATAGGACAGTTTACAACTTACACAAAAAAGACACACACATACAAAACTTTCAGCTATCGGCCATGGCCTTCTTCAGAATTAGAAACAGTCATGCAATCATACAGGCACACAACACAGTCACACAACCATCAGCTACGGCTGCCGCACTTTGGATCACACTTTGTGGTGTGAAGAAAGGAGACGGGAGAGGGGGATAGGAAGGTTGGGTCATGGTGGTGGGGCTGGATTCAGCCAGCCTTCCAGAGTATGTACATATTAGATGGGAGGAACAAGATGCATCTTAGGGATGGAGTGGGGAGGCGTGTGAGTGGAGGAAAAAAAAAGAATAAAACAAATGCATACGGGCCCCACCTGTGCGCGCATACACACACACACACACACACACACACACACACACACACACACACAACACTCAAAATAGGAGAGGTTTAGAATAGAGAGGTGGGAACTGTAGGGTGTGAAAAAAAGAGAAGTTATCGTAAGTTGAGGCCTGGATAAATTGTACTGTAGGGGTAACGCCCATCTGTGCGTTCTGAAAAGCTGGTGGCGGGTGGGAGGATTCAGATGGCCCAGGTTGTGAAGCAGCCATTGAAATCAAGCATATGCTCTGCTGCATGTTGTGCCACAGGGTGGTACACCTTGTTTTTGGCCACACTGCCAAACTGGGCTTTGACATTTATGAGATATTTTGTTATTTTGTCAAAATGTAATCTAAAATTGATTATTAGTAAAAGCTTACACACTTACATATGATCTTATGTACATTACATTACTTTATTTTTGTATTTTAGCTGAAATAAATGACATCTATTTAGTCAGTCATGTGATCATCTATGTTCATTTTGTGGTCTTCAGTCCGGAGACTGGTTTGATGAAGGTCTCCACAATACCCTATCCTGAGCAAGCCTCTTCAACTCCACATAAGAACAGCAACCTTCATCTGTCTGAATCTGCTTACTGTATCCATCTCTTGGTCTTCCTCTGTGGTTTTTACCCGACACACATCCGTCCAATGCTAATAAATTCACAATACCTTGATGTCTAAGAATGTGTCCTACCAATCAATCCCTTCTTCCTTAGGCTTACATTAATATTCGATGTTAACAAATTTTTTCTTTTTCAAGAACGCTTTTCTACCCATTGCCATTCTGCATTTTATATCGTCTGTACTGCGACCACCATTTGTTATTTTACTGCCCAAGTAACAAAACTCATCTACCTCCTTTATTGTTTCGTTACCCAATCTAATTCCTTCAGCATCACCTGATTTTCTTAGACTGCCCTCCATTACCCTAGTTTTGCGCTTGTTAATGTTCATCTTATATGCACCTTTCAGCACACTGTCCATTCCGTTCAACTGCTCTTCCAGGTCCTTTGTTGTCTCTGACAGAATTACTATGTCATCGGCAAAACGCAATGTTTTTAATTCTTCACCCTGAACTTTAATTCCTTCTCCAAATTTCTCCTTGCTTTCCTTTATAGCTTGCTCAGTGTACAAATTGAATAACATTGGAGAAAGGTTACAACCCTGTCTAACTTCCTTCCCAACCACTGCATCCCTTTCATGCCCTTCATCTCTGACAACCATTGTCTGGTTTTTGTACAAGTTGTAAATAACGTTACGCTCCCTATATTTTACCCTGTTTGCTTCAGAACTTGAAAGAGTTTATTCCAATCAACATTGTCAAAAGTCTTCTCCAAATCTACAAAAGCTAGAAATGTAGGTTTGCTTTTCCTTAATCTATCTTCTAGGATAAGCCGTAAAGTGAATATTGCCTCCCGTGTTCCTACATTTCTCCTGAAACCAAACTATCTTCCCCAAGGTCGGCTTCTATCAGCTTTTCCATCTTTCTGTAAATAATTCGAATTAATATTTTGCAACCATGACTTATTAAACTGATTGTTCTATAGTTTTCACACCTGCCTGTATCTGCTTTCTTTGGAATGGGGATTATTACATTTTTCTGAGGGTACTTCGCCTGTCTCATACATCTTACACACAAGGTGAAACAGTTTTGTCATGGCTGGTTCTACCAGGGAATTCAGTAGCTCTGAAGGAATGTCATCTACTCCAGGGGCCTTGATTCGACTTAGGTCTTTCAGTACTCTGTCAAATTCATCTCTCAGTATAGTATCTTCTATTTCATCCTCATCTACATCTTCTCCCCTTCCTACAATATTGCCTCTAAGTTCATTTCCTTCGTAGTGCCTCTCTATCTTGTCACCTTTCAGCTTTCCCTTCTTTGCTGAGAACTGGTTCTCGATCTGTGCTCTTGATATTCATAGAGCTGTTTTTCTTATCCCCAAATATCTCTTTTATTTTCCTGTAGGCTGTATCTATTTTTCCCCTATTTATACATCCTTGCATCTGCCTTCTACTCACTCCTGCTTAGCCATTTTGCACTTCCTGTCAATCTCATTTCTTAGTCGTCTGTACTCCATTTTTCCTGTTTCATTTACTGCAGTTTTATATTTTCTCGTTTCATTGATTAAATTTAGTATGTCCTGTGATATCCAAGGCTTTTTATAGGTCATGCCTTCCTACATATTTTGTCCTCTGCTGCCTTCACTATTTCATCTATCAATTCTACCCACTCCTCCTCTACTGTTTTATTTTCCCCTGTTTCTGTCAATTGTTGCCTAAAGCTCCCTCTGAAATTCTCAAGAACATCGGGTTCCTTCAGTTTATCCAGGTCCCATCTCCTTATTTTCCTACCTTTCTGCAGTTTTTTTCAGTTTCAGCCTACAATTCATGACCAATAAGTTATGGTCAGAGTTTATATCTGCCCCTGGGTATGTCTTACAGTCTAAAACCTGGTTCCGAAATATATATCTTACCATTATAAAATCTATCTGGTATCTCCCGGTGTCTCCTGGTCTCTTCCAAATATACAACCTTCTTTTGTGATTCTTAAACCAGGTGTTTGTGATAAATAAATTATGTTCCATGCAAAATTCTACCAGGCGGCTTCCTCTTTCATTCCTTTTGCCCAGACCATATTCACCTACTATCTCCCCTTCCCTTCCTTGTCCTACTACTGAATTCCAATCTCACATAACAATTAAGTATTCTTCTTCCTTAATTGTCTGAATAATTTTCTTTAGCTCCTCATATATTTCTTCGATCTCCTCATCATCGGCAGAACTAGTTGGCATATAAACCTGTACTACTGTGGTCGGTGTTGGCTTTGTATCTATCTTCACTATGGTAATGTGATCATTGTTTTGCTTATAGTAGTTTACCTGCATTGCTATTTTCTTATTCATTATCAGACCTACTCCTGTAATACCCCCAACTGATTTTGTATTTATAATCTTGTATTTACCTGAGCAGAAATCCTGTTCATCCTGCCAGCGAACTTCACTAATACCCACTATATCTAACTTCAAACTATCCATTTCCCTTTTTAAATTTTCTAACTTCCCTACCCGATTAAGGGATCTAACATTCCACACCCCGATCCATATAATGCCAGTGTTGTCTTTCCTGATGATTACATACTCCTGAGTAGTCCCTACCCAGAGATCCAAATGGGGAACTATTTTACCTCCAGAATATTTTACCCGAGAGGATGCCGTCATCATATGTTCATAAAGAAGAGGTGCATGTCCTCTGGAAAAGTAACGGTTGTAGTTTCCCCTTGCTTTCAGCCGTTCACACTAACTGTGTGGCAAAGCCACATTAGCTGATGTTACAAGGCCAGCTCAGTCAATCATCCAGACTGTTGCCCCTGTAACTACTGAAAGGGCTGCTGCCCCTCTTCAGGAACCACATGTTTGTCTGGCCTCTCCACAGATACCCCTCCGCTGTGGTTGCACCTACTGTATGGCTATCTGTATCGTTGAGGCACGCAAGCCACCCCACCTCGGCAATGTCTGTAGTTCATGTGAGTGATGATCATTTATATTTGCAGATTTATGTTGAACTACTTCATAATTTATGTTCTTACCCATGGAAAGATTATTTCATACTGTGTATTTACTTTTGATACTACTTAGATAATCCACTATGTACTCAGATATGCTTCATGTACTTTTGTTTACTTTTTTCTTGGTATATCAAAACATTACTTTTTTAAATGGTCTGTTTAGCTCAGAAAATGAGCTGGTGACTGTGTTTAAACATTGTTAGAGGTCTTGCCTATTACAAGTCATCTTGAAAGGAGGGTAAAGGAGAATATTAACACGGGTAAAAAAGGGTAATAGAATGTAGTGTAAGAAAATCTGATGTGCATAAAGAATTAGATTTTTGTTATTTGGGTAGCAAAAAAACTTCTGATGGAGAAGAAAAAGAAGATATAAAACCCAGAATGGTTATGGAAAGGAGAGTATTTCTAAGTCATAATTTGTTGACATTCAATATTAATTTAAATGTTAGGAAGTCCTTTCTAAAAGCATTTGCCTCCAGTGTAGCATTGTACAGCAGTAAAATTTGGAATTCAAACAAAAAGATGATAAAAACTTTTGAAATGTGGTGCTGTAGATAAATGCTGAAGATTAGATGGGTAGATCTGTAACTAACGTGGAGGCACTGGACAGAATTGGGGAGAAAACAAATTCTGGAATATCTTGACTAAGAGAGGGGGAGATTGGTGGGATACATCCTAAGACATCAAGGAACTATCAATTTAAAATAAAAATCAAAGAGGATGACAGAGGGACAAATTCAGTAGGCATATTCAAATGGACGTAGTTTTCCATTCCTATTCAAAAATGAAAAGGCTTGCACAGGACAGGGTGGTTTGGAGAGCAGTCTGTAGACTGGACATGTGACGCATTTACCATATTTGCCGGCATATAAGATGCACTTCTTTTCCACAAAAATTGGTTCAAAAACTGGATGTGTCTTATACACCGGTTGCCAGTTAAAGTAGATACCTAAAAGTGTAGATACCTAAAAGTTTGATTTCTTTCAAGGGATTTAAAAAAAAATGGTTTAAAACACGGGAAATAATGTTTTAAGCGGTAAAATTCGCACTTAAGGTTCTCTCTTACATTTTTGTAGTTTTTATTTGATATATATGTGCATAATATGCACCAAAATACCCATCAAGAGCTTTGTTGTGTAGTAAAGATTTTTTGATTTTTGTACTATCTTTAGTGCTAAGCATAAATGAAACTGGTAACATCATAAGAAGTAAAAACCTTCAACGTAATTTTATTCATCATAATCGATATTACGGCAATCTTTTAACGGTGTCACTCATTTGAATAATGAAATACTGCTCACGTATTTGTCCATGTCTCATATGACAATATTTGAGAATTTATTCGCATTCTCAAGTGCAAATATGTACACAAGTATTTTTTGTGATGTTTGCACAGCTTGTGCATTTCACAGTTGTCCTATTTTTGAGGTTATAACATGCTGTACCCCCATACAGTTCACCGACCAGTACACAGACACAAACCATCCATCATTCTCACAGTTTATGGAACATCACAAAAATATTTGCGCTTCACAATAAATTCTCAAGACGCATTATTTTAAACATGAAAACCCCCTACATATCGCACGAAGTTCACTAACTGATACTCCCCGCGGTCTCTGATCAGAGCCAAGGTCTATATAGACCTCAGTTGGAGCAATTGTAAGCAGAGCCACCTAGGTGTCAATGTCGTAAGCCTTTACAATGCTCATCAACCATCGCGCGATATAGCCGACACATAATGTAAACAGCAATAGGCGAAATATCCATTTGAATAAGCGCAAACTGTCAAGAAGCTGGACTGCGTAAAGTTTATAAACACTACTTGAAGGCACTGCCTTTGATATCCATGAAGGCACAGTGTAATCACCTTAAAAATTATTTTGTTGCATGGAATTCTTTGTACTCAAAGAACAAATACTTTTTTTCCGTATACTATATGGGCAGTTTAAAAACAGTGTGTATTTTTATTTTAAGTGATGTAAAGTGAACTTGGATTAGAGAAGATTTCAAGGAACTTCATTATACATATTTATTTGTTTTCTATATGTAGCAAAGTATGTAAGTGTGTTAGAAAATATAAATAAACTGTCTAAACTTGACTGTTTTTCGTAAATTACAGAACATAGACATCTAGTTTTTCTTAAAAAGTAACTATAATTTTACCATGACTAAAAGTGTGTGCTCTGTCATAGGTTCATGAGTAGTAGGCTGCAGTGTGGGATTTGTACAAAGTATTGTATTTTCATTGTGGGGCATGCAGTGAGGAAGCCATTGGCAACTTAGTGAGGTTGTCTCCTGGTATTGCAGGATATGCAGCAGGAATAAACTGATAGAGAAGCGGGAGCACTCTTCAGGTGCAGTTGAAAAACACTGAAGAGGAACTAGGTAGGCTGAGAAGGGGAAGGGGGCTGGGGAATGGGAATTGGCAATTGGCAAGAAGGTAGCTAGAAGGAGATATTCAGATAGCTTCACATTGCAAGTTGCAAACAGATTTGACCAACTGTCGGAGTTAAGTGGAGATGAATCTCCTGAGGCTGTAGTGTAGGAAGTATGCAGCAGACCTTAGCTTATAAAACCGAAATCAGTAGAGTGGTCTGTTAGAAACAAGAAGGTTCTACTGTTAGGCAGTTCTCATGGCAGAGTTGTAGGTCAACAATTGCAAGAAGTACTTTGGAGTGAGTACCAGGTCACCAGCATAGTGAAGCCCAGTGGAGGGTTAGCTCCAGTTACTTGTAACGTAGGGGACTTATGCAGGAATTTCTCAAAAGAGGATCAGGTAGTGATAGTGGGTGCAGCCGGGAATAGTTTGATAGGGACGGAGTGTATGATATAGGTGGTGATCTGGAAAAGATAGCAACTCAAAATGGTGGCACAAATGTGCATTTCGTGCAGCTGTTTCAGTATCATGATAGGCCTCGTCTCAATACAGATGTAAGGCTTATTAACACAAGGCTTGAGGAGATGCTGAAGACTAAGGGTATGCATCACACTGTAATGGTGCCAGCTGAGACTATTCAAAGGTTGGATTTCATTAGACATGGTCTGCACCTCAATAAGAATGGGAAGGGGAGGTTGGCAAAGGTCATAGGTGACAGTGTAGTAGGGGGTGGGGGTGTTACTCATGGAAAAATTCTTGTAGTAGTTTGTGTTAGGACTGCACCTTTTTTAAACTGAAGACTGCTGATCATTCTTGTTTAAAGGAAATCCCTCTAACAAAGGAACCACTTTTGACAAAGTTTCAAAATCTAAGTAATAAGGGAATTACTATATTTCATCAAAATATACAGGGTATTAGAGATAAAGTTAACAAACTGCTTATGGATGTTGACTCTGACATTATCGGTATTTAAAAGCACTTTTTAAATGATGCAATAATGCAGATACTTCCTTTGCCAGGATACAGGTTAGCTGCCTTCTTCTCCAGGAGTTCCTTGCAGTGTCAGGGAGTAGCCATGTAAGCTAAAAACAATTTTCCATCAGAGTCAATCAACATTTCAAAACACTGCATTGATAAGATATTTGAATGTTGTGCAGGAGTTGTTAATGGAAATAACTACTAATTGTTGTTATTTTCAGGTCCCCCAACTCAGATTTTAAATTTTTTTCTGCCCAAGTTAGTGTTGGTTCTGGGTTCACTTCATAGGAAGTACAACAATTTCGGTATGTAGGATTCCAACATTAATCCTATCATCTAATGTAAACAGTATTCTTTCCAACAAGAGTGCAAGGGAGTAGCACTTCTAGCATTGACAATTTTTTTTTTCATTCTACATTATTAGAGGGGTACTCTGTTAGCAGACTTTTAAATGGCCTTTCAGATCATGATGCACTCTAAAAGGTGTTTGTTCTCAAACAAATGTTAAATATAATTATAAACTACTTACACAAGCTAATCTAGTTGCAATTGAGACCTTTTAAGCATAATAATTAAGGAACAAGTATGGGAGGATGATTATAGTGCAGATAATGTAGATAAATAGCTTATATGCCTGTGCTTTGCGATGGTTGTTGAAGAAGGGCTTGTGTGCTTTTTAGGGTTCTGGACCTCAGTCAGTAAAAATAGAATCCTTGTTGGATCGCTCTATCAATAAACTCAGTTGTCCTGGGCAAGATGTCAAATGTAAGTAAAAGTCATTATCCTAAATGATGTATCTTCATAAAGATGTCAAATGTAAGTAAAAGAAATTGTCCAAAACAATGTATCTTCATAAAGTTCGATTAATGATGAAAATTCTCCTCAGAGATGATAAATATTGTTGAAACGAGATAGAATGGCTGGCCAGTACTTACCTTTGTGCTATACCGCCGATGATAACACAAAAGAAGAAACAGAAAAAAGGGGACAAAAAGGACAAGCTTTCAGAACACAGTTCCTTCATCAGGTGGGAGAGAAGGGAAGAAGAAAGGATGGGAACAGAAGGGAAAGGTAGTTCACGACCTAGGTCATGAAGGTGGTGTTTCGGGAGTGTGGACGTCAGAGATACTGCAGTCCACACTCCCGACACACCACCTTCATGACCTAGGTCGTGAACTACCTTTCCCTTCTGTTCCCATCCTTTCTTCTTCCCTTCTCTCCCACCTGATGAAGGAACTGTGTTCCGAAAGCTTGTCCTTTTTGTCCCCTTTTTTCTGTTTTTTCTTTTGTGTTATCATCGGCGGTACAGCACAAAGGTAAGTACTGGCCAGCCATTCTTTCTCGTTTCAACAATATTTATCTTCATACAGTTTTTGATACAAATGGTAAAATGTGCCAAAATAATCAAAGAAATGTCATTAAGTATTTAATACACAAAGCGAAATCAGTAACACTATGTTCAATGTTTGTTGATATTTGTAGACATAAGAACGCTTAATTCTGTCACAGATGTTCACTTCCTTGTTGTGCTACCCTATATTTTATTATGCAGCAGCGATGTTTATTAGTTTTTTGGTGCACTACAGCGCCTCTATCGCTTGTTTGCTGTACTACACAAGCCATACTTCAAGCATAACCTACATCTAAAATCATTTCCCTGATTCCAATTTTATGAAACGAAGTTGCTCCATGCAAATCCGTGAAGTAGTTTAGGAGATTAGGTATTTCTAATAGATGAACAGACAGTTATTGAAAACATTTAAGATTGTGATGTATCTTTTTTCTGTGATCTGATTTTGATGAAATCATGCCTATATGTTGCCCCAATCTTAGCTCAAATTTCCTGTGAAAACAGCATGAAAATGTTTCAGAAGTTTTTTTTGATATATGTTTGCAAATGAATATGATTTAGCTTACATCATACATCAGTTATATTTGCCATTTAAAACAATTATTTCATAATCATTCATATCTCTGGACAATGGGTTGGGTCATGGAAATCTGAAATATATTAAGTAATAAGTATTTCCTCAATGAAGTAGAAATATCACTGAATACAACTATTATTCTTACGATTGGCCCTCTATCCATTAGATGCGCTGTTGTCGCTTCAAGCGTGAGACTTAAACTTTTCATAGCAGTTGTACATATACGTTAGACTGTGATGTCAGTATGTAAATATATGGATTAAACACAGCGAGAATTTTATCAGTTTTATATTCATTGCATTGAATCATATTTCGTAGAACATAGCAACCAAGAAAACGATTTTCAGAAATATGATAAATTTGAAAAGTCAAAGAGTAAGTAGTGTTTGCAAAGGGTAATAATCTGATCACTGCCCCGAACTTAACACGAACACCCACAGCACTATCTATTAGTTCTTTGCTGCATTACGCCGTTCTTTCCAGGCATGAAATACACCTAAAACTTCAAATTATGATATCTTTTACTTTCCTGATTTGATTTTGTTGAAATGACGTTATATGTTGCCCCAGGATATTCTCTATTTATCTGTGATACCCCCATGAATGTTCATTTAGTACTTTTGGGGATTACTCTCTAGAAATAGACACATGCGATTGCTTTCAGAGAAATGTTTAAATTGTGATGTCTTAATCTTTATGATCCGATTTTGTGAAATGAAGCGTTTCTGTAACCGCAAAATACCCTCACGTTTCCTATGAAGAACACCTGAAAATTCATCTATTAGTTTTGGAGATGAAAGAGAAAGATAGACATGACAAATGTTGATGAAAGACATTAAATTGTGATGTTCTTCTTTCCGTAATCCAATTTCTATGAAACTAAGTCTCAATTTGTATGAAACTAAGTCTATGTATTGTCCCAAAGTACGCATAAGTTACCTGTTAAAACCCCATGTGAATTCGTGAAGTACTTTTGGAGAAGTGGTTTCTATTAGTTGAACAGACTGACACGACAGTCTATTTTGATGAAATCATGCCTAGATCCTGAACCAATCTTCGCTTATGTTTCCTGTGAAAACCGCATGAAAATTCATCCAGTAGTTTTGAAGATTGAAGCAAACAGTGACACGCCTGCATTTACAGATTTATTATTAGTATAGATATGTTGTACAATTGTAAAATTTTGTAGGAATATATTGATTTGTATAAGTGCTGTTTGTCAGTAAACTCTGTTGCCAATATGGTTAGTAGTAAAGAAGTAATAGATTAAAACGTGATGCTTGATGGGGTGGTTTTCCATGACCATTACTCATTACGTCCTCATATCTCATGAACTATGTGTCGTACTGTGATAGAATTTCGAACTTACATTCAACTTTAAATGTGTATTCTGTCAGCAAAATTTCCTGCGAGTACAATTGGTAGTGTAGAAATATAAATTGTAACGTATAACCGAATACCACAGTTTTGCTCCATGAACAGCGGAAAAGTAGTAAGTGATAAAATTTTTCTTTCATTATTCTGATGTGGTTGTCAGCGAGAAAAAGTCTAATAAAGGTCTTAAATTATGTTTAAATTATGTGACAAGTCTCTAAGAAGTGTCACTCTCATATAGTATATTTATAAAGTTTTGTCGCATTATGTGGCAGTTTCTTTTAATTCTTATTGTTTATGACGTTATATCTCCTGAACCATATGTCGTATGTGGTTCGTACTCCTACAACAATTGTTATCTCATGTAAGGAATATGTGTACCAAATCTGGTTAAAGTCGGTCCAGTGGTTGAGGAGGAAATGTGCGGCATTGTCGTTTGACACAGCAGATTTTCATGCATCTCATTGTTTATCATGTCATATCTCCTCAAGTATGTTTAGTAGGTGATTCTTACCCCCAACAGCGATTGTTGCCTAATATTAAGGAACATGTGTACCAAGTTTGGTTGAAATTGGTCCAGTAGTTTAGGAGATGTGGGACATACATAATACATACACACAAACAGCCTATTTTATAAGATGTAAGATAAATATATTGCTTTGCTGAACACATTCCTTATGCTGTTTGAAAGTTGCTTTCCACTAGAATGTTCAAAACAGGGTACTTTCAGTGACAGGCAGTGAGGGTGGCTGACAAAGGGGATAATAGTATCACATAGAACAAAGCAGGAATTGTATCAAAAAGTTAGAAGCAGGCACAATGAAGATGCAGTAGCTTGTTACAAACAGTACTGTAAGGTTCTTAAAAATATGATTAAGAAGGCAAAAAGTACTTGGTATGCAAAAAGAATAGAAAACTCTCAGGATAAAATTAAAATGACCTGGTCAGTCGTCAAGAAAGTGTCTGGTCAGCAGCACCAGGTAGAGGATATAAAGTCAGTGTGTAGTAGAAATGTCTCTGTTACTGATAAGTCAGGGGTATGTACAGTATTTAATAATCACTTTCTGAATATAGCAGGTGAACTAAACAGAATCCTAGTTTCTACAGGTAATCATATAAAATTGTTGGAAAATTGCTTTCCAAGGCTTTCCAAAGGGGAGATTGAGTCAATAATTAAATCAATAAAGACTAAGGACTCTTGCAGATATGATGTGGTATTTAGCAGAGCTCCAAAGTACTGTACTCCATATGTTAGCCCAGAACTATCTGTTATTTTTTTCTTTCAGAATGATCAGATTCCCCTCAGGTTAAAGTACTCAGTAATAAAATCACTATAGACCTATTTCTATGCCATCAGTTTTCTCTAAAGTTATTGAAAAGGCTTTATATTCAAGGTTAATTGGTCAGTTCACATAATTTGTTGTCAAATGTACAGTTTGGTTTTAGAAGTGGCTTAACGACTGAAATTGCTACATTTTCGTTTCTATGTGAGGCACTTGATGGGTTAAATAAAAGGCTATGAAAATTAGGTGTCTACTTTGATTTAACCAAGGCATTTGTGTTGATCATAAAATATTGTGGCAGAAGTCTCAACCTCAGCTTAATTTGAATTCCCGCCCACCATCTTTAACATCTTAACATCTTTGCCTCGGTTCTCTGGACAGAGCCTCCGCCTCAAGTGGCATCTCTGTCTAACTTCTTAACTTCTTTGCTTTCAACAGTATGTCTGCCTAGGTGTGTTTGTGTCTGTGTAAATGTGTGGATGTGTGTATATTTGTTTACCTTCCTTTTCTTCCCCAAAGGTAAATCTTTCCTCTCCCGGGATTGGAATGGCTCCTTACTCCCTCCCTTAAAACCCTCATCATTTTCTTTACCCTCTCCTTCCCTTCTGCCTGAAGAAGCAACTGGGTTGCGTTTGTGTGTGTGTGTGTGTGTGTGTGTGTGTTTTATTTATTTGTGCTACTATAACTACCTGTGCTCCTTCGCCTGGTGAGTAATCTTCATCTATTTTATATATATATATATATATATATATATATATATATATATATATATATATATATATATATATATATATATATATAAATAAAAATAGAAAACAGATGACTTACCAAAAGGACCGGCTCGTCGATAGAAACAAATAAAATAAATAAAATCACACACAAACACACATACAAGCTTTCGCCACCACTGGCAGCTTCTTCAGGAAAAAGAGGAAAAAAGGGGAGGAAAAGGGAAGGATATGGGTTTTAAGGAAGTGGAAAAGGAGTCATTCCAATCCCAGGAGTGGAAGGACTTACCTTAGGGGAAAAAAAGGAAGGTGAACAAAAACACACACACCCACACATTTACACACCTTCCGTTTTTGTTTTTGTTCACCTTCCTTTTTTTCCCCTAAGGTAAGTCCTTCCACTCCTGGGATTGGAATGACTCCTTTTCCACTTCCTTAAAACCCATATCCTTCCCTTTTCCTCCCCTTTTTTCCTCTTTTTCCTGAAGAAGCTGCCAGTGGTGGCGAAAGCTTGTATGTGTGTTTGTGTGTGATTTTATTTATTTTATTTGTTTCTATCGACGAGCCGGTCCTTTTGGTAAGTCATCTGTTTTCTATTTTTATTTTTGTTTATCCCACCGGGAAAGTTTCCCTCTATAATTTATATATATATATATATATATATATATATATATATATATATATATATTCCCTGCTAGGAATTTTTCGTCTGTAATATATATATATATAAATAAAAATAGAAAAGAGATGACTTACCAAAAGGACCGGCTCGTCGAGAGAAACAAATAAAATCACACACATACAAGCTTTCGCCACCACTGGCAGCTTCTTCAGGAAAAAGAGGAAAAAAGGGGAGGAAAAGGGAAGGATATGGGTTTTAAGGAAGTGGAAAAGGAGTCATTCCAATCCCAGGAGTGGAAGGACTTACCTTAGGGGAAAAAAAGGAAGGTAAACAAATACACACACACTCAGACATATCGAAACGCAAGCACACCTAGACAGACATTTGTGAAAATATATATATATATATATATATAATATTATAGAAGGAGACCTTCCAGGTAGGAAAATTGTATAAAATAAAGATTTTTGACTTACCTAAAGTACAGGCTGGTCGATAGGAACACTAAACACACACAAAAACACACAACCATTCGAGCTTTCGCCACCAGTGGTGGCTTCTTCGGGAAAAAGAGGGAGGAAGGAGAGGAGAAAGGAAAGGATACGGGTTTTAAGGAAGTGGAAAAGGAGCCATTCCAATCCCAGGAGTGGAAGGACTTACCTTAGGGGACAAAAAGGAAGGTAAACAAATACACACACACTCACACATATCCACATCCAAACACACTTAGGCAGACATTTGTAGAAACAAAAGAAGTTGGACAGAGATGCCACTTCAGGCAGAGGCTCTGTCCACAGAACCGAGGCAAAGATGTTGGCAAAGATGTTAAAGATGGCGGACGGGAATTAGAATTTAGCGGAGGTTGAGACCAGGCGGGCAACGGGAAGAGAGAATGTGTTGAAGGGCAAGTTCCCATCTCCGGAGTTCTGAAAGATTGGTGTTGGTGGGAAGTATCCAGATAACCCGGACGGTGTAACACTGTGCCAAGATGTGCTGGCCGTGTACCAAGGCCTGTTTAGCCACAGGGTGATCCTCATTACCAACAAACACTGTCTGCCTGTGACCGTTCATGCGAATGGACAGTTTGTTGCTGGTCATTCCCACATAGAACGCTTCACAGTGCAGGCATGTCAGTTGGTAAATCACGTGGGTGCTATCGCAAGTGGCTCTGCCCTTGATCGTGTACACCCTCCGGGTTACGGGACTGGAGTAAGTGGTGGTGGAAGGGTGCATAGGGCAGGTTTTACAACGGGGGCGGTTACAAGGGTAGGAGCCAGAGGGTAGGGAAGGTGGTTTGGGGATTTCATATGGATGGACTAGGAGGTTACGGAGGTTAGGTGGGCGGCGGAAAGACACTCTTGGTGGAGTGGGAAGGATGTCATGAAGGATGGATCTCATTTCGGGGCAGGATTTAAGGAAGTCGTATCCTTGCTGGAGAGCCACATTCAGAGTCCGCTCCAGTCCCGGAAAGTATCCGGTGACAAGAGGGGCACTTTTGGGGTTCTTCTGTGGAAGGTTCTGAATTTGGGGGGATGAGGAAGTGGCTCTGGAAATTTGTTTCTGTACCAGATCAGGAGGATAGCCGCGGGATGTGAAAGCTGATATTAGGTTGTTGGTGTACTGGTTCAGGGATTCGGGACTGGAGCAGACTCGTTTGCCACGAAGACCTAAGCTGTAGGGAAGGGAACGTTTGATGTGGAATGGATGGCAGCTGTCATAGTGTAGGTACTGTTGTTTGTTGGTTGGTTTGATGTGGACGGATGTGTGAAGTTGGCCGTTGGACAGATGGAGGTCGACATCAAGGAAAGTGGCATGGGATTTGGAATAGGACCAGGTGAATTTGATGGGACCAAAGGAGTTGAGGTTGAAGAGGAAATTCTGGAGTTCTTCTTCACTGTGAGTCCAAATCATAAAGATGTCGTCAATGAATCTATACCAAACTTTGGGTTGACAGGCTTGGGTGTCCAGGAAGGCTTCCTCTAAGCGTCCCATAAATAAGTTGGCGTACGAGGGGGCCATCCTGGTTCCCATGGCTGTTCCCTTTAGTTGTTGGTATGTTTGGCCCTCAAAAGTGAAGAAGTTGTGGGTTAGGATGAAGCTGGCTAGGGTATTAAGGAAAGAGGTTTTAGGTAGGGAATTGGGTGGTCGGCGTGAAAGGAAATACTCCATCGCAGCAAGGCCCTGGGCATGTGGGATGTTTGTGTACAAGGAAGTGGCATCAATGGTTACAAGTGTTTAGTGTTCCTATCGACCAGCCTGTACTTTAGGTAAGTCAAAATATATATATATATATATATATATATATATATATATATATATATATATGAACAATCCACAGCCCTCACCCGCCTGATCCTTAACCTATACCTCAACTCCGCCAATGAACACACCTGTCAACTCCTATCCCTGATCAAAATCCTCAACCTTTCCACTCCCACATCCACACCTAGAGTTCAGAACATCCTTTTACAGGCCAACCGCAAATTGGAACAGCATGCCAGCCTCCACCTCAAAAAACTATCCAAACTCCTGGTCACCCACCTCCAGAAAGGCAATACTCTCTCCCTCAACAACCTCTCCAATAAACCACAAGCTCCTCTGATTGCACAGAAACCCAGTCTCTCCCATCTGCTCAATCTCCCACTTCCAGCTCCACTCCCCCCCAAACCTCACAATCCTAATCCACACAATCCTGAACCACAACATCCCAATTCAGTAGTCAACCTCTCCTCTAAACCTCTCTCCCAATCTGAAACCTCTGTCCTATCCAAACGCCTCACCTTTAGTCCCACTCCCAAATTCAACCAAACAGCCCTTGTCAAAGACCTACTATCCTATACTCGTAGCCTTGGCTGGAGATATCACTTTGCCACGAGGAAAAATAATCCTACTCCTGATGATCCAGTTCCCCAAGACATCACTCAAATTGAACCCTGCCTGGAACAGTTCCGTCCTCCATCACAGCGAGACCCACCCGCTCTCCCTCAAAATCACCCCCTTCAAACCTTCCAGGAATTCCTTACTTCCAACCTTGCCTCTCAGTCCTTCCTGAAAAACCTTAATCCTACTCCCAACATTACCGCAGCTGAATCCCGAGCTATCCGTGATCTGAAGGCTGACCATTCCATCGTCATTCTCCCTGCCGACAAGGGATCCACGACCGTGGTACTTGATCGGCGGGAGTATGTGGCTGAGGGACTGCGCCAGCTTTCAGACAATACTACCTACAAAGTCTGTCAAGAAGACCCCATTCCTGATGTCCAGGCAGAGATTCAGGGAATTCTCAGATCCTTAGGCCCCCTACAAAATCTTTCACCCGAGTCCATCAAACTCATGACCCCACTGACACCCCGCACCCCTACCTTCTACCTACTTCCTAAGATTCACAAACCTAATCATCCAGGCCGGCCAATTGTGGCCGGTTACCAAGCCCCCACAGAACGAATCTCTGCCTACATAGACCAACACCTTCAACCCATCATGTGCAGTCTCCCATCCTTCATCAAAGACACCAACCACTTCCTCGATCGCCTGAAATCCTTACCCAGCCTGTTACCTCCTGAAACCATCCTTGTAACCATTGATGCCACCTCCTTATACACAAATATCCCACATGCCCAGGGCCTCGCTGCGATGGAGTATTTCCTTTCACGCCGACCACCCACTTCCCTACCTAAAACCTCTTTCCTTAATACCCTAGCCAGCTTCATCCTAACCCACAACTTCTTCACCTTTGAGGGCCGGACATACCAACAACTGAAGGGAACAGCCATGGGAACCAGGATGTCCCCCTCATATGCAAACTTATTTATGGGACGCTTAGAGGAAGCCTTCCTGGAAACCCAAGCCTGTCAACCCAAAGTTTGGTACAGATTCATTGACGACATCTTCATGATCTGGACCAACAGTGAAGAAGAACTCCAGAATTTCCTCTCCAACCTCAACTCCTTTGGTCCCATCAAATTCACCTGGTCCTACTCCAAATCCCATGCCACTTTCCTTGATGTCGACCTCCATCTGTCCAACGGCCAACTTCACACATCTGTCCACATCAAACCTACCAACAAACAACAGTACCTCCATTATGACAGCTGCCATCCATTCCATATCAAACGTTCCCTTCCCTACAGCTTAGGTCTTCGTGGCAAAAGAGTCTGCTCCAGTCCCGAATCCCTGAACCAGTACACCAATAACCTAATAACAGCCTTCACATCCCGCAGCTATCCTCCTGATCTGGTTCAGAAGCAAATTACCAGAGCCACCTCCTCATTCCTCCAAATCCAGAACCTTCCACCGAAGAATCCCAAAAGTGCCCCTTTTGTCACCGGATACTTTCCGGGACTGGAGCGGACTCTGAATGTGGCTCTCCAGCAGGGATACGACTTCCTTAAATCCTGCCCTGAAATGAGATCCATCCTTAATGACATCCTCCCCACTCCTCCGAGAGAGTCTTTCCGCCGCCCACCTAACCTTCGTAACCTCCTAGTCCATCCCTATGAAACCCCCAAACCACCTTCCCTACCCTCTGGCTCCTACCCATGCAACCGCCCCCATTGTAAAACCTGCCCTATGCACCCTTCCACCACCACTTACTCCAGTCCAGTAACCCGGAAGGTGTACACGATCAAGGGCAGAGCCACTTGCGATAGCACCCACGTGATTTACCAACTAACATGCCTGCACTGTGAAGCGTTCTATGTGGGAATGACCAGCAACAAACTGTCCATTCGCATGAACGGTCACAGGCAGACAGTGTTTGTTGGTAATGAGGATCACCCTGTGGCTAAACATGCCTTGGTGCACGGCCAGCACATCTTGGCGCAGTGTTACACCGTCCGGGTTATCTGGATACTTCCCACCGACACCAACCTTTCAGAACTCCGGAGATGGGAACTTGCCCTTCAACACATTCTCTCTTCCCGTTGCCCACCTGGTCTCAATCTCCGCTAACTCAAATTCCCGCCCACTATCTTTAGCATCTTTGCCTGGGTTCTGTGGACAGAGCCTCTGCCTCAATTGGTATCTCTGTCCAACTTCTTTGCTTTTCACAAATGTCTGTCTAGGTGTGTTTGCGTTTCGATATGTCTGAGTGTGTGTGTATTTGTTTACCTTCCTTTTTCCCCCTAAGGTAAGTCCTTCCACTCCTGGGATTGGAATGACTCCTTTTCCACTTCCTTAAAACCCATATCCTTCCCTTTTCCTCCCCTTTTTTCCTCTTTTTCCTGAAGAAGCTGCCAGTGGTGGCGAAAGCTTGTATGTGTGTGTGTGATTTTATTTGTTTCTCTCGACGAGCCGGTCCTTTTGGTAAGTCATCTCTTTTCTATTTTTATTTTTATATATATATATATATATATATATATATATAAAACTAAAAATAGAAAAGAGATGACTTACCAAAAGGACCGGCTCGTCGAGAGAAACAAATAAAATCACACACAAACACACATACAAGCTTTCGCCACCACTGGCAGCTTCTTCAGGAAAAAGAGGAAAAAGGGGAGGAAAAGGGAAGGATATGGGTTTTAAGGAAGTGGAAAAGGAGTCATTCCAATCCCAGGAGTGGAAGGACTTACCTTAGGGGAAAAAAAGGAAGGTAAACAAATACACACACACTCAGACATATCGAAACGCAAGCACACCTAGACAGACATTTGTGAAGGCTTTCACAAATGTCTGTCTAGGTGTGCTTGCGTTTCGATATGTCTGAGTGTGTGTGTATTTGTTTACCTTCCTTTTTTTCCCCTAAGGTAAGTCCTTCCACTCCTGGGATTGGAATGACTCCTTTTCCACTTCCTTAAAACCCATATCCTTCCCTTTTCCTCCCCTTTTTCCTCTTTTTCCTGAAGAAGCTGCCAGTGGTGGCGAAAGCTTGTATGTGTGTGTGTGATTTTATTTGTTTCTCTCGACGAGCCGGTCCTTTTGGTAAGTCATCTCTTTTCTATTTTTATTTTTATTTATCCCACCGGGAAAGTTTCCCTCTATAATTTATATATATATATATATATATATATATATTAAAGACTACTTACCAGGCAAAGGACCACTGGTAGTGGTAATAACACAAATAAATAAAACACACACACACACACACACACACACATACATACACACACACAAAGCGTGTGGGTATGTGTGTATTTGTTTACCCTCCTTTTTTTCCCCCAAGGTAAGTCTTTCCTCTCCCAGGATTGGAATGGCTCCTTACACACTCCCTTAAAACCCTCATCATGGACTCCATGAAGAGTGTCTTTCCGCCGCCCACCTAACCTCCGTAACCTCCTAGTCCATCCCTATGAAATCCCCAAACCACCTTCCCTACCCTCTGGCTCCTACCCATGCAACTGCCCCCGCTGTAAAACCTGCTCTATGCACCCTTCCACCACCACTTACTCCAGTTCAGTAACCCGGAAGGTGTACACGATCAAAGGCAGAGCCACTTGCGAGAGCACCCACGTGATTTATCAACTGACATGCCTGCACTGTGAAGCGTTCTATGTGGGAATGACCAGCAACAAACTGTCCATCGCATGAATGGTCACGGGCAGACAGTATTTGTTGGTATTGAGGATTACCCCATGGCTAAACACGCCTTGGTGCATGGCCAGCACATCTTGGCACAGTTTTACACCATCCGGGTTATCTGGATACTTCCCACCAACACCAATCCTTCAGAACCCCGGAGATGGGAACTAGCCCTTCAGCATATTCTCTCTTCCTGTTGCCCAGCTGGTCTCAACTTCCGCTGAATTTAAATTCCCTCCCACCATATTTAACATCTTTGCCTTGGTTCTCTGGACAGAGCCTCTGCCTCAAGTGGCATCTCTGTCTAACTCCTTAACTTCTTTGCTTTCTACAGTATGTCTGCCTAGGTGTGTTTGCATCTGGGTAAATGTGTGGGTGTGTGTGTATTTGTTTACCTTCCTTTTCGTCCCCCAATGTTAGTCTTTCCTCTCCCGAGATTGGAATGGCTCCTTACCCCCTCCCTTGAAACCCTCATCATTTCCTTTCCCTCTCCTTACCTTCTGCCTGAAGAAGCAATTGGGTTGAGAAAGCTTGAAGAGGAGATCCTCTTTACCAACAAACACTGTCTGGCTGTGTCCATTCATGTGAATGGACAGTTCGTTGCTGGTCATTCCCACATAGAACGCTTCACACTGCAGGCATGTCAGTTGGTAGATCATGTGGGTACTATCGCAAGTGGCTCTGCCTTTGATTGTGTACACCTTCCGGGTTACGGGACTGGAGTAAGTGGTGGTGGAAGAGTGCATAGGGCAGGTTTTACAACAGGGGCAGTTACAAGGGTAGGAGCCAGATGGTAGGGAAGGTGGTTTGGGGATTTCATAGGGGTGGACTAGGAGGTTACGGAGGTTAGGTGGGCGGCGGAAAGACACTCTCGGTGGAGTAGGAAGAATGTTATGAAGGACGGATCTCATTTCGAGGCAGGATTTAAGGAAGTCGTATCCTTGCTGGAGAGCCACATTCAGAGTCCGCTCCAGTCCAGGAAAGTATCCGGTGACAAGAGGGGCACTTCTGGGATTCTTCTGTTGAAGGTTCTGAATTTGGGGGGATGAGGAAGTGGCTCTGGCAATTTGCTTCTCTACCAGATTAGGAGGATAGCTGTGAGATGTGAAAGCTTTTATTAAGTTATTGGTGTACTGGTTCAGAGCTTCGGGACTGGAGCAGACTCGTTTGCCACGAATACCTAAGCTGTAAGAAAGGGAACGTTTATTGTGGAATGGATGGCAGCTCTCATAATGCAGGTACTGTTGTTTATTGGTAGGTTTGATGTGGATGGATGTGTGAAGTTGGCCGTTGGGCAGATGGAGGTCGACATCGAGGAAAGTGGCACGGGATTTGGAATAGGACCAGGTGAATTTGATGGGACCAAAGGAGTTGAGGTTGAAGAGGAAATTCTGGAGTTCTTCTTCACTGTGTGTCCAGATCATGAAGATGCCTGCCTTACGACTACCTAATTTCAAAAAGTTACGCAATGGTTACTTTGACTTTTAAATGTGTATATTGATGATGCTATATATTTCCCCTCGTGAATTTTAGTAGTTGCCAATAATTCTACCTCATAATGTATACATCAGTAAGTGTTCTTGTTAATTTGTCCAGCTTCTGTAGATCAGTGGTCAGCATTTCTGTCTGCTATGAAGAGTACTTGGGTTCCATTCCTGGTAATACCAATGATTGTTCCTTCATGTGAAGACTGGAACGAGATACACTGAGACACATTATGCTACCTGAGGAGCTACACAAGTGAGATGTGGTAGCTCCGAGGTCAGAAATGCTGACAACATCCAAGAGAGTAGTGTGATTACCCTAAGTCCTCCCAATCACATTCAATGGTAATGCTTTCAGTCAGTACCGAACTGCCCCATAGGGCCATAATGGTGAGCTTTTTAGGGCTCATTGTTCTATGTATATGTCTCAATATAATTAATGCTGGCTTGCTGCTTTTCTGACTCCAATTTTTTATATGCTGTACAATGAGACACAAATGGAAAAGAGGATATAATGTTTAATGTTATCTGTTGTGTGAAAGGAGTGTTGTTATCTCCAAATTCTCACAAAGTGATTATGCACTTTTATTGTTCAGTATGAACTTTCTTCATAAGATGACTTAGTTCTGTTTCTATTCATCAAGTTGTATTAGTACATGGTAACTGCTTAATTTGTACATGTACTGTGTTGTGCAAAATAGAACCCCATAGGTTACTGTAAACATTGAGGGGTGAATTTATAACTGAAACTTCATACACTGTAGATTCATACACATAAATTATTAATAGTTGTAACAGTAATGGAGTGATTGGCTTACCACTTGGCCATGGAGGAAAGTATGTGTCTAATCCAGAGTGACCTGATATGCTGTCACCACCAGGCATCACATCACGTAAAATTGAACGAGAAACAGATTTCATAACGTACGGGGACACAGCATTAGTCAAATCTGAAAAATTAAATCAATATTAACAAATACTATTTTGATAAAAATGAATACAAGTTGCAGATGGTTTGCTTACATTATTAAATTTCTTCTCACCAAGCTGCTACCTGGTTTTCAAAAGTCATAAACTCACAATAAATCTACCAATTTGTTTAATTATTTTTTATGTATGTCTCATAAATCATTACACTTATCTATAACTTTGTAACCATTGGCATTTGATATAAGTACTTTTGGAAAGCAATATGACTGTCATGTTCTGATGAAAGCACTAATTCCTAGATATCCCTTCAATAGACAAAGAACTACTTTGTGAATTAAATATGAAACAACTGACATGAAAAGACATGATGATTTTCTTTACTATCTCATGAACTCCTGTTATATTTTATGGCAGCACAGGTCCTATGAAACTGGTAATAAATAGTTTGAAGAGATCTTGGGATAACCTGATTTTTATATTTTGAAACAAATTAGACTGTTAATGTTGTGAATATAATCATCTTGGTGTTGAATCCCTTTTTTGGTCTGTGTTTGCTTTATAAATATTTAGTTACTTCTGTACAAGGATCTGCCTTGAGCAAAACACAAAACAAAAAAAAAAACAGTGTTTTGCTCAAGGCAGACCCTTATACAGAACAAACTAAATATGTCATGAATATATTAATAATACAGAGTGAGAATTCTACTGAAATATGGAAGGCTTTCAATTAAAGGTTTTATACTTTTAGAAGTAGTAAATAATTACTTTTACTGTGAATTGCTATAGGAACTCAGAACAGTACTGTTTATTCAGACATTATTATGATACCCTGTGTCACAGGAAGGAGAGGGAAGGAATAATGAACATATTTTTGTCTCAAAGGGGTTTCCTGTAATACCCTTGCCCCAACAGATGAGAAAGTAATAGAAAATTATTCAAATTTTTGTGGCCTTTTATTAACATACTGCCAGTTATTTTGACTAAAATTTGTTTCATCTTTTAGCTGATGTTTTGTTAGCACAAATGATCGGCAACACCAAAGTTTCACATTCTACTGTTGGTGGCAGAATGGAGTCTGCCCCATGGACAGAGGTTTTATGTTAGTGCCAAGCTGACATATGAAGGCTTTTCTTTATTTTGGGGTTATTGAACTTATGGGTCAATACTTTTTTGCTAATGGTATTTGTGGTTAATCAAGAATGAGGGTGTATTTTGGATTAACTCTGAAATTCACAACCACAATAATACAAGTATATATCTCCCTCTTCCCCTTTCTCTCTCTCTCTCTCTCTCTCTCTCTCTCTCTCTCTCTCTCTCTCTCTCAACAAGAACTTTATATTTCTTCACTAATTAAAAAACATCAAAAACCTATCGTTCAGTAGATCACTCTGAAAGAGTATATATCAGTTATAAAACAGGAGAAAGTAACAGAACCAAGCTCTTACACCATAATTACACTCAAAAGTCACCACAAGATTATTAACTGAACTGTATACTTACGAGCTATATTTGCAGCTGCTGTCAAGGCTTCGACATCTCCAGATTTTTGGACAACACCTTCACGCTCCATTCTCTGGTAATATGCAGTGTTTTTCATAAGATGTTTCACAAATATCCGTGTTGTTTCAGGAACAAACTTTCCATCCAGAAGTACTAAAGTACACAAAAAGTAGATTTTATTTATTAGACTCATCAAATAATTTAACGTGGTGTAATCAGTGTACTATAGAAATAAAAATAATATAATACTAAAACAGGTTTACAACAGAAGTGGTACAACTAAAATAGAGAAGAGCTTATTTGTGACAAACAAGTTAAAGTTTCTTTCCCTGTATTCTCTCAATAGCTTAGAATATACATAATAAAACTGAAGATGGAATAACAACAATATGAAAAGAATAACAACAATATGAAAAGAATAACAACAATATGAAAAGAATAGACTACTACACACCACACAGGAGAAGCATTGAATCACAAGTAGACAAAATGTAAACTAAACGTTAAGCTTTAAGACAATGTTCTTCTTCACAATCAGAAAAAAAGTACATATTCATGAGTGTGTTCTGCTTCTAGAAAAAAAAGTTTAGCAGTCTTTTCATTTTATCAGTCTGCATCTCAGTGGCTCCTCTGTCCTTTTCATATTGTTGTGCATGTTTGCAAATCTTTGAGATTTTGTCTGTAGCTACCTATAATAGACAGAAAGTCACAAGCCAACTTGTGGTTGGCTCTAAATTAATGTGCCCTACTACTTCATAGGTGGTCCTCAAATAGAGTAAAAAATCTATGTCAGAGTGGCAGGAATGAGTTAGTGTTATGGCTGACTGAAATGCTTCATTGACTTATCTTTCAGTTCTAGCTACTGACTCTCTCACTGACTGGTGCTGTGCCTGCACAGTGTGAACACTGCATGCAATAAGGAAGCACAGTGTTATTGTAGCTACTGTGAACACCTGCTGCGCTGTAGTTTCTGATAAATCATCTCTCTTGATTGTCTGTTGTATCACACAAAACAATGCCTTGTAAGTATTATATGGCAAGAAAATGCATCCTCGATGAACTGGAATGGTTTCTCTGTCTGATGGCTGGAGTCCACAAAAGAAGCAAGCCTGAATAAGGAATTACATAGTGTAAATATGCCTTATCTGTTCTAGAGCCCTCAGGATCACTATTACTTCAATAATAGAGGCAGTGAATTTATTCAGAAAAAAATGTGTCTTGGAAGTAGCCAGTAAAGGGAACGTTCCAACATTTGCCGGGAGTGATTTAGGAAAATCATGCAAAATCTTAATTTTGATGGCTGTCAATCACTGGTGACAGCTTGCCATATACCACATCATCATCAGCAAACAGCTACAAATTGCTACTACACAGTCCATCAGACCACAAAGACGTGCCACAACAGACACATAAAAAGGACACATACAACATTTTCAGCTATCGGCTTTCTTCAGAAATAGGAACATTCACATAATCACACAGGCACATAATACAGTCACACAACCACCATCTCCGGCTGCCGCATTTCGAATCATGCTCTGTGGTGTGGAAATAGGGGAGGGGATGGGAGATAGGAAGGTTACAACACGATGGTGGGGATGGATACAGAACAATCTTCCACAGTATCCCCAAGCATCCCAAATACTCCCTCTACCACCAGTAACCAACCACAAAAGAATGCTCCCCTTGTCACCTTGTCTGGACTCAAACAACTAAATTGTATCTTTCGGCCAAGGTTTTGATTATTTGTCCTCATGCCCAGAAATGAGAGATATCCTGCCCAAGATCCTTCCCAACCCTCCTAAAGTGGTGTTCCATCGCGCTCCCAACATCCTAGTCCATCCCTATGCCACCCCAAAACCATCATATCCCTGTGGAAGACCCTGTTGCTAGAACTGTCCAATCCACCCATCCAGCACTTTCTATTCCAGTACTGTCAGAGCTTATCCTACCCTATCAAAGGCCGACCCACCTATGAGAGCAGCCGTGTAATTTACCAGCTGTGCTGCAATCATTGCGCAGATTTCTACATTGGCATGACAACTAACCAGCTGTCCATTAGAATGAATGGCCACCGCCAAACTGTGGCCAAAAACAAGGTGGAATCTCTGTGGTACAACATGCAGCAGAGCATATGCTTGATTTCAATGGCTGCCTCACAACCCAGGCCACCTGGATCCTCCCACCCACCACCAGCTTTTCTAAACTGCAAAAATAGGAGTTATCCCTACAGTACATTCTCTGATCCCAAAATTATCCAGGCCCCAAATTACAATAACTTCCCTTTTTTCCGCACCCAACAGTTCCCACCTCTCTATTTTAATCCTTTTCTATTTTGAGTGCTGTGTATGTGTGTGTGTGTGTGTGTGTGTGCAGGGCGCATGTGCATTTGTTTTATTTCATTTTATTTTCCTCCACTCACCCACCTCCCAACTCCATCCCTAAGCTGCTTCTCGTTCCTCCCATCTAATACACACATACTCTGGAAGGCTGTGCTGTATCCATCCCCACCACTGTGACGAAACCCTCCTATTCCCCTCCCCAATCCTATTTCCACATCGAAGAGCTTGATTCGAAGTGTGGCAGCAGGAGATCACAGTTGTGTGGCTATATTGTGTGACTGTGTGATTGCGTGAATGCTGCTATTTTTGAAGAAGGCCATGGCCAATAACTGAAGGTGTTTTATGTGTGTGTCTTTGTTATGTGCCTGTTGCAGCTTGTGTCACATCTTTGCAATGAGACTTTCTATTGTTACATAAGACAATTTATGTAGATAAGAATTAATAGCTGCCCTACCACACTTTTCTTTGGCAATCCTAATGACGTGTTTGTCTCTAATGAAGAGTTTCCATCTATTTGCTAGAATTTAATGCAATCCATTTGCACAGTTAGTGTCATAATCCGTAACATTTTTTTTTATCAGGCTTCCTTCCGGAAGCTAATGAATACAACATCTACCTGTGTCCTTGTCTACTGCTCTCTCAATCTAGTTGAATAAAGCGAGCTGGGTTTCACACTACTGTTGCTTTCAGAACCCTTGTTGATTCTTGCAGATGTGATTTTCAGTCCCCAGAAACGTCATAATAGACCAGCATAAAACATAGTCAAAATTCTACAAAACACTGACATAGATACAGGCACATTTCTTCAATGATCCTTCTTGAAATTGGAAATTACCTGAACTTTTCATCCTTTCAGTTTGGATTTATGAGCCATGTAGGGACACATGAGGCAATACTCACATAACGTCTTATCTTAGCAGATAGGTTAAGGAAAGGCAAACCTACATTTTTAGCTTTTGTAGATCTCGAGAAAGCTTTTGACAATGTTGACTGGAACACACTCTTTCAAATTGTGAAGGTAGTAGGGGTAAATTATAGTGAACGAAACATTATATTGAACTTCTACAAAAACCAGACAGTAGTTATGAGAGTCGAAGGACATGAAAGGGATGCAGTGGACAGGAAGGGATAAGGCAGGGTTGTAGCCTTTCCCCGAAATTATTCTATCTTTACATTCAGCAAGCAATGACAGAATGTAAGGAGAAATTTGGAAAAGGAATTAAAGTTCATGGTGAAGCAATAAAATCTTTGCAGTTTGCTGATGACATAGTAATTCTGTCAGCAACAGCAAAGGATCTGGAAGAGCAATTGATCGGAATTGATAGTATCTTAAAGTAGGTTGTAAGATTAACATTAAAAAGAGGGAAACAAAGGTACTGGAATGTAGTCTAAGAAAATCAGGCAATTCTGAAGGAATTAGACTAGGTAATGAGACAATGTCAATGAGTTTTATTATTTAGGCATCAAAATAACTTCTGATGGCTGAAGTAGAGAAGATGTAAAATGCATAATGGCTATAGGAAGAAAACCATTTCCAAGGAAGCAAAACTTGCTGACATACAAAATTATTTAAACATTAGGAAATCCTTTCTGAAAGCATTTGTCTGAAGTGAACTGTGGATGATAAGGTGTTCCAACGAAAATATACGAGCTTTTGAAATGTGGTGATGAATGATGAAGATTAGATGGGTAGATCACATAGCTAGTGAGGAGGAGTTTAAGAGAATTGGGGAGAAAAGGAATTTCTGACATTCTTCACTAAGAGATTGGATAGGTTGGTAGGACACATTCTGAGACATCAGTGAATCATTAATTTAGCATTATAAATTACTGTGTAGTGTAAAAATTGTGAAGAGATACCAAGAGACAAATACAGTAAGCAGAAATAAAAGGATCTTGATTGTCATTCTTATTCAGAGATGAAGAGGATTGCACAAAACAGGGTACCATGGAAAGCTGCATCAAATCAGTCTGCACAACTCAAGACCAAAACAACACAATAACAGTTATGTTGTCTCCCATATGGCCCCTTGACCTGTTCATGTGATTCAGCCAGGCGGAAGCATTTTCCCTAAGCGACAACATAATATTCCCAAGATTTGCCACTGTGATGATGCGGCTGTGATACGGGACATCATAACAGCCCCGCCAATGCAGTTTTCCTTCTGATGACTCAAAGAGGAACTATATGTCAGATTTCGTCGTCCAAGGAGCAGGGAGTACAGCAACTGCTGCATTAAGAAGAATGTGGTGACTGCCAGCCTACACAGTTCCTATGCTACCTCTGGACCCTTGCACAGTCAGACATGGACTGAAATACTTCCTGCGCACTATCAGAGTGTGCAGCTTCCCCGCTCAGGTGCAAATATTGATAGCCACTCAGAATGAGATGCATCCGAATGCCATAGCGAACCTGGCACACGGGTGCATGATGCACTGGCAACGATCCCAAACACCATGTCTGAGGCCACCTAGGACTCCGTTCCACCACCAGCTGCGCTCAACACGCGGCGACATCCATCTCCCCCAACCACACCAAATGACACCAGCCTGAAGCAGCTAGTGCACAATCTGGCTGCCCAGGTGGCAACACTCAGCTCACAAGTCGACAGTTTGGTGCATTCACGACAAGAGAGGGTTACATGGCAGTGGCAGCAGATCGGGAAACAGGTAGCATGACTTGCACAGCCAGTAATGCAGAAAATGCCATAATGGTACCTCACTGATGACAAATAAGGATCCCAGCACCTTCTGCTAGTACCACATCCATTTCAGCAATGAAGCAACAAAGTGCCACATTCCTTGCTCACACCCAAACACTAGCTACAACTGGCCCTAGATGCAATCAGCTGCAATGCTGCATCAAAGTGTCTCCTCATAGGAGAAACGAGTGGGGCATGAGGTATTTCATAAATACCTATCAATCCTGTGGCACTCTGTGAGGCTTGCCGTGGTGATCGACCTACCTAGACGACATCCTCATGTTCTCAAGAATGCCCAAAGTATATCACAGCCACCTAACACAATCTTCCAGTGCCTCCGTGAGGCTTACAGAGTGATTAAACTGCTTAAATATGTAATTGGGGTTGGTGAAATCAGATTCTTAGAGCAGCTGATCAACTCTATCAGATCCATGCCTCTATCAGACAAAGTCCAAACAATCGTGACCATACCACATCCAGAGATGCACAAGGGATGCATTAACTCAGCATGATTAACTTTTACTGGCATCATCTCTGCATAATGTTGCCGCAGTGCTCGAACATCTCACTGCTGCATGGCATGGGCCCATGGCAAAAGCAAAAGGGAGGGCTCCAATTACATGGACTGAAAACATGGAGTGCAGCTTTGCAAATATAAACAGTGCCCGCTGAAACAGCTAGCCTGATCCCTAACTCTGCCCATACTGCTGTGTTTAATGGTCACAGAAGTGTGTCCATGGAAGATTTTATTCAAAATGATGCTGCTTGAGAATTTTTTATCAACGGTCACAAAAGTGCTCCACAGTTGACAACAATACCACCAGTTGAAAATCTGAACTTACCATGGCACCAACTCTTCTTCTGCTATGGTGAGTTTCATGATACAAGAACATTTTGTTCATTTTTGTACTGTACCTCTCCAGTCCCTAGTTATTTTACTTCAATCAGCCATTATGTACTTTTCACATTTAAGTAAATGGCAGTTCATAAAATTGTTAAACTGCTCCCACCACTGCTTCAAATGCATCAGAAGTCCCATCTCTCCATCCAAGTAATTTCCAAATTTTTCAAAATGCTCACCTTAGCCTTATTAGATTCGCTTCCTGCTCGGTACATGGACTTGAAATAAAATATTCCTTTTGTTACAGTCTGATGATGCACTAACTGTAAGGAACACATAATTGGGTAAAATAAACACAAAAATTGTAACAGAGACTGCTGATTATTTGATTTATCCATAACAGTTGCGGGACAGGCCGTTTCATTTGGTAGTCTTTGCCATCTGAGCACAAAGGGAGCCACAGCTCAGAATATGTGCAAGATGTCCAACTTTATTCCAAAGTAACTGGTATCCCAACTTTTGGGACCAATTACTTGGCCATTCATATGTTCCCCATGGTTCATGGTTCATGGACCTCACACCACGAATATGGCAAAGAAAAATACAAAATGAAGAAATAAATAAATAATAAAGTATGGGAATCAAACCCAGGCCACAAAATTAGCAATCTATTCACTTATCTCCTATATTACACCAACATTTAACATATTGTTACTCAAATTATCTTATATTTCACTTATACTAGACTCAGAAATGTTGTCTTTTCCTGGTCCAGCTGTGGTATTTTAGTAATTTAAAAGGTTCATTTGCCTACTTCTAACCACACTCTTTGAGCCAAACTGGTGAGATCCATCCTGTGACCTTCCTTAGTAAGTTTTTCACAACAAACACACAGAGACTTTTTAGAAATTATTATTTCTATTTTCTGCTGACTGCACTCAAGAACAGACAACTCCGTGTGAAGTAACTTCTTAGTAGTACTGTCACGAGCACTAATAATAGTGTCGAGTAGATTGACATAAAAGAACTGATCGTCAGTATGGCAGTATATGACACTCAGTACTATGCACACTAGAACAAGTCTCACACACAACTGAGCCGGGTTACGATTCGCTTGGCCTCACTGTGCCCGCGGCCGCTAGGTGGCAGGCTTGTAACACTGGTCTGTGCTAGTGTTGCTGTCTCATATGGTGGCATAACCACGTGTGGCAGCGCGTAATTTAGTGTTCTGTGCGCCGCAATGTATAGCACTCCCCCCTCAGGGGGAAATGTCGATCAACCCCGCGCGGACCCAGGCAATGTCCATCGGCGTGGCATCATCAGGAGATGGTGCGGGTTCAGTGAAAGACTGTGAGCCAGTACCTGGCATATGGACGATACTGGTGGGGGCGTGGCTGTCTAGGGTTGTTTGTACTTCGCGGGAGGCAGCCCGCTATGTTCGGAGAACCCGGTGCCACCAATGAACCCAGGACTGGAGATGTCAAGGGCAATGGCTCAGTCACATTGTCTGGCAGTGGTCCTCCCTGGCCGGACTGTGGGATGTGCACTTGTGCAGCAGCTACCCCTCCCGCAGGTGGCGAGGTGGAGCTGGCCTTGTCTTCAGCAGGCGCCACCAGTCAGGGGTGCAGCACCCGTGATTGGCATTGGCCTCACCGAGGATGTGATGACTGCGGGACTGCCGGATATGGAACAATCGACTCTGGCGGAGGTGTCTGATGCGGCATCTGCAATTCAGCTATGGAACCCACTGATGGCATACGTGGTGGTGGTGGTGGTGGTAGCACCCTTGGTGTGGACCCCACAGGAGCCCGGAGCCATAACGAGTCCCAGTGGCAGCACACCACGCCTCCTGGCATGCATACTGAACATATGCGTCGGTCTCTGCAGCCCATGACGACGCCTGCCAGCCAGCGGGGGTTGCATCCAAATGCTCGCGCACAGACGGCTGAGCCAGGAGTGTAGCGGCGTGGCAACGGCGCGGCAACTGGCCGTGGCTTGGGCAGGCGCAGGTGCAGCATCGTCCGCAGCTAGCGGCCGTGGAGTAGGTCCACAGGACTATGCTCCCCCCCATCGATGTGAAGCGGTAAGAAGACAAGAATCTAAGCACAGCATCATCCACTGAAGAAGAAACCACATACTTGCACATCTGTACATTGAACATGTGTACTAGTCGCTCCGCCTCACCATTAGACTGGGGGTGGAAAGGCGGAGTAGGAACATGACAGACCCCCAACTGGGCACAGAAATCCTGAAAAGCAGAGGAGGTAAACTGAGGGCCGTTGTCCAAAACCAATGTGTGAGGGAGGCCTTCAATGGCAAAAACCTTAGAAAGGGATTGAATAATCATGGAAAGAGACATGGTAGGGCAGCGCATAACGTAAGGGTAGTTAGAGAAGCCATCCACAATAAAAAACCAATAGGAATTAAGAAATGGGCGTGCATAATCCACAAGTATGCGCGCCCAAGGCTGTCTAGGCTGAGGTCAAGATGAAAGTGATGCGCGCGGCGCTGCCTGCTGCGAAGCACACTGCGAGCAGGAGGCCACCAGTTGTACAATGTCAGTATCCATACTGGACCAAAACACATGTCGCCGGGCCAGAGTTTTAGTGCGGGAGGCCCCCCCAATGTCCCTCTTGTAGCAACACCAGCACAGGTGAACGTAAGGTTGCCAGCACAATCACCCGAGACCGCAGGTCATCAGTAGCCAGTAAGATGACCCCATCACATTCAGACAAATGGAGTCGGAAGGAATAATAATTCCGCAAGGGATTGGATGCCCGGCGCGGAGGAATTTCCAGCCAACCGGCACAAATATAATGCAAAACCTGCCGTAACATAGGATTAGCAGCCACAGCCACAGACAGTACTGAAGACGTAATAGGGAAACTATCCACAGCAGCCTTCACATCCTCATCCAGATAAAAGCAGAGGATTTCTTCATTATCAAATGCAGGATCTGGTCCAACAGGAAGACACAACAGGGTGTCACCATTAGCATGTTGGGCTGTAGGCTGGAAGTCAATTTCATAATAGTACCGTGACAGAAGCCGGTGTGCGGCCTTATCTGGAAGAGAGCCGATAGGATGAAAAAGCCAGACCAAACAGTTTGTGATCCGTAATCAGGCGGAACTTGACACCATAGAATTACATGTGAAATTTCTTTAAGGCATAGACAATGACCAAAGTCTCTTTTTCAATCTGAGAATATCTTTGCTGGGCCGGGGTCAAAGTTTTAGAGGCATATGCGATAGGGCGTTCAGACCCGTCAGGAAATTTAT
Organism: Locusta migratoria; assembly: GCA_026315105.1. Classification (NCBI taxonomy): domain Eukaryota; kingdom Metazoa; phylum Arthropoda; class Insecta; order Orthoptera; family Acrididae; genus Locusta; species Locusta migratoria. Next base: position 218,884,449 of record CM048750.1, on the reverse strand, counting down.
GAGCCAGCACCACTCCAACCCTGTACTGGGAAGCATCAGTAGCAAGAACCAGGTGCTGACCCGGAGTGTATGCGGCCAGGCAGGGGGCTGACACTAGAAGATTTTTCAGAGTGGTGAAAGCTTGGTCACAGTCCGCCAACCAGACAAAAGGAACACCTTTGTGGAGGAGGTGGTAGAAAGGTTGCGCTACAAAAAAAATGTCTGTAAATCTATTGGACCAAACTGCGTGGTCATCACTCTGTAGCTTACAAACTACTTAAACCTAGGTAAACTAACCTACGGACAAACACACTCACACCGATGCCCCAGGGAGGACTTGAACCTCCACAGCGAGCAACCATTCGCTCCACAGCAAGGTCCTTTAGACCGCTCGGCTACTCCACCATGGCGGTTGCGCTACAATAACTGCACCGGGCAGAAAACGATGGTAGTACGCAACTTTTCTCAGAAAAACCTGCAAGTCCTTGACGGACATGGGCCATGGAAGAGAGGCAGCTGCTGCCACACAGTCTGGCAGGGGGCGTACTCCTTCCGATGAAATTTCAAACCCAAGGTAGGGAATTGATTATTGGAAAAACCAAGACTTAGAAAGGTTGCATCGGAGGCCAGCTGACTGGAGAACTTGAAAGAGGGCCCACAAGTTATGAAGGTACTCTGGGGGCGATGATCCTGTAACCACAATATCATCTAGGTAGTTAACGCACCCTGGAACGGCGCACAACAGTTGTTCCAGGAAGCATTGGAAAATTGCCGGTGCACTGGCCACACCAAACAGCAAATGTTGGTATTGATAGAGGCCGAAGGGTGTGTTAACCACCAGCAACCACCTGGATTCCTCATTGAGGGAAAGTTGGAGATAAGCCTCTGCCAAGTCTACTTGAGAAAGAAAATGTGACCCCGAAAGTAAAGCTAATAATTCATCAGTATGTGGTAGTGGATAGGAGTCTATGACCGACTGCGCGTTAATCGTGACTTTAGGGTCGCCGCAGATACGTAAGGCGCTGAGGGTTTCCTTGCAATAACAAGTGGTGTGGCCCATTCACTGGTAGTTACTGCACGAAGAACCTGCATGGCTTGTAGGCGATCGATTTCAGCTTTCAGCTGATTCCATAAGGCGACCAGTACCTTCCGGGCGCGAAAAAATTTTGTCCGCACTGAAGGAGTTGCTGAGTATTGGGACACCCCCACGGTGCAGGCCGTTGACGCTGTTTACTAGTTTGTTTCTGCCAGCCGTGTGCATGGTAATTAGAGCGGTCATGCACCGCGGCAACATCTATGTCAGAATCGGAAGAGTGAACACCGTTGGAAGAAATAGCCATGACATCCCCCCCCCCCCACGCCTCAATTTGATCCCCCGCAGCCCGAGAAATCTCAAAAGATTAAGCAATGTGAAGCACATCAGCTAATGTAGGATTGTCTAATTGTAAGGCTCTTTGGCGCACTTCCCAGTCCGGCGTGAGTTGAAGAATAGCATCGCGGACCATATCGTCAGCATATAACTCCTGGTGTGTAGCTGTGACAAACAAACAATGATAGCTAAGACCCTGAAGTTCAGCCGCCCAAGCACAGTAAGATTGGTTGGGCTTCTTGCGCGACTTGTACAACTCAACCCTGGCCACAGTAACATGAGTGCGCAGCCGATAATAAGAAGACAACAAGCGGCACATTTTGTCAAAAGAGAATGTTGCAGGTTCCTGCAGAGGAGCCAACTGGCATAACAATTGGTAGATGCACAGGGAAATCCAAGACAAAAATAAAGCTTTACATAAATCTGGGTCAGATACACTAAAGGCAAGGATATGTTGTCATAATTTTTTTTCGTAAGAATCCCAGGCCTCAAGACTATCGTCAAATCCAGAAAACGGCGACAGAAATGGATCTGTACCAACCCGTGCCAGAGCTGACGATGCAGGGAACGAAACCAGGGTTGTAACCACAAGCAAAAGGCTATCCATACGACTCGCCTGTGCCGTCGTCATGGCAACTAACTGCTGAAGAGAGTCAGCTAAAGATTGTAAGTCATAATGAAGAACTTGACCCCAAGGGAGAATAGGGATGTCAACAACGGTGGACTGTGGCTGTTCCATAGTTGATAAGCAGGGTGAACCAAGCGCACACGTTTGAACCTTACTCTCATCACCAATGAAGTAACTTCTTAGTAGTACTGTCATGAGCACTTATAATAGTGTCGAGTAGATTGATATAAAAGAACTGATTGTCAATATGGCAGTGTATGACACTCAGTACTATGCACACTAGAACAAGTCTCACACAAAACTGAGCCGGGTTGCGGTTCGCTTGGCCTCCTTGTGCCCGCGGCCGCTATGTGGCAGGCCAGTAACCCTGGTCTGCGCTAGTGCCATCGTCTTGTATGGTGGCGTAACCACGTGTGATGGCACGTAATTTAGTGTGCTGTTTGACACAATGTATAGCAACGTGTAAATAACTTACGCATTTATTCATATCGGGGGGGGGGGGGGGGGGGGAAGAAAAAAAGAAAAAAAAAGAAACAGTTTAATAACACCATAAAAGAAAATACTGGTGTAGCAGTCACAAACATTCACATTAATTCAGAGTGCAGTATGATAAAACAGAAATGAAATTCTTAAATACTGGAAAGTCCAGAATGGAGTAACAACAATATTATTGGAATAAAATACTGTAATGTTCTCTGAAAATGTATGGATACTTTGATAGTGAAAGAAAAAGCGCAATGAAGTTTCCAATAAAATTTAAGAAGCAGCTACAAACTGGAAGAAATAGTAAAACACGGCAATTCAGCTAATAATATATGGTGATATTTTTGCTTCTTCATCTTCTTTTTCTTAACACCACATTTGCAGGGTCAGCCTGATTATTAACGAGATGGAAAATTATTTAGGGAGTAGCTGGGTGCCCTTTCATCACCTCCCTAGAAGGAAATTGAAGTGAGCAACAGTTTTCTAAATATTTGTTAACTGTGTAATTGGGGTGGGACTTGGGTAAAAAATTGGTATTCATCTAAGGGGATGTAGGAAGTAGCCTTAAAAATAAATAAATAACACATCCAGGCAGGCAAGCACACCCACTCATGTAATTAAGCTGCCAGACAGATTCAAACTGTGGTTAGGATATCTTCCCATCTCAGAAAGCAGTGCCTTAAACCATGAGTTTAACCTGGTAGGTAGAGTGACATTTTTGCTTATCCTTAGAATTTTAGAGAAAAGCATATACAGCCACCATCAATCCCTTAAAAGATAAATGTTTTATACACTAGGGTAGAACTTCTTTTGGTTAAAACCTACTTACAGTGTCAGTGTTTTTTTTTTTTTTTTATTATTATTATTATTAATTTTTTTTTTTTTTTTTTTTTTTAAATGATGATGACACAGATGCTTTAATTTATGAGCAGGTTGTTTATCAATTACTTTGTTCTGTAAATACTTCACTATTTTTTATGTATTATAATTTTCAGGTATGTTGTATGGCTGGAAGCCGATAGCTTTAATTTGCTATCAAATTTACACCTTTAATTGTCAAAAATATTTTTTTGTTTTCTTCAAATGTATCATGATTGTAGAGAATGTTGTCAGACACAAAACTAATAATACAGCAAACTTACACCACAAGGCACAATTATTTACAAACTCTTGATCTCATTTCTTCATTTCCAACATTTTTTAAGAATATTTATACTTTTGTTATCATTATTACATAATGTAACCCTTTAAGATACAACAAACATAAATGTGTCATTAAAATTTTTAATAATGGTATAAATAGCTGGTCTCTTGAGCCCGAAGATTTTCTTAGGGGCTGGTCGCCAAGTATCAAGTTTTCAATAAGAGACAAACCATTTGTTATTTTAAAAATTCATAGCATATTCTCACTACTAACACTCTTCATCTAGTAGAAAATGAAATTTACTTTGAAAGTAATGCTTCTGAAACTACTATTTGCAATTTTTCCTGACCTATTAGGAATGTAAACAGATGAGACACCACACTCATTGAAAGCACTTAGTTGTTATGAAGTATTACATAGTCTTTTTCCTAAAGCCTTTGATAGATTCCGCTATCAGCAGACACTTATGTGCGCTGTGTTTCATAGTTGTAATCACACATTGTCTTTTCAACTAAATATGCAGTTTGCTGTTATTCTCTCCTTTTTATGTTTTATTGCTGCAGTATCATTATGCAGTAGCAGTAACAAAAATTACCTATTAACTAAAAGACTAAAAAATTTCTGGAATTCTAAAAAATTCCCTGACTTTTCCTAGATTGCTCCCAGATGAAAAAATTCACACGGTTTCCCCAAATTTCCCAGTTGTCCTGTGTCATATAAAACCTGGATTTACAATTGAAGTTGTTATCTCTTTGTGGTTTGCACAAATCTTGACACAAGTGACACAAGCTCTTGAATACCACCATGAGCAACATGGCTCAATTACTTATTGCCTGACTTCAGTGATTTTTTAACACTGGTGCTCTTGTCATAGATATTATTAATGTCTAGTAATGGTGCACTTGTTTTCACATTTAAAAAAGAAAACTGTTACTGTTATGAGAGCGTGTCGTAAATTCAAATCTACCGAAGTGCATAATGCACGCAAAGTAATATAGGGGTGCTACAGCAATTAGAAATTAGACAGTGCCACCTAAGTGAACCGGGGCTCGCCTGGACTCAGCAGGGCAAAGCAGTTTGCAGTGAACTATGATGAAATACACTACCTGTATGGAGTTTGTTTTCGTGTGTTAATATAGTTACAACACTTTAAGTGGCGACGAGTTGTGAAATATGCTAGGTGTTGTCGTTGGCAATGTTTTGATAAATATGGAGACCTTAGACCAGCTATTGTGCACTCTTATTGAGCAACAGACTGCCCTCGTGGCATCGTCACGTGACGTACCACAGACGCTTATGTCAGTTGTGTCACCATCATGGTCCAGTCGGGTCGTGCCGTCTTCTCTGTGTCCATTCCCTCCATACGAAGAAGCTGTAGAAGAATGGGAGGACTATGAAAAGCAGCTGCGACAACATTTTGTGGCTTTGGGCATTGGTTATGATCAGCTGTGCAAATCTCTGTTTCTTTCATGTATTTCTTCAAATGTGTATTAACTATTGCCTCAGCTAGCCCCCCCCCCCCCCCCCTATGGGATCCGGCATCATTATCTTTTACTGAAATGTGTGAGATGCTCTCCATCTCCAAATATTATTGCAGAAACACCCATGTTGTTGCATCCTGGGTGGCTTTTTACAAGTGCCGTAAGCAGCAGCATCAATCATACCATGCATGAGCCGCAGAATTACAGGGCCTTAGTACAAAATGTCAATTCGTTATGAACATGCATCATGAGTCCATGATTCCATGGTTAGAGGTGCTATTCTTAGGTTGACTCTGGATAAGGAAGTCAGACAACGGGCCCCTCCAGCTCCTGAATCCCTCTTTATCTGAAGTATCGAGTATTGACCAGTTGTATGAAATTTCTCGTGCCACCAGCACCCAAATTGACAAATACATGGATGCCAGTGTTGGGCAGTCTGATACTGTGCCAAACAATGTGTCTGTTTCGTATGATGATGGGGAAGTTGCCTCTGTACACGTGCATCAACAATGAGGAGCGGGGCAAGGGCGCACTAAAAAGAAGCAACAGTGGCAGATGCAACAGCCGCAGCACTTCTGTCGTGCCCACGTTGCTTTATAAAACACAAGATGGTAGATTGTCCTCAATGCTGGGCCACGTGTCACACCTGTCATAAGAACGGTCACATTGCCTCAGTCTGCCGGTCTAACAAGACTCCTGCTGTTGTTGAAGATGATGACTCTGTTATGACTGTCAATTGTGTACTTTCCAATACTAGTAAGTTATATATAGCTGTTCAGGTCCTTGACAAAAATATTCGCATGCAGGTATACACAGGTCCTGCTGTCACTCTCATTAATTCCCACAACATACTTGGAATTGGATCCTCCGCCGTTGTCTCCTGTCACATACAATTTGCGGACTTACAACAAACAGAAAATTCTGATTACCGGCCAGTTTGAGGCATCCACATTTTACAAGTCAGTTGTTCATTCTCTCACCTTTTATGTTGTTGATCACGCAGGAACGGAAAACTTATTTGGGTGTAATGCTTTCCATATTTTTGGATTCTTCATTACAAACGATGTATATCTGGTATCTGATGATATTCCTTACACTTGGTTAGATGCATTGTGTACTGAATTTCCCTCAATTTTCTCTCATGGCCTGGGCTGCGCTGTGAATTTTGAAGCACATATAACACTCAAACCGGCAGCCCACCCAAAATTTTTCTGCACCCGCCCCCTTCCAGTATCATTACGTGACCCAGTCAAGGCTGAATTAGAAAGGGTTGTATGTTTGGGGGCTCCCCTACCAGTTACTTTTAGTGAACACCTTGTCAATATTCATGCACTTTTTCAAGTTCTCCTGTCGGCGGGGTTGAAGTGTAACCTCTACTAAATCTCAATTTTTGCAGTCTTCTGATATGTATCTGGGGTTTCGACTGTCCCGTGATGGGATCCACCCCTTAAGTCAGCATATTGATGCCATCACGGCCCTCCCATGGCCGTCTAATGTTGAAGACCTTCAGGTATTTCTTGGCAAAATTGCCTACTATCATAAATTCCTTCCTTCTGCGGCTGACATAGCCTATCCATTGAATCAGCCGCTCCATAAGAACATTCTTTTTCACTGCAATGACGAATGCAAACGTGCCTTTGTCTGCTTCAAAAATCAACTTCAGTTGGCACTGTTTCTAGCCCCTTTTTGCCAGGGGCGGCAATTGGTGCTGGCCATGGACGCATCCCAATATGGTCTTGGGGCCGTCCTTGCACACTGATAAGATGATGGATCAGAGCGGCCTATTGCTTATGCTTTGAAGACACTCAACGATGCTCAAAGGCGTTATTCTCCGATTAAGAAAGAGGCACTTGTCATAGTGTATGCCTTAAAAAAATTCACATTTTCTTGCACAGTTCCAAGTTTCATATCATTACCGACCATAAGCCTCTTGTCTCCCTGTTTCATCCTTCAGCATCACTTCCGAATAAAGCTGCACACAGGTTGCAACTTTGTGCTTTATACTTGCCTTGATTTCACTATGAGTTCCATTACCACCCCATGGCCCAGCACGCAAATGCAGATGCCCTATTGTGGCTGCCTATGGGTCCTGATGAGTTACTCTGTTTCCACGTGGATGAGGACAAATGTCATACGGTTGATGGTTTTCCAATTATGGGGGACCATGTTGCTTCTGCCATAGCTGATGACCCAGTTCTCTTTAAGATGATTAGGTTCGTTCAATGACGGTGGCCTGACAGGCCCTCTGGCAAGGCATCTGATCCTCATCATAACTATTACACCTTGCATCTGCAACTGTCTGTTCATGACAGTGTGGTTCTCCTCTCTACAGATGGAGCGTTTCCAAGGGTGATGGTTCCTGCTTCTCTTTGTCAACGTGTTCTTCAGTTGTTACACCAGGGACATTGGGGCTCACAGACATGTTTACTGGCCAGCAATTGATGCAGACATTTCATACATGGTCGTCCTGTGTAACAAATGTGCTCAACAATCAGCAGCCCCCCCTAGCTGACCCTTCCCTGTGGCCTGCCTCAGTGTGCCTTTGGAAACGGGTCAAAGCTGATTTTTCCAGCCCTTTTCTAGGTGCCTAGTGGTTTCTTGTCATTGATGCTTATTCCAATTTTCCCTTTGTGGTTCTCTGTGTGTCCCTTTCCACTGTGGCCATGACAAATGCACTGGCAAAGATTTTTGCCCTTGAAGATCTATCCTCTACACTTGTCACAGACAATGGTCTTCAGTTTTCCTCACAGGCTTTTACAGATTTCTGTTCTGGCCTCGGTGTCCATCGTGTCACAGCACCGCCCCTCCATCCACAACTGAATGGGGAGGTTGAGCATCTTGTACATTCAAGTGCCAGATGAAGAAGTTCCTCACAGAGTTTTCTACAGAAGATGCTTTACTTCACTTTCTAAGTTCTTATCGATTTACGCCCATTGGTGATTACAGCCCGGCCGAGCTCTTACATGGTCGTCAGCCGCGCACATTGTTACATCTTCTTCGCTCCTGACAGTCTCAGGCTGTTTCTCAATCTCCTCATAACTTCCTGGTAGGTGCTCCTGTCTGGGTACAGGGGTATGGCTCTCGGACCAAGAGAATCAAAGGAAACATCAAAAAGTTTAGAGCCCATTGGTTGTGTGACATCCATGTGACATCCGTACTGATGAAGGAATGGTTGTTCGCCATTTTGAGAAGATACGTCCGCGGGCTGTGGACCTGCAATTGTCAACATTGTCTCCACACACGACTATTCATTCTCCTTCAGAAGCCAATAGACACCATCTATGGGTCCCACCTTTATTGCTCAGAACTCTGAGCACCTAACATATTCCTGCAGAAGATGTGCATTCATCACATGAGCTGACTGTGCGGGACGGTGTGCCAGCACCACAGTAGCATGCACCAGAGGCATCACATCTGTCACCCATCATTCAGTCTCGGGGACGTATGCCTCCAGCAGAGAGCATGCTGACTTCTCCACCACCTGCAGCCAATACTTCAGAGATATCAACCATCATTCAGTCATGGGTCCATGTTCTGTGCAAAGGGCCTCGTCCGAGTCACTTTTGCCGTATATTCACATGGCACCATGTGACCTGATCGCAACACATGAGGAGCCGATGGATGTCTCCGCATTGTACAACACCTCTGCAATGTGAAGTGAATTTCCCAAAAGGAGCAAAAGTGTCATGACAGTGCATCGTAAATTCAAATCTACTGCCATGCGTAATGCACACAAAGTAATATAGGGGGGCTACAGCAATTAGACAGCGCCGCCTAAGTGAACCAGGGTTCTCCTGGACTCAGTAGGGCACGGCAGTCTGCAGTGAACCATGATGAAATACACTAACTGTATAGAATTTGTTTTCATGTGTTAATAAAGTTACTACAGTTACATTACTTCTTATCAAAATTTCACTTGTTTTTACCATTTTTGGCAGATCACTAATGTTAAACTTTAGAAAAATTTTTAACGTCTTGAAGTGCCAGTGAGATAATATAAGACAAATACTGTTAACGTATTTGAACTGCGCCAACCATTGCCAACAAAGATGAGACTATGTATAATACTAAAATGTATAGTAAGAACTAATATATATCGAGTGAAAAAAAGAGTGAGGTTTGCGCCCTGGTGTGCCAAATACCGACTAAGCGAAAGTATCTTTCATAATGGCTGAAACATGCTCATTCTGTTGCACTTGATATGGCATGACTACAGCATGTTCAAAGGGCTCCAGCTATGAGACAATTTCATTCTTGTGAAAAACATATGTGGTACTACTACAAGATGATACAGATGTGCTCTCATTTTGGAAATAATATACAGGTTTTATAAAAAGTCCACAAGTTATGTAGATATTTTGTAATAGTTGGAAAATAACCATTTTTAAATGGCAGTTGTGATGGGCAGATAAGTGTAAAAATATGTTTTCATGTTGTACATAAATCTCAAGATGACAGCTAGACTGTTGAAACCAGTCATGAAATAAAGTTTATATTGGGTAAGACTTATTCATTATTAAAACAGAAGTGATAGCTGGCATTTCACACGGAAGTGTTTTTGGTTCCCCAAAGTTCTTAATCTATATAGAAACAGTTCAGAAAACAGTATGAGTAAACCTCAGATTCTTTGCAGGTGATGCTGCCATTTACAGTCCAATAAAATCATCGAAATTCAGAACCAATTGCCTATACTAAAAGGAAACTGTTAAATATCAGTTACATGATAAGTCTAAAAAATCTTAAGATTATGAATTTAACTAAATACCTAGCAACTACAATTAGAAACATATCTGAATGATAATATAATTAATGTTGTGGGAAGGGCATACCAAAGACTGCATTTTATTAGCAGAAAACTAGAATGCAACAAGTCTACACTATGCTTGTTTTTCTCTCACCTGGAGTAATGTAACACACTATACAATCCTTGCCAGATAGGGTAGGCAGGGAACATCTAAAAGCCCGAGAACTTTAGCTAGTCATGTTAGATAAAAGAATAACAAAAGTTTTGGAAAAGAAAATGATAACAGACTAATTACATTCGTACCTATTATTACGCGACACTGGTGTCAGGAGGTTCAGTAATGCAAGATGGGAATAAATCCCAACATGCTTCATTACATGTGTTGTACTGTGTCATAATGTAAGATGGCTATTATTTTGATAACAACCACTTCGGTCAATGTCACAGTGGCCTTCTTCCAGGTATAATTATGTGAGCTGGTTGTTACATGTCATTATATTTTACCATTACTGTTAACTGTGACATTTCATCATAATTTTAAAATCATTAATTTTATTAGTAACTTTTGGTGGAAGAGTGGAAACTTTATTATGATAGAATACTGAAGTGGTGCTAGCCTCCACAAAGTACAAGATAGAGGCACTACGTGCCGCTGGCAACACACATACGTGAACATGAATGGTACATTCCATTAGGCCAGTACAATAAATCTGCAATAGCCAAACACCGGAAAGATTGCAGGAAAAATATAAAATTTAGTGATGCCAGAATACTTATGAAGCAACTGGAGATGTTTAAACGTAAGACAAGGGAAGTCATCAAATTTTTAAAACATTCTAACAACATGAACATGAACCAGAGGCTTTCCTGACTCTGGGACAGTCATGGCTGCAGATTTCTGGATCTGCATCACAGAGTGGGGAATTGATACCCCTAGATAGGTCAGGGGTGCACTACATCTAAATCTACACGGGATACTTTGTGAATCACATTTAAGTGCCTGGCAGAGGGTTCATAGAACCACCGTTATACTATTTATCTCCCATTCCATTCTCAAATAGTGCTTGGGAAGAAAGAACACCTGAATCTCTTAGTTTGAGCTCTGAATTCTCGTATTTTATTCTGATGATCATTTCTACCTATGTAAGTGGGAGTCAACAACATATTCTCGCATTCAGAGGAGAATGTTGGCGATTTGAGTTTCGTAAGTAGAACATGCCGCATCAATAAATGACGTTGTTGTTATGATTCCCATCCCAGATCCTGTATCATTTCCGTGACGCTGTCTCCTCTATATCGTGAAAATACAAAACGAGCTGCCCTTCTTTTGACTCTTTTGATGGCTTCCATCAATCCTACTTGATAAGGATCCCACAACTGGGCAACAATATTCCAAATGAGGATAGAAAAAGCATGTTGTATGCAGTCTCTTTAGTTGTCTGTTGCATCTTTTAAGTATTTTTCCAATAAAACACAGTCTCCGTTTCTCCTTTCTCACGACATTATCTACGTGTTCTTTCCAGTTTAAGTCTGATGTAATAGTAATTGCTAGGCATTTACTGGAGTTTACAGCCTTCACATTTGATTGATTTATCTTGTACAAAAAGTTTAACAGATTTCTTTTCACACTCATGTGGATGACTTCACACTTCTCATTATTGAGAGTCAATTACCAATTTTTACACCATACTCATATCTTATTTAGATCATTCTGCAGTTGGTTTTGATCTTCAGGTGACTTTATTAGATAATAAATGATGGCATCATCTGCAAACAACCTAAGAGAGCTGCTCAGATTTTCTCCCAAATTGTTTATGTAGATAAGGAACAGCAGAGGACCAATAACACTACCCTGTTGAATAGAGAATATCACCTCTGTTTTAGTCGGTGCTTACCATCGATTACTACAAACTGTATGTTCTCTGACAGGAAGTCCCCCATCCAGTAGCAAATCTAGGGTGATATTCCATAACCACGCAATTTGATTAAAAGCCGTTTGTGAGGTACGGTGTCAAAAGCCTTCTGGAAAGCTAGAAATACAGAATCAATTTGAGATCCTTGTCGATAGCAATCATCACTTCATGTGAGTAAAGACCTAGTTGTGTTTCACATGAATGCTATTTTCTAAAGCCGTGTTGACCTTGGGTCAATAGATCATTCTGTTCAAAATAATACATAACATTTGAATACAGGATATGTTCCAAAACCCTGCTGCAAACTGACACCAATGAAATAGGCCTGCAGCTTAGTGAGTTACTCCCAGTGCCTTTCTTGAATACTGGCGTGACCTGTGCAACATTCCAGTTTTTTGGTTCAGATCCTTCATTGAGTGAGGGGTTGTATATGGCTGTTAATTAAGGTGTTATCACATCAGCATAATCAAACAGAAATCTAATGGGTATACAGTCTGGACCAGAAGACTTGATCTTGTTAAGTGATTTCAGTTGCTTTACCACTCCGATGATATCTACTTCTACGTTACTCATTCTGGCCTCTGTTCATAACTCAAAATCTGGACTACTAGTTTCATCTTCTTTGGTGAATGAGTTTCAAAAAGCTGTGTTTAGTAACTCTGCTTTAGTTGAGGTATCATCAGCAGCATCGCCATTTCTATCACATAGTGAGGGTATGGTTTGTGTGTTGCCTCTAGTATATTTGACATATGGCCAAAATCTCTTTGGGTTCTCAGTCAAATTTTAAGAAAGAGTTTCATTGTGAAAAGTACTGTAAGAATCTCACATTGAAGTCCTCACAAAATTTCGAGCTTCTTTGTAAGATCGTCATTGGTAAGATGCATCTCGTTATTCCCATCTAGGCCATGCTGTACCCGTCCCCACCACCATGACGTAACCTTCCTATGCCCTCTCACCTCCTCACCCATCCCCTCCCTGATTTACACGCTGCAGAGTGTGATTCGAAGTGCGGCAGCCGGAGGTGATGGTTGTATGACTGTGTTGTGTGCCTGTGTGATTGCGTGAAAGTTCTACTTTCTGAAGAAGGCCATGGCCGATAACTGAAAGTGTTGTATGTGTGTGTCTTTTGTATGTGCCTGTCTCAGCTCATCCCCACGTTTTTGCGGTGAGTTGTTAACTGTCCTTATAGTAAATTTAATAGTTGGGTGTATATACCGGCCCACCAGTGCTAGATATCATCATAGTGTCAATGGTGACTAAAGTTAATAAACCACTCAATAAAGCTAGGAACCTGTTTTTGTTAGAAAGAGCCAATAAGCAATTGTTAGCATCGCACTTAGAAATTGAATGGACATCGTTTAGTTCCAGTACAATGGATGTAAGGAAATTATGGACTAAATTTAAATGCATTATAAATAAAGGGTTAGAGAAATATGTGCCTGTAAAATCGATTTAAGGATGGAAAAGATCCACCTAGGTCTAATAGTAATGTTAGAAAGCTACTGAGAAAGCAAAGACTGTTGCACTCTCGGTTCAAAAAAGAACACGCAAATGATGACAGGCAAAAGTTAGTTGAGATTCATGTGTCTATAAAAAGATTGATGCGCGAAGGATACAATAATTATCACAGCTATACCCTGACAAAAGATAATTCCGAGAACCCGAAAAAATTCTGGTCCTAAGTAAAATTGATAAGCGAGTCAAAGCCCACCATCCAGTCACTCACTGATCATTACAGGGCAGTAATAGAAGAAAGCAAACAGAAAGCTGAAGTTCTAACTGTAACCTTTAAGAAAACTTTCATGAGGAGGACCACACAAACGTACCAGAATTTGATCAATGCACTAACTCCCAAATGTAAGACATAGTGATATGTATTTCCGGTGTAGAGAAGCAGTTGAGAGAGCTAAATACAAAAAAGTCTCCAGGTCAAGATGGAATACCAGTTCGGTTTTAAAAAGAGTAATCTGCAACATTGGCCCCTTACTTATCTTGCATTTATCACAAATCTTTAAATCAGCGCAAAGTTGCTAGTGATTGAAAAAAAACCGCAGGTGACTTCCATTTATAAGAAAGCTAAAAGAGCTGACCCACATAATTAGAGGCCAATATTGTTGATATCAGTTTCCTGTAGAATTTTGGAGCATATTCTCAGTTTGAATATAGTAAATTTCCTTGAGACAGATAAGCTTCTTTCTATGAATCAGCACGGGTTTAAGAAACATCATTCATGTGAAACTCAGTTTGTCCTTTTCTCACATGACATCTTGAGAGCCATGGATGAAGAACAACAGGCAGATTGTGTTTTTCTCGATTTCAAAAAGGCATTTGACGCAGTGCCTCACAGCAGACTGCTAACAAAGATACGAGCATATGGAATAGGTTCACAGATTTGTGACTGGCTGGAAGACTTCCTAAGTAATAGAATGCAGTATGTTGTTCTCCTAGGTGAGTGTTCATCAGAGACTAGTGTATCATTAAGTGTGTCCCATGGGGTGTCATACGACCACTATTACTTTCAATCTGTATAAATGATGGACAGAGTAACATGTAATTTGCAGCTATTTGCTGATGATGGTGTGGTATATGGAAGGGTGTCGTCTTTAATTGACTGTAATAGCATACAGGATGACTTAAATAAAATTTCTAGTTGGTGTGAAGAATGGCAACTAGCTATAAATGTAGAAAAATGTAAGGTGATGCAGATGAGTAGGAAAAACCATCCCATAATGTTTGAATACAGCATTAGTAGTGAACTCCTTTTGCAGTTTGTGATGATACTGCTGGCCCTCTCATCTCAATGTTATCGTACGATATCGTCTGCGTCAGACTTGGAATTGTGTGGTCTAATACTGATATATGTTGCGTGTGAATTTAGTTACAAACGAAATAGCCAGCCTAGGAATCAGTGTAGGACAGTGTCTCGGTGATACTGTGATTAGTTAACAAGGGATAGATTTCATTAATTAAGAGATTCGTATATTTTCTTTCCAGAAAGTTCTATAAACAATAGTTTCGTCATTGTACGTTACTTCAAGAACTAGACAGACGAATTGTAGAAACTTAATGTAAATCCAAAAGACATGAAAATAAATAGCATTGTATATATGTTAGGCTCATAAACAAGTTGTGTTGACCAGCTAATTGTGTTAATTAATGTAATAGTCGAGATTTCAATATTGTAATTCTTTGTATATATTGACCGAGCTGAGATTTTGAGTCTATTTTGAGAATTGCCAAGATATTTGATAGTTGAATATAGGTTAGGAACACGTATGATGTACTCATTAACTAATTAATTGACATTTAACATTGTGCTTTGTTGTCAAACAAAAAGGACCGAGATTAAGACTTAAAAAGATATGTGCCATCTAAAATTAAGACTTAAAAAGATATGTGCCATCTAAAATTATTGTATGTATAGTTTTCATTTTATATTGTGATTATTTTTGTGTACATGAAATGTTTTACTTGTCTGTTCATTAATTGTAAATTAGTATATTCAATTGTTATGAACAATACATAATGTAATGTCATTGCTGTTGATGTTATATATTTGCATCACCGCCTTGCATGGGGGAGTTTGAGTTTTGGCATTTGTAAAGTGCTCTGGAATCTATGTCAGTCTGTGGAAGTACTATCAGTTACGTTCTGCTGAATTGTGTATGCAAGTTATGAAGTTGTAATGTTTTGCTGAAATAATACGCATTTGATTGCAAATTAAATAATAAGTGAAAAATTGTACCTATGAGTATTTATTTCTACCACGACACCCCAGGTGAATAATTTTGCAGCGAGCAGAACCCCCATACATCATAATGTTGAAAAGCTGAGTATCGTATTTGATATGTTTGAAATTGGTAGAATGACTGAACTGTAATTACTCAATAACCTAGTAATGATTTAAGTTGCATTGTTCAAATATCTGGGCATAACATTACAGAGCAATATGAAATGGAATGAATATGTAAGGACAGTTGTAAGTAATGCAAATGGCTACTTCGGTTTATTGGGGGGATTTTGGGAAGATGTTCTTCATCTGTAAAGGAGAGTGTATAAAATGCTTGTACGACCACGTTTTGAGTATTGCTCAAGTGTTTGGGATCCACAGCAGATCTGTTTAAAGGAAGACATGGAAGAAATTCAGAGGCGAGCAGCTAGGTTTGTTACTGGTAAGTTTGAACAATGCAGTGTCACAGAAATGCTCTGGAAACTCAAATGGGGATCACTAGAGGAAAGGTTTTCTAGTGGTACTGATGAAATGTCATCACCACTTTGCATCCAAATTAGTATTTCATCAAATTGCAACATGGATTGCAGACAACAGTTTTCATCAGTATATGAACTATACAATAACTTCATTAACTGCAAATCAGAAACTGATTATTTTGCATGACATTCTTAAGAAACACTTGAATACCACATGTCAATATGAAACATACACACATTAGAAAAACAAAAATTCTTGCATCACTTACCAATCCTATTGGCAGCTGCAATTATATTCTCACGATAGTGGTGGCATTTGCAAACAGGATTACCCTGTAGTTCAATTGAAGATAGAATATACCATCCATTTAAAACAGTTGTGATGTCAACCACATCAAACAACCTATTATCCTTTGCTGAAAGAAATGTCAGCTTACGAAGAGGAGCCAAATCCAGTAATGAATGCAAACCATTGCCAGAAACATTCAGCACTTTCAGAGTAGACTGGAAAATAAAATGAACATTAAATTATTATTTTTATTACATGAAAAAACATTTTATGTCACGGAGACAGCACGTATACGAGTTGTAGTGCAGCCGCTTAACACAGCGGGCAGTGGCCAGAGCATTAGAATGCACATGCGCAGCTGAGGTTCAAATTCTCTTCTGAACCCCCTGGAGGCAGCTTATGGGTGATCATGAATAATAATGAAGTCACTATTCTCCAGCTAGCAATAGCCGTGTGGTTAGCGCATCGCATTGCGCCATTGAAGGTAGTGGGTTCAAGACCGACTGCAGGCATTTTTTTTTTAATCCAATCTTCTCTTTAACAGATAAGGGAACAACAATGCTTTTTGCATTGTTACTTGCCACATATCTTTGGATGTTTTAGCAAATGTGTCTCAATTTTGAGGATAAATGACATTTATAGTCTTTGTTGTAACAAATATTTAAGTGTTTGTAAAGATGTGGGGGAGAGCAACCTTTGCACATGCTTATGGTTAGGAGGGGGTGCTGCATACAGTGTCACGTGACACAAAGGTATCTCGTCTCTTCATCGTAACAGATTCATTTTGTTACTGTTGCTTAACGGTTTAATCAGTTACTGTGTTTTAGTGATCATGTGCATATTCATATGTTGTTGGTGTTTATTATCAAAGAAAAATGAACAATGTTCAGACTCTTTTAGAAAGAAATTACACAGATTCAAGCTAAGAACAAAAGTGTGAAATAAAGAAGCTTGGAAGGCCAGTGCATCAGCCAAAGTTGAAGTAAGCGCAAACAAACCATGGTACGACATTCTGCAGATCTTTTAACAAAAATGTATCTAAAGGGGGGGGGGGGAGGATTAAACTGTGGCGCTTTCCCCATTTGTCCTTTTGGACACTGAGTGGGGGTGGGGGGAGCAGTGCCACTATCAAGATCCAGCAATCAAAGAAGAGAACCCCCAGTCATCTCAAGCACCAGCCGCCGCCACTGGTGGAAGCAATAGTGAGTGGAGACAGTGGGGAAATGAAGAAGAGAGATGAGTGAAGACCATGCATAAACTCTGAAGATCAAGATTCCCCAAACTGGCAAAGTTTAGCAACAAATATCTTTGCCACTCTCGTCAATTCCCAATACCTACACATTAAAGTGACCTGGAGTAATGGTTACAAGCCCAAGAAAAACGTTTACAAGAAAATGTGTAGAGGGAAGGTAATGGTGATTGAAGAGATATATGGTATATTGTGAGAAAGAGAGCTAGTGGCAATGTGAGAGTAAAGTAATGACACAAAGACAGAAACAGAGGGACAGTGGATGTGGCAGAGAAAACAGTGCTAAGGAAGATCAAGAGAAAGGGATGAAGAAAATGACGTTATGAAAGACTTCCAAGCAGAATTCAGCAGTCAGAAATGACCGTTGTGTGTCTGTCAAATGTGACTCTGTGATTGAATGAGAGTTTATGTTTTGTTCTGATGAAGACTGTGGCCAAAAGCTAAGTTACATGTGTATAAGTGTTTGCAGTGAATTGTAAATTACCTTCATAATATTTTTGAATCCAATCTGGACTTCCCACTGTTAGACTTAGCCAAGTTATTTTAGGGTTTGACGTTTCCCCCAAGGATGTTAACCCATTATGAAATCATGACAGTGATGCGCCACCATGATCAAAAGAGTCTTTGGACTATGGAAGAGACTGAGGGAGCACCGCCACCACTGTTGCCTCCACTTCTTAGCTTGGCTTCAGTCCCTGCTCTGTGCGATTCCTCTACTGCAGGAGCACACTTGGCCCCTTGTTACATGTCACCAATTCTTACCTCAGAATCAGGTTTCTTGGCACCAACACCTGATAATGGGTTGTCTTGCATGCCACTGCAACCACCAACACCTGTACTGTCAGTCGGACCTGTCTCTTCAGACCTCCCACCATCAATATGTTTGATACTCCCAACCAAGCCTCTACCATCAGTAGACACAGATAAACCCAATGTTCAGATGCAACTGGTGTCCCTGTCTTTGGTCCATTGCAGGGAAATGGCCTCTGTTAGGGATGCACACACATATATACGTAAAAAGTAGATGAAGTACACTTACCAGGCGAAGGGGCACAGGCAGTAATAGCAACAAATAAACACACAGACACACACACACACACAAATGCTAGCTTTCGCAGCCTAGCTGCTTCATCAGGCAGAAGGGAGGAGAGGGAAAAGGAAATGATGAGGGTTTTAAGGAAGGGGGTAAGGGGCCATTCCAATCCCGGGACAGGAAAGACTTACCTTGGGGGAAAAAATGGAGGGTAAATAAATGCACACACACCCACACATTTACACAGACACCATCTGGTGTCACATCTGGTGTCATCAGGCAAACCTTCCTTAAATAATAGATCATTGGCCTGGTGTCATTTATTGGGACACACAGGAAGCAGTTTCTGACACTGTCACACTAAATGGCTAAAGGAACCACATCTAAAGCAAGCTCGGCAGTTGCCAGGGCCAAATGACGGCTTTGGTTGCTGTGTGGTTAGGAACACTATGCTTGCTTGGGGCGACGGACTGAACTGAGACACAAAGGTTACCAGAAAAGAAAATAGCACTGACGGACTGAGCTGCATCAAATAATTGCTCCCAAGAAACAGGTTGCTTAGGAAAGCACAATCAGGACTTATCAGAGGGTCTAATCCATTCGACAATCATTGATATCAATTTACATTCAGGCAAAGCACCATCTAATGCTATAGTGGCAGTTCTAACTGTATGTAAATAACCATGCAATTGATCATGATTATCTTGCACCTTCCAAAGAAACCTACGTTCCAGTTCATCATACATTCTGGCAGACATTTTCTTATCTATTATCATAAGATGGAACTGTTTAATAGTTAGGTTGTCAGAATAGCACACTAAATGATGTCTCTAAGTTGACCTTGAGCGAGCGGGTATAACAGGGCCAAAACTGTGGAGTCAGAAATATTAAATGCCTCAGCATGTTGTTGGAAACATACTAACAACCAAAGGAGATCTTTAATTTGGTGAATATAATCATTTATTAACTTGACATATAAAGTACGAAGTACAAGCAATTATTATTCTTTAACAGTTTTACTACATATATTCAACTGCTTACAAATCAAAAGGGCCTAATAAATGAGTGCATTTGAAGGAAACCATTTTTTTATACATGAAGAACCCGTGAGTGATCCAAAATAAACACAAAGATCCACAATTACGTTCCATAATACATAATTATCGGTATCATTGTATATCCATTAAAAATTCAAACCAAAAATTAATGTATAACACTTGAGAAACATTTTAGTTTACTTAAAAGCATTGTTTTTTTAATTCAAAGAACAAAATGAATGTGCCTCGGCAACTTAGAAATTATACTCATGTTCAGAGCCGTATTTAGGCAGGTGCACCATGTGCAGCTGCATGTGATTTCAATTAACATTAAAATAATATTTAAAAATCTTTTTTTATGTCAAAATTTTAATTTTTCCATTGAACAAATTTGTAAATATTATTTTAATGTTAATTGAAATCATCATTATTCAGAGTTTGGATTACAGCAATAAATTTTAAAATTCAGGTTCTTTTGTTGATAGCAGTGGTGTTATTTGGGGGGGAGCGTAAAATAAATTACTGCACAGGGGTGTCGCATACCTTAAATACGGCCCTGCTCATGTTTTTCGGCAAATTCGTTAAATTGAACGGTGTGCGTCATCTTAGAATTTCTTTACTTGCCACATTCCTTTCTGACAAACAGAAAACTTGACTGTAATAGATCAGTTTGCTATGTTATGGATATGCTATTCAAATCAATAAACTACCGGCATAAGTGTGAAATATAAATACAGTGGGGCTTTTAAAAAATGATGTAAAATAAGGCAAATAACTTCTTTAGTGCAAAAACTTGCTTTTAGGATCGCACTTGCATTTTCGTAGTTTTCATACAATATACAACGTAATAGACATCACAATACTAGGCACGACCTGTTTTTATTATGTAATAAAGGTTATCTGAACTTCAAAGCGTAACTGAAACTGGTAACTTCATAGGACAAATTTGACATAATTTTATTCATCATAATTGATGTTTTCGTGAATGCTGCATCTGTGTTATTCACTCTTTAAATAATGAAACATTGCACCAGTTGCGAATTTTTTCATGCTTCATATTTTTTTGCACTTTGGATGGCAATTTTTGAGAATTTAATTGCATTGTCAAGCACAAATATCTCTTGCACCATACTTTCTTTTTAAGGTTACTTTGCTACTTCCAATGTGCAAAAAACCACATACGCACACTATCATTCACACTGTTTATGACACGTCACAAAAGTAGTTACATAAATATTTTCAGTTCACAATGAGAATAAATTCATCCTCGAAATCATCATAATAAACACAAAAAATGACATTTGAATAAACAGTAGGTGCGAAGGCTGATGGAAATGATCGTAAATTAGTTACGCTAAGCAGTCACTGCACTGCAACTTAGCGCGAACTATAAACAACGAAACATGAACTATGCATTTCAATAAAAGCAAAAAATGTCAAGCAATGTTACTGTGTAATGTTTTAAACACAACTTGAAACCAAAAATCATGCCAACATCTATTTATGTCAATTACCTAAGTTTTTAACTCCTCAAACATGGGTTCATAAAAGTACGGTAAATTGGAGGAAAAATGTAAATATCTTAACGAATTAAAATTGTGAACGGACAAAAAAATTGTGCAAAAGGCGGGAAAATATAAAATCGGAGAACATAAAAGTGGGGTTTTACTGTACGTGAAGTTGGAGAAAATATAAAAAATTCAAGGTTTTTGAGTAAAATTCAAATGTTTTTCCCAGTTTTTTCCCCAATTTCGAAAATTCCGGGTTTTTTCCCGGTTTTCAAGATTTCAAGGTTTGCTGGACACCATGTAATGTCCTGAAGGGCATTACTAACAATAGTAATTTGATTACTAATGAGGGAATTTGGTGATAGTTGGAAGTAATTCAGGTAAACAACTAGGATTCACTCAGATACAGATATATTAGCACTCAGATCATCTATACAAATTCAAGTCCAGAGGCTAAAGGTACGTTGACACTGGCCACAAAAACGGTGCCATAGCATGTGGCATTAACGGCTTATTTGGGAGTGGTGCTGTTACTGCCGTTTCCACTCGCTCCTGTCAAAATCCTGATTGCATGGTGGCCAACATGGTGTCAGCTGCGATTTTTCGAACAGACATTGGTCATTTAGGTTATCATATTAGAATTGATACAAGACTACAATAAGAGGGAAATAAAGTGTAAATGTTGTTCTTTGGAAATGTATTTTGCGTATAAGCAACACTCATATATTAAAGACAGGTAAACACACCTCTATTACTGAAACAATTACAAATAAGAAAAAAGTAAATTTCAATTGGGATCTGCTTATCAAGCTCTGTAAGAAAGTCCGATATCAACATTACACAGTACATGATTAAGTGATACTATAAGTGTCATTGTAATATTTGACACCAGACCATTACCTGTCATCTCTACAAACTTGATATCTTGTCATCAAAACAAGTCCAGTGTTCTGATGTAATGGATGCTTATTTGAAACCTAATATAGCTACCTACACTTGCCCATAGTTAATTATGACGACTTTTTAATTTATATTGATTTTCGAGGTTATGCTTTGTACAACTGCACTGACAGTTACAGTAAAACAGTTCATTCTCTTAAGTAACAGATACACTCAATCAGAAATTACAACATGAACCTTGTCACTTCCTTTCTAAAATCCATGTGGCAAGTGTTTATGAGCAATGAAAATGCCAATTCCAGAATCTGAATACACTAGCAGCACCACACTTATTTTCCACATTTGTAGAGTTAAATAGTCTCTTGTGTACCTGCAAATCTCCCTTAAGTAATCAATCAATAACACCTGTTTAGTCATACGCAAATATTAAGCATACACTGAATAAGAACATAATGAAATACGTAAATTAACTACAGTATGCTCACCCGCCCCCCCACTCCATTCCTAAGCTGTTGTTATTCCCATCTAACCCATCTCCACCACCGTGATGTAACCTTCCTATCCCTAAACATTCACATGCTAACAATACACAATAACTGATGAAGAAAGGGCAACCAGATAGATAGAAGGAAAAGTTTGGGAGCAGAATAAGATACATAAAGCCAAGTTTATACCTAATATTTTTAAAACTTAGATGAACATGGATCGATTAAAGTACTCCATTGTCAGAGTAATACATGTAAATAAATAAAAATTACAAATGCAAAACCATACATAACACAGCTAAAGTGAAGAATAGTCAGACACTTACCGAGAGAGCTTCAACTGACTTAGGATGGAAGTAGAGGGTTTCTCCTTCTGGCAAATGCTGTCTTTCAACATGAAGTTCCTCAAGACTTATGAGAGACTCGAGGCCTTCAACCACTGATATACAATTATTCCCAAGATACCTTTAGTTAAGAAAAAATAGATTTCCTTGTTGTATGACATTACAAGCTGTGTGTTTCATTCCAAATTTGATGTAAAAATAACTTTATATTAATTAAAGAGATCACAAAAGCATAGTAGACAAGACCCACACTTAAAGGAAAAACTTTATTTCTGGGCTTTAGAACCACAAATCTTATCTTATCAGATGAAAAGAGAGTAAATAATTTAAGTAATGGAGGTAAAAACTCAATAAATAAACAGGTAACAAGTCCTTGAAAGACACATTAACAAGACTAAAAATTTCATCAAGAAAAGGACATACACTTTCATTCATACAATCAGACAGGGAAAACTCACACATGACTGCTGCCTTTCGAGTAATGCTCTGTGATGATAGGATTCGAGGTTTAATGATATATGCTGTTTTCAACCAGTAAGAATTTACACAAAATTAAGTCAAAGAGAGAGAATTTTTGTTCAGTCACTTATGAAAGTGTGCTTAATATTAAGTTCTTCATACTAGCAGTTCTCTCTTATTAATGCTGTCAGCAATTTAAAGGTTTAAACATTAGCAATAACTTAGCCAATGTTTTATTACTAATTTATCAGAACCTGCAACTTCTAGATTCATCCTACGTAAAAATTGTAAGTCATTTCACATTTCCTCTCTTCAAAATTGCCAGTATACAGGGCAGAGGAACAGGAAGGATAGAAAGCAATGGTGGGGATGGATATAGAAGGGGGGAGGAAAAACAGTGTGTGTGTGTGTGTGTGTGTGTGAGAGAGAGAGAGAGAGAGAGAGAGAGAGAAGAAGAAGAAGAAGAAGAAGAGACAGAGACAGAGAGAGAGAGTTTGATTGTGGTGGGGCGTTTGGGGAAAATAGGTTACAATTATATATTTTTGATGACGTTACAGCATTCAATGAATGAAATGAATCGCAATTTGCGATCAATTAAGGCTTCACTGTACTAAGTTTAGATGGAATACCAATGTGTGGCAAATAAAAATTTGTGCCCAGCAGGGGTTCGAACCTGGGATCTCCTGCTTACTAGGCAGACGCATTGACCACTCCGACACCGAGGATTCTTCCCTGCACATCTCCTGCCACACCCAAATCTCCCATCCGGGGGACACCACCTTGACGAAGCACTGTCCGTGTGGGTGGAGAGGCTTGCGCATCCATGTGAAGCTGAGGGCTATACCGAAGGTAGAGAACCTGCTGGTCAAGACAGCAGCCGAACTCCTGAAGACCGCATAGGTATTAATATGGGTACCAAAGATCCTTAAGGATGTCTC
Organism: Locusta migratoria; assembly: GCA_026315105.1. Classification (NCBI taxonomy): domain Eukaryota; kingdom Metazoa; phylum Arthropoda; class Insecta; order Orthoptera; family Acrididae; genus Locusta; species Locusta migratoria. The sequence continues at coordinate 218,860,257 of CM048750.1, read as the reverse complement.
TCCAAAGACTCTGTTCGAGAAAATAAGGGTCCAGAACCGAAAAGTCTCAACAGAGGATTGGAGGGTAATTAACCAAAAGGTCGTTCCGAAAGGATGAACCCTGGTGGTGGAGGTCGGAGAGAAGTCCCTGAAGGCAATGCGAGAGCAAGGCCTGAAACTGTTTTTAGGGTTCTCGCAGGTCGCCGTCAGGGTAATCAAAGACCTTAAAGGCAATAATGGCAGCAATATGGGGACTGGAAGTGCTGCAGATAAACCTGCAGCACAGTAAAGGGGTTACTGCTGCCCTGAGCTGTCGCCTGGGGAGACAGAAGGTGGACGTGGCCCTGATACAAGAACCCTATTTCTACAAAGGGGGTGTATTGGGCCTCGGTGGTATTGGAGGTAAGCTGATTTATGCTAGAAATCTAGAAAACTCCAGAACATGCATTTATGTTAGAAATACCTTTCATACCAATGATGGATTTTTGTTCCAGAGACCTGGTGACCATCAGGATGCAGTAACGTGAGGAAGGTATCACGAGGGAAATTGTTTTGGCCTCAGCATACCTTCCTTACAAAGACAGCTCTCCTCCTTCTCTGGAAGTGAGGAGACTGACGGAAGCCTGCCATCAGCAAGGTGACGAACCGTTGGTGGGATGTGATGCTAATGCCCACAATCTATCGTGGGGCAGCAAGGACACCAACAGTAGAGGTGAGCACCTTCTTGATTTTCTCCTATCTAACAACTTGGAGATCCTGAATAGGGACGATGAACCTACATTCAGGAATAGTAGAAGGGAAGAAGTAATTGACATAACTTTTGATTCCATGATGATGGGCAGTTACGTCAAACAGTGGCATGTGGTCCTGGAGCCATCCTCATCAGATCACATGTATATTAAATTCAAGGTTGAAATGGGAACCAGACAGACCATGGCCTATAGGAATCCCAGGGAAATGCACTGGGAGACATATAGAAGAGACCTTGACTTCAGCCTATCGGAAATTAAAACTTCGATAAGGAATCCAGCAGAATTTGAGGAAGTAGCAGAGGCCGTAACCTCTGCTATAGTGACCTCATACCAGGACAACAGTTCTATCACCAAGAAGTGCACAAATAGGAGTGTGCCTTGGTGGAATAATAACCTAGAAATGCAAAGGAAACAGGTTCGAAGACTGTTTAACGTTGTGAGGCCCAAAGGACAATGGGCAAAGTATCGTGAGGCCCTTGTCAGTTACAACCTTGCCATCAGACGGGCAAAGGAAGCATCCTGGAAGGTATTCTGTGAGGACGTGGAGAGCACAGCTGCTCAAGCAAGAATTCATAAAATCCTCACAAGGGTACCAACTAATCCAGGAGGAACATTGAGGAAGGAGGATGGGGAGTATACAAAGACAGCATATGAAACGCTGGAACTGCTCCTCAAGACTCACTTTCCTCAATATACTCTGGGGGATAACTCAGACCAGAATGCGATTCCTGAGAGACAACGGTTCTCAGGTATTCGCAAAGAGGACTGCGATTTGGCCAAGGAGTGTGTCGATTTCAGTAAGGTCCGATGGGCGGTGGGAACATTTCAACCATTCAAGTGACTTGGCCCTGATGGAATCTTTCCAGCTCTCCTGCAACAAGCGGGAGAAAATCTTATTAGATTCCTATGCAGGTTATTCAGGGTTAGCCTAGCAGCAGGAATCATTCCCAATGCCTGGAGGGCAGTGAAGGTTGTCTTCATTCCAAAACCAGGGAGAATTGATCATACCAAGGCCAAGGATATGAGACCAATCAGCCTGTCCTCCATTCTTAAGACATTGGAAAAGCTGATTAATGTGCATGTTGGAGAAAGGAGGTTAAGTAGGGCTCCTCATCATTCAAACCAAGATGCATATCAGCCAGGTAAATCATGTGAGACAGCTCTCCACTAACTCGTTGGGAAGGTGGAGAAAGCACTACACTTTCAGGAAATAGCCCTCTGTATCGTCCTGGACATTGAGGGGGCTTTTAGCAACACGACCTTCGATTCCATGGTTAGGGCAGCAGAGGTGCATGACCTAGGGACCACTATATGTAGGTGGACTAGGGCCATGCTCAGTGGAAGAAAGGTAGAGTCTACCATAATGAATGAAAAAATGGTAATCAACACCACTAGGGGTTGCCCACAAGGTGGAGTACTTTCCCCTTCATTGTGGAATCTAGTGGTGAATGATCTCATTGGAGAATTAAACTCTAGGCAGTACTTTTGCCAAGGATACGCAGATGATCTTGTCATAGTAATACTTGGCAAATTTGCTGACACAGTCAAGAATATGGCAAAGGTGCGTTGGACATTGTGCAAGACTGGTGCAGAAAACAGGATCTGGGGGTTAGTCCTAAGAAGACTGTTGTTGTACCATTCACAAAGAAGCATATCCAACATTCAAGGTGGAATCTAAAGCTTTTCAATAAAGTGCTACCTGTGAAAGGGATAGTGAAATATCTAGGGGTTACCTTAGATGAGAAACTGACATGGACCCCTAACATTAGGAATATTTGCTCCAAGGCAAAAGGTACTCTGGTAAGTACCAGGAGAGCTTGTGGCAAAAATTGGGGCATGAGCCCCAAGGGTATGCAATGGATATACACCACGGTAATTAGACCCAGGATCACCTATGGGGCAGTCGTGTGGTGGAAGAAGGTAGAACAGCAGGTTGCTGCTAAGGAGCTTGGTAAGGTGCAGAGATTAGCCTGCTTAGCCATAACAGGTGGAATTAGCAGCACACCAACTGCTGGGATGGAAACCATGCTGGATATGCCCCCATTACACCTTTGGGTCAAGATGGAGGCAGCAGCTGGTGCATACAGACTCAAAACTGGCAACAACTGGAACTCTTTGGGATATCCAGAATCACACACAAAAATAGTGAGTGAGGTAAATATAGGAAAGGTTGGGAAAATGCCAGCCAACTATATTATAACCCCATACTGCTTCAACAAGCCTTTCTATATAACAATTGGAAGTAGGGAGCAGTGGGAGAAAATAGTTCGACACCGTACAGGGGATATTGTCTGGTTCACTGACGGGTCAAAATCAGACCAAGGCGTTGGAGCCGGGGTGTACGGGGTGCAGCCAAGACTGGAGGGCGTCATCTATCTAGGGAAACTGGCCTCAGTATTCCAGGCCAAAATCACTGCCATCAGGGCATGTGTGGATGAGAATTTGCGTAGGTGCTACAAAGATCGTAGCATCTATATCTATTCAGACAGCCAGGCAGCCCTGAGATCACTGGCAGCTCCTGCAACAAGGTCTAAAATTGTTGCAGAATGTCACAGGGTTCTGGTGGAGCTAGGGGAAAGCAATAGAGTAAACCTATTGTGGGGTCCCTGGCCACTCAGGGAACAGTGGCAATGAACATGCCGACAGATTATCCAGGAAGGAGCCAGAGACTCCATTTATTGGACCAGAACCTTTCCTGACAATCACCAAGGCAATGATCAAATTGGAGCTACGTAACTGGCTCAGAAGACAGCACATAGATTATTGGACCAAAGTCCATCAACAAAAACATGGCAAGGTAATGATGCCAAAGCCATATTTTAAAAGAAGCTCTGCAATCCTGGGCCTGAACAGGAGAGAGATTAGACTCATGGTTAGATCTCTGACAGGTCATGGGAATTTCAAAAAACACCTACATACAATGGGAATAACAGAAGAGGACCCTAAATGTAGGATCTGTGATGACAGTGACGAAACTGCATCACATCTAATCTTCGAATGCATTGCATTGGAGAGTAAAAGGCACAGAACATTTGGGACAACCAGACCCGAAGAAATTGTGTCTAATAAAGAACTAGTAAAGAGACTTCTTGCATTGTTAAAGGGCATTGGTTGGCTTTACTAGATATACAGGGAGCTATAACACACAATAAACTTAGTTTCGGTGCGGGCAGTGGCGGGTTGGACCAAGACTGTTTTGGCTTCCCTGAGAAAATCAAATCAAATCACACCCAAATTTCCATTCGCCACACTGTCTCTTTCCTACATCACAGCCTATTTGTTCTGTAATGCTCGCAGCCACAATATGACAGCCTGACGGGATGCGTACTTAGGTAGTCCTTGCAAGTGCAGTGATCACTGTGTCCCCAGTTGTGTAGGGATCAGCGCAACTGCCTAGAAAGCAGGAGACCTGGTTTCGAATCCTGGCTGGGTGCACATTTTCACCTTTGCCAATTCGCAGTTGAGGTCATATATTCTGTGAATATGAAACAATAACAACTGCAGGATCAGAAGTGATGTCTGTTCTTTCGTAACAGACACCACAAGTATATATATTATATTCTTCTTTAATTCTTTCTGCCACCTTATACATTTTGCATACAAGGTGGAATAACTTCTTTATGACTGGCTCACCCAACGATGTCAGCAGTTCAGAAGGAATAACATCTACTCCAGGGGCCTTGGTTTGACTCAGATCTTTCAGTACTCCGTCAAACTCTTCTCACAGTATTGTATCTCATCTTCGTCTACTTCCTCTTCCCTTTCTACACTACTGTGCTACAAGTTCATTTCCCTTGTATAGGCCCTCAATATATTCCTTCCACCTTGCAGCTTTCCCTTCTTTGTGAAGTATTGGCTTTTCATTTAAGTTCTTGATATTCATGCGGCTGCTTTTCTTGTCTCCAAACATCTCTTTTATTTTCATGTCCTTCGACTCTAATAACTGCTGTCTGGGTTTTGTACAATACGAATATAACTCTTCACTCCCTATACTTTCTCAAGATCTATAAATGCTAAAAACACAGGATTGCCTTTCCTTATCATTTAAGATAAGTCGTAATATGATTGCCTCTGGTGTTCCCACATTTCTCCTAAAACCAAACTGATCTACCCCAAGGTTGGATCCATCATTTTTTTTCCTTTGTCAGTAATAATTCATGTTAGTATTTTGCATCTATGACTTATTAAACTAATAGTTCTGTAGTTTTCATATTTGTCTGCACTTGCTTTCTTTGGAATTGGAATTACTATATTCTTCTTTAAGTCTGAGGGTATTTCCCCTGTCTCATACATTTTGCATATCAGGTGGAACAATTTCTTCAAGGCTGGATCTTCTAACAATATCAGTTCACACGGAATCTCGTCTACTCCAGGAACGTTGTTTCAACTCAAATCTTTCAGTGTTCTGTCAAATTCTTCTCACAGTATCCTATCTCATATCTTATCTTTCTCTACTTTGTCCTCCATTTCTAGAACACTGCCTTCAAGTTTATTTTCCTTCTATATGCCCTCTATATATTGCTTCCACCTTTCAGCTTTCCCTTCTTCTCTTAGTATCAGTTTCTTGATATTCATGCAGTTGGTTTTCTTGTCTCCATATCTTCTTTCACCACTTCCTTATCCAGTCTTCGCATCCTATCAACCTAATTTTTCAGCAGTCTTGCCTGCTTCTCTTGCTGCATTTTTATATTTTATCCTTCATCAATTAAGTTGAGTATCTCCTGTGCTACCCAAGGATTTCTATTAGGATGTTAACTGATTCTTCCATTGCTTCTTGGTAGAACAAGTACATTATGAAAATTAAAATTTTTACAGGAATTTGTATTTCTCTGTTTTCCCATTAATTTAAATAACATGACACATAACTTAATTCTAGTGGTTTATTTTGTTGACTTTAACCTCATATTACCAAGGCAAACAAATAAACAAATTGCATAACACTTTGACAAAGATATACTCGAACTGCGCTCCAACTGCACTGTAACTCAAATGTAACTTCTGTCAACTGTAACTGTCTTCTATTTATACTTCATTAACAATTACAATGTTGTAGGGTGATTGTTATAACAATTACAAGTATTGATTTATAATTACAAAAGTTAGTGTTAATTAAAACATACAATTAATTTAACATTATATTTATACAATGTTATAGCTTTTCTTCATTAATTTCTTTGGTAACTTTGTACTATTCTATTTACAAACAAACAAATGCCTTAAGACGCGGTTATCTAATTAAATACTGAATGATCTTGCTAACATTTACACGGCTTATGGACCAACATAGGTAAGATTTTATAATAATAATTTTCAAGTTTTCAGTTTATAAATGTACAAATACAAAATTGAGCAATTAGCTTTCTACAAATATTTCCATATTTAATTAGTGAAATCTTAGTGACAATGAAAGTAATGCTGTTTAACTCATTTTATTCAACATAACAGTTATGTCTGCAACTATATTTTGATTTATCTAGTTTTCGTTTATCATTAGTGGCGTGATTGTTCTTGTGCTATCTAGAAGCTTCTATGTACTGTTTTTCATAAGTACGCCACAATTAACTTTCCTTATTATCGAAATCGAAGTAATGTTTGTAGCCACAGTTTATATTTGACACACACCCGATTTAGTCTCTTTCTATTCACGTTTATCTGAAATTCAATCCACTGAACTAGCTGATACCACCGTCGGTATAAGCGAGTCCGGTACATCTGTGCTTCACTTCACCACTGGTTCGCATCGATTGCTGCATTAAAGCTGGGGGAGGGAGGGGGGGAGAGATGTTCCATTACAAAATACACAATTTATGTTTGCACTGTTTCTCAATGTATAGTATCTATGTTCCTTGTTTCAGTACTATTAATTTACAGATTTCATTTAAATATTTATTTACACTATAACTGCTCCATCAAAGAAGATAATTTATTTTCTGTGTATGTAACATCTCTTCTGGTTTATTGACAACACAAGTTCTTTGACTGAACTTCAGTAAATATCTGATGATTGCCTACAAAGCTGAAAATCGATTAACAAAGTAAACAAACCAGTAGGACAAACACAAAATTGTGTATTGTAATTTTCATAATTTCTATTATGCCTTGTTGTTCTGCTTATATGATCCTCTGCAACTCTCAATACTGAGTTTCTCAGAGCTACTCTTTCTTATTCTTTTCCCTGTTTAAGGCAATCCTTGCCTAATGCTTCATCTGCAAATTTCAACAACCTCTAGTTCCTTCAATTTATCCAGGTTTCATCTCCTTATTTTTATAATTTTTTTCCTGCCTCTTAAGTTTTAATTTACAGTTCATAACCATTAAGTTATGGTCACAGTCTTTATCTGCTCCTTAATATGTCTTTAACAGTTAAAAAATGGTTTAGAAATCTATGTCTTACCATTATAAAGTCAATTTGGTACCTTCTTGCTTGGTGATTAAATCAAGTTTATGTGGTGATTAAATCATGCTTTGCACAAAATTCTACCAGTCGACCTCCTCTTTCATTCCTTTTTCACAGTTCATTTCCACCTAGTATTTTTACTTTGCTTTCTTTTCCTATTGCTGAGTTCTGGTGCCCCATCACAATAAGTTTTTCTCTCCCTTAACTGTCAGAATAATTTATTTTACTTCATCATACATCTCCTCAATCTCCTCTCATCAGCAGAGCCTTAACTGTCTGAATAATTTATTTTACTTCCTCATACATTTCTTCCATCTCCTCATCTTCAGCAGAGGTAGTTGTCATATAAACATGTATTACTGTGGCCAGTGTTGGCTTCATGTCTATCTTTGCTACAATAATGCATTCACTAAGCTGTTCATAGTAACTTACTCACATTTCTATTTTATTTATTTATTTCCTTTCATTACTAGACCTACTCCCACATTCCCCTCAACTGAATTTGTATTTATAACCCTGAACTCACCTGACCAGAAATCCTGTGCACCCTGCCACCAAACTTCACAAATTTCCACCATATCTAATTTCAAACTATCGATATCTCTTTTCAAATTTTCTAACTTACCTACCCAAGTAAGAGATAGAACAGTCCAACTCAGATACATAGAATGCCCGCTTTGTTTTTCTTGATGACGCTATCCTCCTGAGTAGTCAGCACCCAGACTTCAGAATGGGACACTATTTTACCTCTGGAATATTTTACCCAAGAAGATGCCACCATTATCGATTCATGTCCTCAGGAAAAGTAACAACTGTAGTTTCCCCTGGCTTTCAACTATTCACTGCAAATGCATGGTAAGTCACGTTAGCTGATGCTATGTGGCCGGATCAAATTACTCTCCTCTTCAGGAAAAACATATTAGTCAGGCTTCTAGACATCTAACCCTCCACCATGGTTGCACCTAAGGTAAGTTTCGGCATTTTACATGGTAGAGCAGTGACATAGTATTTAACTATGTTTACTCCAGTTCAATTCATTTAAATTCCATAGTTCTTTCATCAAGAGGGGTGTGTATCATAAATATCATAAATATCATAAATCTAGTAAGAATACTTTTCATTATTTTTTTCTTTCAAGGGTGATTCAAAGCTCAGTGTAAAAAAAAAAAAAAAAAAAAAAAAAAAAAAAAAAAAAAAAAAAAAAAAAAGCTTATGGGACTTAATTACGGGGTCATCAGTACTTACAAACTACTTATGAACTAACTAATACTAAGGACGGCACAAATATCCATGCCCTAGTGGGGATTCGAACCCCCGGCCGTAGTGGCCGTGCAGATCGTAACTGGAGCGCCTCAGTCCCCTCAGCCACTGCAGTCGGCCAAGCTCAGTGTCAGTGAGACCATTCCATTTTCACAACAGCTCCATTTATTACTCTTTCATTATAATCTATGAGGTAGCTGTAGTGGTATGTATGTTTTCTCTTTTTCCCCTCTCTTATTAAAAATTATCCTCCATTATACTTTCATTTCCAGGGCTCAAATGGATCAGTTATTGTAATAATGTTCCAACACTCTAACTGAAAAACTACTATTTTCATTTCAGGTTAGAAAACTTGTACATTGTAGATAATGTCCGTGATGCTAGCCACTATCGTTGGATTATTTTAGCCATCACTGTAAGTAAGTTAGGCTGCTGGTTTGATATTTGTGAGGGAAATCATTAATAATGATTTGCAACAGAGGCAGAATTTTCAATGAAAATTGAACCAACCAACTGTTTTTCATAAATTAGATTCTGAAATATAGAGGTACAATTACAATTACGCAAGCTTGATTTCCCACTTGTGGCCTTTTTTAAATTCGGTAGATAATGCAGCACCAAGTAGGTTCAATGACAGGCCGTACTTCATGGTGCCTATTAAGAATTTGTATGAGCATAATACTATACACATCATCTTTCTTTCTTCACTACTACTCTCTGTCAATGCTACTTAGGAAAAAAAATTTAAAAAAATAAACCTCAATTTTACTTGCAGTCAGGTGTCACCCATATAGGGGGGTCCCTCGCAGGGAATAAGAAGACTGCTGCAGCCCATACAGTTGAGAAAAATTGAAGGTAGGAAGAAGGAAACATATGGCATTTTGATCTCATATGAATATTCTATCCATTGATGGTCATCTCTGTTCTTGGACACAATTTAGTAATGGTTATTCATTTAGCTGGAGAGCTACATGGTGGTTACACCGAAGCAAAATGCTGTGCAAGAATTACAGAGCCCCAAATTCAGCAGGATTATTGATTGACATAGCAAAACATGAAGCAGTGTGACTGTATAATCAGCAATGGCACAGTTGTGAAATGTAATACATAGTGAGAGACTGGCCAAGAGTGACCAACCACAAATGGACATCACGTGATAGAAAGTGCGAACCCTATGTGCTATCGGTTCTCATTTTTAAAATGTCCCATACATACAATAAATAGGAGAGGTGTAGAGCAGAGACAAAAGAAATGTGTGCTTGTCAATGACAAGAATTATCACTGGACTGCCATTTCTACTCGACTCTAAAAAGACTGGCTTCCTTGTCCAAGAAGATAGCAACCAGGTTCATTGTCCAAGAAGATGGCAGGTGCATCAGAAGTACTGCAGTCGATCTCTGTGCGAGGGAGTGATCTTATGAAGTCACTCTGAAATCAATATCATATTTACTGTATAATGTTGTATTTTGTTGTGTGTATGATGGTGTATTTTTTATGTATACTTTTATAGATTTTATAAAAATAAAAATAGAAAAGAGATGACTTACCAATAGGACCGGCTCACCGATAAAAACAAATAAAATAAAATCACACACATAAAAGCTTTCGCCACCACTGGCAGCTTCTTCAGGAAAAAGAGGAAAAAAGGGGAGGAAAAAGGGAAGGATATGGGTTTTAAGGAAGTGGAGAAGGAGTCATTCCAATCCCAGGAGTGGAAGAACTTACCTTAGGGGAAAAAAAGGAAGGTAAACAAATACACACACACTCACACATATCGAAACGCAAACACACCTAGACAGACATTTGTAAAAAGTCAAATGTCTGTCTAGGTGTGTTTGCGTTTCGATATGTCTGAGTGTGTGTGTATTTGTTTACCTTCCTTTTTTTCCCCTAAGGTAAGTCCTTCCACTCCTGGGATTGGAATGACTCCTTTTCCACTTCCTTAAAACCCATATCCTTCCGTTTTTCCTCCCCTTTTTTCCTCTTTTTCCCGAAGAAGCTGCCAGTGGTGGTGAAAACTTGTATGTGTGTTTGTGTGTGATTTTATTTTATTTGTTTCTATCGACGAGCCGGTCCTATTGGTAAGTCATCTCTTTTCTATTTTTATTTTTGTTTATCCCACCGGGAAAGTTTCCCTCTATAATTTTCGTTTTACAGATTTTATGTTTGTCTCATCACCTGCACTTACAACAAATGTAACACCGAGCACTTTTGTAAAGGCATAAATGCTCTAAGATACCACACCAGAAGATGGTACCTCAGCACGCCAAAACTGGTTGTCAAAACAAATAAATAAAAAATTTTGTGATCTTGGCATAATTTGAATTTATTAGAAAATATTTATTTTCTTTATAAAAATGAACATCGTAATTTACAAGAAACTGTTTCTAGACTTTGTTGAAAGTTAGTGAATAAAGCTTTTTTATATTAAGATGAAATATAACTCTGTTTTTCCTAAATTGAAAGTATCTGAAAACCTTAGATAACGGTAGAAGCAGGACTTGTATAATATTCCAAATATGTGTCGTCAATGCATGCAGTTGAGAATGTTGAGCAAGAGTGTACACTGAATAGTTGATTAGGCTGTGGTGATTGTTGTTCATATGATACATGATGCCATGAAATGTTGAAAGATTGCTGATACATGCTTCTGTTTTGTTGTTTTGACATTATCCTTCTAATAAGTTTCATTCCTTCATATTGGAAACCTACAACATCTACATTATTGAATTTGTCCACTATTGTTGTAATTCCTTTAAAGAAAGACATGTCTACTTTCACCTTGCCCAATAGATGCATCAATGATAGTCATCATTTGCATGTCAAGTCATTTGCAGCTCTCTTGTTTTTATGCAAGTTTTCTTTACATTGGTGACTGTTTTCCAGTGTCCGTGTCAGCATGGTTTACTTTGTCATTTTTATCAGGTATATTTGAAGAACTTTCTCATTTATCTGCTATTTTTAACAGAAATTGTAGTTGGTCATTCTGTTCAATCAATTCTATGTGATGTTTCATCCAACTGTCTCTGATAATGGCACAGTACTTCTTTCCTGCAAAGAACAGAATACCTGAATAGAATCAAAGCTATTATTTATTTATTTATATTATTTCAGATACCTTGCAATAAAACAGTTTCACCGATCTCCATTGCCTCAATTGCATACACATACTTCCATGTTTCCCTAGTCAGGCATATGCCCTTACATCCTTCAGTTGTCTTATCCCACAAGACTGGTTGTTCCTCCAGTAATGCATAAAAATTTCACAATCAGTACTGAATTCACCATTCATCGTGAAGCCCAACAGCTGGCTCGGACAATGGCTTAGACATGACTGCAGTTGGACCCACAAACAATGGTGGGTCCTGCATATCTAGACAACAGCATCTTTGCAGGTTTTAAACAGAAGTTGAAGTACACATTGCACTTGAAGAAACCTTACAGCCTGCAAATAATGGCTCTCGCTTACTTAGATAGAATTTGTTACATACCAACACCATCAGTTATGACGACTTGCAATAAATAGACTAAAATACACTGAATAACTCGTTACAAACAAGTTTAACTTTGGTAACACCTACAACAGTCACAGCAGAACAATACTGAATGCTTATTGACTGTCGATGAATGTGTAACATAGATGTGCAGACCATACCTAAACTCGACTGTCATCATTCATGGTTCCACCTATAGTGACACTGCCAGCAGCCAGCTCATGAACATGCTACAATATGTCCCACTGAGGATATGGGACACCGCTTAGCCACTGGCTCTGCAGTGGGAAACCAGAGCTGCATCCGGAAGCCGAGCCAGTCGTTTTGCCGTGAAGTCCTGTGGTTACACTCCCGTAAAGTGCAATGTGCCACTACAAATCAAGGAAATCTGCTGGGCCAGCAAACAGCGGAAATTCTTGTTGTAGACAAGGGCCTTAAGTCCTGGGTCCTGGGTTGTGAAGCAGACCTTTAAATCAAGCATGTTATGCTCATCTGTTTGTTGTACCACAGTGTGGTTTCTCTCGTTTTGGGGCACAATTAATATGATATTGATTTTATAGATGGCCTTGCCTCTGATAGGATGGATAAGCTTGTGTCAAAATTGAAGTAGGATATACTATGTGGGTATATCCTAATGGGTCTTGCCGATGTTTCTGGCAGAGGAGTATGACCCATGTTGGAAGTGGTTAGGTGAATGTTTGAGAGTGCTTAGAGAAAGAAAGTACAGTATCTCCTATTTCATCTTCATCTGCTGCCTCTTCCCTTCCTACAATATTGTCTGTAAGTTAATTTCCTTACATATACTCTATATACTCATTCCACCTTTTCCTTCTTTGCTGAGAACTGGTTTTCCATCTAAGTTCTTGATATTCATAGAGCTGTTTTTCTTGTCTCCAAATGTCTCTTTTATTTTCCTGTAGGCGGTATCTACTTTTCCCCTATTTATATATTCTTCTTCATATTTGCATTTTCCTTCTAGCCAATCCTGCTCAGCCATTTTACACTTCCTGTCAATCCCATTTCTTAGTTGTCTGTACTCCTTCATTTACCACAGTTTTATATTTTCTCCTTTCATCAATTAAATTTAATATTTTCTGTGATATCCAAGGCGTTTTTGTAGGTCTTGCCTTTCTACCTATTTGGTCCTCTGCTGCCTTCATTATTTCATCTCTCGAAGCTACCCATTCCTCTTCTATTGTTTTATTTTCCCACAATTGTTGTCTAAAATCCCATCTGAAATTATCTAGAACTTCAGCTTCCTTCAATTTATCCAGATCCTATCTCCTTACTTTCCTACCTTTCTGCAGTTTTTTCAGTTTCAGTCTACAGTTCATGTCCAATAAGATATGGTCTGAGTCTATATCTGCTCCAGTATATTTCTTACACTTTAAGACCTGGTTCCTAAATCTCTGTATTACCATTATACAATCTATCTGGTACCTTCCTGTGTCACCTGGCATCTTCCATGTACATAACCTTCTTTTACGATTCATAAACCAAGTGTTTATTATGATTAAATTATGTTCCCTGCAAAATTACACCAAGCAGCTTCCTCTTTCATCTTTTTTCCCTAGTCCATATTAACCTACTATTTTTCCTTTCCTTCCTTTTCCTATCACTGAAATCCGGTCCCCCGTCACATTCAGTTTTCCTCTCAATTAATTCTGTGAATAATTTTCTTTACCTCCTCATACAGTTCTTGAATCTCCTCATCACCATTAGAGCTAGCTGGCGTACAAACTTGTACTACTGTGGTCAGTGTTGGTTTCATATCTATCTTGAGTATGAAATAAATCACAATTTGCGATGTTATGGCTTCATTGTATGAGGTTTTAAAGGAATACCAAATATATATAATTACCTTGAGTATGATAATGCGACCACTGCACTGCTCGTAGCAGTTTAATTGCATTATATTTTCTTTTTCATTATTAGGCCTATTCTAGTAATATTCAATTTATTTGTATTTACAATCCTGTACTACCTGACCAGAAATCCTGTTCCTCTTTTTCCACTGAACTTCACTAATCTCCACTACATCTAACTTCAACCTACCCATTTCCCATTTTAAATTTTCTGACCTCCCTACCCAATTACAGGATCTAACATTCCACACTCTGACCTGTAGAATGCCAGTGTTGTCTTTCCTGATGATCACATCCTCCTGAGTAATCACCACCTGGACATCCGAATGGGGGAATCTTTTATCCGAGAGTAAGCCAACATCATATAGTAGAGCTTTGTGTTCTCGGAAAAAGTAACGGCTGTAGTTTCTTCTTGCTTTCAGCCGTTCACAGTAATATTAGCTGATGTTACAAAGCCAGCTCAGTCATCATCCAAACTGTTCTCCCTGCAACTTCTGAAAAGGCTATCTGTTTCACTGAGACACGCAAGCCATCTCAGCTCAGCAATGTCTGTGGTTCATAGGGGTGGTGTTTGCAACTACTTGTATCTGCACTGCAAATGAAACTATGTAGCAGCAGAAGTTTAATGTTTCCCTATGTTGGCCTACAGTATTTGCATATTGTTATTACTTACCATTTGATTTCTCTCATCTTTCAACTTACATCATCAATAACAACACTGTAAATTATTGTGTACTACCAAGATATAAAAAAATACAGAAAACATATGCTCCTAAAATAACTATGACAGGCTATAAAATAACATAAACATTTCAAAGAGTCTAACAACTGAGACACTAAAAACTGCATAAAATGCAGTTAACTCATGAAAGCACAAGGGAGTTGAAACATATTTAAAAATGAAGAAAAACAGTTTTTGTCATAATGGCTAGGTCTTAATTAGTATAGAGGAGAATATGTAAATGATTAATTTGTGGTTATTCAACCACAAAAACTGCTTCTATACCAGAAAATAAAACTACAAAAGTCTAATATTTCTCTATCGACATTTGCTTGGGAAAATACATTATTCATTTGTCAGAACAACAAGTATGTTTTTGTTACCACTGGTTTCCTTACTTAGTCAAAATTATAATTTAAAAAAAAAAAAAAAAACAGTTGCCATTTGCTTTCACACACAGCAAAATATAAATCAATTAAAGCAAATATGTATATAGAAAACCAAAATATTAATCAGCAGTGTCTCTGTAACAACATTTCTTGGCATTTACATTCAAGACAATCTGAAATGGAATTCACAGTTCACACCTTTAAATTCTAAACTAGGGCCTATCCTACATGACATGCAATTATATGGAACAAGTGAAATACTGAAACAGAGTGGTTAAATTTTATCCACCGCCCTCGTGATCTTATGTGATTATGTCGGCATGGTAGAAAATCTTTGCCAAGATGTCTCTTAGAAATCCACATAGAATGAGTTGATTAGTGTTTTGTACAAACCATGAAGTAAATAAACAGCCTAATGCTGTTCCTGTTCAATCGTAGACTGGTTCTTGTATGTACCTTGTTCCACCCAATAAAAGTAATTTCCCTCATAAAATGAAGATTCCATAACAAAACATTTGTGTTATCATGCAATTGCTAATGCCAATGTTACATGATTGCCAACATCATCATGCAGGACCACCAGGACAGTAAGTAAAATTTAACTGTTATAGCAGTGTATTTTGCTTGTATACTTTACCTTTTGAGGTATAGCATCATATTCTGGGAAAATTCACCTCACAGCATAATTACTTCTCACAAACAAATCAGGTTTTGTGAATAATTAGAAATGCAAACAGTAAATATTCCTGTAAACCATTCTTCAAAGATCTTAGGATCCTACCCCTTCATTTTATCTATAAACTTGAAGTTGTCATTCACTAGTAATAAAATCAAAATCATATGGGGCATAATAAAAAGGGAAACAGGTAACATCCATACCACAGAAAATTCTTTAGAAATTAAAAAAGTGATGACATTCATGATACTGTTGAAATAATTACTGACATTTTTAACAGCTACGTCTTGTCATCAACAGCCCAAACTGGAAAAATATGTTCTGCTAATGAAGCCATGTTGTTTCTTCAAAAATCTATTTAAAAAACTAAGCAAATTAACATGCATCACGGTGCATGAAATTGAGAATATAATTAGAGAGATGAAAAGCAAGAATTTCGTTGTCATTGATGGTATTTCTTCAAGAATACTGAAGCACTGCTATTAAGCCAGTAAGCAAAATATTGTGTCATATATTTAATGAATCCATCCAACAAGGAATTGTTCCAGGGAGACTAAAGTATGAATTGTCAAACCTCTCTTCCAAAAAGGAGATAAAACCGATGTTACCAACTATCGTCCTATCTCCCTTCTAACAATCTTCTCCAAAATACTTGAGAAGCTGGTTCACAAAAGATTTATTGACCACCTCACACAATATAAGTTGCTAAACAGTAGCCAGTTTGGATTCCAAAAGGGCATATCAACAAATCAAGCTATCTTTTCCTTCACCAACCAAATTTTAGAGTCTTTTAACAATAAATTATCCCCTGTAGGCATATTCTGTGACCTTTCTAAAACATTCAATAGTGTTAACCGTGAAATCCTCTTAGAAAAGGCCAAACATTATGGCAAATGGATTAAATCATACCTTACCGGAAGAAAGCAGAAGGTCATGTTGAACAACTCTGAAGGGCACTCAGTGTCATCTAACTAGTGCTCCATTGGCTGTGGTGTCCCTCAGGGATCTGCAGCTTGGTGCTCTTCTCTTCCTCATCTTCATCAATGACCTTCCCCTATGTACAAGCTTAAAAACTCATTTCACACTTTTCGCTGATGACACCTCCATACTTATTGATGACTCTCCCAATTACAACCTTGTGGAATTGGTCAAATAGTCTTTAGAGAAGCTCTTAACTGGTTTGTAATTACCGGTAATGGGCTTGCACTAAATGCTAACAAGACCCAGCTTATTCATTTTCAACCAAGTAAAAAATTGGAGGATCCAATTAGTACCCAACGTAATGGTACCGATTTACTACAAGCTGAGTCACCCAAGTTCCTAGGTATACACATTGACAGTAATCTAAAATGGTCTGAACATATCTTACAATTTCACAAGAAGCTCAGCTCAGCAACATTTGCTATTCGCGTAATTTCCACTATCTCTGACCGAGACACCACAAAAACTTCCTATTGTAGTTACTTTCATGCAGTAATGTTGTATGGCATAGTTTTCTGGAGTAATCAGCCACTTTCTAAAAAGAAATATTCATTACACAAAAAAGAGTGATCAGGATAATGTGTGGAGTCAAACCTAGGCATTCGTGTAGAAACCTTTTTAGAAAATTAGGGATACTGACAACTGCATGTCAATATATCTACTCCCTAATATGCTTTATTGTCAAAAATGTACACTTGTACAAAACTAATGATTGTTACCATATGCACAATACCAGGAGGAAGCTAGATCTCCATTATGAATTTAAAAACCTAAGTACTGTAGGCCACTATATGAGCTGCAATGTGTTCAATGCTCTTCCACTATCTCTGAAGTCGATTATCCATGAGCCTCCCAATTTTAAACAACAACTCAAACAATATCTATTAGATAAGTCATTTTATTCAGTCGAAGAATATTTCAATTTGGGTTAACTCATTTTATTTTTTTTATTTACAAGATGTTATTTTCTGGTAGCATGTTAAGTGTAATTTTTGTCAATATCACTATTTCTCACCGCTGAGATCTATCTGTGTTTGTGTAATGTGTAATTTTTAACCTTTAATGTGTAATGTGTAATTTTTGTCTATATCTTTGATGTGTAATTTATCTTATATATATATATATATATATATATATATATATATATATATATATATATATATATATATATAGAGGGAAACTTTCCCGGTGGGATAAGTAAAAATAAAAATAGAAAAGAGATGACTTACCAAAAGGACCGGCTCGTCGAGAGAAACAAATAAAATCACACACAAACACACATACAAGCTTTCGCCACCACTGGCAGCTTCTTCAGGAAAAAGAGGAAAAAAGGGGAGGAAAAGGGAAGGATATGGGTTTTAAGGAAGTGGAAAAGGAGTCATTCCAATCCCAGGAGTGGAAGGACTTACCTTAGGGGAAAAAAAGGAAGGTAAACAAATACACACACACTCGGACATATCGCAACGCAAACACACCTAGACAGACATTTGTCAAAATGTATATATATATATATATATATATATATATATATATATATATATATATAATTGCAAGAGGGAATCTGTATGTTCCTTTTTGAAACAATTTGACATGTCCTACATCCAAGCGAATTTCTCGCTATGCCAGTATTGGATCTATTGGATTTAAATAAATAAAATATTTTTAAAAAACTATGTGACAAAGAGCATGATGAAAAAAGAAAATTTATTTATTCAAAATAAAACTGTTAATGGATACCACACAAGGTCAAATAGTGACATACACAGATATCATTGTTACACCACCCTGTGCAAGAAAGGTCTATAACAGTAAGGATCACAGAGTCACTTAAAAACTATTAACAAACTACACACTTCAAATCTGTAACTCTATATCTTTTGGAAAAATGTTTTTATTCAGTATCACAGTAGCCTGAACACTAAATTTTATAAAGCACCCACTTAGGTAATATGTGTATGTAACTACTGTGAGAATTTATTTAGAATAAAAGTGCAGAAGTCCCCAACTGTATAAATGTGAAGCTATTATATGTTCAGCAAATCCAACGTAGCAAGATCACAATTATGTGTAATGTCCTAGTCGAAAATTTTCTCTATTGCAAAATATGTTTTTTATGAATATCATAAATATGACTCTAGCAAAAAATATTTAATGTAAAACTGTTTAAATTGGGGAAAATCTACGTCTGTCCAACTTCTACGGAATAATATATGTAGGCCTTCCTCAAAGGACAAATAAATACATAAATAAATAAAAAGAACATTTATGGACATTTAAATACAAAAAATCATATATTATTACCACAAAGAAGTAGAGGTGAATGAAGATAAGTGTCATAACAATAAAAAATTAAGTTATCATATAAGACACCCATAAGCTGCATTTGACGAAAGCATTGTTTCCTTTACTCACAGTTTTCTTAATTTGTTCAGATTCCCAAGATTTTCTATCTTGGATATTTTATTCCTCTGGAGGTAAAGGTGAGTTAAATTTGTTGCTGTTTCCAGATTTTCAATTTTAGTTATGTCATTGTTATGCAAATAGAGAACGGTCAGTTTGCGGTATTTGGAGACATTACCCTGCATAAAACAGGGGTTATTTGTTGTTACAATACTTGTTGGTATACAAATATTTGAGAAATGACAAACGTTATACTTACAATGAACTTTAGAAATTTGTCATGCAGATAAAGATGTGTATTATTTTTTTGCTGGTCTGATTTCGATATTCCAAAACCTTTTGAATCGTTTTTCTCAGGTTTGGTAGTAGAAGACCCTGTTAATTTCACCATTTCCTTTTACGTCTATGTCTTGCAAGTGTGTTCAATTGTGCTTTGCATGAACCTTTTTCACTACTGGGGACATCGGCAAAACAGTACAGCACTCATCAGTCCGAATGTTACCATAGCAACGCTCGCATCCGCGGGGACGAAATTTGAACGCTCGAAAAAATGCAACAAGTTTCATATTCCATTGACCATGCTTGCAAAATTCTAATTTGAATAGCAACAGTTTAAAGAGTACTACGAAATATTTAGATTGAAGCAATATTTCCAAGTGCGACTGATTAATACTAGTCTTCATTTTGATGAGTGACAGCGGTGTGTCACATTAATGTGGCCGCGCACCTAACCACATACGTAATAGCAATATACAAGCTTGTTTCCACAAACATGCTTGATCGTGTGTAGAATAATGCTGTTCAAGCGGATTGATGTTTGCTTTGAACGCACTTTGATAAAGCATGCCTTTGCAAGCATGTGTATGCTACAACGTGTGTACCAAGAAAAGAAAGGCTTGTACAATCATGTGTAAAAGATTTGATTGATATGATTTTGATTCGGTTTGCTGAATTACATCGTTCCACGTCGGAAGTTCGAGTCCTCCTTCGGGCATGGGTTTTTGTGTTGTTCTTAGGATAAGTTAGTTTAAGTAGTTTGTAAGTTTAGAGAGGTCCCCTAACTTTACAAACATTTTCGAAAAAGAAGAAAAACCAACTATTTCATACGTCAAACTTGAATTTTTGGAGTGCCTAAAATGTGTCATTTGTGATTTAAAAAATTAAACACTGCCTCAGAAATTGTTTTTTCACGTTTAGCACGATACATTTATTCTAAGTGTCAGTGGGGAACGGAAAGGTGAGGTGGACAAACCCCGCCTCTTGTGTTGGGTGTTGCTAATATCAAGGGTTTCCCTCGAGTATGGAGATTTTTTATTTCATCATAGGGGAAAAAAAATGAGAATCACAGGTAAGATGGAAAAGACGGAAGTTTTCACTTTTTTTAAGGTTACATCACTTTTATTTTTAAAACTTAGAATGGCGCAAATAATTCACTATAAGTTTAATAAATTGTGAAGACTTACGTAGGTCATTGTCGTGATTATCGTTGCAACTGCCAAGTTAGTTCGTATTGCGTGATGTTTAGAAACAATGTGCGAAACTGAAAATGTTTTTGTACAGTTGCGTTTCTTTTATTTTTAACAATTTTTAAGGCACCGTAAGTGAACAATGGGAAATGTAATGTTCAAAAGTTTATGAAATAATAGTTTAGGAATGACAAACCGAAAAACTGAATAATGGAACTTGGCGGAAGACATTACTCTTTGTTCGTTGTCGTTACTGCAGCTACAGAATGAAAGGTATGTCAGATTATACGAAAACAAAGACACAGTAACTATCAGCACAATCGTTTAATGGAAAACGACAATAGCTATAAAATCAATTTTACAACCGATAATGACAGTGTGAAACATGTCACTGCTAGAAAGTACTGTAATGTAGGTTAGGGCTACGGCCTGTTGGGTTGTGTGTAGTTTGGAACGAATTCTCCGGGTCTATGGGCCAATGACTCTCATCTCCGGGCTCGAATGTAACTTTCATCGTAACTCTCTCTCTCTCTCCTTTTTTTTTTTTTTTTTTTTTTTTAAAGACGCTCATGTAGCGACGATCTACATCGAAGTTAACGTAACGTAAACTAAGAACTAAGGAAGAACACAATATCCATGCCCTAGGAGGGGGATTCGAACCTCTGGCGGGAGCAGCCTCGCGCATCGTGGCAAGACGCCTCAGTGCGCTCGGCCATTCTTGGCTGGCCCCTCTCTAGTAATTATGAATAACTTTGTATAAATGTCAATTTCTTATTGCAACAAAACGCTACTTTTCTATTCTTCCTCTGAAAACTTTTCATTGTTGCGTCGCTAGTAATCGGCTAGCGTATTATTAAGCAAACACTGTTGCGGCAACGTGTCAACTGGCGACGTCTATTATTTGTGTTCGTTCGTTCATTGTTTGTTATCAGTTTACCGGCAATTTTTGGAATACTCGGATCGTGTGTGAACAGACAAGCTTACATTAACTCAGATTAGTGAGTAATAACAGTGAAATGAAGAAACGATATCTAAGTTCGTTCCGTGAAGAATGGTTGCAGGAAGAAAATTATAAAGAGTGGCTACAAAAAGTCGATACTGAATTACCACACAAAAAAAGAATCAGTCGCTTCTTAAATTCTTGCCGAAACAATCTTCTACAGAAGACGACAAAGTCACTCACTGCAATGGAATTAACTTTGACTTACAATGGTGTGAAACACCACCATTCTTACAATTCTCAAGATTGTGGTAATAAGCTATATCCTTATGTTTTCAGAGATTCCTCAGTGGCAACGAAAGTAAGATGCGGGGATATTTTCTGGGAGGGAGGATTGATTAGTATTTTTTTTTTTTTTTTTTCTATTAGGATTCACATGTAATATCCTGGTTTGGGGGGGGGGAGAGTTGGTCGCAGTTGAGGGGGGGGGGGGGTGAGTCATTGGCCAAGGGGGAGGGGGGCACGTCTGGTCTCCGGGCCTGCCTCGAGTTCAATCTGGCAACCGTAGTTGTGTGTGTGTGTGTGGGGGGTGGGGATTCTCATCGTCAGCTAAACTCTGGCTCAGTAGAAAGACTATAGTACTGGCCATCCCTTTTTACCCCACGCCTAATCAAATACAAAGGTCTCACAATTTTGAAGATCAGTGCAGTGATAGCACACCAGCTTCGCATTCTAAGATAAATATAGAATTAAAAATGTAAAAAAAAAAAAGGGGGGGAGGGGGACGAACGACCCTCCCTCCCCACCCCTTGGATCTGCCTATGGTGGATCATCTCACCGATCATTCTCATAACTCCTTTTAATGCCACTGATATCAAACATCCTCCTACAAAATGTGCATCTATAGTAAAAAATGTTATGGGCATGAGCGCCACAAGGATTATTTCCACGAAGGTGGGAGGTGTTTCTCATGAGTGACTATAAACAGACCAGAACTTTTGGCTCCCGGTGCGAAGTCGGTCACGGGACCACCCCTGCCCCGCCTGTGTTTACTTTTTGTAATTTCCGCCATTTTTGAACCCGCCGAATTGTACATAGCGTGTTTCTGAACCGGAGATTCACATCAGTAGATTAAGGCTGTAGGAGGCGCAGGACGGCAGCAAAACAAAACGAGGCCTCCCGTCTACTTGGAAATACATGTACTGGTATTACTATACAAATGTAACTTATGGAGGCGCCCCAGGATGAGAGGCACGGGACAGTCTAATAATAGTAATAATAATAATAGCTTTCGATATTTGGACGTCCCCCCCCCCCCCCCCCCCCGAAGACGAGAGTCCGGGGCAGTCCGCCTCCCTTTTGTCCGCCACTGCCTCTCATACTAAATAAAAACTTCTTGTATAACTTATACCTAACCTTCTTAAGGCTATGCTACAGATCACTTTTTTAAAATGAAAGTTAGGACGTCTCCACCACACTTTCAGACTATTATTTAACAAACTATCAATAACTTCAAAACCAACAACAGGCCAGGTACAGGTTACACAAGAGGGTGTATTTTATTTTGTATTTTCTATCCTTTCAATACGCGAGGGCGCCCGATTCTCTGATTCAGAAACACGCTACGCACAGTTTCGCGCGTTCAAAAATGGCGGAAATTACAAAAAGTAAACATAGGGGGCGGGATGGTCACGTGACCAACTTCGCACCGGGAACCAAAAGTTCGGATTTATACATAGCAGGGTTGCCTGATCGGGCGATATGTCGCCATTTGGGCTACCTAAGTTAGAACTGATTTCCAGTCCATGGTGTACAGCAATCAGTGAGAATAAATATTCCTTCAGTAAAAAACCGTCTTGATTGAAAATTGTTTTATTAATGACGCGTTTCGCCCTTCAGATTATCTGCGTGACAGAATTTACACAAAATTACAAGGCGGAATTACAAAACGGGTATAATGGTACATGGACTTATTTTGTGTTAAGAAGACAGTATAAATGGTAAACAAAGCTTACAATGTGCTCACCGTGGTGTGACACCGTAAGTTATTTTGCGGTGTTGCTATTTTTCTGGAATTTTTGGATTTCCTTGTGGCCCTACAAATGATCGGGTAACAACGAATTACAGTTGGAACATACTCGGTAAAGATGTGAGAAACGTAAAACCGATTTTTAAGATTACCGTAATAGAAGCGGTGGTCTCTGATGATATAGAAGATAAACCCATGTTTACAGTTGCGCTCACGGGCGGTGGGCGGGCGTGGTGTACTGCTCCGCCGACTTGTACAGACTAAGGGAATGTGGGTAGGGAGTGACTTAGGAAACTGATGTATAAGACGGGACGGATGAAATCTAGCTATTTGAATATAAATTTAACGAAAGGGAGGTTATTGTGCAGGACAGAAGTTAATAGTTTATGTTGATACTTATAAATGAAAGGAATTTTATTTGAACAGAGACATCATAATATCTAGGAATGTTTGATCTTTGCATGCCAACTGATCGTTTAGGAGTGTGGGTGTCCAAAGTAAGCGCGCTTCGCTATCTCAAACACGTCCAGTAAATTTAACTTACGCCCCTTCTGCGCAATATGTATAATTTGTCAATGGTAGGTTGTTGATTATTGGATGCTTTAGTGTGTTCCGCAAAAGTGGAATGTTTTTTGAGTTGGCCTTTTTTCGTAAGAAGGTGTTCAGTAAAACGTACTTCAAAGGTCCGGCCTGTCTGTCCTATATATTCAGCTGGGCATTCGGGACATTGTAGTTTGTAGTCTCCCGAAGAAAGGTATCTGTCATTTTCTTCTTCGTTGTGTGGGAAAATTTGCTGGATGCTCAAAGGGCTACTAAATACCATTTGTAAATTTGTGCCACAAATGGTATTTAGTAACCCTTTGAGCATCCAGCAAATTCTCCCACACAACGAACAAGCCAATAAGGACAGATACCTTTCCTAAGGAGTCTACAAACTACAATGTCCCGAATGCCTAGCTGAATATATAGGACAGACAGGCTGGACCTTTAAAGTACGTTTTACTGAGCACCTTCTTACATAAAAAGGCCAATTCAAAAAACATTTGTACATTTGTGCCACAAATGGTATTCTTAACACAAAATAAGCCCATGTACCATTATACCCGTTTTGTAATTCCGCCTTGTAATTTTGTGTAAATACTGTCACGCAGATAATCTGAAGATGCCCTGCTAAAGGGCGAAACGCGTCATTAATTAATAAAACAATCTGCAATCAAGACGGTTTTTAATGAATGAATAAGTTAGAATTTTTCGACATTTTAAGAAGCTAAGGCGACTATCGCCATTTGGGCGACGTATATTTTTTTATGAGTACTTCGCTTTCCAACTGCTTTGGTTATGTAGGGACGATCTACATCTAACTATTGTAACTTGAACTAGTTGAACCTAAGGACGAATACAACATCCATGCCCAAAGGTGGACTAGAGCCCCCGATGGAAGTGGCCTCGCGCACCGTGGCATGACGCCTTTGTGCGCTCGGCCATTCCCAGCTGGCGTAAATATTTTATGTTTTCTGTGCTTTGATCTAAATCACTTTAAATTTCAGTTTAACCCGCATGAAGCTGCCAGTTTAGACACAACAAATAATGCCGTACTTTTTGTCGTTATTAGGCCTAATATGTATAGTGTACTCAACCAGCTCCTTACCATTAATTAATGAAGTAATTGTTTGCAAGACTCTCAATTTGTGGAAACCATTCATACCGGTGGCCAGAATATTAAAGCTAAAGTTTGTTGCAAGTCGCTAAGTACTGTCATTCTCATATAGCGTATTTATTAAGTCTCGCCGCATTATGTGGCAGTTTTTGGTGATTCCTGTTGTTTATGACGTCATCTTCTGACCCTGTGTTATACGCGATTCTTAACCCTGCAGCAATTGTTACCTCAGGGTAAGGAATGTGTACTATACCAAATTTGGTTGAAATCGGTCAAGTGGTTATGGATACCAACCAGCACTACAGAAGGCTCAAATCAAGGAAAAGCTTTCTTCATTCAACATAAAGCCTCAATGAAGAACCATCAAAATTCAGAGTGAACTCGTGGCGTTCTAGATCTAACCGCCTCGCAGGATGGATGGTGCCCCCAGAAAGCCTTCCCCAAGGTCACGAGGAAAGCTGGTCAACCTGGAAGATGCTTAACAGACTGCGCTCAGGAGTCAGAAGAAAGACGATCGACACGAGAAGATGAGGATTTCCCTGCGAATCGAACGTATGTGAATGTGGCGAAGAACAGACAACGAGTCATCTTCTCGAATGTAAACGGTGTCCAACTAGACGCTCTCCCCAAAATGTGATTGAGGCTACCAAGGTACCATGTGAGGTGGCCGCATACTGGTCGCGGCACATTTAATTACATTTGTGTTAGCTATAATTAATCCCAGAAATGTAAATGCTTACAGTAGGTACCAAAGCATCGAGTTTTACTTTGTTTTGTTCTTTTCTGCCTTGTTTTCTTGTTGTATGTAACGCCGAAAGTATGTATGTTTCTGACACAATGAAATAAATAAATAAAAAGGAGAAAATGAGTTCAGTAGCATTGTCGCTAAACGCAGTAGCTTTTCGCGCATCTCATTGTTTATGACGTCATATCTCGTGAACGATGTATTGTACGTGATTCTTACTCTTACGGCGGCGTCCTCATGGATTTAAGTTTACGTGTACAAAATTTGAAGAAGATTGGAACAAAAATGGAGATTTACATGCAATACGTACACACAAACATACGGACACTCAGCTTTATATAAAAGACCAGCTGAAAACCCGGGGTTGTCTGGGAATTTATTTATTCAAAATGTTCAAATGTTTGTAAATCTATCGGACCAAACTACGTGGTCATCAGTCCGTAGCTTACAAACTACTTAAACCTAGGTAAACTAACCTAAGGACAACACACACACCCATGCCCCAGGGAGAACTCGAACTTCCACGGCGAGCAACCGCGCGCTCCGCAGCGAGGCGCTTTAGACCGCTCGGATACTACACCGCGGCTTTATTTATTCCTGCCATTTTTCAGATATATACTCATTTGTGTAAGGGCTGTATGTCTGTAAAATCTCTTGGGAATACAATTAGTAGTAAAGAAGTAATAGACTGAAACTTGGTGCGTGATGGGGCTGGTTTTCCATTAACGTTGTTGTTTATGTGCTCATATATCATGAACTATATGTCGTACTGTGATATAATTCAGAAAGTACACTCAACTATATGCGTGTATACTGTTTGTAAAATTTCCTGTAGCCACAATTCGTAGTATAGAAATTAAAAATTGTAACGTCATACCGAATGCCGTAGTTTCAGTCCATGAACAGCGGAACGTTACTATTTATATAAACATATTTCATTATCTACGTGTAGTACTGTGATACAATTTAGAAGATACATCAACAATATGTTAGTATACTGTCTGTAAAATTTCCTACAATTTATAGTGTACAAATTATATAAATTTTAACGTCATACCGAATGCCATAGTTTTACTCCATAAACAGCGGATACGTAGTAAGCGAGAAACTTCTTTCCTTTTATCATATTGCTATGGCTGTAAGCGAAAAAACTTTAATAAGGGTTTGAAATTATGTTTAAATTTTGTTGCAAGTCGCTAAGTATTTTCATTCTCATATAGCTTATTTATAACGTCTCACCGCATTATGTGGCAGTTTTTTGTTATTATTAACGCTACAGCAATTGTTACCTCACGGTAAGGAATATGTTTTTCAAATTTGGTTGATATCGGCCCAGTGGTTTAGGAGAAAATAAGCAACATTGTCGATAAATGCAGTAGTTTTCCACGCATCTCCTTGTTTATATGTCATATCTCGTGAAGTATGTATCCTACGTCTTTCTTACAGTTACGGCGACCGTCCTCATGGATTGAAGCTTACGTGTACAAAATTTCATGAAGACTGGAACAAAACTATCGATTGGTATGTAACACATACACACAAACAAATATGCGGACACTCTTCTTTATATATTAGACTAACATAACGCCTGCTGCTTCGCATGCGTAGGTTGGTTGGTCTGCACCAGTTGTTTCTCCCTCTCAATATAAATTTTCATAGATATAGCTTAAGTACTATCATAATGAAATGTTGTGATACTACTTGTAGCCGCGGCAGAATGGCCGTGCGTGTTGAGGCGCCATGCTGTGCTGCGCGTTGCTGTTAGCCGTCGGGGATTTGATTCACCCTCGGGCATGGGTTTTTGTGTTGTCCTTAGCATAAGTTTGTATAAGTTAGTCTTAGTCAGTTTAAGTTAGTTTGTAAGCATCTGAACATTTGATTTTACTACTTGTAAGCCTCTATGGCACCCCTTAATAGTTGAATTTCGAAAAATCCCCACCATGTGTCTTAAATTCCAACCAAGTGTGCAAATATCATTTTTTGTAATTGTGGATTCAAAATTGGCAACGTATATTCAAAAAATGTTTCATCCCCTATTTTACCCCCGGCATGATTAATTTTCTGAAAATACCGAAATACGTGTCTTTTTTATTCTGACCAAAAAACATACCAATTTATGTGGTTGTAGCTTCAAAATTGGCTTAATAGCGAAAGATTTTCGAAAAACACCCCTCTCCAATTTAATCCCCTTGATGTTTGAATTTCCAAAAATACCAAAACACGTATTTTTTAAATTCTAAGCAACAATACAAATACCATTTTTTGCTGCTCTAGCTTCAAAATTGTCTTGACAACAATGTTTTTACGAAAAGAATTTTTGATCTGTTTTATCCCCTTAGTTGTTGAATTTTCAAAAATACCGAAACTCGTGTTTTTTTAATCCTGACCAAGAGTCCACATCCTAACTAGAGCTTGAAATTTGAGTTAACAGCAACAGATTTTTGAAAATCAATTTTTGCATCTCGTATTTCACCCCCTTATTGGTCGAATTTCCAAAAATACCGAAAAACGCGTCTTTTAAATTCGAACCCCAAATCCAAATCCGAAAATTCGTAGTTCTAACTTCAAAATTGCCTAAATAGCAACAGATTTGCGAAAAACATCCCCTCTCCAATTTAACTCCCTTTGTGGTTGAATTTCCAAAAATACCGAAATACGTAATTTTTAAATTCTAACCAACAATACAAATATCATTTTTTGCAGTTCTAACTTCAAAAATGTCTTAACAGCAACGTGTTTTCAAAAAGAATTTTTGATCCCCTATTTTACCCCCTTACTTGTTGAGTTTCCAAAAATACTGAAACTCGTGTTTTTTTAATCGTGATCAAGATTCCATTTCCGAAGTTTCATAGTTGTAACTTAAAATTTGAGTTAACAGCAACATATTTTTGAAAAACTTTTTTTTTGTCGTCCCCTTTTTTACCCCCTTATTGGTTGGATTTCACAAAATGCCGAAACACGTGTCTTTTACATTCGAACCCTGAATTAAAATCCGAAATTTTGTAGTTTTAGCTTCAAAATTGCCTAGATAACAACGTATTTTTATAAACGTTTCATCCCCTATTTCAGCCTTTTACGGACGGAGTATCGTTTCTTGAATAACGCCTACAGAGAAAGGTCAACACCCTTTACAAATTTCAAGTTTCTATCTTTAGTGGTTTCAGCTGGGCGATGATGTCAGTCAACCAGTCAGTCAATCGGGACATTGCCTTTTATATATAGAGATGAAGAAGATTAGCTGAAAACCCAGCGTTGACCGGGTATTTATTTATTTATTTCTGTCATTTTTCAGGTATATGTTCATTTGTGTAAGGGTTGTATGTCTGTAAAATCTCTTGGAAATGTAGTAAGTAGTAAGTAAAAAATAGATTAAAACTTGTTGCATGATGGGGCGGTTTTCAAATGTTAAAATGTTTGTTAAGCTTAAGGGACCTAACTACGGGGTCATCAGTCCCTACACTTACAAACTACTTATGAACTACCTACAACTAAGGACGGCACAAATATCTATGCCCGAGGGGAGATTCGAACCGCCGACCGTAGTGTCCGTGCAGACCGTGACTGAAGCGCCTCAGTCCCCTCGGCCACCGCGGCGGCCGGCGGGGGCGGTTTTCCATGAATGTTACTGTTTATGTGCTCATATCTCATAATCTACTTATCGTACTATGATACAATTTAGAAACTACACTCAACTATATGCATGTATACAATCTGTAAAATTTCCTGCGTCTACAATTCATAGCGTACAAATTATGAATTGTAACGTCGTACCGAATTCCGTAGTTTTAGTCCATGTTTATGTGCTAATATCTCATGTACTACGTGCCGTACTGTGATACAATTTAGAAGGTACATTCAACTATATGTTTGTATACTGTCTGTAAAATTTCCTGTGGTCACAATTTGTAGTGGACAAATTATAAACTGAAACGTCATACCGAATCCGGTAGTTTTACTCCATAAACAGCGGAAAAGTAGTAAGCGAGAAACTTTTTTCCTTTCATCAGTTTCCTACTGTCAGCGAGAAAAAGTTTAATACAGGACTGAAATTATATGTAAAGTTTGTTGGAAGTAGCTAAGTTCTCTCATTCTCATATAGCGTATTAAAAAAGTCTCGCCGCATTAAGTGGCAGTTTTTTGTGAATCCTTTTGTTTATGGCGTCATATCTTCTGAACCATGTGTCGTAAGTAATTTTTAACCCTGCAGAAATTGTTACCTCACTGTAATAAATGTGCGTACCAAATTTGGTCCAGTGGTTTAGGAGAAAATGAGTAGCAATGTCACTAAAAGCAGCAGTTTTTCAGCATCTCATTGTTTATGACGTCATATCTCGGGAAGTATGTATCGTACGTGATTCTTACACTTACGGCGGCCGTCCTCATGGAATGAAGCTTACGTGTACAAAATTTGTAAAAAAGATTTGAACAAAACTGTAGGCAATATGTACACAATTGCGGCTGGTGATAATGTGCTAATGTGCTGCAGCACACTGTAAATATATTACTAAAATTATGCCATTTCTCTTGGAATGCGAGCCAAATCACAATAAAATTATGCCAATTCCCTTTCAATGCGTATTAGAATGCTAGTATTAAGGGTGAAAACGCATTTTGGAGCGCTCTCGCCGCGATAGCTGGAAACCAGCTCCGTGTGCTGAAGTGGGATTCAGCCGCGCTGGTACGTGCGCAGAGAGGCGCTGCAGTCGTCTGTACGCCAGTGCGCATGCGCAGACGTGACGTCAAGCCTGGCGACTCATGTGTGCTGAATCCGACTGCAGCACCAGATCAATATTTCACTTCGCGCTGCGTGTAACGGCTGCGGAAGAATACAGAGTCAAATAGCGCGCTGGCTTAGGCGTCTTCCGCGTTGTCTCTCAAACCTACTTGTGTGAGGCTCGTATTCAAATACCTCTGAGTCTAAATTTTTAATTTCTGTAAATAAAATTAATATTTTTTAAACGTTATATTTACTACCTGCAATGAATACATGCAGTTGGCAACGCTGTTATAAATTACCCTGAAGGTCTTACTGTCAATACAGTATTAATTGGTATTTAATTAAAGGCAAATGTTAACGTGTTTGACGTAAAACTTCAATCACAAACAACATTGGTAATGTTTAGCCAACATGCGAGTGAAACTGCGCTTTTCAGCCAAGCAGTTTCATTGGTCGCTTGTGTAGAACGCAGATGACATGGTGGGGATATTGCCAAGCTCCGTTATTTCCAGTGTCAGTCACGAATTGTGCGTTCGCTGAAGCAGTGTTTCGCGGTGTGTTTCTTCGTGAAAGTGCGCTTTACGTACTGTGCGAGCAACATGGAGGTTGCAAGAAAAGTGAGTACACGGGGAAATTTAGAACGAAAGTGCATGAAAACAGTTGGATTTGCGGATGTGATATTCGCAATGCCCTTTTTTGCTTTCCATGTTTGTTGTTTGGGAACAATGATGCGTGGAGTACATTGGGAGAGAAAGACCTCAGGCAACTTAATGCATTAATAAAAAAACATAAAGGAAATCATAAACATAAAAATAACATACTTGATCTTAGTTCATTAGGTAAAGCTAATATCACACCATTTTTAAGTCTTCCTTTTTATTTTAGTATATTTTCTTTCCTGCTTATTTTTGTAATATTGTAGCACACTGGTCAAATTTTGTAAGAGCCGCCACTGTAAGCACACACAAACATACAGACACACTGCTTTATATGTAAAAGGTTAAACTATTTAAGAGTCTTGTCTTGGCAGCACTAGCGGCCGTGAAGAGTGTACCAGCAGAAGAATTAGGTGAAAGATGTCTGTCATATTGCTTAATGCTGGCAAAATATTGAAATTATCCGTTTCGATTATCTTTTAAGTAAGAGATGAAAGAGAAAAGTAAAGAGCTGCCGTAAAAGTGTAGTACAGAAATGTTTATGTCCAAATGAAAAATTTGATCCTGATTGTAGCGATGAATGTAAGTTAAACTTATAAGGTGTCTGCCTACTTGGAGTGAGCACTCACCCCTTCCCAACTGCTCCCCGTATATGTACCTCGTGTAATTGATTGCAGTTGGTCATTGCTGGACGGCAACTTCGCTGTAATATCAGTTAAGGGAATATTCGCTGGACTTGGCGGTGGGGGAGCGGTGGTGACCGCGGGGAGCTCACGTGTTGCTCTCAGCCGCAGCCGCCGTTCGTAGAACTCGACGTGAGACCGCCCAGCATTCACACAATGGCTGCAGTGTGTCAACTGTCGCTGGCGAGGTGGATTGCTTACGCAAACACACGCCGCAGCCCAACCGTCAGCGAGACAGGTGAACGACCTGACACAGAGCGTGACCCTGGGGGGATCTATTTGCAGGCGTTGATAGGCCGAATTGCGCCTTCTCCAAGTACCACTCTGCTTCAGACGTGGAGGGTGCGATCTCGCACACCCATAGGCTAACCTTTGAAATGACTGTCGGTAATTGGTGTGCAGACAGTTTTGGAAGGAAATTTTATATATATATATATATATATATATATATATATATATATATATATATATATATATATATATATATATTTTTTTTTTTTTTTTTTTTTTTTTTTTTTTTTTTTTTTTTTTTTTTTTTTTTTCGAGCAAGCTAGCGTTGGAATCTCTCCTTGGGCAGTCGGTTAGAAGACTACTCTGGAGATTTTGCTTGAGCAGTATTTCGTTTTGTTTGTGCGTTTCGATCCTGATAGTAAATTGAGGTTGTTGTTGTTATGGTCTTCAGTCCGGAGACTGGTTTGATGCAGCTCTCCACCCTACTCTATCTTGAGCAAGCCTTTTCATCTCCTCATAAGAGCGGCAACCCACATCCACTTGAATCTGCTTACTATACGCGTCTCTTGGTCTCCCTATGCGATTTTCACCCCACACACTTACCTAAAAATGCTAAATTTACGGTTCCCCGATGTCTAAGGATGTGTCCTACCAAGCGATCCCTTCTGTTAGTTAGGGTATGCCAAAAATTCCTTTTCTCGCCAATTCTGTTCAATACCTCTTCATTAGTTATGCGATCTATCCACCTAATCTTCAGCATTCTTCTGTAACACCACATTTCAAAAGCCTCTATTCTCTTCCTCTCCGCACTGCTTATCGTCCATTTGTCACTCCCGTACAAGGCAACACTCCACACAAATGCCTTCAGAAAAGACTTCCTTGCACTTAAATTAATATTCGATGTTAGCAAATTTCTCTTTTTCAAAAATGCTTTTCTTCCCATAGCCATTCTGCATTTTATATCCTCTGTACTGCATCTATCGCATGTTATTTTACTACCCAAGTAACAAAATCCATCTATCACCTTCATTGTTTCGTTACCTAATCTAATTCCTTCAGCATCGCCTGATTTTCTAAGCCGCATTTCATTATTTTTGTTTTGCTCTTGTTAATGTTCATTTTATACGCTCTCTTCAACACACTGCCCATTCCATTCAACTGCTCTTCCAGGTCTTTTGCAGTCTCTGACAGAATTACAATGACATCAGCAAAACGCAATGTTTTTATTTCTTCCCCCTGAACTTTAATCCCTATTCCAAATTTTTCCTTGCTTTCCTTCACCGCCTGCTCGATGTACAAATTGAATAACATCGGAGAAAGGCTACAACCCTGTCTTACTCCCTTCCCAACTGATGCTTCCCTTTCATGCCCTTCGATTCTAATAACTGCGGTCTGGCTTTTGTACAAGTTGTAAATAACTCTCCTTTCCCTATATTTTACCCCTGCTGACTTCAGGATTTGTAAGAGTGTATTCCAGTCAACATTGTCAAACGCTTTCTCCAAATCTACAAAAGCTAAAAATGTAGGTTTGCCTTTCCTTAATCTATCTTCTAAATAAGACGTAAAGTGAGTATTGCCTCCCGGGTTCCTACGTTCCTCCTGAATCCAAACTGATCTTCCCGGAGGTCAGCTTTTACCAGCTTTTCCATTCTCCTGTATATAATTCGTGTTAAAATTTTGCAACCATGACTTATCAAACTGATGGTTCTGTAATTTTCACACATGTCTGCGCCTGATTTCTTTGGAATGGGGATTATTACATTTTAAAGTCTGAGGGTATTTCGCCTGTCTCATACATCCTACACACCAGTTCAAATAGTTTTGTCATTGCTGGCTCTCCCAGAGACTTTAGTAGCTCTGAGGGCATGTCATGTACTCCTGGGACCTTGTTCCGACCTAGGTCTTTCAGGGCTCTGTCAAATTCATTTCTCAGTGTATCTCCTATTTCATCTTTATCCACTTCAATTGAGGTAGTGACCAGAAACTCTCTGTTCACTTCTTATTTATATCGAGATCTGCCGACGTGCAGGTAAAGCTAAATACTTCTTACCGTTTCGTGGCTAGTTGGTTTTTTTAGAGCAGTTTTCACTGAGTGTGTGCTCAGCCAGTATAGTAAACATTTGTGTTTCGTTCACTTGAATAGAGACGTAATTCTGCTTTCGTATATTTGCATATTGTGTGGAGGAATATATGGAGAATCGTCTGTACCGACAGTCAAGGCTCCAATTCACTCGTTCATAATCGCACTGAACAAGCAGTACGTAGCTTTCTTGTTGCTCAACAGCCTATTCACTGACCTCTGTGCCTCTCTCTCTAGAAGAGCACAGACACCGGCTGATCTCTTAGCAAGTGACATCAGGAACTCGTACGAGTTAGATAAACACCGATAGCGGTGTACGCGATACTCCACGATTTATTTCGCGTCCTTTCCAGTCATCGACGGCAGACCACCGCAACGGCCGTCTGCGGCACTCAACACGGCGTATGGTAACCAGTGTTGCCAGACGTAAGGAATTTTCCCTACATGTAGGTACTCTTAATCATTAAAATCATATAGGGAATTTTTATCTAAAAGTTCCCAACGCCTAGGTACTTTGGTAAAAATTTACAATCGGCGACACATGCCTAGCGGGTAATGTTGGCAACAGAACAGTTGTCAGACGCGTGAATGAAGCCGACCAATTGTGGCAGAGTTTGAAGTATCTAATGATATTTCAGACGGCATAGTTGTTTTCTGTTCATAGTAAACAATATTAATTTGAAAACTTAGTTTCGGACACATTAAAACTGATGTGAAATATGATGATTTCAATGTACGTACATCAGTGGAATGGAGAGTCGGTTTAGAAATAGTGTTAGAAAATGTCAGCACAAGGAAAATTTATTGTTTCCATGAACGAAAGACGTTTTATTACCTTGACTAGACTGTCATTTATTTACGTCAGGACGATTCAGGATTGGGAAAATAGCGGCTCAACATTTAACAAATTTGCCTACCCCGCACAACATCAAAAAAAAAAAAAAAAAAAAAAAAAAAAAAAAAAAAAAAAAAAAAAATAAAATAAAATAAAAAAAAATCGCGAGCGTCTGCTCTACTTGTTAGTGCGCAGTACCGACAGATGGTACAAGTAACATTTCCGAGAAAAATGAATGAGATTAATGAAACTATACCATGATAAAGCGGGTGTAATTATTGAGGCAGAGGGATAGAAGTGGACTCTCACTCTGCTTAGGTACCCGTGCTTCCAGAAAGTACCAGTTCGGAAACCTTGTGAACTTTTGACTTTAGTCTTATCAAAATTATCAGAAGTATAGTTACACCCCTTTACTTCTGACTCTATCATTTATATCTAATGATTTTATGATACCTTTTATGATATGTAAACCTAACTAATCAATGCATTTTATCGCTTTCACTAATACACCCTAAATTGCAACTCTGTGTGTGATATGTGATTAGAAATAAAGAAAACTTGCATTTTCATAAAAATTTTGGGAATATATATGACGCCAGTATATATATGACAATGCACTAGATATTCGTTGTCAACATAGCATTACTCTTTGAAAATATAAATCATGCAGACTGACGGTTTTTTTTTTTTTTTTTTTTTTTTTTTTTTTTTTTTTTTTTTGTGTGTGTGTGTGTGTGTGTGTACCGACTGAGAAATAAATAATTACTTGCTGTTCCTACTCTATGGTTGATAGTGTCTCGATGTCTCCTTATGAGGTCAATAAATCAGTTATTCTCTTGTAACAGTGCACTCGGAATTAGCGGCATATTTTGGGAAACTAATTAATGCTGTTCCTTTCTATTGTTGATCGGTTCTTGATGTACTCTTGTCTGATCGGCAAATCGGTAATCCTCTTGTAACAGAGCACTTGGAATTCGCGCCATAATCTACACTTTACTACATCAATCAGTAACGATCAGTCAAAGGAAACATATCTAGCAAGTGAAGCATGATGCCAAATATTTATTTTAAAGATTTTCAAAATAGTAACATGTCACATTAATCAATTGGTTAACCTCTGGTGGCTGGGCTCCTGGATTCAGCCCCTCCCAGACGCAAATCCTGGCTATGAACCTGATGTAGGGGCATTAATGAGGTGGTAGGGAGAAAGTAGGGAAAACGTAGGTACATTTTTGTGAGACTGTAGGTATTTTCTCCCTCTGCCATATGGCAACACTGATGGTAAAGTACAATTAGTCCAGTCAATGGATGCATTGAAGAGTGCATGGAATAAGCGAGAATTTTTGACTTCAGAACTTTGTTAGGGATAGTTAGGAGGTGAACATACTAAAAGTCCCCGCGCCTGGGGGGGGGGGGTGAGCTAAAGCGGGGAGGGGCGGTGGAAAGGTACCATTTTTTGGTTTTTTGTTTATATCTCGAAAACGGTCGGCTTTAGGAAAAAATTGTTCCAAATAAAAATGAAAGATAATTGAATTTGCTATAAAATTGTTTCCATACATATACGTCGGATTCCCAACGGTTTTCGAGATATACATTATTGAAAATCGACAATTTCGGAAAAAAATCATTTTTACCTAATTTTGTCGCACATTTACTATTGACTCACTCGATCGTTTCACAGAAAATTTGTCAGAAAGTGGTAGAGCATTAACGTTCCTTCAATTTGATATGCACATTTGCTATCTTATCTTCAGCCAATCAGAATATACATCATTTATAAAATGTGTGCTCATTTTCGATGTCCCTCCAGAAATTAGTGTTTTGAGGGGCTGTAATATTTTATCTTATCAAACATGCTAGCATGGTAAATAACAACAGTTAACAATGACAATAAGGTACTTGCAATTGAAACAGAACAGCTTTTTATAAATGTAGCTTTTCTGATAATATTATGAATCATACAATTGAAGTACAACACTGAAAGTGATTCAGAATGAAAATAATAAATAAAACTGTATTCAACGCAACGTTTTCCTGAGGTGGAGGAGTTTAGGCTCATTTATTGTCGTCTGCAGTGGATATGTCGTTAAGGTCGTCAGTACCTAACGCCCGGGAGAGGGTTAACGATGGGGAAGCCCCACGACGAACATCAAAGGCCTGTCACTGGCTGGGGCGGGGGGGGGGGGGGGATGGGGTTGGAATGGAGTGTTCTCACTCACTTCTTACTTCAGTTCACTTCAAAAGTTCGCCAACCATAGAGAAAGTTTGTGTGCCAGTATTGTGTGCCAGCTTTTCGAGATAATTTTTATTATTTATGAAAATGTTGACCGTGTAGTGCACGCAATGGCTACTCGGTTTTTTGTATGTAATGAAATAATGAAACAATAGATGTACCACGTGTTTCCTCAGTGACAAAAAAAAAAAAAAAAAAAAAAAAAAAAAAAAAAATACGATCACTCATCAAAAGCTAAAATAGAAAGGGGAGATAGCAATGGCTCATCTTTAGAAGGTTTGGACATCCTTCTGATTCATACTGAATGTCGAAAAATTTACATTAGGTTGCAATGATTATGTTAGATTTTTTAAGACCAGTTGTCTTGCAAGAGGTTGTACAGTGGTTTTTAATGGGTACTCTGACATATCAGAGAGTATGAAACCAGCTGAACAAAGTCGACGATATCGGCTCATGAAGTGTGGGGAAGTGAATGTCAGTCTAGAAACTAAAATTACTGTGAAGCAAGAGGATTTCCTCTCCCAATTTAACAATAAGAATCAGCTGGTAAAGCTCTTGATGATGCAACTACAAGAAAAATGGGATAAATTGCCCTCAAACTTCAGGTGATGCTGACGTTGATATTGTGGAGACAACTATCAACAGATAACATAATTCCTCGATTGCCATTATTGGAAAGTCGACTTAGCTGTTCTCTTAATAGCAAAATCTCCAACTGATCGCAACATTCTGTTTATAGAACCAGGAAGAGGAAAGGTTACGACGATAGCTGCAGCAGGAATTGAAAATGAAGGACAATGCCCATTTGTTATTCTTACGGGCATTTACAAGCTGTGACGCCGCGCTGGAGTAGCCGAGCGGTCTAAGGCGCCTCGCTGCGGAGCGCGCGGTTGCTCGCCGTCGGAGGTTCGAGACCTCCCTAGGGCATATGTGTGTGTGTGTGCGTGTGTGTGTGTTGTCCTTAGGTTAGTTTACCTTAGTTTAAGTAGTTTGTAAGCTACGGACCGATGACTACGCAGTTTGGTCCGATAGAATTACAAGCAAACAAACAGGCTGTGACACAACATCCGTAGCGTATTGCAAGAGTAAAGTGGGGTTTGTCAAAATGCACCAGAAGTCCAAAATCATACAACATGCTGCTGAGATATTTGCCAACAGTTCTTCTTTCCCCATCTCCATTGAGACAGTGGGAATCACGAGTAATCTATAATGGTATGGAGCTCCAGCCACCACAAATTACCTCAACGAATTCCGCTACAAATCATTTATAAAAGCAGCTGGGAAAATGAAACCTAATCTCTCGACTCTCCCACTAGCTGAAGGAGCTGTTAAGGAGCATGAATTCCGAACATACCACCAAGTTCGCCTTTGGTTAGGAGAGGAACCTAAAGGTGGAGCACCGAATTGGGGTTGGAATGGCCAACTAGTTCCGAAACTCTCAGAGTTAGATGCTACCCCTGATGATATCTTGAATACGATTTTTTTGTCGATGCACGAAAGAAGGTGACAGTGACAGATGTGGATGCAGAAAACCGTTGTTACATTGCTCTGTTACATGCCTGAACTGCAAGGGCATCTGCAACAACGGAGTCGGAATATTAATTCAGGGTGAAGAAGACGACAGTGACATCGAGACTCCACCAATCTCGTTGGACGACATCTCCGCTACTGACGAAGATGATTGACCCTTGACCATTCCTCATCAGAATAACAAAAGTGTGGTTTTGAATGCCCTTATTTTTCATTCTGAATCAGTATCAGTGTTTCTAAAAACTTTCATTGTATGAATCATAATATCTACATCTACATGGGATACTCTGCAAATCACATTTAAGTGCTTGGCAGAGGGTTCATAGAACCACAATTATACTATTTATCTCCCATTCCATTCTCGAATAGCGCGCGGGAAGAAAGAACACCTGAATCTCTCTGTTCGAGCTCTGATTTCTCTTATTTTATTCTGATGATCATTTCTACCTATGTAAGTGGGAGGCAACAATATATTTTCGCATTCGGAGGAGAATGTTGGCGATTGGAATTTCGCAAGTAGCCCACGCCGCAGCGATAAGCGCCGTTGTTGTAATGATTCCCATCCCAGATCCTGGATCATTTCCGTAACGCTGTCTCCCCTGTATCGTGACAATACGAAACGAGCTGCCCTTCTTTGGACTCTTTCGATGTCCTCCGTCAAACCCACCTGATAAGGATCCCACACTGGGCTGCAATACTCCAAAAATGGACGGACAAGCGCAGTGTATGCAGTTTCTTTAGTAGTTCTGTTGCATCTTTTAAGGGTTCTGCCAATAAAACGCAGTCTCTGGTTCGCCTTTCCCACGATATTATCTACGTGTTCTTTCCAATTTAAGTCTGAAGTAATAGTAATTCCTAGGTATTTTGTGGAGTTTACGGCCTTCACATTTGATTGATTTATGTTGTAAACAAAGTTTAACGGATTTCTTTTCGTACTCATGTGGACGACTTCACACTTCTCATTATTTAGAGTCAATTGCCAATTTTTACACCATACTGATATCTTATTCAGATCGTTCTGCAGTTGGTTTTGATCTTCAGATGATTTTACTAGACGGTAAATGACGGCGTCATCTGCAAACAACCTAAGAGAGCTACTTAGATTTTCCCCTAAATCGTTTATGTAAATAAGGAATAGCAGAGGACCAATAACACTACCCTGTGGAACGCCCGATATCACCTCTGTTTAATACAAGCTACAATATGAAAAGATTGCAATTGCAAGTATCTACTTGTTACTGTTAACTGTTGTTATTTATCATGCTAATTGGTTTCATAAGGTAAAAACATTACAGCCCCTCAAAACACTCATTTCTGGAGGCACATCGAAACTGAGCGCACATCATATAAATGATGTAATGTCTCATTGGCTGAAGCTAAGATAGCAAATGTGCATATCGAATTGAAGGAAATTTAATGTTATACAACTTTCTTTCTGACAAATGTTCTGTGAAACAATCGAGTGAGTCACTAGAAGTAAATGTTTGACAAAATTAGTGAGGTAAAGATGATTTTTTTCCGAAATTGTCGATTTTCAATAACGTATATCTCGAAAACCATTGGGAATTCGACGTATATGTATCAAAACAATTTGATAGCAAATTCAATTATCTTTCATTTTTATTTGGAACAATTTTTTCCTAACGCCGAACGTTTTCGAGATATAAACAAAAAACCAAAAAATGGTACCTTTCCACCCACCTCCCCGCTTTAGCTCACCCTTCAGGAGCGGGGACTTTTAGTATGTTCACCTCCTGTCCTGAAGTCAAAACTTCTCGCATATTCCATGCACTATACACCCCTCTTTTGAGCACTCATTGACTGGACTAAATTGTGCACTGGCATTGTAACCATTTTGTTGGCTGTTTCCCCTGCATCAAGATAGGCAGGCCTATTTAACTATTCACCGTCCAGCATCCCTATACGGACCCCATCACTACCTAAGTTTTGTTAATTGCATCGCAGTAGAATCTTTGTTTTTTTAACAGTATAGACTTTTTCTTGTACTTTATTATCCTTCGGCTAAAGGCTGGTCTAACAGCACGTACAATGATAGGATTATTATAAATTTTGAATCTCTCTGTATAATGTGCAGTGGCGCAACCAGGATTTTTTTTCGGAGGGGGCCCACTCATATATAATGATATATTTGACATTGAGTGCTGAGGCACACACATATGACATTTCGGGAGGGGCCAGGGCCCGGTGGGCCCATAGCTAGTTGCGCCTATGATAATGTGCCACTTGTTTAATCTAATAAATGATTTTTTTAATTGTTTGTATGCCTCTTAATTTTTGAGCAAGAACCTGTTGGCCATCTGCCACCTTAAAGACGCTCACTATTTATTTATTTATTTATTTTTATAGGGAATACACCTCCTGTTATACGAAGCTACGACTCAGGGATCATAATTTTATTGTCGTGCTTCCTCTCATTATTAAAACAGGTCTATGAAGCATTTGTTTATATGTGAGGTGTATTTCAAGCTTAAGCTTGTTTTAACACTATTAGGGTGCTCAGGTTGACAGTAGCAGGTTTTAAGTTCAAGAAACGTTTACCGATTTCTGTAGCTACTTACCCATTTGGGGTCGGCCGTCCTGATCTAGGTTTTCCTTGGTTTCCCCAGTTCACTCCAGGCAGATTCCGGGATAGTTCCCTGTAAAACGCCACGGACGCTTCCTTCCTCTCTCCTTGTCCCTCTCAGATTAAACAGGCGTGAGTATCTGGTCAAATGGGCAAAGTACCCAAAGCCAATAAAATGAACCACCCATTTGAACTATGGCGTCGAGGTCACACACAGAGAGTATTAACTTGTAAGTTAGGTATGACAGCCAAAACACGCCATTGTGTTTTCCTCGTGAAATGCGGTCGATTAGAATTACACTTATAATTTATACCAGTGCAGTTTTATAATTATCTAGAGTAGGTTACTTATCTAAAATTTTACTCCTGTATTAAGGCAAGCGAGTAAAGTACCGCTACCGGTATTTGAATATAAATCTTTGGGACAGCCGCTATTCGTGTTTTGGGCACCACACATGGTAGGTCTTCTTGCACATAAACTAAACAATGTACTGAGTGTAACTTTCCACGAGTAAATATAATTGTTTGTGCACAGTTGTTTGTTCAAGCACTCAGCGACATTAGTTATTTTCTGTGCAGAATGCGCAAGGTTAATGACTATGATAGTCTCATATTTAGACATCCGCTCTAGGTTTAACCTGTACCAACAGAAGGGAGTCAGACGACTCCGCATCGGTCGACACTCATCGGTTACACATTGTTGTACTTCCGGTAACCGCAAGGAACTCTCAAACAGCAATGTGGAGATTACACATGTTTCTTTGTCACACATTTGTTTCTGAATTTAGTGAATCGCATTACGAAGTTAGCTTGACTCTACATCTGTGTTAGTGTGAGACAAATTTGGTAATCTTCTTTCTCTAAATTATATACTTGGGAAAAGTTTTTATTTATATAAACGCAACTAGAGTTCTTTATGTCTTCTAATCTTACCGTTAACAGGGTCTGTTAACAGGAAGGGTCTTGGTAAAGAAGAGGATCCGGTGGAGACAAGTGGCAATTAGAAAATATTCTTGTATTGCCCTAAAAAACTGAAAAGTAAAAGCACCACATTATTTACACGTTTTAATTGCCCAGTCTGTGGACAGGGATCATCAGTTCAAATGTTCAAATGTTTGTAAATCTATCGGACCAAACTGCGTGGTCATCAGTCCGTAGCTTACAAATTACTTAAACCTGGGTAAACTAACCTAAGGACGACACACACACACCCATGCTCCAGGGAGGACTCGAACCTCCACGGCGAGTAACCGCGCGCTCCGTAGCGAGGCGCCTTAGACCGCTCGGCTACTCCACCGCGGCGGATCATCAGTTGTGTGTAACAATTGTATATGAAGTAACATAATATTATTTTGTAAAAGAGTCATATTTTACATTATCTTTATCAGAAATTATAGCGGAAAAACATTGTTTATTACTTTCTAATAAATGAGTCAATAATTTAAGTAACTCTTTGAACACAGTTTAATTTTAGAAGTCATCTAGCAAGTTTTATGTTTTATGAATTCATTAGTGTTAAATATAATTCTGATTTACTTATCGTGGTGATTGCCATCCGTAATTGTTTAAAAGCCCTTAATTACACATTAGCCGCGCGAGAGTAGCCGAGCGGTCTGGAGCGCCACGTTACGGATCGCGCGGCCTCCCGCGTCGGAGGTTAGAATCCTCTCTCGGGCAAGGATGTGTGTGTTGTCCTTAGGTTAGTTTATCTTAGTGTAAGTAGTTTGTAAGACTAGGGACTGATGACCAACGTTGTTTGGTCCCATAGAATTATAAACATTTGATTTGAATTACACATAAAATAAATAAAAGTTGCGATAGAAAGAGGTAAATGACGAAGGAAACATACGGAATCGGTTTGACTCCATGTATGTGGTTATGTAACAAAAATTCACATCTGTAGTTACGGGATATTTCTGTTTGTAGTCTTCTTAATAGCCTATCTTTACGCTCTTGAATGAATTAGTGATTTTACTGAGTATTCACTAGTCTATTGTTCTTGAATGCAACATCCCAATAGAGGACAAACAGTTAATAGATACTGATCTTATTGGTCAGATAGCAAAGAGAAACTATTGTATCTGATTGCGTGAGATTTTCAAAATTCAAAATGTTCAAATGTTTGTATAGCTTATGGGACTTAATTACGAGGTTATCAGTATCTAAACTTAAAACTACTTATGAACTAACTAAGACTAAGGACGGCACAAATATCC
Source organism: Locusta migratoria (assembly GCA_026315105.1). Lineage (NCBI taxonomy): Eukaryota > Metazoa > Arthropoda > Insecta > Orthoptera > Acrididae > Locusta > Locusta migratoria. Next base: position 218,816,741 of record CM048750.1, on the reverse strand, counting down.
ATGCCCGAGGGGGGATTCGAACCCCCGACCGTAGTGGCCGTGCAGACCGTGACTGGAGCGCCTCAGACCCCCGGCCCCTCAGTCCCCGGCCGTGAGATTTTATCCAGTTAACTCAAAAATGTTCAAATGTTTGTTAAGCTTATGGGACTTAACTACGGGGTCATCAGTCCCTAAACTTACAAACTACTTATGAACTACTTACGAACTAGGACGGCACAAATATCTATGCCCGAGGGGGGATTCGAACCCCCGACCGTAGTGGCCGTGCTGACCATGACTGGAGCGCAGTCACCCTGTTTACATGGGCTCCCAAAACCGGATTTCGTAAACCGATTTCCCAATTCCGCTTTTGGTTGGTCATGTAAACACTCCAAAATCGATTCTGGAAATCCGCTTCTCTAAAGCGGTTTTACAGATCCACAATCGATTTTCGTGACCATGTAAACGCAACCGCTTTTGAAGCGTTCTTGGCTTGTCAGATTATGTTTTTTTGGTAAGAATTTTCGGCACATATGGACAGAGTGATATTTTCTAATGTGAAATAAAAGTATTAATATTAGAGTGAGCATAAATCTGTGTATTTAAGTAAAGAAAAATAGCGATTATGCTGACTAAATCGGGGACTGAATCAGCTGTTTTTCAGCCGCCATCTTAATTGGATTAGGAAATCCGATTCAGGCTGTGCCATGTAAACACGACAGCGAAAAACGGTTTACGAAAATCGGTTTTCGTTTTCCGGAAGATGTGTTACATGTAAACGTAGTGAGTCACCTCGGCCACCGCGGCCGGCTCCAGTTAACTGGACACAAGCGAATTCCTTCAGAATGTAATGAGTATGCTTGCATACTTACGCCACGGTGATCAAACTATTTTGGGGGAAGCATTTTATCGATCTCAACTGCCCACGAATAGACAACTAAAAAAAAAAAAAAAAAAAAAAAAAAAAAAAAAAAATGCTTCGCATACAGAAGTATGACTGACTTAAACACTTCTCCATAAACTTTCCTGACTACGTGCAAGTCACTAACTTTATAACCAATTATTGTTGAATAATGTTCTTCATTTATGCTATCATGTGCGACCAAAGTGAAAAAGAAACAGATTTTTAAAAAAATGTACGTGCTATGCTCGAATACGCTACACGAACCAGCGGCGAGCCATGTTATGTATGTTCAAATGTTTGTATAGTTTATGGGACTTAACTACGGGGTCATCAGTCCCTAAACTTACAAACTACTTATGAACTACTTACGAACTAGGACGGCACAAATATCTATGCCGCCGGCCGCGGTGGCCGAGGAGACTGAGGCGCGCCAGTCATGGTCTGCACGGCCACTACGGTCGGGGGTTCGAATCCCCCCTCGGGCATGGATATTTGTGCCGTCCTTAGTCTTAGCTAGTTGATAAGTAGTTTGTAAGTTTAGGGACTGATGACCCCGTAGTTATGTCCCATAAGCTGTACAAACATTTGAACATTTCTGAATATCCATGCCCGAGGGGGGATTCGAATCGCCGACCGTAGTGGCCGTGCAGACCGTGACTGGAGCGCCTCAGTCCCCTCGGCCACCGCGGCCGGCGCGGCGAGCCATGTTTAACCCTTAACTCTCAGACCGCTGCGACTTTTTGAGTCGAGATATTTCACACACCCCTGCCAAGCTAAAAGGACTCTTCCGTGTACCTTCCTGGTGGCCAGGGGACTGATAACCTAGCTGTTTAGTCCCCTTAAAACATCCAACAACAACAACAACAACTTCCTGGTGGCCGATAAGGTCCACGTGCCAGCATTCTTGCAGTATTGCTGCTCTTTGTTCCGTATTTATGAGCCTTGCGCGGCCTCACTGACCGACCACAGTGCGTGCCGCTGGCGCAGGCTCTGCCTTGTAGCGCCTGGCCAGTCGGCTTCGTGAGCGCGGCCTGCTAATCTAAGCGACAGCGCTGTGGCTGTGGCCTCTCTCTCGCTGTTGTTGTTCCGTGTCGTGTTTTTCCATGGCAGGAAAAGCTGAACGTTCTCTGAAACGCATTTTACGTGAAGCAGATGTGGATGATCAAGAACGTTTCGGCGAATCCTCCGATGATTTCGACGACAGCGATAATGACCCTGATTTTGAGGTATTTAGTGAACATGACACTAATTCAGAGCAGGAACCGGAAAGTGATGATGTGACACCTGATGATGACGAAGCAGCTTACTTCTTCGGTAAGAACAGATGTTTTCGATGGCGAAAAAAGAAGCCAACGTAAGAACAAGGCAACACAACATCGTCTTACGGCATTCTGGACTGCGACAGACGGCTCAAAGTGTTGGAGGTATGGAATGAGTTCTTTACACAAGATATTCTAGACGAAATCGTTCTATGAACAAAACTGAAAATATCGCAGCTTAGAGCACAGTATGTAAAAATGATCGCTTGTCCTATCTACAAAATGTTGACGTCATTGAAGGAACTAATTGGCCTATTAGTGTATTCAGCGGTTTTCAAATCGGGGCAAAAATCGGTTTACAGCCTGTTTGCACCGATGGAACACGCAGAGACATTTTCAGATGCATTGTCAGTAAGGAAAGATTTCTGTTTTTACTGTATTCATTACGATTTGACAATCCAGATGATCGGGAGACAAGAAAGGTAATTGATAAGGCAGCAGCAGTTTCACAAATCTTTCTGCGTATAATCGAAAACAGTCAACTTTGCTATTCTGTAGGTACAAAAGTATGTGTCGATGAAATGCTTGTACCTTTCCGTGGAAGATGTGGGTTTAGAATGTATATGCCAAACAAACCGGCAATGGCGTGAAAATTCAGTGTTTGACCGACGTTAGTAGAAGTTACTTGTATAATGCATACATTTATTCTGGAAAAAGTAGCGATGGTCACACCCTTTCTAACCACGAGAAAAGTCACAGTGTTCCCACACAGGCTGTTCTTCGTCTGGTGAAACCTATTGAAAACACTGGAAGAAATTTTACAGGTGACAACTGGTACTCATCTATACAACTAGTCAATGAACTTTCAAAAAAAAGGTCTCACATACGTTGATACACTGAAAAGAAACAAAAAGGAGATTCCACCATAATTCCTACCCAATAGGAAACGTCGAGTGAAGACTTCTGTTTTTGGTTTTACAGAAGACATGACTCTCTGGTTTCCTTTGTGCCAAAAAAGGCCAAAGCTGCAATACTGGTCTCTTCTCTGCATCATTCAGAAAATAATGATCCTGTATCAGGAAAACCCGGAATCATTCAGTTTTATAATACAACAAAAGAAGGTGTGGACTGCCGCGACCAAAGATGTGCAGGTTATTCTTCAAGTCGGCGGCCTTTGGGAATTTTCTACACTTTAGTGGATGTTGCGTGTGGTGTAAATTCTTATGTGGTGTATCAAGCGTATCCAAAGGCAGAAGTAATGACAAGAATGAGCTACATGACGACACTAGCAAGAGATCTAGTTGAGCCTCATATGAAGCGTAGACATTCTATTGGACACTTGCCACGAGAGGCGAGTGTCACCATTAGAAGATTACTGAATAAACAAGATGAGCGTCATACACCAAAACAGTTTGAAAATCGAAGAACGTGTGCCTTTTGTCCTCCTCATCCGAAGAGGAAAACACGATATCCGTCGAGGGGTCTAAAGCGTCTCGCTGCGGAGCGCGCGGTTGCTCGCAGTGGAGGTTCGAGTCCTCCCTGGGGCATGGGTATGTGTGTTTGTCCTTAGGTTAGTTTACCTAGGTTTAAGTAGTTTGTAAGCTACGGACTGATGACCACGCAGTTTGGTCCGATAGATTTACAAACATTTTTTTTTACACGATATCCGTGTCAACAATGTGGTGTTCCAATTTGTTTGGGGTGTTCTAGAAAGGTCTGAGTGACGTGTATGCGGGGTCAAAGCAACTAAAAGAGTATTTAGTGGCACACAGAAGGATATCTTTAGTTTGTATTTTTTGTTTTATCGGGAAAATGTGGCAACCTTTCTGGGAGAATCGTAAATGGAAAGGAGATTTCGCATACAATTTACTATAATTCAGATGGGGTTTTTGTATCTACTCACGCTGTGAATTTGTAATATAATCTCTATAATGATAATCTGTGGGTGTGTAGAGAAATAATTACTTGCTGTTCTTTTCGTAGCACAAAAAAATAAAAATGTACTGCAAATTGCGCTGTGTTTTACTTTTCGTCATGTTACTCATACTACATTGTTAAAAAAAGTCAGCTAATGCCACCTCTAAGAAGTGTAATGAACGACAGGAAGTCATGGAAATATATATTTAGCAAAACACTAGTTTAATATATGGAAAATAAGGGAGCGGTCTGAGAGACCCCTCCATAGTAGTTGCGTACCTGTCAACGTCTATAGTAGTTAAGGGTTAAAATATGACCGCTGCTCCTCGCTCACCTCGATGAAGCAGATCTGTCTGTGGCGTATGCTGGGTTTGTAACTTGGGCTATCACTACTATCTCACTTTCTAAGGTTGTATCGAGAAAGAAATGCTAAGAAAAAAAATCAAAATCTTTCGTTGTTTCCGAGATATTGATAGTGACTGTGCCAAATATCTCAATAAATTAGCAGCAAAAGAAGAAACGGTTACCGGCAAATGTTAAAGCATTGAGGGGGACATCCAATGACACTACACTCGCCCACCCCCCCCCCCCACCCGCACCCCTACCGAAACTCGTGAAGGGTGGAGGGAGGCAACTTTGAAATCTTTTATAGTAACTTTTCTTCGTGAAAAAATATGTAACTTTCGTATGAAACATTTTTTTTTTTTTTTTTTCGTTTCATGATAAATGACGCTGTAATCGGCACAAATGAAAGTGTAGCATATCTGTGACTAGCTTCTTCAGCATTTCTGTGGTTCTCATCAGTGGCGTAACTAGGACTTGGCTTTTGGGGGGGGGGGGGGGGGGGGAATAGATCCGCTTGACGAGCAAAATTTTAGTTAGTTTCCAGACAAACTACCATCTACCACTCCCATTGAAGAAACTAATTCACTCCTATCCAATGAAAGATTAGGTAAAACACCCCAAGTTTTCAATCTTTACCTTTACTAGATTGCTGTTATTCGATTATTTATTTATTTATTTTTAGTGGGGTTCTGGGGGGGGGGCTTCTATCCCCCTCATCCCCCCCGTAGTTACGCCACTGGTTCTCATAGTAACAAGAAATGATATCTACTCTCTCTCGCTCTCTACAATCGTTAACATCGGGGAACAACTGCATAGAGAAGGGTACAGTCTGAAATAATTCTGAATCATTGAAATACAACAAACTGGGTAGCCGCGCACCGATAGTTTGTGTTTCATTCGATTGTGGGAGACGTCACGTGATTAAAAACTGTACTCTGATTTTCCTGGTCTGATGTGTATTTGTTTGAGATATTACCGTTTTTAAACAATTTGCAGATTTTTAGATTGGCCTATTACAGCGCCATCTATCATGAAACGAAAACAAATGTTTTATACAAAGGTTACATATTTATACACGGAGAATCCGAAACTGCACTAGAAATAGGGATTCCCATTGAAGATTTGAAAGTTGCCTGCACCACCCACGCACGGGGATGGGGGGGGGGTGGTGTAGTATCATTGGATACCCCCCTCCCCCTCAACACTCTTAGGTCTTAACATTTGCCGATAACCATTTTTTCTTTTGGTGCAAATTTCAGGAGATATTTGGCCTGGGGGGGGGGATGAGGGGGATAGAACCCCCCCCCCCCCCCAGAACCCAAAGAGAGAGAGAGAAACTGGGGGTGTTTTACCATAAGCTTTCATTGGATGGGAGTGAATTAATCTTCAACGGGAGTGGTAGATGGTAGTCTGTCTGGAAACTGACTAAAATTTAGCTCGTCAAGCAGATATTCCCCCCCCCCCCCCCCCAAAGCCAAGTCCTAGTTACGCCACTGAACCAACCTATATATAAATACAGTGCGATTCACGAAGACATGCAAATATTTGAATATGTTATTTTACAAGTAAAAGTAAAGAAAGAAGTTCATATAAACATAGATCTGCAAATGTTTACATACGGAGTTACAGCTAATAAAAGATTTTTTTCTGAAATTTAGCAACCTCGCTAATATGAAGACATCGCGAAACTGTACGAGGTTACAGTAAAACACGATTTACATTTTCTTTGTTGTTATTAAAGTGCTGAATCTAATAAAACATGTTCCTGAGTCGTATCTGCAATAGTTTTCCAGAAATTTCAGAGAACCAAAGAATTAATTTGCGAGAATTAATAATTTGTCCCATTTTTTTTAAATTCCAGACAATTTCACGAAAGTGTATCGGGTGCCTGGAGTTCAGAAATATGTCCAGCCATTACTGCAACGCCATCAAAAGTTTGAGCAACAAGCTTTTTCTTTTTTTTCTTTTTTTTTTCTTTTTTTTCTTCATCGTCTATGTTCAAATAAACCATGGGCTGTTCAGTTAGAGCTTACATCAGAAAAATCAAGAATTCGTTCTTTACAATTTCCTTCAATGTGTACAAAGTGTAGAACAGTTGACATTTGACTTTTATTAGCGACATCAGTTGTTTCATCGAGCATAAGCCCAATAAAAGTAACCTTCTTGAAAGGTTCATGGGAGTTACGTTGTATGGTATTGTATAATACTCTCACAATATTTCAGCGAGACAGCTGCTCGCCATCTTCAGGTGCTGCTCTGCTCGCCAATCTAAATGCTGCCTTGTTGATAGGGCACCGGCACTGGTGTGATGTCATCGTAGACCAACGCGTCGCGGCGTAAACGTTGAGAGCAGTGGCGGCTCGTACAAAATTTGACCAGTGTGCCACAATATTACAAAAATAAACAGGAAACAAAATATACTAAAATAAAAAGTCAACCTTTGTATGATTGCCTTTAATTAAATATCAATTAATATTGTACTGACAGTAAGACCTTCAGGGGGAACTATAACAGCGCTGCCAACTGCATGTATTCACTGCAGGTAGTTAATATAACGTTTAAAAAATATTAATTTTATTTACAGAAATTAAAAATTTAGACTCAGAGGTATTTGAATACGAGCCTCACACCGGTAGGTTTGAGAGACAATGCGCAAGACGCCTAAGCCGGCGCGCTATTTGACTCTGTATGCCGCAATATTCGTGATACACTATTCTTCCGCAGCGCGAAGAGAAATATTGACCTGGTGCTGCAGTCCGTCTCAGCACACATGAGTCGCCAGGCCTGACGTCACGTCTGCACATGCGCACTAGCGAACAGACGACTGCGCCGCCTCTCTCCGCATGTATCAGCGCTGCTGAATCCCACTTCAGCACACGGAGCTGGTTTCCAGCTATCGCGGGGAGAGCGCTCCAAAATGCGTTTTCATCCTTATAACAAGCATTCTAATACGCATTGGAAAGGAATTGGCGTAATTTTATTGTGACATATGGCTGGTATTCCAAGAGAAAGGATGTAATTTTATAGCGATTTCTCGCTTGCATTCGAAGAGAAATGGCATAATTTTAGTAATATATTTACAGTGTGCTGCAGCACATTATCACCAGCTGCCACTGGTTGAGAGCCCCTACCGGAGGACCGTCAAACGGGCCGCTAGTGGTTTGCGCAGACGCGGCGCAGGCAAGAGCGACCGCTGGCAGTGCACCCCTTGTAAGCGCGCCACCGTAGATATGAGTGCGCGTTTTCCGACGTCCTGGCTGCGATTGCCAATCTGCGTCAATAGGTGACTCGTTTTCCTGCGGCTGATGATGTCTCAGTACCGCCAAGGCCGATTACCATGCCTTACTGAGTTGGAAGCCAGTGTCTCTATTAATTAAGTCTTTGGCGATGCGTATTTCGACGACATTTTTAATTGGAATCCCAGTAGGTAGACGCAGAAGAGAGAATCTTGGTCTCTTCATATTTCATGCCGTGTCCATAATGAAGACAATGTTCAGCTACAGCCGATTTGTCCGGTTGACACAATCTAGTGTGACGTTTATATGTGTTCATCGCATCTGTCTATAACAGTGCAACACGTCTGACCAATGTAAGACTTTCCACACTGGCATGGGATTTCATATATTCCCAGTCTTCTGAGGCCAAGGAGCCCAGCAATGTCTGCACTCTCGCTAGAGGGCGGAACACATACTTTATACGGTATTCCTTCAGACTGTCTTGATTGCAAATTATTTTATTAATTAATGACGTGTTTTGCCCTTTAGCAGGGCATTTTCAGATTATCTGCGTGACAGAATTTACTCAAGATTAAAAAGGTAAAGCAGTCAACAATCCGAAGATTGGTTTAAACACCACAGTGTGTTACTAGGCATGGTGCTGTTAGGAGGTGGTATGCCGTTGCCTTCCTCCGACCTTCGAACTGTCTTACCCAGCCAGTTATAGGGGGACCTACAGTTTAACGTGGGTTCTGAACCACGGTTCTACTCTGTGTTTTTCACATCAGCAACACTGCCAGAGGTGAAAGAGGTGGAAAGTGACAGATAAAAATCCTAGCATCTGGCGGGGATCAAACCCGCGACCTTTGGACTTGTAATCTGGCACTCTACCACTGTGCTACAGAGCCGTACTACACAAAATTACAAGGCGGAATTACAAATGGGTATAATGGTACATGGGCTTATTTTGTGTTCAAAAAGCTTCATGGTGCAGGCATGTCAGTTGGTAAATCACGTGGGTACTATCGCAGAGCCACTTGCGATAGTACCCACGTGATTTACCAACTGACATGCCTGCAATGTGAAGCATTCTATGTGGGAATGACCAGCAACAAACTGTCCATTCGCATGAATAGTCACAGGCAGACAATGTTTGTTGGTAATGAGGATCACCCTGTGGCTAAACGCGCCTTGGTGCACAGCCAGCACATCTAGGCACAACATTACACTGTCCAGGTTATCTGGATACTTCCCACCGACACCAATCTTTCAGAACTCCGGAGATGGGAACTTGCCCTTCAGCATATTCTCTCTTCCCGTTGCCCACCTGGTCTCAACCTCCGCTAAATTCCCGGCCACCATCTTTAACATCTTTGCCTCGGTTCTCTGGACAAAGCCTCTGCCTCAAGTGGTATCTCTGTCCAACTTCTTTGCTTTCTACAGTACGTCTGCCTAGGTGTGTTTGCGTTTGTGTATATGTGTGGGTGTATTTGTTTACCCTTCTTTATTTCCCCCCAAGGTAAGTCTTTTCTATCAAGGGATTGGAATGGCTCCTTACCCACTCCCTTAAAACCCTCATCATTTCCTTTTCCCTCTACTTCCCTTCTGCCTGAAGAAGCAGCTAGGCTGCAAAAGCTAGCATTTATGTGTGTGTGTTTTATTTGTTACTATCACTACCTGTGCTCCATCGCCTGGTAAGTAATCTTCATCTACTTTGGAAAGGGAAGTATCCTGAGACTTTTGGTCTACAGGAGTGTCTGTATTTTGCATGGTTTATGATTCTAATTATTCTTATCTGTAGCTTAAATGTTTTGTTGCTATTTGTGGTGTTTCCCCAGAAGATAATTCTGTACGTCAGTAGTGACTGTATACTAGTGTGGTAAATTGTGATCACTATTGGACGGCTTGTATTTTGTGACAGTAGTCTTACAGCATATATGAATGTACTTATCTTTTTATTTAGGTTATTCAGAAATGTTTCCCATTACATATTTTCCTGAATAAGTATGCCTTAAAATTTTATCTCACTCACTGATGAGATGGTTGTTCCATTGATGTCAAGAGATGGTGTTGCAGGGTGAAGTTTCTGTGTTGTGTGGAAATTTACTGTCACTGTTTTTTTTTTCAGAATTTATTATAAGCCTGTTTGTTCTGAACCACTCTTATAAAGTTTTTGTTAAGTCTCTAGCTGTTTCTTGTAGGCTATCTTCATCACATGATCTAATTAGGATGTTTGTGTCATCTGCAAAAAGTACTGTGGTCCCATTGGTTATTCTTTCTGCTAGATCATTAACATAAAGAATGAAAACAATGGTGCCAAGGACTGATCCATGAGGGACTCCAGAACTGATTTTTTTGTGTGCATTACTATAAAAATTAGAAACTTCATGAGTGTTTGCATCTTTGTATTTTACTTGGGTGATCTGTTGATGATCGTGGAGGTATGAATGGATCCACATGTTTGGTATGCCTCGAATGCCATAATTAATTAGTTTTTAAGTAAAATATCATGATAAATAATATTAAAAGCTTTACTAAGGTCAAAAAATATGTCCAAAACATGTTGCTTGTCATCAACTGCAGCTAGTACTTCATTTAAGAATGGAAAAGTGGCTGACATGGTTGACCTGCCAGTTCTGAAACCATGTTGACAGTCACAACATTTTCATTTTTGAGAAAAGGTGTTAGTCTTTTGAGAAATAGTTTCTCACAGATTTTTCCAAAGCCTGACAAAACTGATATTGGCCTATAGTTTGTAGTATCACGTATGTCTCCTTTTTTATAAAGTGATGTTACTTTTGCAATTTTTAGATTTTTTGGGTATATGGCAGTTTGAATGATGAATTGTATATATCTGTTAATGGTCCTACAATGAATTCTACACTTGCTTTTATAACAATATCTGGTATATCATCTGTACCTGCTGAATACTTGTTGGGTAGGTTTTTTATATATATATATATATATATATATATATATATATATATATATATATATATATGTTCTGGTGTGAAGACTTGCCTCTGACAGCAGGCTGTTGCTATCTGGTTATGCTTTGTAATGTTTTGTAATCAGGTCAGATATATATCTGCTATACTGGAAAAGTGAGTATTAAATTTACTAGCCACAAGTGTGGGATCGGTTATTATCCTGTCATTTTCATTAAGTTCTATATTACGTATTATAATCTAATGATTTTGCACCTGTTTGCCTTGGTCTTGTTGCTGGAATTATTAATTTGTTTGACATTTTCCAACTTCTTTGCTTCTGCTATTAGTTTTCTAAGTATCCTTTTATATTGTTTAAAATAGTTGATAAAATTAGGATTTGTGGTTTGCTTTGACTATTCATATAATATCCTTTTTCTCTGGCACGAAATTTTTATTCCTGCCGTGATATAATTGTTTGAATTGGATGCAGATTTTATTACTGTTGTTTGTTTAGGGAAAGCTATTTCAAAACAATGTTTATATGTGGCCATAAATTTATCAAACTTGTCATCTGTATCATTTGAGGTGTGAACATCAGACCAGTTTGCTCTTTTTAAAAGATAACAAAAATAATCTATACTTTCATCACTATACTTCCTGACCTGAGCTCTAGTTTTTTTGGGGAAAATACTGATTCAGTAAATTCTCAGTTCGTATTCCTGTCATTGATGAGCGGGTGTTGCATCACTACTGCATAAGCAGTCAGAATGGTCAGGGTCAGCGGATTCAGTATAATTCACAATATTTTTTAATCTAAACAGCATGGGCGCAAATACAGCAGTTACATAATGTATTTAATAGTTGCAAAACGGCCATGAATACAAATAAAAGAACTTACAATTTGTTATTTCTGATGTAACGGAATTCACACTATAGCTTTTAAAGTTGATTTAGTTCATTTAATTATGTCTTCAAAAATCATAATAATTTTTCTGTAGCTTTTGCCCGTTTTCACTCGCCCCCGAACTCTGTAACCAGGGCAGTTTGCCCTCCCCCCAGATCTGTCATTGGATAAATGTGCAGTTATGGGATTGATAGTCCTTTTGTAATTGGTAGATGTTGGTAAATGCAGTGTTGTAGTTGGAAAACAAATTAGGCAGTATTAATTAATAATCACTTTTGGAGGTTCCTGATTAAATTGCAGTGGACATCATGAGCGGGCCACATTTTTGGCATGCTTTTTCTTCAGCTGACCTCTGTCATGTACCAGTGGTTCGCCTGACGAGTGGACAACCTGCAAAGACTATTTTGTCACCCACCCTAGGCATCAGTGACAGTTATACTGTACCAAATGTAACTCATGTGGCAAAACGGGGCACAGGGCCAAAGTCTGTCGTGCTTTCTCCAGGATGCAAGTTGACTGTACTTAGGTTGATCCTGCTTCAGACGACGACCCAGGCACAGCTTATCAAGGAGGATCTCCATGTTCATGCAGTGCTTCCTGTTCACGATAAGCAGATAATCATGTTGGTGTTGGTCAAGGGCCACCCAGTTGACTTCCAGGTAGACACTGGGTCTATCTCTTCTATCATTGTGTGGAAAACTTACCAACACTTGGGCTCCCCCCCCCCCCCCTCTTCAACCATTCACCCACAGCCTTTGAAGTTACAGCAGTGACTTAGTGATAATTAAAGGCCAGTTTACGCACTCATCAAAAATGGCGTCACAACTTGCAAGATGTCTCCTTGTCGTGGATACTGTGATGATACTGCTGACCCACTCATCTCAATGTTATCGTACGATACCGTCTGTGTCAGACCTGGAATTAAGTGGTCTAATAGTGATATATGTTGCATGTGAAGCGAGCAGCACCGCCATACATCATAATGTTGAATAGCTAAGCATCGTAATTGATATGTTTGAAATTGATAGAATGACTGAACTGTAATTACTTAATAAACTAGTAACGTTTTAATACACTAGGAGTGACAAACTTGCTGGGACTTGAAACTTTTTGATGTCTTGGGGCAGAAAGTCCACAATACCACAAGGAGCATCCAGCCAGGATCTGCCAGTTCCTATCTCCAGACTCTTCACACAATGTATCATTCCACGTTCGAGCCTTCTACTGCCGGTGTCCAATGGTTTGAGGCAGACATCAAACTCCTTCCGACGGACGTACCCCGTTTCTTCAAAGCCCGGCCTGTATCATTCGCTCTTCGCAACAAATTGCAGGCAGAACTCCAACGTTTGAGGGAGCTGGCATCTTAACACCTGTCTCTAACAGTTTACGGGCAACACCCATAGTATTGGTAGACAAACCGGATGGTTCCATCCATGTATGTGATGATTTCAGTAAAGCCAACAACGTGCAGTCAATTGTTGATTCCCAAGGTCGACAAGATCCTCAATCGCCTCAATGGGGGCAAACTATTCATGAAAAGCAACCTCAAGGACTCATATTTACAGCTTTCTTTAGACGAGGCGTCCCACAACTTGCTGGTTATCAACACTCCTTTTAGTCTTTTCCTGTATATTAGGTTCGTGAGTGCCCCATTAATTTTCCAGAGGTTTCTCGAAACTCTTACAAGAGACGTGTGTTGCACTGTCAACTATCTGGAAGACATCATTATTGCTGGACAGTCCACTCAACACCTAGCAGACAACCTGGACATCCTTTTTTCTGTTCTCCAAACAGCCAACCGTCACTGCAACTTGGAAAAATGTCAATTCTTTTCTCCCTCAAGTCGAATACTTAGGCCACGTCCCCACTGCCACAGGTAATCGGCCGCTGACTCATCATGTCCAAGCCATGCATGATTTACCGTCCCCTTTGGACGTCAAGCAGCTGCAATCCGTATTGGGCTACCTGAATTATTACAGGAAATTCATTCCACATGCCTCAGCCATTGCAGTCCCATTGTACTGTCTCTTACGTAAGAATGTGACATGCCTTCTGCAATCTTAAGCAGGCCTTGCTTCAGCCGTCTTATGGTCTTTGATCCATTGCTCCCTGTGATTGTTGCAACAGATCTCTCTGATTATGATGTGGGTGCAGTCCTTTCGCACAGGGTCGATGGGCTGGAATGACCAGTTGCCTTCATCTCCAAAAAATTGACACCGGCACAGTGCAACAAATGGTCAAATTGAAAAGGAGGCCTTGCCAATAGTCTTCGCTATAAAAAAGTTCCATGACTATGTATGAGGTCATCATTTTACCATCTTGAACGACCACAAACCCCTGCTGCCTCTCTTTCGATGTGATGCAAACATCCGTACCAAAACGGCTAGATGCCTCCAATGGTGAGCCTTATTTCTGGCTAATTGTTCTTATGATATTCAGTATCGCTTGACGACCAACCTTGCCAATGCCGATCTCCTCTCCCGGCTCCCATTACGTCAGGATCCTTCATTTGACACTGACCCAAAAGTATGCTGTGACTTAGACGAAGAAGAACATACTCTCACATCCCTTCCTGTTGACACAAAACTGCTAGCCAAGCAGTCTGCAGAGAACCTGGTTCTGTGCGAGATCATACGGCTGGTTTAGTAAGGTTGGCCGTCGGATCGACGGCAGCTGTTTACCCCAGGGGTTCAAAATTATTGGCACTGACAGCACGAGTTCTCTGTCCGCGATGGTGTTCTTCTCATCCAGGGAGAAAATGGCCGACCACGGGTTGTCATTCCTCCCTCCCTGCAACACAAGGTCCTATGCCTGCTTCATTGTGGTCATTGGGGAGTCGACCTAACAAACCACCTAGCACATCAACATGTCTAGTGGAAGGGGATCGATGCACATATTGCCTCTATGGTAGCAGCCTGCTCCTCCTGCCAAAACAAACAACCTGCTCCTGCATGTCAGTATTTACCATGGCCAGAGGCATCAACACCCTGGTCCAGACTCCATTTGGACTTCAAAGGCCCCTTTATGGGCTCCTCGTGCTTCATTGCTGTCAACGCCGGCTCTGGGTTTTCTTATGTCTCTCGGATGTCCTCCACATCATTGACCCATATCATCCAGGCACTCACTCGCATCTTCGCCATTGAAGGCCTGCCAGAGACAATTGTGACCGACAATGACCTTCATTTACGTCCGCAGAATTCACAGCCTTCTGTGCATCCAATGGCATTGCCCTGGTACACACGGCGCCTTTCCACTCCATGTCAAATGGACTGGCTGAGCAGTTCGTACGGACTTTCAAGAATCAAATGGTGAAGCTCTCCGCACATCACACACTGGATGATGCTTTGTCCATCTTTTTGGGCTCTTACAGGACAACAACACAGGAGGGAACTAGTCCTGCGGAGTGGCTCCATGGACGCCAACAGCGTTCACTCCTCTTCTTCCTCCTTCCACAACGACCTGTAGAGCACACTGGGTGAGGTCAGCGACACCGGTTTGCTATCCATGATGATGTCGGGTCCCCATGTTCTCCCGCCATAACTGCCGTTGGAGGTTAAAAAGTCTCGATCAGCAGCATGGCCAAATGTATTTACGTTAAATGAAGAGGCAGTGTTGGCAACAGTCGCTGTGGATGCTGGGATGAATGGCGGCACACTATGTTTACAAGATGTGAAAACATCACGTTTGAATGATTTAATTTTAGAGATGAATCACAGCGTTCGTATGTAGAAGATCGCATACTACAAAACTACGTTTCTCCAGATGCACTGTCTTTCTGTTCAGATGTAACACATTGTTGTTATGTAAATCGAAATATGTATGTGGCTGTCTCTCAAATTATACGAATTAAAATATTTTTTTCAATGTTCATAATTTGGTAAAACACTTGCAACAATTTAATCTGTACTCTTCGGTTCCTGCCTAACCACTTCCTTTAATATCATGACATATTCGTAAAAATCATAACATTCGCTGACAACAATTGTAGCTGTACTTTTCGGGTTCCTGCCTAACCCCATCCTTTAAAATCATGACATATTCGTAAAAATAATAATATTCGTCGATTTACCCTTGTACAGTCAGTAATTGAATTATCATATACGCCATAGGCGTGTACCACGTTGCCAACCTAACACTGCTACGGACGCACCGCGACGCTACCCATGCCGTTGATCGAGACTTTACCCGCCGTTGGGATCCGACGGTGGTCACAAAACTATTGGGACGAGCAATGGTGGAGGTTCAACTTTCAAATGGCTCCCTTTGCCGCAAGCATCTGAACCAGGAGCGCCCCACAAGCCATCAGTTGATGACTGCAGTCGACTCACCGCTTCTTGTCGTTGCAGGCCCGTCAACCAGGCAGTCGGGAGGCCCTGCAAGCCAGACTCCAACACTGGCCTCCGACTGCCTCATCTCTTTGTGGGAGATGAATGTCATGTACCAGTGGTTCACCTGACGAGCGGACAACACGTAATGCAGGGTACAAGCACATGGATGCATAACAGTGAGGCGTCCTATAGTGGTGGTTCTGGAGACAGCAGAGGATGCGATGAGTACCACCACAGAGCACACTAAACAGGTACTATTTTCCTCCACACAGTCACGTGAGACCAGCTCAAGACTGCCATGTATCACTGCACGCTGACTATTTATGGGGGTGCAGTGCAACACGACGGCATTTCTCCGCCAACTGTCTACGAATGATCACGACCAACGCCTGCTAGCGACGCCACGCCTCCAGGACTTCCTGTTATGGAATACGTTGCTTGGCTCCGTCTCCCTGGCTGTTCTCTCAAGGCTGTCGCAATCTCCCTGGTGTGTACTGAATTGGTGAAAAAGAAAACTTCTAGTTGATGTTTGTTGTTTTAGTTTCAGAATTTTGTTTCCAGAAGATGATTAGTTCACCTGGTCAATAAACACAGTTTCCGTATCAGACAGTGTCTTTCAGTTATCTCCTGAGGCAAGATACAGCAACCTCCATCTTTATGTATCCAGAGACTGCATATAAGTTTCTAAAATTACATGTTTTCCAATAGCGGCACATTACATCTCTCGACAATTATTCTTAGGGGTCCTTTTACCAAGAAACTGTTCTTTTTGTTTAGTGTGTCTGTAACAGAACTGAATGCTCTTTCACATTCTAATGTAGAAATAGGGATTGAATCAAACTATTTTTCTGCATTTCTTTGGTATTAACAAATTGAGTAACTTTCCCATCAATCCTATCTTTAGCTGGTTTCAATGCTGCAGCTTGCCTTGGTCCCAAACCATGGCTGCTAATTTCTGGCAATAATTTTTAATACTAAGCAGCAATATTCAGGTTTAAAATAATTGTGCTGAGACTCCGACCCTGAATAATCATAAATCACTGAACTTACTTGACCAGAAGGCATAATTAATTTACCCCTTGCATTCTTAAGTTTCTCCCCAAAGTTTTTAGTCATTTGACATGATTGTTCTTTTCAAAGGGCCTGATTGGCCAATTCTAGCACTGTTTTCTAAAACTTCCCTGATATTAACTGGAGTTTTTAATTTTACAATATTTAAGTTTGACCGGAAGCTTGTTATCACTCTGAAATTATTATGTATGTATTTGTAAATGCACACAAGGTTCAGTTCTAATAGTGGCACAGCGCACACAACAAAACATTTACTTTAGAAGAATCACAGCTGACAGTGTTGCCAACAGCTCCCTCCGGTTGAAGTGTTAGTCAAAGAGAAGAATGCTCACTTGTGTTTTAGTTCAAAGTTGTGCTTCAAGATAACTGTGAAGTAGAAATTAACAGTTTCTTATTTTTATTTCTGTAATAAATTTGACAGTTTACAACTGAACTATTTTTTACAGATTTAAAATGGAAGTTTAAGCGGTATGCTTATAACATGTTTGGATTTTAGGGGGTGCACCATACTGGCTCAACTGCAGCACTGGGTAAAAGGATCAAAAATGATAGGAAGTGTAAGTGGCACTCGTGAATCAGGTAAAAAATCTGCACTGTGGCCACGCTTTCCCTGTGACATTACGTGTCTGCTTAACCACATATTATAAACTTGCGACATATTCATTGAAATTTGCCATATTTTATGAAACTGAATGAATGGATTGTGAACCCTTTACACATCTGTGACAAATGATGATACTGAAAGTTGTGCAAACTTTGTTTACAAAACAAAAGAAATGAAAAACACAATTCTCACTGGCTGTTTGCACAAGATTCATGATTGGCTGCCCTTACTTTCCATCATTCATAGCTTTTAGTTTCATGCTTGTTCCCGCCATCTGTCTCCAGAATAGCATGCTCAATGAAAAACAGTGAACATAATAGATCCCTTGCGGAGTGTGTCAGACATGATATCAGTAGTTGAAATTATTATATGTACTAATTTATGAATTTTACACAAATTCCACTTTGTGATATAAGTTCCACAATACATATGGTGTGACATATATAAATGCAATATGTAGGGTCTTATAGACATGAAAAATACAAGAATATGTTTTATTCTAGCTTTAAAATAATTCAGGACTGAAGGGGTTAAACCATTCACATTAAACCAGTATGCTGCACTTTCTTTCTATTGACAAGGTCTTCAATATATGGTTAACACACAGAAAAGTAGTATCATCTGTGTACATATGTCCTTACATCTGTATTTTCGTGCAAATCATTTATCTCTGCCAGGAGTGGAAATAACCAAAACGTTCAAATGTTTGTTAAGCTTATGGAACCTAAATGTGGGGTCGTCAGTCCCTGAACTTACAAACTACTTATAAACTACCTTACATTAAAGACAACACAAACATCCTTGCCCAAGGGAGGATTCGATGCCCCGACAGGGAGCAGCCTTGCGCATCGGAGCATAGCACCTCAATGCACTCTGCCACTTTGCCGCAACGTAGAAATAATCCTAATTTTTGATTCCTGTAGCATTCCATGTTAAATCTCAAGTGTGTCTGATAACTGACTTCATAAACTAAGAATGTTTTTATGTATAATTTCATTACCTTTAACCTTCTGCTACATATTCCATAGTCTTCAACTTCTGAGACCAAAACATAGTGATCAACTTGAAGGAATTACTTGCATTAGATCATAGAAGGTACTGGAATGTTAATAAAATATCTCTAAGGTTTTTGCAGCTTGTGTGATTGATCTTCATTTCCTAGATCGAAACTGTGACATACTTAATAAATTTTAAGTTCTAGGTACTCATACATTTGCTTATACATGATGCTTTCAAAGACTATGCTAGTACCAGGATAAGTAAAATTGCTATGTCGTTCACAGGTTCAGATTTGTTGCCCTTCATGAAGGTGAGAGTCACATTGGGTCAGGAAAACCACCCTCTGTGAGGTTGGTTGGTTTGTTAGCCAAACAGACTATGCTAGGGAGGAGGCCAGGGGCAGAAGATTAAAACGGTGAAACAGAGTTACGGCGATGGCTGGGATGGACAACCAAGCCCAGAGAGCTGCAGCCTGATTGGGAAAGAAGAGGTAATGGAGTTTTCAGCCAACTCCACAACACAATGGGCCAACAATAAGGTGAGACACCCTGAGAGAGAGAGAGAGAGAGAGAGAGAGAGAGAGAGAGAGAGAGAGAGAGAGAGAGAGATTCCTAGAAATGGGCCTTATCTTTGCCCTTCCTACAAAGAGGGAGTATGTGGCCCCATGGGAGCAACAAAATACCCAGCAAATCCTTTACAGATATTTAAGAATATAATAAGCCTGGGTGCAAAGCCATTTATATAACAAAAGAAGGTCAGGAGATGGATACCATTCGTACCATTTCAAGGAATGACAACAATCTTCAACAGCTGCAGCAGTTTTCCCAAAGAGACCATTTTCCTTCAAGGAGAGCCAGAAGAAGAAAGAAACACCAACACAACTGCAAAGAAGAAGATCAAACTCTGTTGTACACACTCATCAATGCAGCCGTTTGGTGGAACAGCTGGGACGGCTCCCGAGCAAAGGGCATCTGATTCCTCATTAGTAACTGTGAGGAAGCCCTATCTGCTGAAGAAAAGGTAAGACAACTGGAAAATGACTGGTCACAATTACTAACATTGCTTAGGACTTTTAACAGCAGTAGTTGCATTGTTGCTTATGTTTACTTAAACTTACAGCTTGTTGTTTTAATAAGTTTCTATATGTTATACCATATTTGTCCTTTTCAATTCTTGAGGTCAAAATATGAAATTTAAAAAACCTCAAATTCCTGAATTTTTGTTACATGCAATTTGGCACACTAATTTACATGAAATTTGTTAACACTGCCTACCACTTGCTCATGGATCAATAGTAATTTTACGACATACGAATAACAAAAGATGACTACCTCTATCCAGATTCTTCTAGTAGTGATGATGCAACAGCAGAGACGACAGTGAAGAAGAACCGTCAGTCAAAAAGAAAGGAAGGGGGGAAAAATGATAATAAAGAAAATAAAACCAGCTAGGCCTACCCATATTTTTACATTCTTTTAATTCTTTAGTGAATTACTGTGATATATAACAATCTCTGTTGCAAAATTATGATTTATTTAATGTGTTTCGCACTTACGGCACATCATCAGCACATTAGTGGAACAGCGGGACTACATTAGTCAATTGTAAAAATACACGATGATGGACATCTTAGTCACAAATAAAAACTAAAAGATATCTGGGATAAAATCCAGTGATCAAATGTCAACATGAAAGAAGACCCCACGTATGCAACACTGCATTGGATAGGTCCGCATTAACAGTTGTAATGTGCTGGTGCAGTGTCGGATGGAGACAAATCACAAATATGCCCTACATCAGTAATCAAAACAAATTATAGATACATACTTTTCATATTTCAGGTGTTTACTTGCAACATCGTGTGGCTTCTACTATTGACAAATATATGAAGTGTGATAAAATGATTAAGAATTTAGCTCAAGCTCATCAAAATGAATACACTATTGAATTTATGAAATTTGTGCCTATATTACCAGTCCCGATATAAAAAGTAAAAAAAATCTGAATGAAGACGGGTACTATCCCATCAAAGGAAGAGCAACATGCAAAAGCAGTCACATTTAAAAACTGAGCTGCAACCTCTGTGATGGCATTACAACTAACAATCTCTCTCACACTAGGAGGCAGCTGGACTATTCAGTTGCTGAACATGTGCCCTGTACGATAGGGCACACTTACTCTCTGCCCCTTCCTTTCCTCTCACAAGGTGGAGGCGTGTTTATAGCGATAAAAAGTGCACTAGTATCGAAGGAAATCGACGGAGATCCAAAATGTGAAATAATTTGGGTGAAGGTCTCGGTTAAAGCAAGCTCGAACATGGTAATTGGATGTTTCTATCGGTCTCCTGGCTCAGCAACTGTTGTGGCAGAACATCTGAAGGAAAGTTTGGAAAATATTTCGAGTAGATTTCTCGATTATATTATAGTTTTGGGAGAAGATTTTAATATATCAGATATAGACTGGGAGACTCACATTTATGACGGGTTGCAGGGACAAAGAATCCAGTGAAATTGTTTTGAGTGCATTATCTGAAAACTACCTTGAGCAGTTACACGGAGAACCGACTAGTGGCAACAGCATATTAGACCTTCTGGTGACAAATAAACCTGAACTATTCAAAACAATTAATGCAGAACACAGAATCAGCAATCATAAAGACACAAAACATGCGAAGGAACTTGCCCCCCCTTCTTGCAGTTGTGTATTGTAGGTCTCTAGAAGAGCGTAGAGTTCCGAAAGATTGGAAAATGGCGCAGGTCATCTCTGTTTTCAAGAAGGAATGTCAAACAGATGTGCAGAACTATAGGCCTATATCTCTAAAGTTGATCACTTGTAGAATTTTGGAACATGTATTATGTTAGAGTATAATGATATTTCTGGAGACTAGAAATCTGCTCTGTAGGAAACAACATGGGTTTCAAAAAAGGCAATCGTGTGAAACCCAGCTCACGCTATTCATCCACGAGACTCAGAGGGCCATAGACACAGGTTCTCAGGTAGTTACTCTGTTTCTTGACTTCTGCAAGGCATTTGATACAGTTCCCACAGACATTTCATGAACAAAGTAAGAGCATATGGTCTATCAGACCAATTGTGTGATTGGATTGAGGAGTTCCTAGATAAAAGAATGCATCATATCATTCTCAATGGAGAGAAGTCTTCCGAAGTAAGAGTGATGTCAGGTGTGTCACAAGATAATGTTGTGGGTCTGTTGCTGTTAACAATATATATAAATGACCTTGAGGCTTCACTGAGGCTTTTTGTGGATGATGCTGTAGTATATAGAGAGGTCGTAACAATTGAAAATTGTATTGAAATGCAGGAGGATCTGCTTCAAATTGATGCATGACGCAGGGAATGGCAATTGAATCTTTATGTCGACAAGCGTAATGTGCTGTGAATACATAGAACGAAAGATCCTTTATCATTTAGCTATACTATAGCAGGTCAGCAACTGGAAGCAGTTAATTCCATAAATTATCTGGGAGGAGGCATTATGAATGATTTTAAATGGAACGACCATATAAAATCAATTGTCGGTAAAGCAGATGTCAGACTTAGATTCACTGGAAGAATCCTAAGGAAATGCAGTCCGAAAACAAAGGAAGTAGATTACAGTACACGTGTTCACCCACTGCTTGAATACTCCTCACCGGTGTGGGATCCGTGCCAGGTGGAGTTGATACAGGAAATAGAGAAGATCCAACAGAGCAGCATGCTTCATTACAGGATCATCTGGTAATCGTGAAAGCATTATGGATATGATCGATAAGCTCCTTTGGAAGACTCTGCAGGAGAGATGCTCTGTCACTTGGTATGGGCTTTTGCCGAAGTTTCGAGAACATACTTTCACCGAGGAGTCTAGCAGCATATTGCTACCTGCTACATATATCTCTCGAAGCGATCATGAAGTTAAAGTCAGAGAGATTAGGACCCACACAGAGGCATACCGACAATCTTTCTTTCCGCGAACAATATGTCACTGGAATAGAAGGGAGAATCGATAGTGGTACTCAAGGTACCCTCTGCCACACACCACTGGGTGGCTTGCAGAGTATGGATGTAGATGCAGAATCTCCCAACTAACATGGTACCATTTCCCTGAACTGCCTCTATACCACCACATTGATTACTGCTTCCACAGGGAATCACGTGGAGTCCTACCACAGCAGATGGAGATAGCAGTCTTTTTTCCCCTTCTTTTTTTTTTTTTTTTTTTTTTTTTTCTTTGTGTGTGTGTGTCCCCTTCTTCTTCTTCTTCTTTTTTTTTTTTTTTTTTTTCTCTTTGTGTGTGTGTGTGTGTGTGTTTCTGCCAAAGGCTCAGTGAGCTAAAAGCTGAATATTGTCAAGAAGTTTCAAGTATACCTTCCTGTGACTCATTCTGACACCTGTGTAGTAATAGCAATATTCCTTTCAAAATAAATTATTTCATATTGCTGGAATGCAATTCATGAGGATAGTTAATAGAAATATTATCCAAGGAAGGTTTCAGTCTACTTGGTTCCTCATTCATATTGCAGCTGAGTGTAGCATGCTTCATTTCAATGGTTCTTTCACAATCCAGGCCATCTGGATCCTCCCCTCGACCACTAGCTTTTCTGAACTGGGGGAATTATTCTTACAATACATGCTAAACTCTTGAAATCATCTTTGTCTCAATCTACGATGACCTGTAGTCTCCCTCCCCCTTTCCAGTTTCTGCCTCCTCTATACTACACCTCCTAAACACTCTGCCACTCTTTTCCCTCTCTTTGGCCCCTACATTTTCACTCCCCACAACCACCCGTTATTACAATTTACAGCTAAATGTTACATCCTGAAGTACATTGGAAATGATAAATGTTGAATTGCGGCAAGATCATGAGCATGGGGAATATGAGTGCAGAGGAAAGTGGCACTCACAGGGACAAATAGGGATCCTGAAGGTAAAGGAATGAAGATATCGGAGAGTCAATGAAGGAAATGGTCGGTATCTTTGATGTGGGAAACTAGGTTTTGAGTAATTAGTCGAAAGCCAAAGTTCTTTCAGTATAAGCACAATAATAATGGGTTTGTGTATTGTGGGGAGCATGAAGAAGGTGAGTGTGCAGGGTATTATTGGGCTGAGGAGGAACATTGACTCAGGGAAGAAATTCTGGGAAGGTCATAAGGATTACAGTGGGTTTTGGGCTCTTCATTACTCACGAAGTGCACTACCCAGAAATCCCTTTTCACACTCAAATTTGATAGGTACAATAACTTTGCCTGCAAGACAATTGATCAACTTTGAATAGTTACGGATGGCTATGTACGCTCATCAGGGTGTTGTAGATATTGTATTGTTTTCCATATCTGTACAGACCTTTACCTACAGCAGTTAGTCAAGAATATAGTTTTCCAAATGTTTGTGAATGACAATGATACGATGGTCCAAATCATTGATACCACGGACACAGTTAATGCAGATATAATGTACCAAGTGTGGATGGAGCTAGCATGTAAATATGATGTCAATCAGGTCATGATTTTCAGTTGTCATGTGTAGAGCAACTTTTGTATCAAGTCATACATTTCCAGCTTTCACTTACTCCATGTATTAATTATTTACTGCCTCCCCTCCCCCCCCCCCCCCCCACAAAAAAAATCACATGATATATACTTTTAATATCACATCATGCATGCACCTCATTCCATTATGTCATATTCCTTTACACTAGGTGTATCTTTCAATTATTTTATTTCCCCAACCTCATTTTACAACAACAAATTAACACTTATCCACAGTTTTTATTCTTCAGTTTGGAGTTTGTACTTTGTATGATTGAAAACATAACAACAGATCTAAATATAGAAACATGAATTCAAAACATCATCAACAATTTAAAAGATGTTAAAAAGTTATTATTTAATGCCATATTGAACAAGGCAGAAAATGTACACCATCAAAATATTACAACACAACAATACTGAACAATATGACTAAATAGTTCCTTCATTCTCCTGCTTGGCCCAATTTACGGAATTCTGCAATTTGTAACCCAACTGTATGCAGAATAGATCTAGCATCAGGAGATGGTGCTTCTACACCAAGAGCTTGTCCACATTCTCGAATAAAGTATTCCACATCTGCTTCAGATTCCGTTTCCCCTGCTGTAAGTTGACACTTGTTTGCAAGTTGGGCAAGTCTTGCCTGCTCTGAACTGAATGCTTCATCCAGATCAAACAACTCCAAAGAAGGAGGAGGGAGCTCTCTGAATGATGGTGGAAATACCTAGTGAAATAGAATGAAATATAATATACCACATACTCAAAAGGAAATTTGTCAACAGATTATAAGCAAAAGTTAAACTTTGTAACCTTAAAGGCACACACATTTAATTCAGTGCTGCCAAAAGTGGCAGAAAAAAGAAAAAGGACGAAAAATAGGACTAGCTTTTGGAACTGGGTTCCTTCATCAGGTAGGAGAAGAGGGAAGAAAAAGGAAACAGGGAACAGAGGAGGAATGTTATTCATGACGTAGACCATGGGGTGATAATGGGGGCTGTTTCAGGATTGTAGAAGCCAGAGATACTGTATGTTAGTACTGAGCCATGCCAAAGAGAAGCAAAGAGAATAGATCAAGCAGTATGAGAAGTGAATCAAACAATGCTGAGTGGGGGATGGTGGAAGGGCATTAGATAAAAGGGTTTAAATTAACACACACACACACACACACACACACACACACACACACACACACACACGAGGAAGCCAGAAAACGGGAGTGAGAAATGAGCAATGAATAAGTGAATTGAGGATGGAGGAGGGGGAAGAGGTTAGCGTAGACTTGGGCCAGGAGGATGGCGGGAGGATAGGATATGTTGGAGGACAATTTCCCATTTCCATAGCTCTGAGGGACTGGTGTTTGTTGGTGGTATCCAAATGGCACATGTGGTGTAACATGTGCCAAGATCCCTGGAATCAAGCTGGAGGGCATGCTTTGCGACAGGATATTGGGTGTCCCCCCACATGTGTTCAGCCATTTTGTTGGTAGTCATACCTACATAAAAGTCTGTGCCATGAACACGTTAGTTGGTAAATGACATCCATTATTTCGCATATGGCCCTGCCTTGAATGGGGTAGGTGTTTTCTGTGGTGGGGCTGGAATATGGGTTTGTGGAAGGAACACCCACCTGAAAGCTTCCCAAAACTTTCCTTGTCATACTTGCTAATTTCATCCTTACCCATAATTATTTCACCTTTGAGAGCCAGACCTACAAACAAATCAGGGGGACAGCTATGGGAACCAGCATGGCCACCCCTTTCCTATGCCAATCTCTTCTTGGTCTACATAGAAGAGGCATTCCTTAAGATGCAGCAGTTTCACCCCCTGCCTTGATATAGTTTCATAGATGACATCTTTGTGGTCTGGACTCATGGTGAATAAACCCTTTCTGAATGTCCTAAAATTCACCTGGTCCTTCTCTAGAACTTAGCTACTTTCCTTGATGTTGACCTTCACCTTGTTGAGTACCACATCCACACCACAGTCCATATTAAATCCACAAACAAGCAACAGTACCTCCACTTTGATAGCTGCCATCTCTTTCATATCAAACGATTCCTTCCCTACAGCTTAGGTATCCGTGGGAAACTTATTTGCTCCAGTGACGAATCCCTCACCACCTACAACAACACTCTGTCCAATACTTTCCTCTCCGCAACTATCCTACAGACGTTGTCCAAAAGCAGATCTCCTGAGGAGTCCAGTCCTCCCCTTCCAGCAACAATGTTTCTAAACCCAGAAGCATCCTCTTAGTCACCCAGTATCATACCAGCCTGGGATGCCTCAACAAATTGCTATGTCAGGGCTACAACTTTCTCAAGTCATGCACTGAAATGAGATCATCACTCCAATCCTTCTCACACCACCCAGAGCAGTATTCCGTCATCCTCCCAACCTCTGGAACATCCTCGCCAAACCTTACAACATCCAAAAACCACCCTCCCAACCTAAAGTTTCGTACCACTGTAACCGATCCCGCTGCAAAACCTGTTTCATACATCCTTCCACTACCAGTTACTCCAGCCCCACCACAGGAAAAACCTACCCCATTCTAGTCAGGGCCACAAGTGAAATATCACATCTCACGTACCAACTAACATGTGTCCATTATGCAGCCTTTATGTTAGTACGACCATTAACAAATTGGTTGAATGCATGACCGGTCACATAAGAACTGATCACATTGGGGGGACACCCAATATCCTGTGGCAGAGCATGGCCTCCAGCTTGATTCCAGGGACCTTGGCACCTGTTACACCATACATGACATTTGGATACTACCACCTAACACCAGTCCCTCAGAGCTACAGAGATGGGAACTTGCCCTTCAATATACCCTCTCCTCCCACCATCCTCCTGTCCTAAACCTATACTAACCTCTCCCCTCCTCCATCCTCAACTCACTTATTCATTACTTATTTCTCAACCTCCTCCCCACCTTCCTTTCGTATGTATGCATGTTTGTTTGTGTGTGTATCTATATCTTTCCCCGTTAATTAAAACATTTTACTTAATTCCCCATCCTCCACTCAGCATCATTTGTTTCACTTCTCATACTGTTTGATATATCCTCTTTGGTTTTATTTCCTCTTTGGTGTGGCTCAGTACTAACATACAGTATCTCTATGACTTCCAAAATACTGAATCAGCCACCACTATCACCTCATGGCCTACATCGTGTATAGTATTCCCCTTCTGTTCCCAGTTCCCTTTTTTCTTTTCTCCTCTCCTACCTGATGAAGGAAACTAGTTCTGAAAGCTAGTCCTATTTGTTTGTCCTGTTTCTTTTTTTGCATGAGTATTGGCGGTACAGAACTAAGGTAAGTATGGCGAGCCAATCTATTTCTTTTAATGAATACTTTGTCATCTCTATGGAGAATTTCCATCAGTAGTAACACATAATTAATTTTGTACTCACAGCTGCTTGAAGAAATGGAAGTGGTGTTTCAAACTGAGGTGTTATAAGTTTCAGAGGTTCATGTTTCACATTCAGTTGATCATAAGCTTCAATTGCATCTGCCACAATGCCTGTATGTATGGAGAATAAACGCTGGTCAAATAACTTCGTGTAATCCATGGGTATCTCATCTGTTGATTCCTGGAGGCATACACGTGGCCTTTCTGCCAACTTTGCTGTGTCTGGTATCATGTTGTAGTCAGCTATCTGCAAATAATGATAAACATACTTTCAAAATGTGTAATAATAGTGTTTGTGTGTTGTCAGCACAAATTTCAAATGTCTAACATTAGTCATTTTCAATTTTGCATTAATTAAAAAGTAATAGTGTTGTACGATATTGTTTAGTAATATATTCAGAGAGTTGATGCGTTCAATTCTTTTACAACACTTGCTTAATGTAATTTCAACTTATTACCTTCCTCTTATGACAGAATAGCTTAATGCAGTAACTGATGTCAGAATAAATAATAGTGTATTGTAAATAAATAAAATACATCAAAAGAAGCAATAACTGAACTACTGCTCTTAGAAAAAAACCTACATCCTTAACAATTCACATTGTTGCAATTTACTTATTTAAAATGCAGTAACTTTCCAAATTTAGCAAGTGACAAGTAAATTGATAAACTCTTGGGGCAGAAAATAGTCTTTATTTAATCAAAGTCACATTAGGGAAAGAAACTGTAAACCTAACAGAAATTATTCTTTGAAGAAGTAATGTCACTCCAACAATGGAAAGTCCATGTTAAAATGTCTCTCTGTTTATCTATGTTAATGCACTAATGTCTAAAACCAAAACTGGAAAGTACAGATTGGAATTCATCGATGTAATGACGATAGTTTGCAACTCACCACAAAGATATTTGGTGAGCCATGACAGGCACATAAGGAGAACATTCATATGCACACACAACTCAGCCTTCATCAGAAAAAAAAAGATTATTCTTACATATTTTTGGGGAATTCTGCTGTGACTTGTTACAATTGCTAAAACTGCTTTGTTGAAACTATTTTATTTCAAATTACTGCCAGTTTCAGTGCAATGCTGCCACTCTCAAATACTCTCTACAATATGCATGTAACATAAATAAATTATCCAGTTACATAGAAGAAGCAAATTCTGCATATAAATAATACGACATCATAAAAGTACATACCATTTCATTGTCATTGAGATGGGACTGTATTCAAGTTATATCATATTACCACATGAAAAAACTGAAATAATAATTGTGAATACATCAAAGATAAAATCACTAGCACAAATAGCCATAATCTCATACAAATGCTCTCAATGATATTGGAGAAGACTGATACAGGGGTCACGGCCGACAAGTCCAAGCACTCACCACAAAGTGTCCATAAATCACCCATCCAGTCACACCCAACACAGAAGCATGCAGTGGCAGACCCACATCTGCGTCACTGACTTCTACATTATGCAACTGACAGCCAACAACTCTACATACAAACTGGCTAGTGTTGAACATATTTAAGTATGTATATGAACAGTTCATTGATAGCAATTATATAGCTGAGGCAACAAAAATAATGCAATTACATATACAGAAATTATTCAACAACAATAATGTAATCTATTAATGCTTTTATCTGAGATGGGGGGTAGGTAGGTGATGGGAATGGGCAGGGTGCAGGGGGAAGACAGCTGCAAAACTGTATATACATATTTAGGTTCATAACAATGGACTAATAGTTGTAGGTGTCGACTTACAATTATCTGAATCATTTTAGATCCAGAAATTATTATAGCTATTGTGTGGTAGTCATATAAGATTGAAGACCTAAACAACAGTGATGGTAGATTCAGAGGAGGGGTGTGTGGAAAAATACAGATTTGCAGCTGTTTTTCTCCCTGCCCTGCCTTTCCCAATCACCTATTTATCCCCAACCCACCACTCAGGTTGTTTCAGATAACAGTATTAATAAACTACATTATTGTTGAAACTTCCTGGCAGATTAAAATTGGGTTCGTAACCGGGACTCAAACCTGGGACCTTTCCCTTTCGTTGGAAAGCGCTCTACCGACTGAGCTATCCCGACACGACTCACAATGCCGCCTCACAACTTTACTTCGGTCAGCAACTTGCCTCCTACTTTCCAAACTTCACAGAAGCTCTCCTGCGAACCTTGCAAGACTAGCACTCCTGGAAGAAAGGATATAGTGGAGACATGGCTTAGCCACAGCCTAAGGGATGTGTCCAAAATGAAACTTTCATCTGCAGCAGAGTGTGCTCTGTTATGTGACTTCCTGTCAGATTAAAAGTGCATGCCGGAACCGGGACTCAAACCTGGGACATTTGCCTTTCGCGGGCACATGGGAAACGCGGGCAACAGGAAGAGAGAATGTGCTGAAGGGCAAGTTCCCACCTCTGGAGTTCTGAAAGGTTGTTGTCGGTGGGAAGTATCTAGATAATCAGGACGGTGTAACACTGTCCCAAGATGTGCTGGCCATGCACCAAGAGTTGCTTAACCACAGAGTGATCCTCATTACCACAAACACTGTCTGCCTGTGTCCATTCATGTGAATGGACAGTTTGTTGCTCGTCATTCCCATATAGAATGCTTTACAGTTCAGGCATGTCAGTTGGTAAATGACGTGGGTACTATTGCAAGTGGCTCTGCTTTTGATCGTGTACACCTTCCGGGTTACGGGACTGGAGTAAGTGGTGGTGGAAGGGTGCATAGGGCAGGTTTTACAACGGGGTGGTTACATGGGTAGGAGCCGGAGGGTAGGGAAGGTGGTTTGGGGATTTCATAGGGATAAACTAGGAGGTTAGGAAGGTTAGGTGAGCGGTGGAAAGACACTCTTGGTGGAATTGGAAGGATGTCATGAAGGATGGCTCTCATTTCAGAGCAGGATTGAAAGGATTGAAGGAAGTCATAACCTTGTTGGTGAGCCACATTCAGAGTCTGCTCCAGTCCCGGAAAGTATCCGGTGACAAAAGGGCACTTTTGAAGTTCTGTGGAAGGTTCTGGGTTTTGAGGGATGAGGAAGTGGCCCTAGCAATTTGCTCTTCTGTACTAGATCAGAAGGATAGCTGTGGGATGTGAGAGCTGTTATTGGTGTACTGGTTCAGGAATTCGGGACAGGAGCAGACTTGTTTGCCACGAAGACCTAAGCTGTAGGAAAGGGAACGTTTGATGTGGAATGGATGGCAGCTGTCATAATGGAGGTACTGTTGTTTATTGGTGGGTTTGATGTGGACGGATGTGTGAAGCTGGCCATTGGACAAATGGAGGTTGACATCGAGTAAAGTGGCATGGGATTTGGAATAGGATCAGGTGAATTTGATGGAACCAAGGAGTTGAGGTTGGAGAGGAAATTCTGGAGTTTTTCTTCACTGTGAGTCTAGATCATGAAGATGTCATCAATAAATTTAAACCAAACTTTAGGTTGAGAGGCTCGGGTATCCAAGAAGGGTTCCTCTAAGTGTCCCATAAATAAGATGGTGTATGAGGGGACCATCCTGTTTCCTATGGCTGTTCCCTTTAGTTGTTGGTATGTTTGGCCCTCAAAGGTGGAGAAGTTGTGGGTTAGGATGAAGCTGGCTAGGTAATAAGGAAAGAAGTTTAGGTACAGGTGGTTGGTGTGAAAGGAAATACTCCATAGCAGTGAGGCCCTGGGTATGCGGGATGTTTGTGTATAAGAAAGTAGCATCAATTGTTACAAGTATGGTTTCTGGAGGTAACAGATTGGGTAAGGATTTCAAGCAATCGAAAAAGTGATTGGGTCTTTGATGAAGGATGGGAGACTGCACAAAATGGGTTAGTGTTGGTCTACATAGGCAGAGCTTCGTTCAGTGGGGCTTGGTAAACAGCCACAATGGGCAGCCTGGATGATTAGGTTCATGAATTTTGGGAAGTAGGTAGAAGGTGGGGGTGCGGGGTGTTGGTGGGGTCATGAGGTTGATGGACTCAGGTGAAAGGTTTTGTAGGGGGCCTAAGGCTCTGCTTCCACCAATCCAGTAAAATGGTCATGGATCTCATGTTGGCCAGGAGAATGACGATGGAACGGTCAGCCTTCAGATTACGGATAGCCTGGGATTCAGCTGTGGTGATGTTGGGAGTTGGATTAAGGTTTTTCAGGAGGTAAGGTTGGAAGTAAGAAATTCCTGGAAGGTTTGAAGAGGGTGATTTTGAAAAAGAGGGGGTGGGTCTCCCTGTGATGGAGGACGGAACTGTTCCAGGCAGGGTTAAATTTGAGTGATGTCATGGGGAGCTGGTTCATTTTATTATTTTTTTTTTTCATGGCAAAGTAAACTTTTCTGGTGTGAAAAATATGTATAAAAAATAGAGATCATTTACTTACCCAAAGCAAAAATAAAAACACACACACATACACAAAGATTCAAGCTTTCGCAACCATTGGTCGCTTCGTCAGGAAAAGAGGAAGAAAGGAAGGGGAAAAGGAAAGGATGACTCCCCTCCATTCCCTTAAAACCCGCATCCTTCCCTTTTCCCCCTCCTTCCTTCCTCTTTTCCAGATGAAGTGGCCAACGGTTGGGAAAGCTTGAATCTTTGTGTATGAGTGTGTTTTTGTTTCTCTCTCTCTCTCTCTCTCTCTCTCTCTCTCTCTCTCTCTCTCTCTCTCTCTCTTTTTTGCTACTGAATACATTATGTGATGATAACTGAACAACAACAAATTCCTCAATATAATGTCAAGGAGTAGGCAACAGGCGACTTGATGGTTGTCAAGTACTTCTGTCGTAGACTGTGAGTATGAAGGTTTTCAGGTTCAAATCTACTTACATGCTGCATTTTTTTTCTCCCTTACAAAGAGTTGCCTCTAGTGATCTGTCACAAAATATAATTAGAAAAACACTTGGATACCAAAACACACCATTGCATTACTTAAGCAGGCTGTCGGTTTTCAGAGGATTCTAGGTTACTGTTGGGCAACAGATTTCATATTACTGTTGTCAAATATGCAGGGGTCACTGAAGTAATGAAATGTACAGTAATAGTTGTAAAGACAATCTAAAAAATAATATCTGTTCATGTGAAAAGGTTCTTGTGATCTTTTTATTAATATTTTCAAATTCTTCCACAGTCCATTTGTTCTGATATTGTGCAAATTAAAATCAACAAAAACCTCTTTCCATGTCTTGTATCTTCTAAGCCGTAGCAACTTTATCCATTTTGCCTTTCTACTGGCACTTATATCACACTAAAACGATTTCTAGAAGTAAATCTTATGTTTTGGAGAAGTTTCAAGATAGCTATTTTTTCTGTTTACTTCCTCCCATTTTTAAAACATGAAAACTTCGATAACATATATTGTGAATCTATTAACACCTGCACTCAAAACACAAGAATCATGTTGACAGCCTATTTTAGTGATGTTGTCAAGCATCTTTCATCCTAACTCAGATCAACGCTGATTCAGCTTCGGTAGATCAAGATTTAAAGTTATACAGTAGATTGAAGCCCTGAACGAAATTTAATTTCTGAACTAATGTCAGATTTGATCTACAGCTAGTTAATTATATGAATTCACATAAATAATCGATCAGCAATGTCTTAGCACCACTTAGTGACCAAACTAATAACTTGTTGTATACACTCTTTGAGTAGTGTATCAGTTTTCTCCAGTCGTCATTGCGAGCATATGTACATGAATGGGACCATTTGTACTTGTGATTTTATCTTTGACATATTGAAAATTATTATTTGAGGTTTTTTTTATCATTGTGATGTTAAATAATATATTTTATAACTTGAGCACAATACCATCTTGATGACAATGAGTTGATATTTATATTCGGAACGTGCTCATTCTACATAATTGTAAGCAGAGTAATTTATTTATTTATGTTATGTGCACATAGTAGAAAGTCATCTGAGAATGGCAGGAAGTACTGCTGAAACAAGTCATGAATAGAAATAAAATAGTTTAAACAAAGCAGTCGTGGCAATCCATATGCAAAAAGATGCAAACTCACATTCATACAATCACACAGGCATATTTCACAGAAACACAACCATCATCTTCAAGTGCTGCTTTCCAATTATCCTCTGCAGTGATTGGATGGGAAGGAGGCACAGGAAGAATGCAAGCTGGTGTTGGGAAAGGATGCAAGCTGGTGTTGGGAATGGATACAGCATAGCCTTGTGGTGCATACTGGTAACGGGTGAAAACAGATGCAGCTTAGGAAAGTAGCGGGGGACATAGATTATAGATTTGCATCTCCCCTATAGATTTGCATCCCCCCCTCCACACACACATAAGGAACATAGAAGAAATGGAAGAGCTGAAGGGTAGAGGGGGACAGGAACTGCTACATATGGGGTGTATGAGGAAACTATAGAGCACCCAAGGCATATAATTTTAATTGTTGGCGACTTACCATTGATATGTTGGCAAATATACATGTTCAAGATCAAATGAAAGCATGAAAGATGGCTTGAAACTGCACTGAACATGTAGTCCGAAAATTGCTAGATTTGTGAGAATATAAGCCACTTGCGAATATAGGCTGTACCTTGAAATAAGGCAATAGAAAAAAAAAAAAAAAATAAAAAAAAAATAAATAAAAAGTAAACAAAAAAAATTGAATATAGGCCGCAGTTTTTTTTTTTAATTGCACTTTCTGGCAATCAGAAACACAATGTTACGAATCCATATTCTCTTTTCAACCAAGTCAAAACAAATATGGAAAATTGTAAATCAAGAAATAAAAAGCAAGATGTGAGGGGAGGACAAACCAAGGAGTGTTACTGGGAATTTCAAGTGGTGTGTAGCGTAGACGTGTGCTGTGGAAATATTGAATTTTTTCCGAGTGTAATATGAGAAAAAAAATCTTTTTGTGTTTGTGTTATGATCATGAGTGATAATGGAAAAAGAACCACAAAATTTAAGCTTCAGTTTGCCCAGTGTGCTAAGAAGTAAGAAACATAGAAAGCAGGAAGCTGGGCATAAATTTCACAGGGTCAACGAAAAAACGCTCGTCACTGGTGTGCAAGTGAAGACAAACTATTAAATTATTCAAACAGTTGTGCATTTTAAGGACGAAAATGTAAATATCCAGATGTAGAAAAAGACTTGCTTGACTTTGTAATTCAAATCTGGAAATGTGATTTTGCTGTTACTGCAAAAACAATTCAGGTGCAAGACTACAAAATATCCTCGAGTTCGATGTACATAATTTCTTGGAAATTAGCCCAACAAATGTGAAAGCAGTGAACCATGTTAAAATACATTATTTTCAAATGTAACATTTGAACTCATTGGTATTAACTATACGAATCAGCTGTTCCGCCATTTTATCCTCCCATCACCGCTCAGGGTAGGCGTCACCAACGTAAATGTCAAGGTAAGAACTTGTGCGCTGGACTCGAGACTTTTACCACAAAGATTAGCTTCATTGACCACATCATATTAAGATCATTTCTGTGTTTAGGAAGTCTGTGTGTTATGTATTGCTTTTGTGTTAAAAAGTGTCGTCTGCTATGGTTCCATTCAGCACAGAATGAGACCATTTTGATTTCTATTGAAACATCAACTTCCATCAATTGGCGTGCCATCTCTGTTGAGTGAACTTGTACAAAAACGTAGATGCTGTTTTGCAAAACAAATACCATTAATCAAAAGACTATCTACTTTGTTACATCTTTGAAACCAAAATAATCGTGAGCATGTAATTTTTGAAACTAATAACCTACATAAGGAGGGAGGATGGAATCTCGATTATAGGCCTCATCACGATTTTGCAAGCCAAAATTTTGGGGAAAAAAGTGTGGCCTATAGTTGCTTAAATATGGTATCTCAAGCAATTAGTTCATGAAACACCTAAATTAGTAAATGGTTGTGAAAACATGCTTGACCTCCTAGCAACAAATAATACAGGGCTAATAAAGAACGTCAAAACAGAAACAGGGTTTAGTGAACACAGAGTTGTCATAGCGAGACTGAATATTGGAATTTCCAAACACACCAAAATTAAACGAAAAATATACTTATTCAAAGAAGCAGATAAAAGAGAATCTCCAGTTTTTTGAAACTAACATTGCAAGTGTGTAACAGATATGCCTTACATTTAAAACAAAAACAAAAAAAATATATCAACAGCTATTAAGAGATTTATACAAAACAAAGTAACAAAAGAGAGAGCTGAACAGCTGTGGTAAACAGCTAAGATTACTCTTTCAAAGGCAAAGAAAAAAAGGAAGCCAAATTTAAACAGAACAAAACTCCCAGACTGGCCATCTTTCACAGAAACAGAAGCCAAGCCGACCCGGCCCAGCTGGCAGAGTGAACACCGCAACTGAAAACAATGTGTTTAATGTCTCGGCGTGGCTGTCAGTGTGAACACCGCCTTTAACCTGTGGAGTCCCGGGGCTAGAAAAATTTGTGGTCTCTGCTGACTTTATGTAGGCTTTGCACATTTCTGTGACAGTCTGATAAGTACGTTAAAGGAATTCACTTAGTTCTATGAGATGAAGCTTGCCATACATTAGGCAATATTATACCTAACGTAGTTTTGCAAATGCATTAAAAAAATCTGACAGAGGCCCTCCTCTGCCCAGAGCCCGCCTTAATCCAGTCCCGGTGGTGGTGATGGAAGAATAAAGGTAGGGAGGGGGGGGGGCAGGAAAAAAAAGCCAACAACACAGAAGAAAAATAAAAGCAAAATACAAAATTGCAGACTCACCTCAGGATCTTCTGCATCCACATGATTGAGATCAAATGGCGGAGGAGACAACAGTCGCAGCAGCACCTCTCGAATGCGGTCATTATCCTCACGATCAATGTATCGATCGGCCAGCATGTGTCCTGATCCCAGGACCACAAGCCGTCCAGAAACTGCACAGACTGGTCGCTGATGAGGATACGCGACACTCCCAGTGGACAGGAGTGCCACAGCTGGTCGTGCGAGCTTCAGTGTTGCACCGTATGGATATATGAAGCTCAGAGCCCTGCAGATATCTGTTATCAAGTGCGCCACTTCTACTGTCCTTTAAGTTACTAGTGCTGTTAATGTGCCATTGCTGAAATGCATTGTGCAGTTTAAGAAATAGCAAACTAAACAAAGAATATACTGCTTTCTGAGGGTTAATAGAATATGTAATTGTTGAAAGCATTTTTGTGCAGATTTAAGCAACAATATTAATGAAACGTTATAAAATTTAAACAATCTTATTCACTTAGTATGATTATTGATAATGGCAAACAGTTTCAGTCAAACAACAACCATCTTCAGATCGTATGCACCATCACCATTATGACAAGCAGTGTGGTTTACTGGAGCAGGCATTGTGCATTTATGATCAGTACATTATTTCTGCGGCAGGAATTACTGTATTCTGCATCTGCTATTTTTATTTATAACTCCTAATAAAAAGCCCCTCACAAGTGTTAATGATACATGTGAACACGATATATTTTTTTTCCTTTCACCATCCTGGTTTTGATGAAGTAGGAGAAGGAGCCCACATTCACCTATGTTCTGTGTCTGTCATCTGATGACAGGTAGGTGGATGAAAACTGTGCAAGACACATAGATTTCAGTGAACAGGCAGAGTACACAGAATCATGCACGTGGAATGGAATAAAAGGAAAATTTCCAAATTGGCAAGAAAATGTTGCGAATATGAAATGGCAGAAAGGGGGGGGGGGGGGGGGGAGGGCAGAGAAGGAAAACAGAAATACAATTACTGCAAAAATGCTGTTCAACAAATGGAAGATCTAAGAAACATATGAAAAGGGCAAGAGCATTCTGACAGACAAGCCTTGTCTATATACTGCAAAACATTGTTTATAATGATATCACCTTCTCTATTGACCATGCTGTCAACAGGAGATTAAACCGTAAATTACCATCCTTCCTTGTGATGAATCACATGGTGTAATGTAGGACACCACTATTAGCTGACTGTAAGGAGTGTTAAGACCATTTGTTTTCTAGTCACAGTTCTTTTGAATACACTAATATATAGTAACTATTCATGAAATGTATGGCATTAACAGCAAATGGGTAAAGTTGAAAATATGTACCCAGCCAGGACTCGAACCTGGGTCTCCTACATTCTAGGCAGTTGCACTGACCTTTACACCACTGAGGACACAGTGATCACCACACCTGCATAGAATTACTCAAGTACACTTACTGTCAGATACAAATTCTCAACCTTACCCTGCCCACTAGAAATCAAACTCATAGTTATTGCAGACTAATTCGCGTAAGAGTAAGGGCCTAGGAGTGCCTTCACACTGAAGAAAGGATCATTGCCCATCATCGGCATTTATATAACTTATATATATGTGGCGTCTGTTCTTTCGAAAGAACAGACGTCACTTTTGATCCAGCAGTTATTATCTATTCATATTCAGGAAATGTATGACATTAACTGTAAATGGGTAAAGTTGAAACTGTGTACCCAACCTGGACTTGAACCCAGGTCCCCTGCATTATATACAGTTGCGCTGACCTCTATACCACTGGAATTAGTTTACAATAACTACGAGTTTGAGTTCTAGTGGGCAGGAGTAAAGTTGAGAATTTGTATCTGATGGGAGGCGTATTTGAGTAATTCCATGCAGGTGTGGTGATCGCTGTGTCTCCAGTGGTGTAGAGGTTAATTGCAACTGCTTACAGTTCAGGAGACCCAGGTTTGAATCCCGAATGGGTACACATTTTCAACTTTACCCATTCACAGTTAATATCATACATTCTGTGAATATGAATAGATAATACCTGTTGGATCAAAAGTGACATCTGTTCTTTTTGACATGTCTGAAAGAACAGACACCACATGATTACATCTATACAACATCTACAGTAAATCAACAATAGACAACATCTCCTACAGTTTAGGAGAGTATACAACTGTATCACCTGCTTCAGTTTTACAAGTTCTCAGAGTATTACAAATAGTTGCAGATACGAAGTTAGTGACAGAGGATGTTTATACTATGAAGTAAAATTAAGCTGAAATTCTAAAATTCAGTTAAAGAAAAATTTTGCAGACAAGGTTTCATTTGTAAGACTTTAGAGACGAGCAAGATAGCTTCTACATTGGTTGAACTCTACTTGAAAAATATGAGTGAGACCATACCTACATTGGCTGAAATTTCTATTATTATTATTAAAAATATCTTCCAGCACATGACCTACGTCTTTCATCAGTATAATAGTACTCCATTGTTATTATAGCAGCAAGAAAAAACTACCGATGGCAACAGCTGACGTTCTTTGAGGCAGGAATAAAATATATCAGAAGTGACTTGCTTTGTTATACTCATCATTGCCTGTTTAATGCACTGCGACAATACAAAGGTTTCATCGATTGTTGTTTCTGGTGGAATCATCACATTTGATTTACGACATGGCCTTGCAGGATGACGACATATGAGATTCTACTTAACAATAATGTATAATCCACTGTACAAAATTTATAATAACTGTGAAAATGCTCAGTACCAACCAGTTGAAAGACACCCATTGCTCCCAGCATAGGAAATAAATTACTAGATTTTATTTGAAAGATTGGTCTTTTTCCTGCAGAAAACTGTAGACTAACAAGCATTTACTACAGAGAGATATTTTATATTGTAGTGGACATCAGTTGTTTCCACACTGAAAAGTGAAACACTGCTGTCGAAATTAGGGATTTCTTCAGAAAGTTCTGAACCATCATCTGATATAGTGTCTACATCTTTCGTAAAATCTGGATCTTCATTCAAGAGCCATACGAGAGCCAGTCCTCATTAATTAAACACAGACCATATAAACATGTTAAGTAAAATAACCACAATGTTAGAAGATGTAAAAAAATATGTGTCCAGTTGCTCAGTGTACAGAGTGACAGCCTTACACTAAATCCTCCATTTAGCAAATTCCTTAGCACCGACAGTTACAACACTGCACATAACAGTTTGTCAGGACAATAATGAATGAACATGCTCAGTTTCAAAGGTCTCCATTGTTGCCAACAAGTTGGATGCACCAATTATATAAATTTGGCATGCCTGATCGAGGGTTACAATGCTACATCTATCAGGTCGATGGAGTTGTCAGCAGAGAAAATTAATACATCTTAGAGTGTAAATAATGTTGGTTATTAATATATTTCATTTACTTTTCCATACAGTGACTATATGAGCATTTCCTGCAGTTACCACAAAATTTGAAGTAAGTTCCTAATTTTTAATTTCTTGACTATGATTAGATGTGATGAGGGATAAAGGAAATGGACAGACAGATAGAGGAGGAGGAAGTGGACAGAGAGAGGAGGAAGTAGGAGATAGATAGTAGAAGTAAGGGAAAGGAAAGACGGACTGAACATGTTCAAATGTTTGTAAATCTATGGGACTTAACTGCTTGGTTGTTAGTCCCTAGCCTACAAAACCTAAGGACAAACACACACATCCATGCCTGAGGGAGGATTTGAGCCTCGGGGGGGGGGGGGGGGGGGGGGCGGCATGATACACAATGTGGTGCTCCAGACCGCTCGGCTACTACCGCTTGACAGATGGACAGGTACAAAGGTGACTATTATGATGAAGAGATTGGCATAATTTTCATGTAATGGTAGTAAGTGTTTGTGCTTCACTGACCAAACTCAAACCTCTCTTGAATACAATAGTGTTAACAGAATTTTATATTTGTGCAAGTTAAGAACCACAACCAAATAATTCAATTAACTGGCTACAGTGAAAGGGAATAGTGTAACCAGTCTTTCTTCACACAATACTCATTTCAGTCTGGTTGAACATTATGGACCGAGATGAAAATTGACATGCCTGTAAGCAATAGAAGCTTTATTCTCAGTGTGTTTGACATGCCGATGAATGAAGTTACTGCAGACATTACACTAGGTGCCTGGACTTGAGTTGTACACACTACTAAGAAGACAGTCCAAGCATGTGGACACCCTGCTTAGACCATAAATCTGATTATTCATGAAGTATTCATTGACATAAATGCTCTGATCAGTATTTTCTTTTGTTCATCCATTAACAGTTCTTCCCTGAGGTCACATGCTATAATAATAAGGGATAGTGGGCTCTCTAAATGCTAATAACAGAATTTTTACTTGCACCACACACAAATGTCAAAAGTGTGAAGATAATTTAACAACACTATAGATGGATCTATACGGAATTTATGTGAAAAGAACAATAACAAAACAAACAACAAAGCATTCATGCAATGAGAGGCAAAAAGATTGCTCAGCCCAAATAATTTAGAGTCTTAGTTCAGAAGTGCCAGTGTTACCAACTCTAGCAGTTTGTGGAGCTTCAGCCTGATGTTTACACTGGCAAATAGAAGCAATATAATAGGATGCAGTCTATGTTGAGAGTCATTGAAAATTATCTCAAATGTTCAAGATGGCACCAGTCAAAGTAGAAGGTAGTGACTCAGCTCCCTTGAAAAACAAGTTGATTCTTAATATTAAATGTGTAAAATGTAATAGAAATGTAAGTAATAGTATCTTGTTTAATGTGTGTGATTGTTGGAAACACTTTTCTTACACAAACATGACTGAGAATCATCTACCTGCTGAAAGTGCTGAGTGAATTTGTCTAAGATGTGTTACTGGAATATGGTAGGTAACATCGTAAAACCTGATACTGTATGCATTGGAGATAAAAACTCTTTTATTATTTATGAGTTACAAGAGGACGTAAAAATTCTGAGTGATGAAAACAGAAAACTGAAGCTCACCCTGGAAGAGAGTGGTCATCAGGTATGTCTTAATATTTTTAAAATCACAGTAGGATTGCCTGGAAGTGAAGCTGGGTACAATGGCTCACAATAACGGGTCTACCAGATGATGGTAAACTGTGAAATTGAATGGAAACTCTTTCAAACATATATAAAAAAAAGGAAAAATGTGAGCAGGATTTTGTTTATCAATTAATAACAAATATGATACACTTCAAAAAGGATTAGGCGGGTGAGGGATATGGATTGTTCAGTTTGGAATTGGTATAGGGCGGGATGAAAGGATGGATTACAGCCAGAGATGGGAACTTTCAGTGTGAGGCCCTTGGGAGTGATTCCAAATGTCAGACAAGCCTGCATAAAAAGAATGTGGGAGCGTAATCTGACTAGGGAAAAAGCATGTTTATGGAGGGAATGTAAAAAAAACTGGATGGGGTTGTTGTAGGGATGTTGTAAGGAAGGCATAATATATGGATGAAGGAAAAGTGAGAAATATGGGCTATGTAACAGGTTGCAATGAACGAATAAAATAATATAATAAAACAAAAAAGTATGTGTGTGTGTGTGAGGAAATAGAAAAAAGAAAAAGTCGTTCAAATTTGTTGTTGAAACTGTGGTCACCTTAAGTGGTCAACCACGTAGTATTAATGGTTAGGTAGTGGTATGGCGGGCAAACGAGGTTTAAGGATGGTGAAAATTGGA
Source organism: Locusta migratoria (assembly GCA_026315105.1). Classification (NCBI taxonomy): domain Eukaryota; kingdom Metazoa; phylum Arthropoda; class Insecta; order Orthoptera; family Acrididae; genus Locusta; species Locusta migratoria. Next base: position 218,774,911 of record CM048750.1, on the reverse strand, counting down.
AAAAATCGGAAAAAAGTACGAGAAAATCGCGTGAGAAAGCAAGGAAAACGTCTAAATAGGATTGGTGGAGTGGTAGCAGATTACGATATTGAGGCTAAGAATAGTCTGACGATGGAATAGTAGAGTCAAGACCAACGTAAAGTAGCTGAAATACGATCGGAAAAGTAGGAAAAACGAACGGAAATGTGGAAAAACGGGAATAGAAACAAACGTGAGGTGACTAGGAAATGCCGAAAATGGTTATAAACAATATGAGAAACTACAGTTGTGAATTAATGTTTACGTTATATAGCGAGAAAATTTAATGAGCGGCGTATTTCAGTCGGAAGAAGGAGTAATGGAAGTGGTAAAAATCATATAAAAGTACTCAAAGGTTAGGTTAGGAAGTGGACGTATTGTTGTAAGTATTTGCGAAAAGTGAACAGTAAGATAAGAAGGGAATGTAGAATGGAACTGCTATATAAAATATATAAATAAAAATAAAAACAAAAACAAAAACGCAAAAACAAGGGAAAGTTAGAAGACAGAAAAGATTTCGAAAGATAACAGAACAATGACGGAAGTAATTGTTGAATTCAAATTTATGATACGAATATTATAGAGGAAAAATTCCTAAAAGGAAAAATATACGTAAAAAATAGATGAAGTACACTTACCAGGCGAAAGGGCACAGGCAGTAATAGCAACAAATAAACACACAGACACACACACACAAAAATGCTAGCTTTCGCAGCCTAGCTGCTTCATCAGGCAGAAGGGAAGGAGAGGGAAAAGGAAATGATGAGGGTTTTAAGGAAGGGGGTAAGGAGCCATTCCAATCCCGGGACAGGAAAGACTTACCTTGGGGAAAAAAATGGAAGGTAAATAAATGCACATACACCCACACATTTACACAGACACAAGTGTACTTGTGTACTTGTGTCTGTGTAAATGTGTGGGTGTATGTGCATTTATTTACCTTCCATTTTTTCCCCCAAGGTAAGTCTTTCCTGTCCCGGGATTGGAATGGCTCCTTACCCCCTTCCTTAAAACCCTCATCATTTCCTTTTCCCTCTCCTTCCCTTCTGCCTGATGAAGCAGCTAGGCTGCGAAAGCTAGCATTTTTGTGTGTGTGTGTCTGTGTGTTTATTTGTTGCTATTACTGCCTGTGCCCTTTCGCCTGGTAAGTGTACTTCATCTATTTTTTACGTATATTTTTCCTTTTAGGAATTTTTCCTCTATAATATATATATATATATATATATATATATATATATATATATATATATAAATATTCTTGGTCAGAGTTCTATTCTTATGTTGATTTTCTCTTCTTTCGGCCAATTCTCTGCATTATTTGAGGAAAAGGCACATCGGACAGATTGCAGCAGAAGGAGAAATATAATTATTATTCTCTGATGATAAATGATATACTTGAAACCATAGTTTAAGTTAAATAACAACTGTAATGTCATTTATTACATCATTGTGTAATATGATCCTTGAACTGCTTAGTATTATTAAGAACACATCTTAACACAATGCATTTACATCAAACAATCCCTAATATCCTCAACTGTTTATTAACACAAGACGATCCAGAGTTTCTCCATACAGATCGACCTTCGCTACTTGTTTATTCCATGACAGGTAGATCTTCCTGTCCAGCCACAGCAAGTATATTCCGCAAAGCTGCACTCCCCTGCTGTTGAGTACCTGCGCACACAAGTGCATGGCACACAGTATTTGTTCGCCTTTATTTTAACCTAATTTCAGGTGAATCCGCACATTTCAAGTTGAGATTCAGATGCAGTGTAACTTCACACTGTTTGTTACACTACACTGCCTATGTGGCAACACTATACTGGCATGTGACAAACGTCAAATAGCAAGTAATTTTAATTGGACTATAGAAATTGTGGTTGTAGTAGTGTATATGCCACCTAATGGTGATACCCAAATTTTCCTTGAGAAAATTTATGTCCTGCAGGTCAAAAGAACTGTGACAGAACTTAAAAATGTGCTTAGACAATTTTAACAACAGTGGCAGGTCCAGTAAGGAATGTTAATAATAATATTACTCTTAATTATAATTTTATTCTTAGATTCACTCAAGAATGGCCATTGTGTCTACACAATATAGAGGTCTGATGTCATCAAAATCAGCTCATCTATATCTATACACATACTACGCAATCCACCGTAAGGTGCGTGGCAGAGGGTACACTGTACCACTACTAGCCATTTCCTTTCCTATTCCACTCCCAAATAGAATGAGGGGGGAAAATGCCTATATGCCTCTGTACGAGCCCTAATTTCTCTTATCTTGTCTTTGTGATCACTACGCGAAATGAAGTAGGTGGCAGCAAGATCGTACTACACTCAGCTTCAAATTCCACCCCTCTAAATTTCCTCAACAGAAATTCACAAAAAGAATGTCGAAACACTTGAGCAATACTCAAGATGTGGTTGTATAAGCGTTTTATACATGGTCTCCTTTACAGATGAAGTACAAAGTCTCAGAATTCTCCCAATAAACCAAAGTCTGCTGTCCATGTTACTCACAACTGACCTTACATGTTCATTCCATTTCATGTCGCTCTGCAATTTTACGTCTAGATATTTGAACACCGCAATTGCATCAAGAAGCTCATTACTAATGCTGTATTCAAACATTACGGGATTCTTTTTCCAACTCATGCGCATCACCTTACATTTTTCTACATTGAGAGCTAGCTGCAATTCTTCGCACCAACTAGAAATTTTATCTAAGTAATCCTGTATGCTATTACAGTCAGTTAAAGATGATACCCTCTCATACACCACAGCATCATCAGCAAACAGCCACAAATTATAAGTTACTCTGTCCATCAGATCATTTATGTAGATAGAAAATAATAGCAGTCCTATCACACTCCCCTGGGGCACACACAATAATACATTCATCTCTGATGAACACTCGCCGTCAAAAACAATGTACTGTGATCTATTACTTAGGAAGTCTTCCAGCCTGTTACAAATCTGTGAACCTATTCCATAAGCTCGTATCTTAGTTAGTAGTCTGCAGTGTGGCACCACATCAAATGCCTTTTTGAATTCTAGAAAAGCACAATCTGCCTTTTGCCCTTCATCCATGGCTTGCAAGATGTCTTGTCAGAAAAAGGCAAGCCGAGTTTCACATGAACGATGTTTCTTAAACCCGTGTTGATTCATAGAAAGAAGCTTATCTGTCTCAAGGAAATTTACTATATTCAAACTGAGAATATGCTCCAAAATTCTACATGAAACTAATGTCAACGATATTGGCTTGTAATTGTGTGGGTCAGTTCTCTTTCCTTTCTTATAAATGGGAGTCACTTGTGCTTTTTTCCAATCACTAAGAACTTTGGGCTGAATTAAAGATTCGCCATAAATGCAAGCTAAGTAAGGGACCAATGCCGCAGAATACTCTTTGTAAAACTGAACTGGTATTCCATCTGGACCAGCAGACTTTTTCATATTTATCTCTCTCAGCTGCTTCTCTACACCGGAAATATCTATTACTATACCCTCCATTTAAGAATTACTATGTTGATGAAATGATGGTACATTTGTGCAGTCCTCCTGCGTGAAAGATTTCTTAAAGATTACATTTAGAACTTCAGCTTTCCGTTTGCTCTCTTCTATTACTGCCCTGGAATGATCAACAAGTGACTGGAAAGTGGGCTCTGACCTACTTATCGATTTTACATAGGACCAGAATTTTTTCGGGTTCTTAGAAAGCTAAGGTATGGCTTTGGTAATTATTGTATGCTTCACGCATCGATCGTTTTATAGACGCACGAATCTCTACTAACTTTTGCCTGTCATCATTTGCGTGTTCTTTTTTGAACCGAGAGTGCAACAGTCTTTGCTTTCTCAGTAGCTTTCTATTATTATTATTATTATTATTATTATTATTATTATTATTATTATTATTATTATACCACAGTGGATCTTTTCCATCCTTAATAATTACAGGCACATATTTCTCTAATGCTTTATGTACAATGCATTTAAATTTAGTCCACAATTCCTCTACATCCATAGTACCGGAACTAAAGGATGCCCATTCATTTTCTAAGTGTGATCCTAACAATTGCTTATTGGCTCTTCCCAGCAAAAACGTGCTCCTAGCCTTCTTGATTAGTTTATGAAATTTGGTCACCATCAACGCTATGATCATATCATCATGATCACTAATTCCTGTCTCTTCAAAGACATCATTAATAAGATCAGGCCTGTTTGTAGCTATAAGGTCTAAAATATTTCCATTGTGCATGGGTTGCCGGTTTAACTGCTCAAGACAGTCTTGATTATAGTGATTTATTTTCTTTAATGCATTTCACCTTTTTGGGGTATTATCAAAATTTGGAAAAAAATTTCCAGATTCTAATGATGCCCGAAACAGGCGAAATGTGTTAAAGAAAACAAATCACTGCAACCAAGACTGTGTTTTATCAGAAGATATATTTTATTGGTTGCTGTACCAGACGGCCTGATGGAGTGATAGACATTTTAAGAAAAATCAGCTCTGCATTCATGTGGGAACCCCCCCCCCCTCCACCATCCTGTTTCTCCAGTTTGCTGTGCTGCAAAGTCTCCACCGGCACATGAATATCACCTGCCCCATATCATGAGAGTTGCGACACCCACTCCCACCCCAAGGAAACAACACAATTTAAGCGCCCATGTCTATACAGGCTTTAGCAGCAGCTACAGTGGCACCACAGCTGGAGCAGATGTTACTGGCCTGTTTGAGGCCACAGGATGAGGCTTCTCTGGCAGTGGCTGCCTCCTACACAGTTGCCAGACTTTGCTATAGACTCAGACTCGGATAGTCAGTCACTGGACCTGTCTCATATTCCAACAGTTAGATGTTGAGATATCCACTCACTAGCCACTTTCAACTGTATTGCAAATTTCATGCTCAAAGGTTGACACAGCCCCTCGGATCCAGCATCTATGTAGACGTGAACGCCATCTCCACATCATAGCGGTACACCAGGAATTGACACCACTCAACCCCCAATGGGAGACAGGCCAGTAGCCTGCAGAGACACACTTTGGCCATCACGGGGCTTGCAATTATATTGGGTGCCACAACAAGCAGCAGGCACCATTAGGAAGTGTAACAACTGTCAAACTTCCACACTCAAGCACACAAAGGCAAATTATCAGCCACGTGCTCTACTGCCCTGCAGACAATATTTCGACACACAGCTGGCTGGTCTAGCCTCAGTTGTTATGCTACGTCCAGTGACACCTAACTGTCTTGTGTCTACTGATCTGCCCGCTGCACTGGGGCTATCGGAGTCCATTATCATGTGTTATCTATGCTTAGATTGAAGTATATTCTGTCTTCTGACATTTCCTGATATGGGTCAAGCTCCTCCACTTTTATGGCCAAATATTTCTTTTTGTTTCCATGCTGTCCATTAATTGATATATTTTTTCCTCCTCAAACTTTCACCATTCCTTCCTTCAGTATACAGTCCTTCCTCAAACAGTATCCGATCCAGTTTATTTGTCTCCTTCTAATAATTTTCAACATAGTTCCTTCTTCTCCAACTTCTAATACCTCTTCATTCCTTACCTGGTCTTTCCATTTCACTTGTTCCAGTCTCCTCTATAACAACATCTGTAGTGCCCCAAATCTTCATTCATCTTCCTTACATAATGTCCACATCTCTGCACCATGCAGTGCAAGGCTCCAGATGTAACACCAAGTCTTTCCCTAAAATCTTTTGTCTAATGGTCCACAAGGTCATTTCAGGTTTCTCTTGAAACCTATTTATGCCATGGGCATTCTTCCACCAATTTCTGTTGTGTAGTACTTGACAACCCTGATTGTTGTTGTTGTGATCTTCAGTCTGGAGATTGGTTTCATGCCACTCTTCATCCTACTCTATCCTGAGCAAGCCTCATCATCTCTTCATAAGAACAGCAACCCACATCCATTTGAATCTTCTTACTGTATTATTCTCTTGGTTTCCCTCTACAATTTTATCCAACACACTTCACTCCAATGCTAAATTCACAATTCCTTGATGTCTAAGAATGTGTTCTACCAATTGATCTCTTCATTTAGTCAAAGTATGTCAAAAATTCCTGTTCTCACCAGTTCTGTTTAGTACCTCCTCATTAATTATGTGATCTACCCATCTAATCTTCAGCATTCTTCTGTAGCACCACATTTCAAAGGCCTCTCTCCTCTATTTATTGTCCAAGTTTCACTCCCAGACAGGGCAACACACCACACAAATACCTTCAGAAAAGACTTCCTTATGCTTAAATTAATATTCAATTTTAGTTAATTTCTGTTTTTCAAAAACACTTCTCTTCCCATAGCCATTCTGCATCTTATATCCTCTGTACTGTGACTATAAAATATCATTTTACTGCCCAAGTAACAAAACTCATCTATCCCCTTTATTGTTTCATTGTCTAATCTAATTCCTTCAGCATTGACTCATTTTTTTGGACTGCACTGCATTACCATTCTTTTGCTTTTGTTAATGTTCATCTTATACACTCCTTGCATCAAACTGTCCATTCCATCCACTTGCTCTTCCACATCTTTTGCTGTCTCAGACAGAATTACAATGTCATCAGCAATATGCAAGGCTTTTTATTTCTTCACCCTGAACTTTAATTCCTTCTTTAAATTTCTCCTTGCTTTCCTTCACAGCTTGTTCACAATGTACAAATTGAATAACATTGGAGAAAGGCTATACCCTGTCTTACTCCCTTCCCATCCACTGTATCCCTTTCTTGCCTTCAACTGTAATAACTGGTGTCTGGTGTTTGCACAAGTTGTAAATAATCTTCTATTCCCCATACTTTACCCCAGCTGACTTCAGAACTGGAAGGAGTGTATCCCAATCTACATTGTCAAAAGATTTCCCCAAGTCTATAGAAGTTGGAAATGTAGATTTGGTTGTCCTAAGATAAGTCATAAGGAGAGTATTGCTTCCCTTGTTCCTACATTTTTTCTGAATCCAAAATCATCTTCTCCTATATCAGCCTCTACTGTTTATCCATTCTTCTATAATTTTTACACCTATCTGCTCCTACTTTCTTTGGAATGGGGGGTTATTACATTTTTCTTACAGTCTGATGGTACCGTATTTACCAGCGTATAAAACACAGTTTTTCCTTACAAAAATTGGTACAAAAACTAGATGCATCTTATACGTCGGTATTCAGTTAAAAGTAAACTTTCACAACCGGAGATGTCCATATTGTAAAAATTTTCCAGGCTTTTTAAGAGATTAAAAAAAAAAAAAAAAAAAAAAGGTGTTAAATGCGGGGCAATAATGTTTTAAGCAGGAAAATTTGCTGTAAGGTTTTCTCTTACATTTTTGTAGTTAATATTTATGTATGGTACATAATGTGCACCAAAATACCTGTCAGGGGCTTTATTATGTAGTAAAGGTTATCTGAATTTTGTACTACTTTTAGTGGCAAGTGTAAATGAAATTGGAAACTTCATAGGAAATAGAAACTTTCGACATAAATTCATTCATCATTATCGAAGTTTTCAGCAATCCTGTAACAGTATAATTCATTATATGAATAATGAAACAATGCTAATGTATTTGTCCATGTCTCGCCTGACGATATTTGAGAATTTATTTGCATTCTCAAGTGCAAAGATGTACGTAACTACTTTTCGTGATGTTTGCACAGCATCTGCACCTTTCAGTTGTCATCTTTATGAGGTTATAACATGCTGTGCCCCATACAGTGTGCCGAGCAATACACAGATGCAAACCATCCATCATTCTCACAGTTTATGGAACATCACAAAAATACTTATATAAATCATCATTTTTTTTTTTTTTTTTTTTTTTTTCCGATTTCCGTTGTCCTTAGTTGCATATGAAATTGGTGGAGGTGTATTACCGTCTTTAGCAACTAAATGGAAGGCGTTTTTGTGTGTGCCATATGCGTTTTGCTTCTTTATTTGTGAAGCATCATCAGTGGCCTGTAATACATGTTATTTTTGTATAATATTGTAGTACAGTCAAAATATTATGTGTGTTTTTCACAGTATGAAAGTTAACAGTCTTGCTACAATTTCTAAAGTTCTGTAGCACTAGCTTTTGCAAAGTTAATGTAATTATCCAGTTTTTGGCCCCACTTACAGTTTTCTGTGTTATTCCATGTGTGTCTTCATGGAGATGTTTGTGAGGTCTTCCGTTGGATACAATATTTTTGTTCTTGATGAAAACCCTTGCATCACCACTTCACTGTGTACTTGTTTTTGAACGTTTGTTTACGATGTTTAGTGTTGCCAACAGTCACTTTTCGTCTGTGTCTTGTTTGTGTTCTTTGTATCTCTGAGTGTATCAGCTGATGATGCTTCACAAATAAAGAAGCGATACGCGTATGGCACACAAAAACACGCCTTTCATTTAGTTGCTAAAGACAGTAATACACCTCCACCAACTTACATAAATATTTGTGCTTCACAATCAATTCTCAAAACACTGCATTTTAAACATAAAAACCCCCTACTTGTCACACAAACTGATACTTGGTGCAGTGCCACCTACATGGCAATGTCGTAAGCCTTTACAGGGCTCATTAAGTCGGTGCATACTGTAAACAGCGAAAGACAAATATCTGTCTGAATAAGCGCAAATGATATACAAGACACTATTTTTTTTTTTTTTTTAGGTCTTGTATTTCTACCTATTTTGTCCTATCCTGACTTCACTATTCCATCTCTAAAAGTCCATTCCTCTTTCACTGTTTTAGTTCCCTCTGTTTCTGTCAATTGTTGCCTAAATCTCCCTCATAAACACTCAAGAATTTCAAATTCCCATCCCCTTATTTTCCTACATTCCTGCAGTTTCTTCAATTTCACTCTAAAGTTCATAAACAATAAAAATATGGTCAGAATCTATATCTACCTGTGGGTATGTTTAAAAACCTGGATCCAAAATTTATGTCTTACCGTAATAAAATCTATCTGGTAGCTTCTGGTGTTTCCTGGTCTTCTCCACAAATCTTGGTCTTCATCATTCTTGAATGATGTGTTAATTATGATTAAATTATGTTCCAAACAAAATTCTACCAGGTGGCTCCTCTTTTATTCCTTTTCCACAGTCCATATTCACATACCATTTTCCTTCCCTTCCTTTTCCTACTACCAAATTCCATTACCACATCACAATTTAGTTTTCCTCTCCCTTAACCTGTCTGAATAATTTCCTTTACCTCGTCACACATTTCTTCGATCTACTCATCATTGGCAGAGTTAGTTGGCATATAAACTTGTGCTACTATGGTCAGTGTTGGCTTTGTATCTATCTTGACTAAGGTAATGCAATCACTGTGGTGCTCATAGTAGTTTATCCATATTCCTATTTTCTTTTCATTATTAGACTTACTCCTGTAATATACCCAACTGATTTTCTATTTATAACCTTGTACTCACCTGACCAGAAATCCTGTTCATCTTTCCACCACACTTCACTATTCCCCACTAGATCTAACTTCCACCTATCAATTACCCTTTTTAAACTTTCTAATGTCACTAGCTAATTAAGGGAAGTAACATTACACACTCTGATCTGTGAAATGTCAGTGTTGTCTTTCCTGATGACATCCTCCCAAGTAGTCCCTAGCCGGAGATCCGAATGGTGCATTATTTTATATATGGAATATTTTACCTGAGAGGATACCATCATCATATATTCATATAGTACAGCGGGATGTCTTCAGGAAAAGTAATGACTGTAGTTTCTCCTTGCTTTCAGCCATTCACAGTAACTGTATGGCAAAGTCACATTAGCTAGTGTAACAAGGGCAGCTCAGTCAATCATCCAAATTGTTGCCCCTGCAGCAACTGAAAAGGGTGATGCTCCTCTTTAAGAATTACTGCCCTCTCCACAGATAGCTGTCCACTGTGGTTGCACCTACTGTACAGCTATCTGTATTGTTGAGGCATGCAAGCCATCACCACCTCGGCAATGCCTGTGGTTCTTGGAGTGTGATCATACTGCCCAAAATTTGATGTTACATACTTTTCTCAATCATTCTTCTATCCCTCCAATCAACTCCATGTTTCTTTAGGATTGCGATAAATTATTAAGAGCTTATTGCGAAAAAGAATCTGGAAATATCAACTGAACCCTTGTGCCAGATATAAAATGTTACATATGTTTTGTGGAGTCTCTTGAATATTACCTACAGACGGATTCATAAAGCAAACAGTGCAGTGCCACAAGGCACATAAAACTCTGTTCATAGGACATGGTCAAACAGTTCACAGGCAAGAGTAGATAATTGGGTAGATACAATTCTTTGCATTTATGGTTGTCAGTACAAATACAGGTAGTAAATGAATTGCTATGCAATAAAGTTATCAATACCAACCAAAAATTTTTACACATCATATGGATAACCTATTGTGTTATTATTTAATTTAACAATAGCAGAAAAAATGCAAATTAGTCATGCATACAACAATGGCATCTTGGGTACAGAATTATTGTGGCATTATGAGACTGGGGAGCAAAGAAAAGAAGCAAGTTGCAAAGAAATAACACAAAAAGAAGAAACATGCTTTTAAATAATTATTCATGCAAATTACTTTTTACAGACTAAATTTAGCGCACACTACATTATTATTGTACATGCACATTATTAGTCTCATTACATGTCTTCACTTACTGAGAACTATAATAGTCATCCTGATATGCAGAGTATTTTTCTGAAGCTTGTGCAATGGATCGGTTTATAACTCCATTTGTAACTAAGCACTCTTTAGGATGAAAATATTTGTAGTATGTTGTCCTTACAACACAATCTGAAAAGCATTTTATTTGAAAATTAAGAAATATTAATAAAAAGATTAATAATTGACAGCAAAAACTAGAGACTTTTTATATTTTTTAAAGCTTTACACTGATCAGCCAGAACATCATGACCACCTAGTTAATAGCCAATATGTCCATTTTTGGCACATATAACAGTGGCCATACATCTTGGCCTGAAAGCAATGAGGCTTCATTAGTTTGCTGGAGTGGGTTGGAAACATGTCTGCACAACTAGAAGTCAACCAATTCCCATAAATTCCTGGGTGGTCAACAATGTGCTCTGACAGTGTTCAATCATATCACAGATGTGTTTGACTGGGTTCAGATCTGGTGGGTTTGGGGCAAAGCACATCGACTGCAACTCGCCACTGTATTCCTCCGACTACTCAATTACACTCCTGACCTTGTAACATGGTGTGTGATGCTGTTGAAAATGCACTGCTGTTGAGAAACACGTTCATCATGTTTCCTTTGAAGACAACAGATTTCCACCTTCTCATTGGCATGGTGAAGAAGGTATGGGACACTTAAGACACACAACCGTCATCTCCGAGCATCGCACTCCGAAGTGCATGCCTCTGTGAATGGTCATTTTTCTGACAAAGGCTAATGTCTGAAAGTGAAAGTTCTGTGAGTCTGAGTGTCTTTGTTATGTGTCAATCACAGCTCAACATATGTTTCGGCAGTGAGTACTAAACTGTCCTCATTATATTGTTGAATTCAAACTAGAACTTTCCTTTGTTAAGTCATGTGTATCAAATTTTATGTAAATGTGAGATGGTGGGTTGCATTTTGCCATTTCTCTGATTCATGTGAGGTGGAATTACCCTGGTGTTAGCTTTTGCCACAGTTCACCAGCTGTCTTGTATTACCCATCTGCCCAGCCTACCACGTCTGACAGCTGCAATGATGGGTGGTCTGCCAACCACTGAATGTTTGGATGTTGTGTTTCCTGTGTTTCACCACTAGTTTAAGCCACTCACTACAGCAAGCCTTGAACACCCTACAATTGTGCAGTTTTTGAGATGCTCTATGCCATCACAATCTGCCCTTTGTCAAACTCTGATAAAATGAGTGCCTTCCCTTTTCTACATACAGACAGCATGCTCACTAATACTACATGCTGCATGTGTGTGTCTCATTAGCAGTAATTTCTTGTCAGGTAATGTTTTATATTGTCTAGACAGGTAGGTGGGTGGTCAGAAGATACGGTTGATCAGTGTAGTTTCATTTTTTAAATAGTGTAACAGACCAAAATTAATTACCTCTTCCAGATAATTTCATCATGCATTTAACTTGGTTAAAAGTTGTATCAGCATGCTACTGAGTCAGTAGGAATATGGTTAAATAAAATGTAGCATAGTCAGGAAATACAGGATCTTTTACTTTGTTTAAGAAAATTTGTTACTGCAAGTGCCACATAACCCGCAAAAGTAAAATAATTTGTAACTGTAACAGCAGGACCATGTCGAGTCTAGTTATAGAATTATATTTCAATTTCACTTTTAAATCTAATCATCCATTAAACATGTAATTATAATTTTTATTATTGTCAAATAAGAACATTCAATGGTTATTACCAGTAACCTTGCTTTTCAAGAAAAATTCATATTTTGAAGCAGCAACTACAAAGATAGCTATAAAAAAAGCAACACCACAAAAGCAACATGCAGCATACATTGTTTTACATAAAGTTGACTATATGCTTAGATACTGCATCTCAGCACAGCTGCACATTGTAGGTAGGAGGAAAACTATCCACATTGTTCACGTATGGAAAAATTGTACAGTGGATTTCTCAGTCAGAAATTGCATTTGAATGTTGTTTATAAGAGTGTTACGCCCAGTGTAAGAAAGAGAAATATCTACCAGAATAGGGCAGCAGCTGGATCATCGCCTATCGAGATTCCAGTTTATTGTTCTGTGACACTGCTCATAACTTTCATTGGGATTCCATAACTGTCACACTCAAGTACCTGAAAGGGGTGGGGGAGGAGCGCTTACTCCCCTGGGAATCTGGAGTATAGTTTTATTCAATAGAGGATTTTAATACTTCTAGAAATGACACCAAGAACTATACTAAAACCTTTCATTTAGTCAACTATAGCTTTATGTATAAAAATTAATTCTCATAGTATATCTCACAGATGATCACCTACATCTCCAAATTTCTGCTGATACCTATGTTTCCATGCACTACATGAATTGATGGGTTCAAGGCAGCCATTCTCTATGCAAGATCTCAACAGCACCATGCAACCAGACATATTATTTTCTCAGCCATGCAACTTACATAGCCACAACATGGAAATTTGAGTTTTTTTGCAAGAAGGCAAGTATCTACTGGACAGGGTTACAATGATAGAAACATCACAGGCTGTCAGAAATTGTGATTATTGCTGTAATCTGCACTAGACATGGCAAAAGAGTGGAGTTGATGATGGAACAATCTGATCAACAGTGCCCTATGCCACATTGACATTTGTGAGGGAATGTAGAATATCTCCATAGTAAGAGTTGCTTACAAAAAAAAGTAAATTCCTGCAATTAACAAACTAAACTATTACTCTGAAAACTGAAGGTTACAAATGGCAAACTAGCTGGGTAAGCTAACCATTTAGAGCATGATGCTCTCCCATCCCCAGTACTATTTCAAAACCCCTGTTACATCAGGGTCAGCATCAATGGGGATGGTGATCAAATCACCAGTGAAACAGTTGTTTGCTCTTATGCCTCTAAACACAGCACACAGACAAACTAGGCTAAACCCAAATTGTCACATGCCAAATTCACAAGATGGTGGATTCTCCTCCTGGAGGATGAGACAGGTTTTCAATTAGTAAGAATCGTGTGCCTAATGACAATGATGGACACAAGTGTGGCATCACATAATCTTCTGAGAGGGCTCCCAGTTCATCACAATGGATTTACCTGTGTATGGAGACTCTGACGAGAACAAATATGGCATATTTTGTTTTCCATCATCCACTTCTTGGTGTGATGATAAGGGATATCACTAGTCACCTCCGGTTCACATAGTTGACAATTTGGAAGCTTAATAGTGGTTGTTGTGGCCTATCTTCTAAGTCACCATGACAATGTAAATCAGAAGATAACTCATGCCTGTGCACTGCCAGTGCCCTTCTGAAATACCTCAACACTTCTCTAACACACTGAAGTCATCTTGTCACACTTTGCCAAGATACTGGTACACCACAATTTGCAACTATGACGCTAAACTCCTGACATTTGAGACAACACAGAATGACATACCTGTATCTACCATCAAAGCTCATTTCAATTCAGTGCCCAGCAGTGTTAGAGGCATTGTTGTCGTGTGGTAGCCACACATACTAAAGTTCACATACATTTTATCCATAAGTTGGGAAAATTTTATAAGGGCCATCTGTGCTCTTAACCTTGATGTGCTGCTGCCAATGCTTGCAGTAGGTGGTGATGAAAAGGTAAGATGGCAGATCAATTGATATGTGTAGGCAATAAGAATAATGTTTTAATCATGGGAGGGACAAATATTGCTTTTTAACACAGTCAAAACAGGAAGGTCAAGGTTGGAATATTAACAGTATTATTAAAAAGATAAACTGCAACGCCCGATAAAAACAATTTCCGAGCAGCAGACAGGCATTGCAAAAAGATGATTACAATCACACAGCTTAACTTTTACCTAAAGCCTATGACAGAAAAACAATGCAGAAGGGAGGGAGGGAGGAGGGCAGAGTGAGGGAGGAGGGAGGGAGGGAGGAGGGAGGGAGGAGGGAGAAGTGAGAGAGGGAGGAGGGAGAAGTGAGAGAGGGAGGAGGGAGGGCGGAGTGAGGGAGGACGGAGTGAGGGAGGAAGAATGAGGGAGGAAGAGTGAGGGAGGGCAGAGTGAGGGAGGGAAGAGGAGTGAGGGAAGAGGAGTGAGGGAGGGAAGAGGAGCGAGGGAGGAGGAGGGAGGGAGGAGGAGGAGGAGGGAGGGAGGAGTGACTGAGGGAAGAGATGGAGGGAGGGATGAAGGAAGGGAGGAGTGTGGGAGGTAGTGAAGGAGGGAGGAGAGTGAGGGTGGGAGTAGGGAGAGAGGGAGGGGGGGAGGGAGGGTGGAGGGAGGAGGGAGGGAGCAAGGGCCGGAGGGAGCAAGAGCCGGAGGGAGCAAGGGCGGGAGGGAGCAAGGGCGGGAGGGAGCAAGGGCCGGAGGGAGCAAGGGCCGGAGGGAGCAAGGGCCGGAGGGAGCAAGGGCGGGAGGGAGCAAGGGCGGGAGGGAGCAAGGGCCGGAGGGAGCAAGGGCCGGAGGGAGCAAGGGCCGGAGGGAGCAAGGGCCGGAGGGAGCAAGGGCCGGAGGGAGCAAGGGAGCAAGGGCCGGAGGGAGCAAGGGCCGGAGGGAGCAAGGGCCGGAGGGAGCAAGGGCCGGAGGGAGCAAGGGCCGGAGGGAGCAAGGGCCGGAGGGAGCAAGGGCCGGAGGGAGCAAGGGCGGGAGGGAGCAAGGGCTGGAGGGAGCAAGGGCTGGAGGGAGCAAGGGCGGGAGGGAGCAAGGGTGGGAGGGAGAAGAGATGAGGAGCAAGAACTTGTGGAGGAGGTGGAGGGTTGAGAAGGAAGAGGAGGTGGGAGGAGGAGGAGGAAGGGGAGGAGCATGAGGGAGGAAGAGGAGAGGGGAGGAGTGCGGGAGGGCAGAGGAGGAGGAGGGGGAGTAGTGCAGGAGGGCAGAGGAGGAGGGGGAGGGAGGGAAGAGGAAGAATGAGGGTGGGAGGAGGAAGAGTCAGGGGAGATGTGAAGGGACGTAGGGAGGAGGAAGGAGGGAGGAAGAATGAGGGTGGGAGGAGGAAGAGTTGGCGGAGGGAGGGGTACGAGAAGGGATGAGGGAGGAGGAAGGAGGGGGAGGGGGGATGAGGAAAGTGGGAGGAGAGGAGGATGAGGGAGGAGGAAGGGGATGAGAGAGAGGTAGAGGGAGGGGAAGAAGGATGAGGAAGGGAGGACAAGGAAGAGGAAGTGTAGGAGGGAGGGAGGGAGGACAAGGAAGAGGAAGTGGACAGAGAAAATGAGGAAGAGGAGGGAGAGGATGGAGGAGGAAGAGGGGGAGGTGGCGTGGGGGAGGGAGGAAAAGGAATGAGGAGAAGGGAGGATGTGAGGAGGGAGGGAGGAGGGGGGAGAGGGGAGAGAGGGAGGGAATAGGGGGAGTAATGGACAGAGGAGGAGGGAGGGGAGGGAGAGGGGGAGTGACAGAGGGAGGGGGAGGGGTGGGAGGAGGTGGAGTGATGGAGGGAGGAGGGGGAGGGAGGAGATAGGGGAGGAAGAGCAGTGAGGGAGGGAGGGGGGAGCAGGAGGAAGAGGAGGAGGGAGGGAGGGACAGAAAGAGGGAGGAACAGACGGAGGGTGGAGGAGGGATGAGGAGGAAGAGGGAGGTAGGGAGGAGGAGGGATGAAGAGGAAGGTAGGGAGGTAGGGGGAGGAAGGAGGTAAGGGGGAGGAGGGAGGTAGGGAGGAGGAGGGATGAGGAGGAGGGAGGTAGGGGGAAGGAGGGATGAGGAGGAGGGAGGTAGGGAGGAGGGATGAGAATAAGGAGGGAGGTAGGGAGAGGGTGGGATGGATGAGGATGAGGAGGGAGGTAGGGAGAGGGTGGGATGGATGAGGATGAGGAGGGGGGTAGGGAAGAGGGAGAGGGTGGGAGGGAGTAGGCATCAAGATTGGGGGATTGATGAAGAGGGAAGGAGTGGGGGAGTAAAAGAAAGGCAAGGTGTGGGAGAGGGGGGGACCAGGGGATTCCTCCCAAAGCTGCAGCTCACTGCCTCATCCAGAAATCTAGTTCCTCACTCTGCCACATCTGTGTGCTACATACTTTCTCTTCCCAACCCACCTGCAGATTGCACTCCACTCAGTGACACTAGAAAAAAAAAAGTCATGTGAGCTTGAGTTGTGCCTCTATGAATGTGTGGCTGTGTCTTTTTCTGTAGAAGACAATGATAACATCAATTGTGTGATTGACTTTTTGTTGGGCCTTTCTGTGGTTTAGCAGATCATATTTGTGAGTAGTATGTATCATTTCATAATATTTCTTATATACTTTAGCATAGTACACATCACACTGCAAACAGAACTTATGTTTTGTAGAAAAACATACATAAACGAAAGCATATTTTTATGCCGAGTCTGATTAATGTATGGAAATTCTCCAAAGTGATGGGAAAAGATTATTTGAAACCAATAGTTTGGTCAGTAATTATATTTGCTCAGTACTTTCGATAGTCACATACCTCTACTCCACCCAACACCCATTGTCTTCTGCCCTAGAATACTACCTTTCCCAATGACCACATGAAAGCTGCTCAAAAAATCTAATTACTTATCACATCTGTCAATTTCATCCTCATCCACAGTTACATCACCTTTGAGGACCAGACCTACAAACAAATCAGGTGAACAGCTATGAGTACCAGGATGGCCCCTTCCTACGTCAACTTTTGCCATGGCCCACATGGAAGAGGCATTCCTTGAGACACAGCAGTTGCACTGCCTGGCTTGGTATATATTCATAAATGACATCTTTGTGGTCTGGACACATGGTGCAGAAAATCTTCTGAACGTCCTTCAAGACCTCAATTCTTCCTCTAACCTGAAATTCACCTTGTCCTTCTCCAGAACCCAAGCCACATTGCTAGATAATGACCTCCATGTTCCCAAGTTCCACAACCACACTTCGGTCCATATTAAACCCACAAACAAACAGCAGTACTGCCACTCTGATAGCAGCCAAACTTTCCATATCAAATGATCTGCTCTCTACAGCCCAGACATATGTGGCAAAAGTATCTGCTCCAATGACAAATCCTTCACCACTCACACCAACAATGTGTCCAATGCTTTCCTCTCCTGCAACTGCCCTACAGACCTTGTCCACAAAATTCAAATGTTTGTATAGCTTATGGGACTTAACTAAGGGTTTATCAGTCCCTAAACTTACAAACTACTTATAACTAACTAATACTAAGGACGGCACAAATATCCATGGCCGAGGGGGGATTCGAAGCCCCGACCGTAGTGGCCGTGCGGACCATGACTGGAGCGCCTCAGTCCCCTCGGCCACCACGGCTGGCCTTGTCCACAAAAAGATCTCCCAAATGGTACAATATTCCTAATGCCAGACCACCCAGGAGCTTCCCCTTAGTCACCCAGTCACATCCCAACCTGGAATGCCTTAACAAATTTCTCTGTCTGGGCTATGACTTTCTCAAGTCATCTCCTTGCAAAACCTTCCACTGCATCCTCCAGCAACCACCTATTCCAGCCTCACCATACAAAAAACATAAACCATTAAACACAGGGCCACATGCGAAACAACACACATCATGTACCAACTGACATGTGTTCATTGCAAAGCCTTTTATGTTGGTATGACTACCAATTAATGATCTGAACATATGGTCTAGAAAAACTTTGTCTGTGGTACAGTCAACATCACATGGCAGAGCATGACCTCCAAGGACCTTGGCTTGTGTTACACCACACTTGCCATATGGACACACCCACCCAACATCATCCCTCAGAGCAGCATATGGAAACTTGTTCTCCAACACATCCTCTTCTCCCTCCATCCTCCTGGCCAAAACTTATGTTAGTCTCTCCACCTCCACTATCAACTCAATCATTATTCAATTTATTACCCCCTATTCTTCCTTCATCCCACTATATAATCTCTCTCTCTCTCTCTCTCTCTCTCTCTCTCTCTCTCTCTGTGTGTGTGTGTGTGTGTGTGTGTGTGTGTGTGTGTGTGTGTGAAATCAATAAAATAATATAGATAGTTTGCAACCCACCATAAAGATGATTGCTGAGCCAAGCACATGCACCCCGACTATCCCCCCCCCCCCAAAAAAAAACAAAACAAAAAAAACCAGGCAAACATTATTTGGCATGTCTCAAGTGCATGTGACTGGCATCTCCAACAACCACACTAGAAGTGGTCAGAGACAGTAATTTTGTGCCTGAGGCATGAAGGGTGAGAGAGAGAGAGAGAGAGAGAGAGAGAGAGAGAGAGAGAGAGAGAGAGAGAGATAGCACGCTGCAGGTAAAATGGGTCCCCAACATTTGAATATAATGCAGAAATGGTTGAGAGTATGCCATAACTCGCACTGGAAATAGATATACTAGCACTGCCTGACAAAGAATGTATGTACTAGATTGGTGAAAGCTAAATCACAGTATAAGTAACATTTCAAAATTTGCTTCCTTCCTAGTCTTGTAATTTTAATTGGCACAAGCTTTGTACAAAGTAAAATTCCTCATTAAAAACTTATCACTACTGTCCCACCCAATGCCACGTTCTTTCTCACTTGTGTGGACCTATTTAAAATAATTACAAAATTGATGGTGGAAATATTATCAATAAAACACAAATAACACAACACAATGAAGAAGATCTGAAATATTCAATGATATACAAATCGCTAACAGATCAGTCAAATGATTACTGAGGAAAACCTCTTTGATATTCATCGGAACATGTTTCCTCAAAATTCGCTTTCCCTCCCCTTAGTACCTCATATCCTAGCTTCTGAGTACGCTATGCCTTTCCCTTCTTTCGCCCTTCTCTTTACTCCACCCCCCTTTTGTGATGAAGGGGAAAAAAACTTCTGAATGCAAGGTTTAATATTTATTTTTGACTTTTTGCTTTGTTTTGTAACTACCAGCTGTACTCTTTTCCGGGGGACACCACCTTGACGAAGCACTGTCCGTGCGGGTGGAGAGGCTTGTGCATCCATGTGAAGCTGAGGGCTATAACGAAGGTAGAGAACCTACTGCCGGAAAGGCCTCAGCTGATGGATCTGACTAAGAATGTCTCACAACGTCCCGTCTTCCTTATCCTCTCCCAGTCCTTTCCCCAATTCCTTTCCCAACCCAAGGTGTGATGCGATCTGTGCCGAGGGGTGCATGACACATGGGTGGATGTGTCTCGAACGGAGCCTCAGGGATACCGGGCGACCTCCCTGAGTAAGTAGCCTTGCACCGCGCAGGGTTATCGTGGTGTGGACCCTATAAATCCCCAAATCTCGTGGGACTATGATGAAGACAGGGAAAGAAAGTATTTAAAAAGAATCTGAGGAGCAACCTGAGACCTCAGATACTCAGACATCGGGATCAGGACCGATGGAGTGCACTCCTACTTCTGAATCAGGGTCTAGACCTGAGCAAGAAGTGGGAACTGTAACAGAGAAGTTGGACCAGATTAGGATTAAGGCCTTGTCTGGGGCTCAGAGGAGGAAACTTCTCAAGGAACAGAAGCAAAAGGAAGGAAAAGAATGGCTTCCTAAGCATAAGTAGAGGGAATCAAAAGGACTTGAGCCCAATACCCCCAAAAAGAAACTGCCTCAGGTCGAAGGGGATACACAGACCCTCTCGACGTCAAAGACAGGTGGTAAGAGGGTTAGGGAGGAATCTAAGACTCCCTCCTCTCTGGACAAGCGTGATCCTATAAGGCTGAGGCAGGAAATAGGGAAACAGATCTATAGTACCGCAGTCTCAGTCTTTAGAATGGCGGTTGTCCAAGAACGATACCCACTGGTGAGCATCACCTCGCAGCAAGAGCAGCTCGTGCAGATGGCCCTCTTTGAAAAGATTGGGGGGGGGGGGGACGCTGGTCCAGGACCCAAATTCAGGAGGGTCTATCTAGATCGCGATACCCTCATTTTTGTCTGCGAGGGGGAGCACTCAGCAAAATGGCTTAAGGACAAGGTGCCCATGATATCCCTGTGGGAGGATGCAAAGCTGCTGGTCAAGACAGCAACCAAACTCCTGAAGACCGCAAAGGTATCAATATGGGTACCAAAGATCCTTAAGGATGTCCATCCAAAGACTCTGTTCGAGAAAATAAGGGCCCAGAACCCAAAAGTCTTGACAGAGGATTGGAGGATAATTAACCAAAAGGTCATTCCGGAAGGGCGAACCCTGGTGGAGGCAATGCGAGAGCAAGGCCTGAAACTGTTTTTGGGGTTCTCGCAGGTCACCGTCAGCGTAATCAAAGACTTTAAAGGCAATAATGGCAGCAAGATGGGGACTGGAAGTGCTGCAGATAAACCTGCAGCACAGTAAAGGGGCCACTGCTGCCCTGAGCTGTCGCCTGGGGAGACAGGAGGTGGACGTGGCCCTGATACAAGAACCCTATTTATACAAAGGGGGTGTATTGGGCCTCGGTGGTACTGGAGGTGAGCTGATTTATGCTAGAAATCTAAAAAACTCCAGAACATACATTTATGTTAGAAATGGAATCCCTTTCATACCAATGATGGATTTTAGTTCCAGGGACCTGCTGAGCATCAGGATGCAGCAACATGAGGAAGGTATCACGAGGGAAATTGTGTTGGCCTCAGCATACCTTCCTTACAAAGACAGCTCTCCTCCTCCTTTAGAAGTGAGGAGACTGACGGAAGCCTGCCATCGGCAAGGTGACGAGCTGTTGGTGGGATGTTTGGTGGGATGTGATGCCAATGCCCACAATCTATCGTGAGGCAGCAAGGACACCTACACTGAGGTGAGCACCTTCTTGAATTTCTCCTATCTAACAACTTGGAGATCCTGAATAGGGGAGCTGAACCTACATTCAGGAATAGTAAAAGGGAAGAGGTAATTGACATAATTTTTGGTTCCATGATGATGGGAAGTTACGTCAAACAGTGGCATGTGGTCCTGGAGCCATCCTCATCAGATCACATGTATATTAAATTCAAGTTTGAAATGGGAACAAGACAGACCATGGCCTATAGGAATCCCAGAAAAATGGACTGGGAGAAATACAGGAGAGACCTAGACTTCAGCCTATTGGAAATTAAAACTTCGATAAGGAATCCAGCAGAGTTTGAGGAAGTAGCAGAGGCTGTAACCTCTGCTATAATGACCTCATACCAGGACAACTGCTCAATCACCAAGAAGTGCACAAATAGGAGTGTGCCTTGGTGGAATAATAACCTGGAAATGCAAAGGAAACAGGTACAAAGACTGTTTAACCTTGCAATGCGCAAAGGACAATGGGCAAAGTATCGTGAGGCCCTTTTCAATTACAACCTTGCCATCAGACGGGCAAAGGAGGCATCCTGGAAGGTATTCTGTGAGGAAGTGGAGGGCACGGCTGCTCAAGCGAGACTTCATAAAATCCTCACTAGGGTACCAACTAATCCAGGAGGAACATTGAGGAAGGAGGATGGGGAGTATACAAAGACAGCACATGAAACGCTGGAACTGCTCCTCAAGACTCACTTTCCTCAGTATACTCTGGGGGATAACTCAGACCAGAATGCGATTCCTGAGAGACAATGTTTCTCAGGTATTCGCAAAGAGGACTGGGATTTGGCTAAGGAGTGTGTTGATTTCAGTAAGGTCTGATGGGCGGTGGGAACATTTCAACCGTTCAAGTCACCTGGCCCCGATGGAATCTTCCCAGCTCTCCTGCAACAAGCGGGAGAAAATCTTATTAGATTCCTATGCAGGTTATTCAGGGTTAGCCCAGCAGCAGTAATCATTCCCAATGCCTGGAGGGCAGTGAAGGTTGTCTTCATTCCTAAACCAGGGAGAATTGATCATACCAAGGCCAAGGATACGAGACCAATCAGCCTGTCCTCCTTCATTCTTAAGACATTGGAAAAGCTGGTTAATGTGCATGTTGAAGAAAGGAGGTTAAGTAGGGCTCCTCTACATTCAAACCAACATGCATATCAGCCAGGTAAATCATGTGAGACAGCTCTCCACCAACTCGTGGGGAAGGTGGAGAAAGCACAACACTTTCAGGAAATAGCCCTCTGCATCTTCCTGGACATCAAGGGGGCTTTCAGCAACACAAGATTCGATTCCATGGTTAGGGCAGCAGAGGTGCATGACCTAGGGACCACTATATGTAGGTGGACTAGGGCCATGCTCAGTGGAAGAAAGGTAGAGACTACCATGATGAATGAAAAAATGCTAATCAACACCACTAGGGTTTGCCCGCAAGGAGTTCTTTCCCCTTTATTGTGGAATCTAGTGGCGAATGATCTCATTGGAGAATTAAACTCTAGGCAGTACTTTTGCCAAGGATACACAGATGATCTTGTCATAGTAATACTTGCCAAATTTGCTGACAGTGAAGAATATGGCACAAGGTGCATTGGACATTGTGCAAGACTGGTGCAGAAAACAGGATCTGGGGGTTAGTCCTAAGAAGACTGTTGTTGTACCATTCACAAAGAAGCATATCCAACATTCAAGTTGGAATCTAAAGCTTTTCAATGAAGCGCTACCTGTGAAATATTTAGGGGTTACCCTAGATGAGAAACTGACTTGGACCCCTAACATTAGGAATATTTGCTCCAAGGCAAAAGGTACTCTTGTAAGTACCAGGTGAGCTTGTGGCAAAAATTGGGGACTGAGCCCCAAGGGTATGCACTGGATATACTCCACGGTGATTAGACCCAGGATCACCTATGGGGCTG
This sequence comes from Locusta migratoria, assembly GCA_026315105.1. Classification (NCBI taxonomy): domain Eukaryota; kingdom Metazoa; phylum Arthropoda; class Insecta; order Orthoptera; family Acrididae; genus Locusta; species Locusta migratoria. Next base: position 218,751,640 of record CM048750.1, on the reverse strand, counting down.
TTGTGTGGTGGAAGAAGATAGAACAGCAGGTTGCTGCTAAGGAGCTTGGCAGGGGCAGAGACTAGCCTGCTTAGCCATAACAGGCGGAATTAGCAGCACACCAACTGCTGGGATGGAAACCATGCTGGATATGCCCCCATTACACCTTTGGGTCAAGATGGAGGCAGCAGCTGGTGCATACAGACTCAAAACTGGCAACAACTGGAACTCTTTGGGATATCCAGAATCACACACTAAAATAGTGAGTGAGGTAAATATTGGAAAGGTTGGGGAAATGCCAGCTGACTATATTATAACCCTATACTGCTTCAACAAGCCTTTCAATATAACAACTGGAAGTAGGGAGCAGTGGGAGAAAACAGTTTGACACAGTACGGGGGATATTGTCTGGTTCACTGATGGGTCAAAATCAGACCAAGGAGTTGGGGCCGGGGTATATGGGGTGCAGCCAAGACTGGAGGGTGTCATCTATCTAGGGAAACTGGCCTCAATATTCCAGGCCGAAATCACTGCCATCAGGGCATGTGTGGAGGAGAATTTGCATAGGAGCTACAAAGATTGTAGCATCTATATCTATTCAGACAGCCAGGCAGCCCTGAGATCACTGGCAGCTCCTGCAACAAGGTCTAAAATTGTTGCAGAATGTCACAGGGTTCTGGTGGAGCTAGGGGAAAGCAATAGAGTAAACCTATTGTGGGTCCCTGGCCACTCGGGGATCAGTGGTAACGAACATGCCGACAGATTAGCCAGGATGGGGGCAGAGACTCCATTTATTGGACCGGAACCTGTCCTGACAATCATCAAGGCAATGATCAAATTGGAGCTACGCAACTGGCTTAGAAGACAGCACATAGAATATTGGACCAAAGTCTACCAACAAAAACATGGCGAGGTAATGATGTTTTAAAAGAAGCTCTGCAATCCTGGGCCTGAACAGGAGAGAGATTAGACTTGTGGTTGGATTGCTGACAGGCCATGGGAATTTCAAAAAACACCTACATACAATGGGAATAACTGAAGAGGACCCTAAATGTAGGATCTGTGATGACGGTGATGAAACTGCATCACATCTAATCTTCGAATGCATTGCATTGGAGAGTAAAAGGCACAGAACATCTGGGACAACCAGACCCGAAGAAATTGTGTCTAATAAAGAACTGGTAAAGGGACTCCTTCCACTGTTCAAGGGAATTGGTTGGCTTTACTAGATATACAGGGAGCGATACCGCACAATAAACTTAGTTTCGGTGCAGGCATTGGCGGGTTGGACCAAGACTGTTTTGGCTTCCCTGATAAAATCAAATCAAATTCAACCAGCTGTACTGAGCTAATGTAACAATTAGCCAGCCCCTGTAACTTTTTTGTCAAAAAATTTCTTTAATTAAGATAGGCCTAAGAATTTCCCATTTAACTATTGGAAAATTAATGTTCAAGACCACTAACCAATAAATTCAGATGAATGACTACTGTTAAAATAATAGTCAACAGAAACTCAACACCACCACTGATAAGCATAATTTTACGTATTTAAATACTTCAGAGTAGCTTAAAAGAACTTTAGATAAAGGAAAAATTAAAAGATCTAAAGAACAGCAAAGCTACATTTATAGCTTTTGTTTACTTAGACAAAGCTTTTGACAACACTGATTGGAATACTCTCAATGAAATAGGCATGGATACAATTAGGGCGACCAACTTTTATCGAGGGTTTATGGGAGATTACCAAAATCTGACCTCATGATAAGGGAGAATAATGGAGATTTAGTCACCGTAAATTTTAACTGCACAACTATATCCATTTCCTAGTAATGTATGACAATGGGGATGTCAACATAAAAAAATCAGCCGCCCTTTCTTAATTTTACTTATATATCATATTTTGGGGTAGCTCTATCAGCTGAGAGAAAGTTTTTAGAGTGCAATGCCATTAATAATAGACAATAGTTAGTTGTTGAGTAAATTCAAGAACAGTATGCCAAAACCTATTCAAAGAACTGGATATGCTCCACAGTATATTTATTTCTTAACTAAATCTCCTTTCCCACCTAAGACCTAAGTACACACATCAAAAATAGGAATAAAAACAATATACAGAAGACTAGTAAATACTTATCATTTTTAAAGTCCCAGTAGCTATTACAGCTTAAGTCTCAGACAAAGCGCAGTTAAAAAAAATTGATACTTTTTTTTATCGTTTTTTGTCTCGAACATGTCAAGGAGATTAAAGATAAAGGTGAAGCATTGAAATAAAATTTGTGATGCGACCTGGAATCGAACCCGGACCTCCATGCTTACTAGGCAGATGTCTTACCACTAGATCACCGCACCACTAGTCATAGTCTAAGTACGACTTCCCTCCACGTCACAAACTCTAATTCAGCTTCTGTGTTCCAGAAAATATTGCCACAAATGCCATGGAACACATGAAACACAGAAGCTGAATTAGAGTTTGTGATGTGGAGGGAAGTCGTACTTAAACTATTCAGAGGTGCCTTAATCACTAGTGGTGCGGTGGTTTAGTGGTAAGACGTCTGCCTAGTAAGCATGGAGGTCCGGGTTTGATTACCAGCCGCATCACAAAATTTTTATTTATCCTTTAAAATCTGTAGAGTTTAGGTGTAAATGATCATTGGGTTTCTGTTCTTACTTTGTCATAATATTCAAGTAACCAAATGCTTTTATGTATTTTTTACATGATGATGGCGTAACAGCTGAAAACCGGTTAGTAAAAACAATAAACCTGCAGAATCTTACACTTTTATCTCCGCGTTTCAGTCAAAATGAATAAGATATTCTGTCAAGAACTGACGGAACAGTCAAGGTATTCATTTTTGTCAATGTATTAAAAGTGTGTTTCCTTCCAACTTAGTATTGATTCTGTAAACATGAAATGTTTCAATCTTTTGATCACTAAAATACATTATACCGATGTGTTTTAAACGTGTTTATTTTGTTTTCTCGTATGCTCCATAATTAGAAGGATCTTCTCATTTTTTTATTTTTTTTTTTAATCTAGGGAATCAAAAAGGAATTTAAACAAAACTATTTCTTTCTGCCACAACACATTATAGGCTTACACAAAAATAACTAATGAAACACATTTAAACTTCAACACCTCTATAATCCACTTTCAAAAGTTATTATTTCCTTGTGTTGTTGTGGTACAGAAATATTAACGGATGATCGTTACGATGTGAGTGCATCCTTCAATTGCCAGACTTCACCAATAAATAAATAAATATTTCCCTCATAGTCCCAGGCATTCCAAAAGGCTATAGAAGCATGAACAGTAATTGAAAATACACTTTCTTATTAAGAGAAAAGTTTTTGAGATATCTCGATGAGAGAATTTCAACTATCAATATTACCTCACTGGTTTCGTGTTATAGCAGCAATCACCGACTAAATGTATGGGAGAAACAGGTGGACAATAAGGGAGATGGGAGACTTTAAAAAAAAGTGCTAAAATACGGGAGAGTTGGTCACCCTACATACAATACACAGAGCTAAAAGTTATTCTCAAGTCGCACAGCAACCAGATTGTTGTTGTATAGGGCTAGGGTCATGACAGGAAAGTAGCAGTATGGACGTGACTGATGATATTGTAACCTAATACAGAAGTTATTCAATCTGTACATTGAACAAGCAATAAATAAAAGCTGGGCAGGGACATGGAAGAGAAGTGGAACAGAATGGGCAATACCAAAGGTTGCAATACCACTCGTCAGCTTTGACCCATATCATAGGAAGTTTACATACTAAATGGGTAGAAAAAAGAAAAAAAAAAGTGGAATACAACATTCCAAAACACTCATAAAATAAAACTTTCCATTAAGCACGAAGAAACTTTCCTTGATCACAATGTTCTTCCAAGCAGTTGCCATTACGAACGCTCAAAGTTTCAAGACATTACATTTTTTTAATTAAATTGTGGTGCTCAGTAGGTAGATGGGTGAACATAAATTGATCAGTTTGTACTGTAAAAAGTAGTGACACATTAAAAAGAAGAAGGAAAAAAAAAATTGCTACTGCACATACCCCACCTATATCAGAGGTCAAAGTTGATGGTGGCATTCTGTGCTTCAGTTGACTCACAGAATGATATGGGGGTCTTATGGGCTTAAATAAGAACCCAAAATTATTTCTGCTGTGTCTCAAACCATTTAGATTTTACAGTCTGTTGAAGTTTTTGGATTTTAATAATGGTTGTTAGGCAGGGGATACAACAGTGTACCAAGAAATAAACAACAAACCTATATCTTCCTTATTTACCAATGAATGCTGATAATTTTGCGTGTGAGTACATCAATATGTAAAGATTTCAAAAATAACATTAATGCAAACAGTGTAAGACCATACATGTGCAGGAAAAATCCTTAATTGCAGATTTCTATATTTTTCGAACCAAATACAGAGAACTGCACTAAGAACAATATCATCAAAAGGGAAAATAATATTTGAAAAAAACTTTTAAAAAAAATCTTGTTCTAAAAGACATACTCTACCAAACAAGAAAATAAAATTAATGGGTTTTTCACTCCGTCATGGTTTATTAATATACAGATAAAATTAATTAGCAAATGTCTCTTGTTTCCTTACATTGGGTTAAATGTACAATTCCTCATATTTAATAATTTTAATTATAGAATTGAGTATTGGACATATTGAAATACAGAAACAAGATTAATTATGTAATTCTTGAAGATTAATTATGTTTCTTGATTTTAAAGACAAATAATAACTTGGTAAACACGTAGTTAATGACAAGTTTGCAATTTTATTCAAAATTTGTATAATGATCTGTTACTCCGAAGTTTCTGTTTCCAGAAGTGTTTGGACATTTCTCATGTGATCCTGTTGGGTTTAATATTTTTTAATACTGGCTTTGCACAACTGAAGCAGATCATTTGTTGTTGTTATTTGCCTCTCCAGGTGTAGCTGTAGGCTATCCTTTCTAGTTAAGCATTTTACAGTACCCCCTACACCCCCGCATTCTGTTTCATCATGGCTTGTAGCAAACAGTTTCCACTGGGCTTTGAGCTGTGTTTTTCTGGTGCATACACAGATTCATTATATTATATTTATTTTTCTAATGGGCAGCACAGCCATCACTGAAGTAGTGAAAGTTATGTATGGGTAGCTGCCTTTCAAAAATGTAGTTACTGCCGTTTATTTTACCTCACATACCATAAACACATCATGTTGAAGGGCATACGAAATTATACAAAGAGGTAAAATGAATTTTCATTAACTGCATCTCTGCAGTGAATTATGAATAGTGCATGAAAGTGAGGTCCAGTCTCGTATTACAAAAGCATAGTTTTGACTGAAATCCATAGAAACAATAGCCTGGTTTGAGCTGTTGATATCATTGGAATTATGAGGGAACTATGAGGTCATCAGTCCCTTGTTCCAAGCAAAGACTTGACAACAACAGTTGTGCAAAGAAAACTATCACACAACACCAACAAGTGTAACCCACTAGGTGCAGAAAAAATTATATATTAAAAATAGATGAATATTACTCACCAGGCGAAGGACTGTGAAGGTTTTAAGGAAGGGGATAAGGAGCTATTCCAATCCAGGGAAAGACTTACCTTGGGGGAAGAAAAGGAAGGTGCAGAGAGTGACAATGAACACTACAATGATAAAAATCAGTCAGTCATACAGGTATCATCCCTGTGAATTAAATGAAGTGCATTAGGCAGACAGAAGAACTGCCGCAAAACAGCTAAAAGAGGGCAGTCCACCAGGATGTGTCAGGAGGATGCCACAGTAACACTTGAGTGGGTCTTCACGATGGAGATGATGGCCATGTGTTACCCACATACGGCCAATATGCAAGTGACAGAAACCCTACTAGAGGGCCTAAGGGAGGTGTTGCATGTGCCCACAGAATGCTTGATCGCACAGAGCTTTTCAGTGTGCTTGAGGTAGACCATTCTGCATTCCAAGTGACAAAGATCTGATAGAGCAACTACAATCAGATGTCCCTTTCCAAGATACCAATATCCAGAGACTGGAAGTGGTGACCAACTTCGCCAGATGATCAACATGCTATTGCCCAGGGTACTAACGTGTCTCAGGGTCCAAACAAAGGCTACCAAACATCCAGACTTAATCAGTGTAAAGATGGAGTTGTGACTTGATTGCAGGGAAGGACGCGGAGAAAAACATTGGTTGACAGTTCGTAGGCCATTCGTGGAGCTGCTACAGATGACATACGTCTTCTTGGGGCTTACTTGGAGATGTTCAAGAGCACAAGATATTGTTATTAGCTCTGCAGTGAAAACTGCTAAGCTAGGAGACAGGAAGAATTGTTCAAGGTGGTTGCCGCGAACATACGCATACCCAACTCAGCCATCTACCAAGGAGCAATCAGTATAGACCACTTCTGAATCACAGAACATATCGAGAATGGCCAGGAACCAGCGACGGAGAGTTACTGGTGACACTGATGCCTTTGAATTGCAGGACAATTGCAAGTGGAAGTGAAAGCAGGGGAGATATGTTAAAAGCTCTTTGTACTTCTCTCTAATAGCAGTCTCCGTCCCCCTTCCGAATGGATGGTTTGAATTTGAAAGGAACTAAAGGACAACTGTTATCAGTCCCTACCCCCCTCTCCCACCCCCACTCCTCATGTATCAACAAAATGGCATTTTGATATATGGAACATGTGCAGACTAAGTGTGTATCACTTGCACCAGCACTTAGGCATCAGAGAACAAAATTTTGAAGGAGAGAGAGAGGGGGAAAAAAAAAGAGACCAATTTTTAAGACTCTGGATACTGCATTTTAAAAACGGATTAGAACTCACAAAGATTACATAAAATCAATTGTGTGTGTAGTAGTAGATGTTTTTTTATTTTTATTTTTTTTTATTTTATTTTTTTATTTTTCCCCTCTCTCTCTCTCTCTCTATACCCACTACATCATTCCATGGTCACCATTCAGATAAAACACTATCACTAAATCTGTAGTTTCAGCAACCAAAATATTTCAACGTCTGTGGTAAGGTACTGTTGAAAACCCCTTCTCCTTCCCTTTCAACAGTTTTTGGGCTTTACGAACAAAGTAACCACATATATTAAATGTCTCTTATTTTTCCCATAGACCAATTTAATGTCATCATCTGAATCTGTTTGTTTTATGATAAAGTGTTAATTAAATCAATGAGCTTGTCCATATCCTAAGATTTTTTTGTTCGTTCTTATTTCCAAGCCATTCTTTTCTTCTGCCAAGTCAACAGAGAGCAATTTAATTTTTCTTTTTATTTATTTATTTTTTATTTTCAGGTACGCTTTTCAATTTTTCTTTGCCATAGGAGGATCTGCTATATTCACAAAGGACATGCAGTTTCATAGGGGAACATTGAATTTCACTGAATGAAGTATTAAGTTTATCAGTGACAATACTTTGTTGTAATTGGAATACTTCATGAGGCTCTAAACTGACATCCTCTACCTCATCTTCAACATCACTTTCATACTCCCCCCCCCCCCCCCAATTTAAAGTAGTTGCTTCCTGCAAACTATACACAATTCTTCTCCTGCTTTCACTTTGTAGGCCTTTGATACACATTTTCTACTTTGTTTTAGAGTTACAATTCAATGTGTTTTCTTAATTGATGATATACGTTAATTGAAAGGGTCACAACAAATCTTTTGTAAAAACTGATAATAATTCAGAAACATACATTGATGGGGAAGACAAATACTTTTGCAGCTGTCACCTGACCATTCTCAATTTAAAGAGAATTAAAATAGTTTCATACAGGTCTTCAATAGATGCATCACTGGTTGACATAATGTAATAAATTACAATCAATGTTGGTAACTTGACCAACACTGGATTTTTTTGCTATACTAAACAGAAAATATATATAAATTTAGCGCCCCAATCAATCAGAATTATTACAGCCATTACTGGAGTCCAGAGGCTGAGCACAACTATCAGACATACTTCTCTTTCAGCTTAGATATCATTTTCAATTTATCTGAAACTGAAGTATTACTAACTAAAATAGTAGTTTTGTAAATATATGTATATAATATGAAGGGATGTTTTCAGTAATCAGCAGAGTACAGAAATAAGACAACATTTAAGATGCTGTGTATTTCTCTAAAATTACAACATTGGTGGTTTCAGAACTGTTGCAGAAAGAAACAGTGGTAATTAGAAAGAATGCTTGCAAGCAATATATATTGAAGTAGGGAGACATATCGATTTTGTACATTACAAGAATATGAAAAAAATATTAAAGTATTTTTGTCTATCAGAATAGACATCTACAGTCCAGCTTGTCAAAAGTACTTTCCCTTTTCCTATGAATATCTTATATCAGGCTGTAATATACAATACACCTCAGAGATGTCTATTCCGACTGACAAAAGTACTTTACTATTTTTAAAGAACATGCCACAATTTTAAAGGATGTTGTTAGGCAGGAAACTAAGAGTACAGCTTCGATGCTCACATGTTTGATATCTAGTTAAGAAACAGTGGCAACTTCGATTAGGGTGACCAACTTTTGATCACAGGTTTAAGGGAGATGACCAGAATCTAATCTTGATTATAAGGGAGAATAAGGGAGACTTAGTCACAGTAAATTTCTGATGCACTACTATACGTAATCCTTGGAATCAATGAGAAATTTTTACTCGTGTATTATATTTTGAGGTAACTCTACAACTAGAGAAAACAATTTTAAGAGTGCAATGGCATTAAGGCATTAATAAGATTTGTTGGGAAGTAAATTCAAGAATGGCATGCTAAAACGTATACTAACTGCTGCTCCACACTATATTTATTCCTTCACTAGGTCTCCTTTGCCATCTAAGATCTCAGTACACATCAGTACTAGGAATAATCTACAGAAGACTCCACTTATGTAAGTAAAATGGGCTCAATTATTCAGAAAGTCATATTTAAGCTAAGTTTCCAGTAGCCATTAAGAGCTTAAGTTTCAGACAAAACACCATTTAAAAAATTGAGAGATGACTCATCGAATAGAAACTATATCTTTAGGTGTAAATAACTATTGGATTTCTATTTTTTCTTGATTACAACCGTCAAGTCATTAAGTACTATAATGTACGATCAATGTCTTAAAAGTGCCACTTTGTTTTTTCTTCTGGTTTCATATTAATTCTGTAAATATGAAAGGTTTCAATTTTTTTTGTCATTCTTACATATACTTGCTGAGTAAAGTTCACTGAAATATGTTTTATACTATATTGTGTTGTGTCAATCTGTTCATAAATAACTAATGAAACGCTTCTGTATAAACTTCGTCACCATAATCCGATTTCGTGTCATTACTTCTATACATTGCTATGTATAAAAACATTAACTAGTGCTTAATATTATAGAAGGAGACCTTCCAGGTAGGAAAATGGTATAAAATAAAGATTTTTGACTTACCTAAAGTACAGGCTGGTCGATAGGAACACTAAACACACACAAAAGCCTGTCAACCCAAAGTTTGGTATAGATTCATTGACGACATCTTTATGATTTGGACTCACAGTGAAGAAGAACTCCAGAATTTCCTCTTCAACCTCAACTCCTTTGGTCCCATCAAATTCACCTGGTCCTATTCCAAATCCCATGCCACTTTCCTTGATGTCGACCTCCATCTGTCCAACGGCCAACTTCACACATCCGTACACATCAAACCAACCAACAAACAACAGTACCTACACTATGACAGCTGCCATCCATTCCATATCAAACGTTCCCTTCCCTACAGCTTAGGTCTTCGTGGCAAACGAGTCTGCTCCAGTCCCGAATCCCTGAACCAGTACACCAACAACCTAATATCAGCTTTCACATCCCGCGGCTATCCTCCTGATCTGGTACAGAAACAAATTTCCAGAGCCACTTCCTCATCCCCCAAATTCAGAACCTTCCACAGAAGAACCCCAGAAGTGCCCCTCTTGTCACCGGATACTTTCCGGGACTGGAGCGGACTCTGAATGTGGCTCTCCAGCAAGGATACGACTTCCTTAAATCCTGCCCCGAAATGAGATCCATCCTTCATGACATCCTTCCCACTCCACCAAGAGTGTCTTTCCGCCGCCCACCTAACCTCCGTAACCTCCTAGTCCATCCATATGAAATCCCCAAACCACCTTCCCTACCCTCTGGCTCCTACCCTTGTAACCGCCCCCGTTGTAAAACCTGCCCTATGCACCCTTCCACCACCACTTACTCCAGTCCCGTAACCCGGAGGGTGTACACGATCAAGGGCAGAGCCACTTGCGATAGCACCCACGTGATTTACCAACTGACATGCCTGCACTGTGAAGCGTTCTATGTGGGAATGACCAGCAACAAACTGTCCATTCGCATGAACGGTCACAGGCAGACAGTTTTTGTTGGTAATGAGGATCACCCTGTGGCTAAACATGCCTTGGTGCACGGCCAGCACATCTTGGCACAGTGTTACACCGTCCGGGTTATCTGGATACTTCCCACCAACACCAATCTTTCAGAACTCCGGAGATGGGAACTTGCCCTTCAACACATTCTCTCTTCCCGTTGCCCGCCTGGTCTCAACCTCCGCTAAATTCTAATTCCCGCCCGCCATCTTTAACATCTTTGCCTCGGTTCTGTGGACAGAGCCTCTGCCTGAAGTGGCATCTCTGTCCAACTTCTTTGGTTTCTACAAATGTCTGCCTAAGTGTGTTTGGATGTGGATATGTGTGAGTGTGTGTGTATTTGTTTACCTTCCTTTTTGTCCCCTAAGGTAAGTCCTTCCACTCCTGGGATTGGAATGGCTCCTTTTCCACTTCCTTAAAACCCATATCCTTCCCTTTCTCCTCTCCTTCCTCCCTCTTTTTCCCGAAGAAGCCACCACTGGTGGCGAAAGCTCGAGTGTTTTTGTGTGTGTTTAGTGTTCCTATCGACCAGCCTGTACTTTAGGTAAGTCAAAAATCTTTATTTTATACCATTTAACTAGTGATTAGTATGACACGAGCGCATCGTTGAATTGGAAGTATTGACCAAGGAACAAACATTTTCCTCACAGCACCATGCATTGCAAAGGCTGTATAAGCACAAACAGTAATAGAGAATAGTATTATAAAAAAAAGTTTTCAAGATTTCTCGATGAGAAATTATCGATAGAACCTTACGGGTTTCGGGTTATAACAGCCATCACTGATGAAATACAGGAGAAATATGTGGACAGTAAGGGAGACGGAAGAATTTGAAAATAATTGCTGAAGTACGGGAGAGATGGTTGCCCTACCTTCGATATATGTCACTTGCAAGCATTCTTGCAAATTACTGAAAGAATTAACCAACAGTTCAAAGTCACACATTAACGGCTATTCGTGGATGTTAAGCAAAGTATTTAATCTTGTTTTTAATACACATTACTTTTACTTTCCAAGCAAAAGGGATGTAATCAAAGAAAATAAAATGTAAGTTCAAAACACTGAAATAAACACATGAAATTTTACATTTACTGTTAAGTAACAAATCATGTAGGAGTGGAAAGCCCATTAATATTAATTTATCATTAGGTAGAGTACATCTTTTAGAAGAAGTTTTATCCGAATATCCTTTTCCATTTCGATGATATTACACTTAATGTGGATCTCCATAATCATCTTAATAGAATTTGAAAACTCTATTTTTTTTTTCTTTCCATATGTAATGGCAGAATGTTTTAATTTACTTTTCTCTGAACTTTTTATAGTACATTGATGCACACACAACATTATTTTTATCAATATTTGTTGGTAAATATCTGTGCGCCTCGGTTGCACAGTGGTAGAGTGCCAGACTACAAATCCAAAGGTCGCGGGTTCGATCCCCACCAGATCCTAGGATTTTTATCTGTCACTTTCTACTTCTTTCACCTCTGGCAGTAACGTTTATGTGAAAAATACCAAGTAGCACCATGGTTCGGAACCCACATTAAACTGTAGGTCCCCCTATAACTGGCTGGGTAAGTCAGTTCGAAGGTCGGAGGAAGGCTACGGCATACCATCTTCAAACAGGACCATGCCTAGTAAAGCACTGTGGTGTTCAAACCAATCTTCGGATTGTTGACTGCTTTACCTTTTTTTTTTTACAGGAGATATAAAGTGTATTGTATTTTTGAGCATACTGTATTTCCTCTGCCCATCAACCAAAAGTTACAATATTAAATTAAAAAAAAAATTTAACATTTGGTTAATGACGGAAATTCTACACAGAGATGATAAATTATTTTTCAAAAGAGATAGATTGGCTGGCCAGTACTTACCTTTGTGCTGTATCACTGATAGTCACACAAATAAAGGTAAAATGACAAAAAAGATGTTCATGATCTAGGTCGCGAATTACCTTCCCCTTCCATTCCCATCCCTTTTTTCTTCCCTTCTCTCCTACCTGAAGAAGGAACTCTGTTCCGGAAGCTTGTTCTTTTTCATCCTTTTCTTTCTTTCTTTTCTTTTTTTAATTATTGTGTGACTATCAGTGGTACAGCACAAAGGTAAGTACTGGCCGGCCAATTATCTCTTTTGAAAAAAAAGTAAATAAATAAAATAAAATAAAAACTTTAATAGTTTGTCAAATCTAAATGGTTTGGGAAACATCCGAAATATTTTGGTTCCCTATTGAATTTATAAAAGGAACTAATATGCTAAGTTATAGCGAAATCTAAGACCAAGGGTGTCAAATCTATCTATCTCCTTTTTTATGACCCACGTAATTTTACTTGCCGTCTTGGCAGCATAGTGTACTGATGCTGGCAACAACCTTTGAAAACTCAATCACATAGAATGAGAGGGAGTAATTCTTTTATTGACTGAAATAAATGATTAATGTTGTTCTGGCTCTTTGGGGCACACATTCTTGTAGGTACCCTTGTCCAGTTAGTAAATTAATTACCCTTGTAAACTGAACATTTAGTTGCCAACATTAGCACACTACTATTCCAAGATGAAAAGTAAAATTTAACCCACAGATGGATAGTGTGTTGAAAATAGATAGTGACTGAATATCAAGAAAAGTTAAAAGAGGGTAGTTAAAAGAAGTCAAATTAAATCAGGCATTGCTGAGACAATCAGATTACGAAATGTGATACTTAAAAGTGATAACAGAGTAAATTACTTTGTGTAATAGAGTTTATATGAAATGGAAACAAGCGACAGAAAAAAAGCATTTCTGATTAAGATATACCTATTAACATTGATCATAAATTTAAATATTGGGAAGTCCTATCTGAAGCTACCAGTCTGCAACATAACTGCACAGAAAATAAATGTGGACAGTAAGCAGTTCCTAAAAAATAGAAACTTGTGAAATGCAATGGTACAAAATACCACTCACGATTAGCTGAGTAAATCAAATAACTAATCAAGAGATGCTTGATCAGTGAATAAATAAATCTGTGAGATAGATAAGATTAGACGTATTTTTCGTTCCAGAAGATCCAAACTGAAGAGATCCTCATGGATGCAGAACATGTCAGAACAAAATTCACAATAAATATGTACTTACAAAATGAGAGCATATGTGTTATGTTATGTTATTGTCATTCTGGATGTGGAATTGGTCATAAAAATTATCTTAAATATATTTAAATATATTTTAAATATATATTACTCCCTCTCATTCTATGTGATTGAGTTTTCAAAGGTTGTTGCCAGCATCAGTACACTATGCTGCCAAGACGGCAAGTAAAATTACGTGGGTCATAAAAAAGGAGATAGATAGATTTGACACCCTTGGTCTTAGATTTCGCTATAACTTAGCATATTAGTTCCTCTTATAAATTCAATAGGGAACCAAAATATTTCTGATGTTTCCCAAACCATTTAGATTTGACAAACTATTAAAGTTTTTATTTTATTTTATTTATTTACTTTTTTTTCAAAAGAGATAATTGGCCGGCCAGTACTTACCTTTGTGCTGTACCACTGATAGTCACACAATAATTAAAAAAAGAAAAGAAAGAAAGAAAAGGACGAAAAAGAACAAGCTTCCGGAACAGAGTTCCTTCTTCAGGTAGGAGAGAAGGGAAGAAAAAAGTGATGGGAAACGGAAGGGGAAGGTAATTCGCGACCTAGGTCATGAACATGATGAAAACACCATCCTCATGACCTAATGACCTAGGTCATGAATTACCTTTCCCTTCCATTCCTAGCCCTTTTTTCTTCCCTTCTCTCCTACCCAAAGAAGGCACTCTGTTCTGAAAGCTTGTTCTTTTTTGTCATTTTACCTTTATTTTTGTGACTATCATTGTACAGCACAAAGGTACGTACTGGCCAGCCAATCTATCTCTTTTAAAAAATAATTTATCATCTCTGTGTAAAATTTCTGTCATTAATCAAATGTTAAATTTTTTTAAATTTAATACCGTAACTTTTGGTTGTTGGGCAGAGGAAATACACTATGCTCAAAAATACAATACACTTTATATCTCCCATATTTACCAACAAATATTGATAAAAATAATGTTATGTGTGCATCAATGTACTATAAAAAGTTCAGAGAAAAGTAAATTAAAACATTCTGCCATTAAATATGTAAAGAAGTTCTATAAGCCTAACATACTTCTTTGTTATTCCATATTCCAAAAGAATTCTATACAATTTTGTTCACAATACAGAATCATAGGCTTTTGTAAAATCTATGGAAAGATTATGAACCGGTTTATTACATTCCCACTTCCTCTCCATAATTTGACACATGGTAAATATTTGGTCTGTAGTAGGTCTGTTACTCTGAAAGCTTGCTTGATAATCCCCCAGAATTTCATCTGCATATGGTGTAAGCCTGCTTAGCAGAATATTCGAGAAAATTCTGAAGTATACTGGTAATAGCAATATTCCTCTATAATTAGCACATATCATTTGGTCACCCTTCTTTAAAAAAAATGAGATCAAAATTGATTTCTGCCACTCTTTAGGTATCATCTCTGAGTTCCATACTTTAGTTTTTACTTTGTGAATTACTTCTGCCAATTTGTGTCCCCAATTTTATCTAATTCTGTAGTTATGCAATGTGCTCCTGGTACTTTACGGTTTTTCAATTTCTTGATTCATCTCTTTCTTCCTTTAGCATTGGCTCAAGTATCTGCGATTCTGCTGTATGTATTTCATGTGTCTGCTCATTTCCTGCTTCCTCGTGAACACTTAATAGTTTCTCAAACTACACCTTTCATTTACTTAATATAGCACTGGTTCTGTCAGTATGCCCCCACCATCCCCTCAAAGAGTATTTGTCCTAACCTGAAACCCCTTCCTGTAACTATTTATGTCTAGGTAGAGTTCCCTAATATTTTTTGTTTGACTGTTAGTTTCCGTTTCTTTAATCCCTCTTTGTTGCCTGTAACCTATGACCAATTTCCTTTCTCATATTGATGAACTTGTCTCCTTTACTGTCTCCCATTCTATCCCATACTAATTTCTTGCATTCCTCATCAAATCAAGGTTCCCTCCTATTCTTCTTAACTGTACCTATTTCAGTCCTCACTGCCTCTTTGATATTATTCCTAACAGTGATCCACTGTTTATTTACATCCTTGTCCTAGTTTTGTGTGTGCTAAGAGCATCAAAGATATTTGAAATTTCTATCATGTACCTCCTCCTAAAGTTTTCATCATTTAGCTTGTCAGTGTCGAATCTAATGATTTCTGTATTGTGATATCTAGATGGGTGAACTTTCACAACTATGAGAAAATGATCAGAATTGCAATCTGCCCCCCTAACATTTTCTACACTAGTGTGTCATCTCCAATCCACAATAACATGATCAATTTGGTTTCAGATGTGTCCATCTGGGGAGACCCAAGTTGGTTTATGACTGGCTTTCATTTGAAATATGTGCTCTTAAATACCAAGCAAAATTAACCACCCTTGTGCCATTATCATTCGAAATGTTAATGCAAACTTTCTTTCCCAGGTATAGGCCGGAATACTTCCTCCTTCCTTATCTTCGCATTAAAATCACCTATGATTAATTTCATATTGAACAAAGAAAACTCATCCCACAGTTGATCTACTTCTTCATAAAAGCAGTCTTTAACAATGTCTTCACTGTCCTCAGTCAGTGCGTGCACATTACTACTAATCTATTCCACCTGCCGGACAACACTATAGCTGATAGCCTGTCACTAATAAACCTTATATCTCTGTGGGAAGCATTTTTCTCTGTACTGCAAAACCTGTTCCAAACCTGTGTGCATCAGCACTTCCATAGAAAAAAATCGCACTGACGTGTTTTACGGCCCACTTTAGATTTGTAGTTTTATAAGTTTTTGCAAACATTTTGGACCAAAATAATAATGTAAACAATAAAACATTAATTAACAAGAGTGTCTGAAAACCTTTTAGGAAAAAACATTTTTAGGTAGTGGCGGGTTTTGAACCACTAACCTAGAGCGTCACAGTACAACGCATTTCCCACTACGCTATGGCCAACTCGTAGAAGTTGCGTTCTTTAATTTCATACTATTGATGGCCGTTGTTAACAGATGCTAATATGGCATTTGTAGACACTAGATTATCATTTATCGTATGAAGAATGATGTGTTTTTGTTAATTCTTCAATGTGCCATTTCTTTGAAAATCATCAAATACGCAATGCAAGATGACTTATGCCAGAGAGAGTTCCGGGCGAGGAATGTCACGTGACATCTGCAAACTGCTGGTTTTCGTTAATTCAGTGGAGGGTGTCAAAACTCTGTTATTTTTGCAAATATATCTAGAACGATAAGAGATATGAAACAATAAAAAAAAACATAAGGGAACAAAGCTGTAGAGAATCTTCTCCTCTACAAATTCAATTATTCAATATTCGAGTTAGATGAACGGTTTATTTGCAATTAAAATTGCATTACAAATGGCTTTTTTTGGTGTTACTAACGTATTTTTTGTGCGAACTATTTGAAAAAGCCAAGTTCCGGTCTCTGGTGACCAACAATTATGTCTGTAAAATTTGGTGCTGATCGGTAGAACGGTTCACCTAAAAAGTAGGAATACATTACAGACAGACAGACATCGTCAAATCACCGTTATTTTTGCAAATATCTCGGCAATGATGCAAGATATGAAAAAAACGTATGAGAATGAAGACATAGAGAATTTTCCCCTCTACCAATTAGGTTATTCAATTTTCATTTCAGATGAACGGTTTGATTGCAATTACAGTTATATTACAAACGGCTATTTTTGGTATTATTATCGTATTTTTTGGCCAGAAATTTTGAAAAAGGGAGGTTCTGGTCTCTGTCGGCCTACAATTATGTCCGTAAAATTTGGTGTTGTTCGGTTGAATGGTTCGTCTTAAAAATGGGGAAGACGTTACGGACAGACAGACAGATGGACAGACATACATCTCAAAATCGCCGTTATTTTTGCAAATATCTCTGAAACGATATGAGATATGAAAAAAACATAAGAGAGCAAAGTTGTAGAGAATTTTCTCCTTAACAAATTCGGTTATTCAATTTTCGCGTCAGGCGAATGATTAAGTCGTTATTTTTATTTGCATTTCAAGCTGTCAAAAGACGATTGCAAAGGCCGACTTTTAGTGTTACTACCGTAACCTAAAGTGTGCCGAAATGTATAGTTACCCCTATTTATGCCATGTTTCGCCTGCCACAGAGTTTCTTGAATAGTTGTAAAGTCCACATTGTATCTGGTCAATTCATCTATTAATGTTTGGAACATTCCTGGCCTGTCCAAACTTTTAACAGTCCATGTTCCCAACTTGAAAGTTCCTTTCGTCCTGAATCTCTACAAAGTAGGTTCTGCCTGAAGATCTGAATGGGAACCTAGTTTACCTCCAGAATATATTACCTCAAAGGGAGCCATGACCCTTAATGTTGCTGATTCTTGATGGATAGATTTGACAGTACAAGAAGGAAAAACAGGGATAGTTCATCACGCCATCACCTGCTCCCCACCAGCTGTACTCGCAGCTACCCTGTATATCTGAAGGCCGTATCCCCTATCCGCAACATGGTGATGCACTGTGTCGTGGTGGTAGGAGCCTACAAAACAGTAAAGGTT
Source organism: Locusta migratoria (assembly GCA_026315105.1). Taxonomy (NCBI): domain Eukaryota; kingdom Metazoa; phylum Arthropoda; class Insecta; order Orthoptera; family Acrididae; genus Locusta; species Locusta migratoria. Next base: position 218,733,626 of record CM048750.1, on the reverse strand, counting down.
ATTGGTATATACAAGAAAAGCAGGGGCCTTAAGCTGGAACCTTGGGAGACCCCACATGTAGTTAGTTCCCAATTGGATGATGCCTGATAGTTCAGTATAAGTCTCTTTGACACCCTTTGTTTCCTTTTAGAGATATACTATTTGAACCATTCTGCAGCATTTCTTGTTACACTGTAAAATACTAATTTGCTGAAAAGGCAATGCCTTTGACAGATCACAAAATATACCAGTGGCCTGTCATTTATTGTCTAGTGCAGCTCGATAGCACAGTGGTAGAATGCCAGACTACAAATCGAAAGGTCACCAGTTCTATATCTGCCATGTCCTAGGATTTTTATCTGTCACTTTCCACTTCTTTCACCTCTGGCAGTGTTGCTAATGTGAAAAATATCGAGTAGCACCGTGGTTCGGAACCCACGTTAAACTGTAGGTCCCCTTTAACTGGCTGGGTAAGTCAGTTCGAAGGTCGGAGGAAGGCAACGGCATACCACCTCCAAATAGGACCATGCCTAGTAAAGCACTGTGGTGTTCAAACCAATCTATGGATTGTTGACTGCTTTACCTTACCTTTAAATGCAGGCAAAAGTGAAAGTGGATGGAAATTTGATGGAATTTCTTTATCTCATATCTGTTCCATTACCTAATTTTGCATTTCAAACAGAGTTACAATCAATCAAACATATAGCATCTAGTAATGGCTATAGTCCTGCCCTGTTTGACAGTATACTGAATAACAAGACAATGAGAAAAATTACAGCACTTTTGTATGCTGGCCAGCAATAACAAGTCAGTAGCCAAAAAAACTAGTGCGTCATCCCAAAAAATGTTCAAATGTTTGTTAAACTTAAGGGACTTAACTACGGGGTCATCAGTCCCTAAACTTACAAACTACTTATGAACTACCTCGGTCACCGTGGCTGGCTGTGTCATTCCTTATTTAGGCAAAATTTCAGATCACATTAGTAAAAAGTTAAAATCTCAAAATTACAGACCTGCATTTCACAACGCAAACAACATTTCATAGTAGTTATTCAATAGTAAAGACAAAATTCAACACCTTACATATAGTGGTGTGTACAAGATCATGTGCAAACATTGTGGTAAAGTGTATGTTGGTCAGTCTGGCAGGGCTGTAGCTACTAGATTATCAGAACACAAGAGAAGCTGAAGGTTAAAAAGATAGATTTAACATTTGCTGAACATCTGCTCAGAGAAAACCATTATTACAATGTATACTGTGAAATCCTACACTCCCCGAAGAAAAGCAGAAAGATGACACTACTGGGAAATCAATAAACATTTGCCTCAGAATGCCAGTTTAGTATTAAACAATCAAATCCAGTTCCCCTTTACACCTCTACTGAAATAAGTTGAAATCTCCAACAAAAATAATCATGTCAGTTTTGATCCTTTCAATATCATATGTTTATATAAATGTTAGTAACTCTCATAAAAATGTTGTAATGTCCTTTCTTGTGAACTAGTCAATTTTCTGTGATAACATCTTTGAAAACATGTATACTACAGTCATTTGGCACCTGATGATGGCCTGAGAAGCCAAATGCCGATTTGTGACAAATAAATAAGTTTTGCAGAACATCAGGAAGTTGTTCCTTTTTTATATTACCATATTCTGTCAAGCACCGACGGAAAATTCAATTAATTTCTTTATCTCCTTTCTTATATAATGGTTTAACTTCGGCATAATTCAACCATTCACAAAATGTTCCACTGATAAAAGACTGGTCACACAAGTCACTTAAAATATCACTAAACTCAGAGGCACACTGTTTAATCAAATGTGTTAATATATTATCATAAAAACCGGAATTTGATTTTGAGGATTTTATGGTGGACATTCCTTCTAGTGTTGTTGTGAGTGTTATAAGCCCTATTGATATCAATGTAGTTATTTGTAGTGACAGGTGTGCAGCAGTTACTTACACTAATAACCCCATCTTTTCGGAAATAGTTAAGAAATTATTATTGAAAATTGCAGCAACACTGCATACACATGTTAGCTCTGTTTCATCTACTCTCTCATCTTCATCTCTGGTTCTAAAAGTTTTCTCCTTCACTATATCCCATGTTGTTGTTGTTGTGGTCTTCAGTCCAGAGACTGGTTTGATGCAGCTCTCCACCCTACTCTATCCTGAGCAAGCCTTTTCATCTCCTCATAAGAACGACAACCCACATCCACTTGAATCTGCTTACTATACGCGTCTCTTGGCCTCCCTCTGCGGTTTTTACCCCACACACTTCCCTCCAAAGCTAAATTCACAATTCCTTGATGTCTAAGAATGTGTCCTACCAATCTATCCCTTCTTTTAGTCAAGGTATGCCAGAAATTTCTTCTCTCCCCAATTCGGTTCAGTACCTCCTCATTAGTTACGCGATCCACCCACCTAATCTTCAGCATTCTTCTGTAGCACCACATTTCAAAAGCCTCTATCCTCTTCCTGTCCGCACTGCTTATTGTCCATGTTTCACTCCCATACAAGGCAACACTCCATACAAATGCCTTCAGAAAGGACTTCCTTAGGCTTAAATCAATATTCGATGTTAACAAATTTCTCTTTTTCAAAAACGCCTTTCTACCAATTGCCATTCTGCATTTTATATCATCTGTACTGCGACCATCATTTGTTATTTTACTGCCCAAGTAACAAAACTCATCTACCTCCTTTATTGTTTCGTTACCTAATCTAATTCCTTCAGCATCACCTGATTTTCTTACACTGCACTCCATTACCCTAGTTTTACTCTTGTTAATGTTCATCTTATATGCACCTTTCAGCACACTGTCCATTCCGTTCAATTGCTCTTCCAGGTCCTTTGCTGTATCTGACAGAATTACTATGTCGTCGGCAAAACGCAATGTTTTTAATTCTTCACCCTGAACTTTAATTCCTTCTCCATATTTCTCCTTGCTTTCCTTTATAGCTTGCTCAATGTACAAATTGAACAACATTGGGGAAAGGCTACAACCCTGTCTTACTCCCTTTCCAACCACTGCATCCCTTTCATGCCCTTCAACTCTGACGACCTCTGTCTGGTTGTTGTACAAGTTGTAAATAACCTTACGTTCCCTATATTTTACTCCTGCTTGCTTCAGAACTTGAAAGAGTTTATTCCAATCAACATTGTCGAAAGCCTTCTCCAAATCTACAAACGCTAGAAATGTTGGTTTGCCTTTTCTTAATCTATCTTCTAGGATAAGCCGTAAAGTGAGTATTGCCTCCCGTGTCCCTACATTTCTCCTGAAACCAAACTGATCTTCCCCGAGATCGGCTTCTACCAGCTTTTCCATCCTTCTGTATATAATTCGTGTTAATATTTTGCAACCATGACTTATTAAACTGATGGTTCTGTAGTTTTCACACCTGTCTGCACCCGCTTTCTTTGGAATGGGGATTATAACATTTTTCTTAAAGTCTGAGGGTACTTCACCTGTCTCATACATCTTACACACAATGTGAAACAATTTTGTCATGGCTGGTTCTCCCAGAGACTTCAGTAGCTCTGACGGGATATCATCTACTCCAGGGGCCTTGTTACGACTTAGATCTTTCAGTGCTCTGTCAAATTCATCTCTCAGTATAGTATCTCCTATTTCATCATCATCTACATACTCTTCCCTTCCTACAATAGTGTCTCGAAGTTCATTTCCTTTGTAGAGCCGCTCTATATACTCTTTCCACCTTTCAGCTTTCCCTTCTTTGCTGAGAACTGGTTTTCCATCAGTGTCCTTGATATTCATAGAGCTGTTTTTCTTATAGCCGAATGTTTCTTTTATTTTCCGGTAGGCTGTATCTATTTTTCCCCTATTTATACATTCTTCTACATCTTTGCATTTGCCTTCTAGCCATTCCTGCTTAGCCATTTTGCACTTCCTGTCAATCTCATTTCTTAGTCGTCTGTACTCCATTTTGCCTGTTTCATTTACTGCATTTTTATACTTTCTCCTTTCATCGATTAAATTTAGTATCTCCTGTGATATCCAAGGATTTTTTGTAGGTCCTGCCTTCCTACCTATTTTGTCCTCTGCTGCCTTCAGTATTTCATCTCTCAATTTTACCCATTCCTCCTCAACGGTTTTATTTTCCCCTGTTTCTGTCAATTGTTGCCTGAAGCTCCCTCTGAAATTCTTAAGAACTTCAGGTTCCTTCAATTTATCTAGGTCCCATCTCCTTATTTTCCTACCTTTCTGTAGTTTCTTCAGTTTCAGCCTACAGTTCATAACCAACAAGTTATGGTCAGAGTCTATGTCTGCCCCTGGGTATGTCCTACACTTCAAAACCTGGTTCCGAAATCTATGTCTTACCATTATAAAATCTATCTGGTATCTCCCGGTGTCTCCTGGTCTCTTCCACGTATACAACCTTCTTTTGTGATTCTTAAACCAGGTGTTTGTTATAACTAAATTATGTTCCGTGCAAAATTCTACCAGGCGGCTTCCTCTTTCATTCCTTTTGCCCAGACCATATTCACCCACTATCTTCCCTTCCCTTCCTTGTCCTACTACCGAATTCCAGTCTCCCATAACAATTAAGTTTTCCTCTCCCTTTATTGTCTGAGTAATTTCCTTTAGCTCCTCATATATTTCTTCGATCTCCTCATCATCGGCAGAGCTAGTTGGCATATAAACCTGTACTACTGTTGTCGGTGTTGGCTTCGTATCTATCTTGACAATGATAATGCGATCGCTGTGCTGGTCATAGTAGTTTACTCGCATTCCTATTTTCTTATTCATTATCAATCCTACTCCTGTGATACCCCCAACTGATTTTGTATTTATAATCCTGTACTCACCTGACCAGAAATCCTGTTCATCCTGCCACCGAACTTCACTAATCCCCACTATATCTAACTTCAACCTATCCATTTCCCTTTTTAAATTTTCTAATTTTCCTACTCGATTAAGGGATCTAACATTCCACGCTCCGACCCGTAGAATGCCAGTATTGTCTTTCCTGATGACAACATCCTCCTGAGCAGTCCCCGCCCGGAGATCCGAATGGGGGACTATTTTACCTCCGGAATATTTTACCCGAGAGGATGCCATCATCATATGTTCATACAGTAGAGCTGCATGTCCTCGGGAAAAATAACGGCTGTAGTTTCCCCTTGCTTTCAGCCGTTCGCAGTAGCTGTGTGGCAAAGCCACATTAGCTGATGTTACAAGGCCAGCTCAGTCAATCATCCAGACTGTTGCCCCTGTAACTACTGAAAAGGCTGCTGCCCCTCTTCAGGAACCACACGTTTGTCTGGCCTCTCCACAGATACCCCTCCGCTGTGGTTGCACCTACGGTACGGCTATCTGTATCGTTGAGGCACGCAAGCCACCCCATCTCGGCAATGTCTGTGGTTCGTGGGAGTGGCTATATCCCATATTGTCTTTATTTTGTCCTTTGATGTGACTATCCTATTCTGATACTGTGATTGCTTTGATGTCCATCTTAGGGTCATTCCATGAAAACTGAGCCTCACACACTATTTTATAAATTATACAGAAACAGCATATCTTTTATATCAAATTAAAGCTAAAACATGTAATTATTTCTGCCTATAATCTTTTTTGTTTAAGTTTACAAACTTTGAGAAACTTAATTTGAAACTAAGGGGCAACACTCGACTTAGAAGAAATCAGCATAATGAAGTGCAGGATAAATTATCCTGACAGTGCACTGAGTGAACAAATAGAATTAAAAAATAGGAGCATATTAAGTAACCATATACAATATTTTCAAGATATTAAATCTTAGTGATCTTTACATATCCTAACTGTAAGTACTTTGCCTTCGCTTCAAACATTATTTTATATTGTGATTGTAGCTTCCGATAGTCCTTTCCAAGGAACTTTGCCCTAATTTTAGTGGTCATTATTGCATTCTGGTTTAATGACTGAATTTATCATTAATTTTGGGGCGATCCATTTGCATAATTTCATGGCTTTCTGCAATATTCTTTTCTTACTCTTCCTCTTTGTACACAATGTTATCATTAACGTTATTTTTTTTAACTATGTATGATTTAATTTTAGGTCCTATCTCTCCTGGTGTAATTTCATTTTACATTAATGCACTCGGGTTAACAACCAGTGGCACAGGGCACAAGTTATTAAGTTTTTTTCGTACAATTACATCCACAACAATTGAGAGTTTGACCATTGAATGGTGGCATTAGCGCATAGTTGATGATACTGCTGCTTGCCTGCAGTTCAACTGCTACGGGGCCATTGGAGGTGCTCGGGGTTCAGTTAGTTGCATTTCAATATAGGGCGTACATTTTTTGGTTCAGTATGGTTAGGTGCACAGAATATACAGCCACTTTTCTGTTATTAACAGCGCTGATTTTCTAGCTTTTCAATGTTCCGATTTATAATATGGGATTTACTGTTTTACATGCAGACCCCACCTTGTGATGGCTATGTCGCACCTAAGAGTCCAACAGTGCCTCCCGGCTTGCTGCATGTACTTAGGACTCACTATTTTAGTTTGTTTCTACATGTAATAGTCTTACACACTCACTAAGTACATATACTCACTTTGTACTGAATCATTTTAGTAAAGATGTAGGGTAGCTATTTTATTATATGACAGATGTCACTATTTCAAATGTTCAAATGTTTGTAGAGCTTATGGGACTTAACTGCGGGGTTATCAGTCCATATACTTACAAACTACTTATGAACTAGCTACTACTAAGGACAGCACAAATATCCATGCCCAAGGGGGCATTCGAACCCCCGACTGTAGTGGCAGTGCAGACTGAGACTGACTTATGCGCCGCAGTACACTCAGCCACCGCGGCCGGCCATCATTATTTATTTGACTGTAATTTGCAAATGCATCTGATGATGAGACATAATGTAAGTCTCAAAACTCGGGTAGTGTATGGAAATAAAAAAGTTCAATATTAACGACTGTTGCGGATCTAATTTTAACACTTTTAAAATTGCAAACTTGCCCAGTTGGTGTGTTGTAGTTTGAGCTTCAGCTGTGGAGAGATCAGATGATTATTTCCCTCCTTGTTATTTCTGGCATTGTTAGAAAAAAAATTTGTGTTTGGATATTAATTTGAACGTTAAGACAAATTCCATATTCAGCTTTTCTGTAGTATGACATGTTTTGTCCCAACCATTTTGAAGTATTTTATCCATTTCAGCAACTGTTCAGATTATAAGTTAATGAAATGCAGCAACCAATTGCTTGTGGTTATTTATTTTTAACTTTAACGACCGGTTTCGGGCGCTTGAGTGCCCTTCTTCTGGTCTATTTTTGTACTGTTGCTTAATGAATGTACATGCTAGAATGAGAATCAATGCTAAGTGCAGAGATTATGGAATGCACTTAGTGTTGATTCTCAGTACAAAAATAGACCAGAAGAAGGGCACTCAAGCACCCGAAACCGGTCGTTAAAGTTAAAAATAAATAACCACAAGCAACTGGTTGCTGCATTTCATTAACTTATACCCGACCACTTTGTTATATAGCCATTATTGGCCACAATGTTTCCAAAGTCTAAATTTTCTTAGTTAATACCTAGCCAAACAGTACAATACAAAGAACATGTTTAAGGCCACTGTTACGTATAAATTAACACTTTTTGAAATATTGTGCCAATCCTAACACTGCAAATGATAATGACTAATAATCCATGAAAATTGTTCTATCATCATTATTTAGTTTCTTCTTTGCTAAAATCAAATATACATGATGATCCATTTTAATAATACTGGTAATAAGTACTAATAAAATAATAAACCTTTCCCATTTAAAGATTAGTTTAATGTCTCGTGTGGTCGCATACCAAAGCAAGATCCTGGGAGGTATTAAGAATACCTAAAGATGGAAAAAGAGAGAAATACCAAAAGACGAGAGCAACAGAAAATTTAAAAGAAAAAACACCCGAGACAGCAAACACTCAAAGCAAAAATTAAGATTATATGAAAGGAAGTAAAATGTAAATATTAAGTAAAATAGGAACATTATCTAATTAAAATCAATGACAATAAAGCTTCTACCAAAGTTTACTCACATTCATAATCATTAGGTAAAGCAGTGAAGAAAGTCGTGAGCTTTTCTTAAGAGCCCTAGTAAAGAGCAACCAGAAACCACAAAGAAAACAAACCCTGGAGATTTTGAGCTTGTTCATCTTTTTAAAAAGATTAGCTAAATTATTATGCAATTTTAGTGGGGAAAAACATGAGAGGAGTATTCTAAAGTGAAAGTAATGGGACTTACACATATAGATTTCACTATAGTCCCAACTGTAACAGATATTACAACATAATATTTTAAATATTAAAAATGTAAAAGTGTTTTTAACTAATGAGGTGTAATCTTCATTCACATACAAAGCATTTACAAATATAATTTTCAATAAACTATTCACAATTCACAGAGTTAGCTTTTATTTAACATAATGCTGGTTCTCTCTTATTAGATAAATCTAATTTCTGACCATATTTTTTTAACTATTTAATTTTATTAGAAACCATTTGAAAACTCTATGGGAGTGAAGTGCTGTTGCATAGGCCTACTACAAATTCATGTAATTTAATATTTGTAAACTCAATAAGACTAAAGTCTCGATCAGCGGCATGGGTAGCGTCGGGGTGCGTCTGTAGCAGTGTTAGGTTGGCAATGTAGTACATTTCGAGTAGCCTATGGCATGTACGATAATTCAATTACTGACTGTACAAGATCACATCGACGAATATTATTATTTTTACAAATTAAGGGTTGTGGTTAGGCAGGAAACTAAGAGTACAACTTAAAATGTTGTGAGCGAATGTTATGATTTTCTCGAATATGTCATAAAATTAAAGGATGTGGTTACGCAGGAACCTAAGAGTACAGATTAAATTGTTGTGAGCGAATGTTATGATTTTTACAAATATGTCATAATATGAAAGGATGCTGTTAGGCAGGAACCTAAGAGTAAAGCTTCAATTGTTGTGAGTGAATGTCATGATTTTTACGAATATGTCATGATATTAAAGGAAGTAGTTAGGCAGAAACCGAAGAGTACAGATTAAATTGTTGCAAGCGTTTTAGCAAATATGAACATTGCAAAAATTATTGTAATTCGTATCATTTGAGAGACAGACACACATGTATTTCAATTTACATAACAACAAATTGTTACATCTGAACAGAAAGACAGTGCATGTGGAGAAATGTAGTTTTGTAGTGTTGCAATTTTCTACATTTGAACGCTGTGATTCCTTTCAGAAATAAAATCATTCAATTGTGATGTTAACACATTCATTTTCACATCTTGTAAACATTAATTGCTGCCATTCATCCCAGCATCCACAGTGACTGTGATGCCGCTGATCAAGACTTTTACCACTTGATAATTACATAAAGATACTAAGGCTTTATTTTTTCTGATATGTTCCAACCATAAGAATGGAATGACTCATTAACATCTTCAATATTTTGCAGTGTGTTTGTAATGTTCTAAAGCATTTATATCTGAACTGTTTATGACTGATAGGTCAGACAAATTTCCTTTTTGTCTTACAGGAGACCTGTGATATATATAAATTTATCCATGTTATGTGGATTGGTATCAGGTCTGTGAATGTATTATAAACTTTTTGAAATAATTTATACAGCAGCAGTCACTTTTTACTAATAATTTTATTAGCAGCAAGCTGCCATCAATGCTCAATTGTTTGTAAAGCTTATAGGACTTAACTGTGGGGTCATCAGTCCCCAAGCTGCCATCATTGGGTGCATTTCACAGTTACACTTTCATTACTGTTTTGTGTTGTGGATATACTCAAAAAGTTCTCTCTCCCTGAACAGGTTAAAATGTCCAACCATAACTTCACTGGCACCCACAACATAAAAAAACAGTAATTAACTGTAACTGTGAAACGCACCCAATGATGACAGCTTGCTGTCGAAACGCGTCGTGCTAATAAAAATATTAGTAAAAAGTGACTATAGCAGTAAAAAATATTTCAAAAAGACCTGTGATAGTCTTGACTAAAAGAATTGATTTGTGGATACGACACATTCTGGAAACTGGTGGGATTGTCAATTTGGAATGTGAAGGGCAAAAACAGTCGAGGGAAATCAATACTCAAATAGTGTCATCAATTTCGAATAAATATCGATTGTTATGGTTATTCAGACTGTAAGCGGTGTGAGTTGGATATATTAACGTGATTTATCACTGCGTCGACAACGGCAACACACTGATTAGTAAATAAAGATCTAGTAGTAATAATGAATTTCGAAGTTCTAAGCTAAAGACCTGTATGAAACATGAATATAAGTTACACTATAAATTGAAATAATTGTAAATCAATTTACCGTTATTAACCATGATGCCATATTCTTCAAGGAGAAAATTAATATTTGTGCGGAATGCCTTTTCACCTCCTTCGCCGAGCATTACTAACATATACCCTCCGGAATCCAGAAACTTTTTCATGCAGTTAAATTCTGCTTCAGAGAACTTTTCTCGGGGTCCAGGCAACACGAATACGGATGCATCCGATAAAGCAGCGTCGGTTATTTCTTCCTTATTTCTAAATATCAAAACGTAAAACGATTATGCCTCAAAATTACTTCAAGTATTATCTACCTATTCCGGATACAATGCAACAATTTACTTACAGCATAACCTTCCATGTCCCCTTCAACTTACGATGCAAAGTTCTAAAATTGTCTGTTACCTTAAATAATTCATTCTTACAAGAATTAAAAAGGATGGTGTTGTTGCTCCTGTCTTTTACACTAGTTGACAGATCCTTGGAAGGAGAGAAAGACATTAATAATCTTAAAGTTTGAGCTACCTTTTATACAAATACAACTTCCGTCACTCTGTAGGAGAAAGCGTTATTTTATTATGTCCACACTGACGTTTACATCTTATGTTTGTTTACCTCTGAAGGCGCCATACTTTTGAGTTTTGATAGTTTGATACCATTGATCTTCATTTGTTCACATACCAATGGTTTCGTTCAGTGCAGGACCAAATCGATACAATTCGACATGGGCTATGGCAGCACCAACTAGCCATCGTCGGGTTGTATATTTTATCGTTTTTACCTTGTACTGACATGAGATATAGCATATACCGACAACAGCAAACATAGTTTTCTTTCTCTTGCACATTTTGACAAAGTCTTATCTCATGTTGATTTCCATGCTCTGACACAAAAGGAAATCGATTGGTCGATTTATAGTAAGTCGATTTATATTTATTTCATTATAGCGATCTCTGACAAAGTCAGCTCCAAAACATGTGTTTGTGTTTGTGTTGATTGCAAAGCCGCGGAAAGTCGCGGTGTTTGAAAACATTGTTCTTATATATCTGTCAGTAAAAGTTTTAACTATGGTAGATTTCTATAGTAATATCGAAGAATTACAAAATTATTTCAAAACTCATAATAAAACACGAGAATATCAGGCACATTCTTCAAAAGTGCATTCTGTTGGTTGGAGTTGCGATGGAAGACGATTAGCCTCTGGATCGTTTGATAAATGTGTATCAATATTTACCTTGGATAGAGACAGATTGGTAAGTTCACATTAATCATTGTTGATTTTAGTAGATCATGTGAGTCGCTTTGTTGTAATGTATTTGACCTAGACACGGTGCGTTATACCAAATGTCAGTTACACTCAATGTTAAATTGTCGTCTAAGTTTGAAATAAATACGCGTTACTGCTTTATTGTTTGTTAGTCATTCCATACGAAGCAAAGCAAAATATGTGGGTTCAAACATCTCTCGTTTTTCGATATGGATCATTGCCTTGAAGTGACTTGATGCAGCTTTACGTAGTATGATTTGTTTCTTAATTGTTGCTATTATTGGGGCTCATGTTTAATTTTTTAAAATACCAATAGATTTCGAGAGCAACCAAAGTTGCGGTTTCACTCGGCTAACGTAAAACACGATATCTTTTTGTTGTATAGTGTGACATCATTGTGCCGTGGTATACTAGCTAATCGGTAAGTGTTTGGTTTCTGTAAAAGTTCTTCAAAGTCATTCTGGACATCAATGAACCGGTTGTTTTTTTGTTTTATTTTTCCAAAAGAAATTGAATAATTGTTTCAGCAATCTGGTCTATGGTAGTCTTACTATGTGGCTAAAATAGGTAATTCTCCTTTTGCGCATTCTGTCCACAATTGATTCATTTTCCAGATAGACTATTTCATTGGGCAGCTATCTCCATTGTCCGTCTATTTGATGTTTTTTATTGATGATTGTTTTGATGATCCTTCTGTCTACTTTTTGCAATTTATCCGTTGTTGCTGTGGAATTCAACTTAAACAGAGTCTCACTTGCATAAGTTGCTTCAGGCTTAACTACTGAAACATAATGTTTGAATTTAGCATTCATCGAGAGACATTTCTTCTTATATGTTGACCACGTGGGTTGTTGTTCCGTGTTCTATTGAGGCTTTATCATTTATGTTTCAAGTTTTGTGTATTTTGTTTATTTATTTGTCTTTAATATTTCAATGTCCCTTGAATTATTTTGTTTTATATATTTTTGTTGTTTTAAAGTTCCCACTCCCTTCCCCCTCCCCCATGCATACCTGTGCTACACCTCCCCTTTTCCATTCTCCTGCCCCTTCCCTTTACTGCATTCCAAATAGCATTTCAAATTTCCACCTATCAGGGCTTTTCTAATGTGTCATGCAATGCAGAATATTCCATCCCCACCCTAGCCTGGTCTGCAAAAAATGAAAAACTTTTGTAAGAAATGCATGATAAACATATTGGAATGAATGTGAATCGCATGGGAAAGTGGGAGAAACATCTAGGAAATGTGATAATTTGTAGGAAACTCATAGGAATATTTGAGAAACTGGAAAACAACAGGAATGTGGAGAAAATTCATAGGAAAGTGTAAAAACATTTATGAATGCAGGGAAAATCAAAATTGGAATTTAATGGATAATATCAAGGGATTTGGGCTGGTATCAGAACTAACAGTCATCGTTTACCATCACTCTTCTTTCACTGCTTTGCTAATATTTCACTGAAACTTGTACATCTACTTTTCTGTTACAGAATAAGGAGTTCACTTTCCGAGGGCATGGTGGTAGTGTAGACCAGTTGTGTTGGCATGCCTCCAATACTGATCTTTTAAGTACAGCAAGTGGTGATAAGAGTGTTAGAATATGGGACACCAGAACACAAAAATGTGCAGCTACAATATTGACAAAGGGTATGTAAAAATCCCAAACCTAAACCACAAATAAATATATTTTGAACAATGGGTTCATATGTGATACTTTTTTTGTAAAAAATGTTCTAGGTGAAAACATCAACATTGCTTGGGCACCAGATGGCAATACTATTGCTGTTGGGAATAAGGAGGACTTAGTGACATTCATTGATACCCGTACCCACAAGATAAAAGCTGAAGAACAGTTTCACTTTGAAGTGAATGAAATTGCCTGGAATAAAGAAAGTAATCTGTTTTTTCTGACAAATGGCCAAGGTTGCATACATATATTAAGGTATATCAGTGTTATATGGCTATGTCCCTACACATAATACTCCGAGAAAGAGAAGTGAGTCGCCACTCCAATAGCAGCTGAGGCTTGTGGCAAAGATACCCAGTTAGTTAAAAAAAAACCTGTGAGATCATCATATGGATTTTTTGACAGGTAAAGATTCAGAATAGGAGGTCAAAGTCTAATGGAGAGACTGGTCAGTCACAATAGAAATATGTAAATGACAATAATGCTTCATGGTTGTGATAACCATAGGCAGTGAAAAGTCAGAGTTTAAGTAGTCAAGCCTTATTGAGAATGTCTTGTCTTGAAATTCAAGTATTCTCTCCCAACTTATTGTTGGTAATTTCGAAATTAATTTTAAACATATATTGAAGTAATTTTATATTTAAATTCACCATGCACAATTATCCAGATATGCAACAGTTGGACAAATAGAACAAGGATTCTCACACACATAGAATGCGAAGCATTTTCATAAATCTAAAGTTTGATTATAAAGATACATAGTCCCCCCCCACACACACACACACACATTCCCCCTACACTATCTCCAACTCTCTCAACAGAGACTTCAACTGCCTTACTTTCACGATTTGCCCGTTTCATTGATCATCTTGAAGTTTTGGGATTTGATCCAAAACTGGTCTGAGTTTTCTTTAGTTTCACTTATATTCTGTTATTTCTTTAGTTTCACTTATATTCTGTTATTTCAAGACTAGTGTTAAGAACAGATTTAGAAATATTATTTTTTATCACCTTCCCTGTACTTACCCTTCATACATGTTAAAATATGTCAATGAGTCAGGAAATCAAGGAATTCACTCAGAAAATTTTGGTAGTTCCGAGACTACTGGGAGGTTGCTCTGGTGCAAGCTGACATAGACAAGCACATTCAGCAACTGTGTTGGTGGACACTATTTCTTTCATGCCCTTCTAGTTTCATGCTGTGTAAGTAGGCAGCCTGTCTGACAAGTCAAGTTTCTTGCGATAAGTGTCAGAAAAAGAATTGTTATGTCAGTCACTGCCTCATCAAAAGTGAGAGTGGGAATCAGTGAACTTTGCTACTTATACAATTTTATTGCTGTGTCTGCCTTTGTCGGCAAATTGGAACAAAATTTTCATTTAATTGTGAATGATGGATGGACTGCTAACCCTACGCAAATTGTGTATATTCACTTTTGTTTCCTATATTTTTCCCCCTTGGTACCTTTGGAATTTGAAAGAGTGTATTCCAGTCAACATTGTGAAAATCTTTCACCATATCTACAAAAGGAAAAGATGTAGGCTTGCCCTTCCTTAACCTATTTTCTAAGATAAGTTGTTATGTGAGTATTGCCTCGCATATTCCTACGTTTTTCCTAAATCCAAACTGATCATCTCCGAGGTAGTATTCCATCAGTTTTTCCATTCGTCTGTAAATAATATCTGTTAGCATTTTGCAATCATGAGTTATTAAATTGATAGTTCTGTAATTATTCACTTGTCTGAATTTTCTTTCTTTGAAAGTGGAATCATTATCTTTTTCTTGAAGTACAAGAGCGTTTTGCGTTTCATACATCTTGCATGCCAGGTGGAACAGTTTCTTCATGACTGGCTTTTCCAATGATGTCAGCAGTTGAAAGGGAATATACTCTACTCCCGGGGCCTTGTTTCGACTTAGATCTTTCAGTCCTCTATCAAATTCCTCTCGCAGTATCGAATCTCTTATCTCATCTTCAACTAGTTCATCTTCCTTGTCTACAATACTGCCTTCAAGTTTATTTCGCTTTTACAGGCCCTCTATATATTCCTTCTGCCTTTCAGCTTTCCCTTCTTTGCATAGTACTGATTTTCCGTGTGAGCTCTTCATATTCATTCAGCTGCTTATTTATTTATTTACAGTAAAAGTCCGATAATCCGGCATGTTGGGGACCGACTCAGTGTCATATTACCAAAAATGCTGGACTATCAGGCAGAACCTGTTACTGCTGGCTTAGGGTAGCCATACATGGAAAACAGCTGTGAAACAGTTGTTATTGATTGAGAAGCATATTTTATAAGTTCTTACTTTTATTTCCACCCCCATAAACCACAGACATTCCCGAGGTGAAGTGGCTTGCGTGACTCAATGATACAAATAGCCGTACCGTAGGTACAACCAGAATGGGGGGGTATTTGTGGAGATGCCAGACAAACATGTGGTTCCTGAAGAGGGGAAGCAGCCTTTTCAGTGGTTACAGGGGCAACAGTCTGGATGACTGACTGAGCTGGCCTTGTAACATCAGCTAATGTGGCTTTGCCACACAGTTACTGCGAACGGCTGAAAGCAAGGGGAAACTACAGCCATTTCTTTTCCCGAGGACATGCAGCTCTACTGTATGAACATATGATAATGGCATCCTCTCGGATAAAATAGTCCCCCATTCGGATCTCCAGGCGGGGACTACTCAGGAGGATGTGATCATCAGGAAAGACAACACTGGCATTCTATGGATTGGATTGTGGATTGATAGAGCCCGTAATCGGGTAGGGAAGTTAGAAAATTTAAAAAGGGAAATGGATAGGCTGTAGTTAGATATATTGGGGATTAGTGAAGTTTGGTGGAAAGACGAACAGGATTTCTGGGCAGGCGAGTATAGGATTATAAATACAAAATCAGTTGGGGGTATTACAGGAGTAGGTCTGATAATGAATAAGAAAATAGGAATGCGGGTAAACTACTCTGAGCAACACAGTGATTGCATAATCATAGTCAAGGTGAATACAAAGCCAACACTGACCACAGTAGTACAAGTTTATATGCCCACTAGCTCTGCTGATGATGAGAAGATTGAAGAAATGTATGAGGAGGTAAAGGAAATTATTCAGACAATTAAGGAAGAGCAAAACTTAATTGTGATGGGAGACTGGAATTCAGTTCTAGGAAGGGAAGGAAAAATATTAGGTGAATATGGACTGGACTAAAGGAATGAAAGAGGAAATCACCTGGTAGAATTGTGCACGGAACATAATTTAATCATAACAAACACTTGGTTTATGAATAATGAAAGAAGGTTGTATACATGAAAAAGATCAGGAGACACTGGAAGGTACCACATAGATTTTATAATGGCAAGACATAGATTCTGGAACCAGGCTTTAAACTGTAAGACGTAGCCATGGGCAGATATAGACACCGACTATAACTTGTTGGTCATGAATTGTAGCCTGAAGCTGAAAAAACTGCAAAAAGGGTGGAGAATGATATGGGACCTGGATAAATTGAAGGAACACGAAGTTCTTGCGAATTTTAGAGGGATCTTTAGGCAACAATTGATAGAAACGGGGGAAAATAAAACAGTAAAAGAAGAATGGGTAGCATTGAGAAATGAAATAGTGAAGACAGCAGAGGACAAAATAGGTAGAAAGGCAAGACCTATGAAAAATCCTTGGATATCACAGGAAATACTAAATTTAATCGATGAAAGGAGAAAATATAAAAATGCAGTAAATGAAACAGGCAAAATGAAGTACAGACTACTGAGCAATGAGATTGACAGGAAGTGTAAAATATCTAAGCAGGATTGGCTAGAAGACAAATGCAAGTCTGTAGAAGAATGTATAAATAGAGGAAAAATAGATACCACCTACAGGAAAATAAAAGAAACATTTGGGGACGAGGAAAGCAGCTGTATGAATATAAAGAACTCAGATGGAAAACCAGTTCTCAGCAAAGAAGGGAAAGCTGAAAGGTGGAAAGAGTATATAGAGAGCTCTACAAAGGAAATGAACTGAGAGACGATGTTGTAGGAAGGGAATAGGAAGTAGATAAAGATGAAATAGGAGATACTATACTGAGAGATGAATTTGACAGAGCCCTGAAAGACCTAGGTCGGAACAAAGCCCCAGGAATAGATGACGTACCCTCAGAGCTACTAAAGTCTCTGGGAGAGCCAGCCATGACAAAACTATTTGAATTGGTGCGTAGGATGTATGAGACAGGCAAAATACCCTCAGACTTAAAGAAAAATGTAATAATCCCCATTCCAAAGAAATTAGGTGCAGACGTGTGAAAATTTCAGATCATCAGTTTCATAAGTCATGGTTGTAAAATTTTAACACAAATTATTTACAGAAGGATGGCGCACGGTTGCTCGCCGTGGAGGTTCGAGTCCTCCCTGGGGCATGGGTGTGTGTGTTGTCCTTAGGTTAGTTTACCTAGGTTTAAGTAGTTTATATGCTACGGACTGATGACCACGCAGTTTGGTCCGATAGATTTACAAACATTTGAACATTTTTGAACAGAAGGATGGAAAAGCTGGTAGAAGCCGACTTTGAGGAATACCAGTTTGGATTCAGGAGAAATGTTGAAACACCGTAGGCAATCCTCACTTTACGGCTTATCTTAGAAGATAGGTTAAGGAAAGGCAAACATAAATGTCTAGAATTTGTAGATTCGGAGAAAGCTTTTGACAATGTTGATTGGAATACACTCTTCAGAATTCTGTAATCAGCAGGAGTAAAATATAGCGAACGGAAGGTTATTTAAAACTTGCACAAAATCCAGACACTAGTTATCAAGAGTTGAAGGGCATGTAACGGATGCAGAGGTTGGGAAGGGTGTAAGACAGGATTGTAGCCTTTCCCCAATGTTATTCAATTTGTACATTGAGCAAGCTATAAAGGAAAGGAGAAATTTGAAGAAGTAATTAAATTTCAGGGTGAAGAAATAAAAACCTTGTGATTTGCTGATGACATTGTAATTCTGTCAGAGACAGCAAAGATCCTGGAGGAACAATTGAACAGAATGAAAAGTGTGTTGAAAGGAACGTATAAGATGAACATTAACAAGAGCAAAATGAGGGTAATGAAGTGCAGTCTTAGAAAATCAGGTGATGCTGAAGGAATTAAATTAGGTAACGAATCAATAAAGGTGGTAAATGAGTTTTGTTTCTTGGGCAGTAAAATAACACATGATGGTCACAGTACAGTGGATATAAAATGCAGAATGGCAATGGGAAGAAAAGCATTTTTGAAAAAGAGAAATTTGCTAATTCGAATATTAATTTAATCACAAGAAAGTCCTTTCTGAAGGCGTTTGTGTGGAGTGTTGCCTTGTACGGGAATGAAACATGGACAATAAACAGTGCGGACAGAAAGAGGATAGAGGCTTTTGAAATGTGGTGCTACAGAAGAATGCTGAAGATTAGGTGGGTGGATCGTTTAACTAATGAGGAGGTACGGAACAAAATTGGGGAGAAAAGGAATTTTTGACATACCTTGACTAAAAGAACGGATCAATTGGTACGACACATTCTTAGACATCAAGGAATTGTGAATTTAGCATTGGAGGGAAGTGTGTGGGGTAAAAACTGCAGAGGAAGACCAAGAGATGTATGCAGTAAGCAGATTCAAACAGATGTAGGTTGCCGTTCTTATGTGGAGTTGAAGAGGCTTGCTCAGGATAGGGTATTGTGGGAGCTACATCAAACCAGTCTCTGTACTGAAGACCACAACAACAACAACTACTTTCGTTTGTGTCATAAATTGTTGACAAACTAATATGAAATTCATTCATCAAAATATTTCTGTTCTGACCTTTCACCACATGTTTTATGATTTCCAGTTTTTGGTTGATGGTCAGAGCTGCGTGATTACGCTTCACTCCTGATTTAGAGCTTGAAGAAGGTTTGGTTTTCGAGAACATTGTCACTGCTTAAATGTTAATAAAATATCCACAGAACACTATGATATGACAGTCACCACTATTAAATGACAAAAAATGCTGGCAATCCAAACAATGAAAGGAATCTCTGCATAGTACAGTAACACCCAAGATCTGAATGCTTCCAATCCCAACAATGGCATCTGTGTCATTGACGGCCGCTGGTGGAACACTATAGTGACTGGCCAAGCAAGAAATCTCCTCATGTGAACAGTCAGCCAGTGATGTCAGTGTAACTGCAGCAGTAGCAGCAGCATAAAAGGAAAAACAAATCCCCTTGGATCCAGTTGTCAGACCGTCGGGTGTTCTGGTCTATTGGATGCTGGACTATCAGACTTCTACTGTATTTTATATTTTCCCCCTTCCAATATGTCTTTTATTTTCCTATAGGCAGTATCTATCTTTCCTCTACTTATACATTCTTCTACTGCCTTGCATTTGTCCTCAGGCCACTCCTGCTTAACCAATTTGCACTTCCTGTCAACGTCATTTTTAACCATCTGTACTCCTTTATGGCTGCTTCACTTGCTGTATTTTTATATCTTCTCCTTTCATCGATTAAGTTCAATATTTCTTATGTTACCTAAGGATTTTTACATGTTTAAGCAACTTTCACACAGTTAAAAATTAGGTGTTAAAATTTTAAGAGTCTGAATGAAAGTCCTTGATCCACTTGAGCTGTTTTTTTATTGGAGTCATGAAGACCCGCACAACCGGTTTCGCAACATGACGTCGCGACGTGATGGATAGCCCTACAATGGACAACATTATAATGATTAGTGAAAATCACGGATGTTTTTGGGAAATCAGATTTTTGCGTAGAATAAAGATACATAATTATTTAAACTTACAGATTGTTGTCGGTGTAGTGAGGATCATCAGATCCATCCAGGTGATCAAAAAGTTGCATATTCGTGCTTGGCGGAAGTGCAAATACAACTGAAGAGACGGATGACCCTGTGTATGGGCCGCTAGTCTGAGGCCAACTGGCTGTGGTTCGAGGGGGCGCTAGGTATGACGTCGCTTTTTGTCGCAGGCCAAACAAATTTTACCATTTGCCGACTTTTCTATTCTTTTAACAAAAAATGACAAGAACTGCACGGTAGACTTCTTTTTAATCTTTTTGACGAAAAGGGCCAAGGTGCTTGCGGTACCACCTAACCATTAACCCTGTTATCCATTATAAATCACTTATATGGAAAACTGTGTAAGTAATATTAAAAAATATTTATTGCTATCAATAGCCTACTGGCTTCTATGTAAAAAAAAAATTTGCATGTAACTTTCTCATACATACTAGTTCGTATTTTTTTTTTAATATTTAATTTCCATTCTAAGCATTCATTTATTAAAATCATTATCATTTTGTACAGTAAAAAGCGCCTGAAGATGCAACTGTAGGTTGCGAAACCGGTTGTGCGGGTCTTCACAACTCCAATAAAAAACAGCTCAAGTGGATCAAGGACTTTCATTCAGACTCTTACAATTTTAACACCTAATTTTTAACTGTGTGAAAGTTGCTTAAATATGTATAAATATTTTAGCTGTGGTTGCCCATCATACAAAGTTCTTTGATAAGGATTTCTATTAGGCCTTGTCCTCCTACGTACATGATCCTCTTTAGCTTTCACTACTTTGTCTTTCAAAACTATCCATTCCTCTTTTACTGTATTACTTTCTCCCATTTCAGTCAAACTATGCCTAATACCCCCTCCTCTGGTTCCTTCAGTTTATCCATGTTTCATCTCCTTACTTTTCTACCAGTTTGCAGTTTCGTGTATGTATTACCATTAAAAAGTAAATTTGGTATCTACCAATGTCTCTTGGTCTCTTATATGTATTCAACTTTCTTTCATGATGCTTAAACCAAGTGTTTGTGATTGTAAAATTGTGCCGTGTTCAAAATCCTTCAAGGTGGTTTTTCTCTTTCATTCCTTTTCCCCAGTCCATTTTCACCTACTATTTGTCCTTCTTTTCCTTTTCCTAGTACTGAGTTCCAGTACCCCATGACAATCAAGTTTTCCTCTCCCTTAACAGTCTGAATAATTTCTTTTACTTCATCATACATTTTTTCCAATCTCCTCGTCATCGGCAGACTTAGTTGGCATATGAACTTGTTCTACTGTGGTCGTTGTTGGCTTCATATCTGTCTTTGTTACGATAAAGCTGATAGTAACTTACCCACATTCCTATTTTCTTATTCATCATTAAACCTACTCCTACATTCCCCCAACCTATTTTGTATTTATAATCCTATATGCACCTGACCAAAAATCCTGTTCATCTTCTCACCAGACTTCACTAATCCTCACCATATCTAACTTAATCTTATCCATTTTTCTTTTCAAATTTTCTAACTTACCTAACTGTTTAAGGGTCAGAACATTGCATACTGAGGCGCTCCAGACAGTCTGCACGGCCACTACGGTCGGGTGTTTGAATTCCCCCTCAGGCATGGATATTTGTGCCGTCCTTAGTATTAGCTAGTTCGTAAGTAGTTTGTAAGTTTAGGGACTGATGATCCCGTAGTTAAGGGCCATAAGCTATACAAACATTTGATTTGAACATTCCATACTCCTATCTGTAGAATGACTGTTTTGTTTCTCTTGATGACGACATCCGTCTGAGTAGTCCCCACCCGGAGATCTGAATGGGGGACTATTTTACTTCTAGAATATATTACCCAAGAAGACACTATCATCATATATTCATACAGTATAGCTGCATGTTCTTGGGAAAAGTAATGGCTGTAGTTTCCCCTTGCTTTCAGCCGTTCGCAGTAACTGCATGGTAGAGCCATGTTAGCTGATGTTTCAAGGCCAGCTCAGTCATGCAAACTGTTGCCTTTGTAACTATTGAAGAGGCTGCTGCTCTTCTTCAGGAACCACATGTTAGTTTGGCCTCTCCACAGATAGCCCTTAACTGTGTTGCACCAATGGTAAGGCTAGCTGTTTCATTGAGGCATTCAAGCCACTTCATACTTATCCAAAGTGCTAGTCTCCATTCTGTAATCTTTCAACCAACTAACTGCGGGTCAAATTCCATTTCAAAAAATGTAATGATTCAGTCTTTAAGTAAACTAATTCAACAAATAACAAGATACAGCAAAGGTGATTAATTCTTATTAATAACATCCTGTACTCTCCATTAGACTTGGCTTTTTGTCATACGTTGCTTTTTTTGTAAGCAAACAAAAAGTTCAACCTATTTATGTGTGTTTCTCTTCTTCATTTACAGTTGTCACCTGCATCACACTTTATCTGTTAGGTGAGTGACAACCAACTTCTCTTTCTGACATATATAAGTTGCATTAACATTATTATTATAAACTGGGTTCCCCTCCATTTTGATTTTCATGCATTATTGCTCAGAAAGTATATATACTTTGTCAAAATTTCAGTTTAAATAGTATTGCTTACATAGGACTTGAGGGGTTTAAGAATCTCAATAAATTATAATTTTCTGGCTGATCAGGGGAGAGATAATCACATAGCTAATATGTCCACCTTTGGCAGGGAAAACAACAGTGATGCGCCTAGGTGTGGAAGCATATTGGTGGAAACTGGCACCACATCTGCACACAAAAGTCTTCTAATTCCCTTGATTTCCATGGATGGGAGAACGAGCTCTGATGCCGTGTTCATCCACATTTCAGGCTTGTTCAGTTGGGTGCAGATATGACAAGATCTGGTACCATTCCGTCACGCTTCGGATGTTGTGCATTATCTTGTTGAAAATGTTTGCATGTGGCATTTTCAAACATATTAATACTATGCACTATTGGCCACAGTATTCTAATTGACTGATATTTTATGTTGTGGGACTGGTTTTGTATTTATGCAGTGAATCAGTTTACAAAATTTCACTTTTAACCATATATTACCTACCAAATAATGAAAACAAGTTTTAATGTTCATGTAATTGAATATGTATTTACTGATCCTCAGAATAGAGGATACACTAGAAATACATAAAAAAGTAGTTCCCACATTTGTGTTATTAATGAAAGAACATATTAGAAGCTATCAAATGTTCAAATTGAACTCGTGGCGGTGGTTGGCTCCACGGAGAACAATAAAAGCAGCAAGTACAGAAAGCTTGCTTCACTGCCAGCATTACACCATACTGTAGACACACTGCATCCATTTTGAGTCATTTACATGCACACATAGATATGAATTTCCATATACCAAACGCTTGTCTAATCTCAAAAAATAAAATGCTCTAAATATTTTCACACCAAGTGGTATGGTACACTTACCAGACACTGAATATCATACCTTTCTAAACATGACCAGATGGCAGCCAATAGTCATTGATTTCCCCAGCATACTTGTGAAACATCTCTTCTTTACAATTATCCATTGCGTAAATCAATAATAATCTGAACTGTTAAAGTAAGAGGAATGTACCCGTCTTGTACTGGTCTCATATGGCTATACATCATTCATGATAAATGTTATCTAATACATTGCGAACAATATAACAGGTATATCGCAACCTTATCAAGTCTTATGACTGAAGGTACGAAAACATGATTGGCGGTTAATTCAAGGAACCTTCAGCAAATAATTTCCATTGATGTGTGCTTTGTATGTAATAGATGTTCAACACACTGAAAAACAGGCACTCTCTCAACTGTCTGTGAAGTACCCTGTATGTGGTGCTTTAAGAAGCATTAAAATAATAATAATAATAATAATTCTTTTCACCCACAAAATCATGTGCTGCACTGATTAAAAGTTTTTCTTTCTGTTGGGGAATTCACTAGCACTACAATACTACTACTATAGTGCATTTACAATTAGTTATGACTATTGACAAGTCCTTGCAGAGCTCGCCAGCAGGCAGTATAGCCACCTCAACCTAACAGTGAGGACGTGGCCAGAGCCAGAGATTATGGAAACAAAGACACAGTGCTGAAGAGAGAATGCTCTCTGCTGGTAAAAAAATAATAGTGAATGCAGTGGTTATATTGACGCGTTGAAATGAAAGCAGGCTTGACTTCGAAGAAAGGGTTGTCTACTGAACACAGCACTTATACTGTAAGCAGGTTTATTGCGAACTGAAACGTACACACAGCACTGACTCCCTCTTGGGTAGAACGCTCTGCTATTTATACACAGACAGAATGTACCAGAAATTGGAAGGATAGGTACCATAAAAAACTAGTAGAAATTACAAGTGAACATAAGAAACATGTATAACATTCTGGAAATGTTAATTACAAAGAAATAGATTTTTATCCAGTGGACGGGATTGAACCGGCGACCTTCATCATCGCAATTGGTGACGCTATCCCTTGCGCCACACTGGCAGGCAGTTAATGTGGGGGTCTCATGGCATTGCTCCCTCTCCTGAAAAAATAGCGACCTGTTGTTAGGTTTCCTTTGGAGCCAGTTGCAATGTCCTGGATCTTGATCTTGGTATGGGTCCTCTGTATGGCAGTTCTGGAGGATCCTTCCCTTCTGCACAGTTATCAACAACAGATTTTCCTGTCGTGACTTCATCAGTATCATTACTGTCCTCAGAGTCCTTGAACAAGAAGCAATTTTCCCCTTAATCCATACCAGATCTCCTAGGCTGTACACAACAGGTTGGTGCTTGTTGTTATACCGCTGACGATCCTTCTCCTGGGTGTCCAGTGTCCATATGCGAGCCAGCTGTCTTGTTTCTTCGACCCTGGTGATGAGCTGTTTCACATAGTCATCCTGAGTGTTGTCCGGTTGGAACGGGAACAATGTATCCATTGTCATCTCAGGTTCACGGCCATGGACCAGGAAAAATGGCGTGAAGCCTGTGGTGTTTTGTCTTGCGGTATTATAAGCGAATGTCACGACTGGCAGTATTGTATCCCAATACTTCTGCTCAACATTGACAGCGTATCTGCTGACGTCTAGTTAAAATGTTCTGTAAGACAATTTGTCTAAGGATGGTATGCAGTTGTTATTCTGTGGACAATGTCGCAACGTGACATTACCTCTGATACTAGTTTCTGGAATACTTTTCCATGATCAGATATCGTCACAAGTGGTGCTCCATGCTTCAAAATAATATCTTCTACAAGGAATTTTGCGATCTCTGGAGCTTCTGCAGTCAGCACAGGTTTGGTGACAGCGTAGTGTGTGTGGTAATCAGTGCAGACTGTTATCCATCGGTTACTTGTTGTCGACTTTGGGAACCTCCCTAAAAGATCGATCCCAACTCGGTGGAATGGAGCTGCTGCAGGTGTAATCGTTAAGAGATGCCCTGAAGGTAATTACGGCACATGCTTCTGTCGCTGGCACTCTTTACAGTGACTCACATAGTGCTTGATAGATCAGTAGAGACCTTTCCAGTAATACCTGTGTCTGATTCTGTCTAGGGTCTTCACGAATCCCAGTGACTGGATATAGGAGCATCATGGAAATACTCTAGAATAGCTGGCTGGAGTTGATCTGGAACGACGAGTAGCCATTTGGAGCCCAGTGGATCATAGTTCCTCTTATACAATGCCCCGTTTATAAGTTGGAACTCTCCATTGGTCGGTCCTCCTTTCACCAAGGCCTCTATGATTTTTAATAGTGCTGGATCTTCCCTCTGTTCAGCTGTAATATCACCTAATTCTGTGAAGACTGAAATTTCATTCATGCTGTTGTGTTCCACTAATGGATTTCTCGAAAGGCAGTCAGCATCATTGTGTTTGCGCCCGTTCTTGAATACCACTATGACGACGTACTCTTGGAGTCTTAGTGCCCATCTTGTAAGTCGACCTGATTGATCCTTCAAGCTAGTCACCCAACACAAAGAATGGTGGTCTGTCACGATGGTGAATGGTTTGCTGAATAAATACGGCCGGAACTTGTTGATAGCTCAGATAACTGCGATACATTTTTTCTCAATTGTAGAGTAGTTTATCTCAGACTTTGAGAGTACTCTTGATGCATAGGCTATCACCTTTTCAGCACCTTCCTGTACGTGTACAACCACTGCACCAATACCATAACCACTGGAGTCTGTGTGAATTTCCGTTTCCGCATTCTCGTCGTACAAGGCTAGAACTGGTGCAGAACTTAGAGCCTCCTTAAGTGCCCGGAAAGCTCTTTCTTTTGTCTCATCCCAGTAAAACTTGGCATCTCCCTGCAGAAGTTCTTGCAGTAGACGTGCCTTGTTACAAAATCCTTTTATGAAACGTCGGTAGTATGAGCACAGCCCGAGAAAACTTGTCACATCACTAATGTTCTGAGGAGTTGGAAATTCTGTGACTGCCCTTACTTTATCTGGATGAGGACAGACACCATCTCTGTTGACTAGGTGCCCCAGGATTTTTATCTCTTTGGCGACAAAGAGGCACTTCTTTGGATTGAGGCGGAGTCCTGCAGTATAAACACATTTCGACACAGTTGACAGGCGACTCAGATGTTCTTAAATTGTTTTCAAGAAAACGACAATGTCATCTAAATAGCAAAGACGCATTGTCCACTTAAGGTGTCGAAGCAAGTTGTCCATCATGTGTTCGGATGTGGCTGGAGCATTACATGATCCAAATGGCAGTACTTTGAATTCATAGAGGCCGTCAGGTGTAATAAAAGCCGTCTTCTCCCTGTCAGCTTTGTCAACCTTGATTTGCCAGTAACTGGTCTGCATGTCCATAGTTGAGAAGTATGTAGCTCCTTTCAAGCAGTCTAAGGTGTCGTCAATGCGCGGCAATGGGTAGTCATCTTTCTTTGTGACTTTGTTCAGCCACCAATAGTCGACACAGAATCGCCACGTGCCATCTTTCTCCGAAGGTTGAATAATGTCATTGTGCAACATCTTCTCCACTTCCTCCAGAGTTATCCGTATTTCAGCTTGCTACACACTATATGAACACTAGCTAATTGGTAGATGATCCCCAGTATTGATACAGTGCCTTATCGTGGGCCGTTTCGTCTGACTCTTCCCCTGCTGAAGTGTGAATGCACCCGAAAATTGGTGTAGTATAGCTAACACCTGCTGGCATTGTTCCTTGGTCAGTCCGGGCCCTATTGGCAGTTCCACGGTTGTTTCCTCCAGCGTGTTGTCTGTACTGACAGCAGAGCGTGGGTCTTCGTTGATGACATTGTGTTCACCGTCCTGGATTGGTTCAGCTGTCCTGATACACATTCCTTTGGGGATAAGTTGTGACTGCTTATGATAATTAGTGATCAAAATCTCTCCTCGACCACTGGTAATAATTATGATAGCCACTGATATGTAAATTTTTGTGGTGAGCCTGATAAACCTTTTTACATCAACAAGCACTTCACAGTTTGACCGTTCATCTGTGTTTGTGACTGCATCTCTTATTGTCAACGGTGGGATCATCAAATTGTTAACGGCATATAACTTCCCAGAAAATTCTGTATTACGTGTACTCGTCGGAATGACTTCCTGAATATGCAGCTCAGATGTTCCACAGTTAATAATACCTTGGGATGCCTGAAGGAAGTCCCATCCGAGGACGACATTATGACTACATTCTGTTAAAACGACAAATTCAAACAGCTGGGTCCTGTCGTTGATGGTTATCTTGTGACACAATTTCCTGCTGGCTGGATGTACTTTCCATTTGCGACCTTCAGCACTTTGCCCCCGTATCACAGGACATTTTCTTCTTTAGTGTGCGGCGGTAATTATCTGACAATACAGAGAAAGAAGCTCCTGAATCAACAGGTTGGCCGTCGATTATGACATCGATGAGATTTCCTGACATCTTAGTGACTGTCGTTCATGGAGGATTTTCATCTGCGGTGGCCTCACCTCCATAGGTGGTTGCCTCGCTTAGTTTTCCTGGGCGCAGTGGCTATGGGAGCTGCTCGTACCTCTGTACGGTGATGGTGAATGGCAGTGGCATATCGGGGAGTGACTTCGTCCAGGGTAGCGCGATGGACTTCTTCTCATAGGTCGACTGAACTCATCAGCAGGTGACTGCCTGGGATAGAACTGCTCTGATGGCTGACGTTTTGCGGCAAAATAATCGTCGAATACACATCTTCTCTCTCTACAGTAGCATACGACATGTCCAGGGCACCCACAGTGGAAACACAGTGGCATGTTGTCTTCTGTTCTCCAGATGTCTGTTCTTCTGTGGGGCGTCATGGATGCTGGGGGAATTGGTTGTGGCCACTTTGGTCAGTTCATAGGCTGCTGTTTGGCGGCTGCAGCATAAGTCATAGCAGGGCAATGCCATTTTTCTCGTCGGGTGTGACTGGTGGGGCAGACAGGAGCTAATGTCTGAAATACCTCTTCCTCAGCGGCATCTGCTCCCTTGTGACCATAACATGATGCTCGCTCTGTCTAATAGTCCCGGCTGCCATAAACTGTTGTAATTCTTGTCTCATAATTTGTTGTATGAGAGAAGTGAAGTCATGCTGGTCTTCTACAACGGCCATAGGTACTACATACTTCTTTCATCCAACCCTCCTTTGTTGCATCTCTTCAATACGCTGGCACCACTTGATGAACTCTTCCGTCATAGCGACGTCTTTTATCAGAGGAGCTTGGTACATGGCTTCTGCAATACCCTTTATCAGGTACATGATTTTGTCGGCCTCAGTCATATTCAGATTGACTATGTTACACAGGGCCAAACCATTCTGTATGTACCACGTCGTTGGGCCCAGTTCTTCATTTGTCGCTAGCAGTCTCCAGACATCTTCTTAAGTTCCGACTGGAACGTTTCCCAGTCATTCAGCTTCACTTAATTGTTACCATTGCTAGACTGTTCCGTCCAGGTAGAAATAAACGTTGGCCAAGAACATTGTATGATACCACGTGTTATACTTGGGGACTCGATCAAACCCTTTTAGCCATTTGTTGGGGTCTGGTCCAGCATCTCCAGAGAACACCGAAGGGTGTCTGATGTGCAGCTGGCTTACTGCTGGTTTCTTGTTCATGGTTCTTCTGCTGATGCGGACTTTTGGAAGGATGTACTCAGTATATCCCTTGTATTCCGGTTCTAGTCCATGTAAGCGACGGCTTTTACATTTCTTAATCGGAGTCACGTCATGCAGCTTTGCACAGAATAGCTGGCGCCTCCACCAAACAATGTTGCGTTGAAATGGAAGCAGGCTTGACTTCGAAGGCAGGGTTGTCGACTGAACATAGCACTTATACTGAAAGCAAGTTTATTTGGAAGTGAAATGTACAAGCAGCACTGACTGCCTCTTGTTCAGAGTGCTCTGCTATTTATACACAGACAGAATGTACGACAAATTAGAAGAATATTTAACATAAGAAACAAGTAGAAATTACAGGTGAACATAAGAAACATTCTGGAAATGTTAATTACAAAGAAATAAATTTTTGCCGGTGGACGGGATTGAACAGGCAACCTTCAGCAGTCCAATCCGGTGATGCTACCCCTTGTGCCACACCGGGAGTCGGATAACGTGGGGTCTCGCAACAATATTAATGAATCTTTTATACATACTCATTGTTACGGTAAAAGTGAAGTGATGCCAAGGGAAGAATCCTCTTACGTGGACTTGGAGCTGTTACTGGAACCAATTGAAATAACCATTTCTTCATTCTGCTCTTCAAGCAGACTGCAAATCCACGTTTCCTCAACTGCCTTCTTTGTACGGCTGATGAGACCAGTCTTGTGGGGTAATATTTGCAGTGGCTTCTTTTGTCAGAAATTCAGCCTCACTTAACATAAACTTCTGTTGTTCTTTGCCACATTACCTTTCACCTGGACCCACATATTTGCAATTGGATTTAAGTGAGTGTGATATGCAACTTACACTTTGTCCTTTGTTTTCAGCTAATTCATCGATCTTGTAGCATGGAGTTTTTGGTTTGTTTGTAACTACAAGTTCTATTAACTCTGTCTTATTCATACCATGTTCAATTTTATCTGATGGAATGTTTTCTTCCTCCCAGAGCAAAATATCTGCTTTTCTCCACTGCAGTGTAGGAGCTTTATCCATCACAACAGAGTGGTATGGTGCATTGTCCATTACACTTGTCAAATTTGGGGGATTCTTTATCAGCAGAATTTAAGTAAAGCAGTCAGTGAAAACTTTGGCATCCATTTCTTAGTCTCCTTGCTTCCTGGAACAACACAGCAGTAAATAGCTCAGAATGAAGCCACCAGCAGGGCTAACATGAAGGACGATTATCCTGCCACCCTTGCCTAACAGTGTTTTCAAAATTCCTGTGTTGAACAGTCTGTCCCTCCCTTCAGCAACGTGTTACATGTTATAACCCAAATTGCATCCAGACCCACAATTTCATCTAATGAAACACTCTTCAGGGTACAAAGATATTCTCTCCATGCCACTATCTCACCTCTTTCCATGATAAAAGTCCAAGGTGAAAACTTTTCATGCCGGAAGCCATGCTCAAAAGTAAGTTTTGAAATTATGAACTTCTCCTGCAGTAATTCTCAGCACCATAAATCGGTGAAAGCTAAGTGTAGCAGCTGCTATACCCACCACTCTTGTAATGTCTAAAATTGGTCCACCACTGTTGCAATTGATTTCAAAATACCTGCATACAGACAAGCTGCACTGTTATTATTAAAAATAGCAGTTCACAATGAAAGTCGATGATCGCAAGACCCGACTAGGGTGCGACGCCATGTGGTATTGATTTCCCATGGGTGGCACTAGGGGCAACTTAACGGGTCGAACTAGTGGCAGTGAGATGGGGAAACCCAGCTTGCCATTGGTGTTACTTGGGAAACAGTGTCACGGCGCCCTCGTCAACCCAAATGTTAAAAGTTGCAACTAATTTTAATCTCACTAAACAATTACTACTACTAATACTACTGCTACTACAAAATATACACATGCATATCTGAAACCAGATAATCTTGTCTCCATAGTAGAACAATATCATTGAACAGACAAAGAGTGTGCCAGTAAATTGATGCCTATTGGTGATATAACTTGATTATGTACTATAATGAATTTTAATTATTGGTTACAAATAGTAGTTGTTAAATTTTATCTTGAAACATATTCAACAAATCTTCTGTTGAAAAATTTAAAAAAAAAAATGGATTTTCAAACATGCATTTATTTATATGTTTGTAAAAGTAAAACTACACACACTGTATATTAAAACAGAAAAAGTATAAACACACAATAAAGTAGGAGTTGTGCAAAGGGCCTCTAGTTGATATTCTTACAGATATTGTTGGAAAATTCAAAATTGTAAACTTTGTCAGCTGATGGGTGTTTTGTGATACTGCAGCATAGTTTCATTCCACAGTTGGCAAGATAATGGGACATGTTCATACCAGGGTTTAAAGTCTTTATGAATTTCATTTCATGTGCTCAGTTTTGTGGTGCATATGCCTGCCAAACAGGGGAGTGCACAATATACACAGATGTTGGCTTTTGATAGAGACTGTGCAGTTGGGCTCTAAAAAGTTGGTCTGAATTGGAGGTGTAGCACTGAAAATTTTAATAGGACTGATTCCAATGGGTGAATCATGACTATTCATAGTGACAATAAGGAAGTGGTCCCTATAGAGACCAGAGTGACATTCAGAACCCTCAATTTGTCATCATCATTGATCTCTCATTCATCTGATGCTCCACTGACCACAAGAACCTTTAATAGGTGGCTCACAGAAAGGGGGTTCAGTCCATGATGCCTCTTTCACCAATTGCCATTGACCTTTGTACCACCGAAAAGCCTGTTTATAGTGGTGTTGGCCACATTTGGCATGGCATTTTATCGATGGAGTAAGCTTGTCTTCAGTATTGAGTCCCACTTTTCAGTGACGAGTTCCATTTGAAACTGAACCCTAATGACCAGCTAAAATGTGGTTGTAGATGCCGCAGGCATGGGTGGGTTACCAACATGATTTGCCCTCTACACATACCGGGAATGAGGCGGGATGCTCGGGGACGCCTCTTCATTTCATAGCAAGACTCTTTAGGTTGTCATCTGCAGCACTCTTAACACCACAACGGTACATCAGTGCCCCAATTTTGTTGCCTGTTATGGCAAACCATCCTGGGCTCACATGTCAGTAAGATAATGCTGCTTGTTTCTGTGCTTGCTGAAGCCCACCTTGGGCAGCAAAATTGCTGAATTTCTTCCAGATTGAGAGTGTTTGAAGCATTACAGGCTGTGGACCGTGCTACCAACTCAGAATTTTGACAATCTAACATTCCAGTCAGGCAGAATTTTGCACTATGTCGCTTAAGAGAATAGCAAACTATCAGTCAGTGCCAAGCCAAAAAACTGCTTGCATAAAGGCCAGAGTGGACCAATGCTATATGTAGGTGGTTGGTTTGTGAAGTGCGCTCTCTCTCTCTCTCTCTCTCTCTCTCTCTCTCTCTCTCTCTCTCTCTCTCTCTCTCTCTCTCTCTCCAAATTACCTAAAAGTGTTATCATTTGTTTGTATATCTATCCCACTTAACAATTCTTTTGTGGTGCATACAGAAAATTACTGTAATAATCTGTATTTGATTATCATTTTTGTTGTAATCCATTTGCACTAATCTGTAACTGAAAATTCTGTTTGATAGTTATCCAGATCTAGAACTACAACACGTGTTAAAAGCACATCCTGGAACTTGTATTTGCATTGAACTGGATCCCACAGGCAAATATTTTGCTACCGGATCTGCAGATGCTCTTGTTTCACTATGGGATTTGGAAGAACTTGCATGTTTGCGTACTTTTTCAAGGTAAGTTTTGCTCTATTATTAAACATGTTTTTGCTTTTAGAACATATTCAGAATTTCAGTAATTATTATCATTATTTTTTTCCATATATGTAATTATTCAATCAGATTTAGTATTTTAGCATGTAAACAGCTTTTAATATGTAAAATATACTACATAATTTTTACTTTCATGTTAAACTGTTTTACACTTATCACTAGGATGACTATACCATAAGAAACATAGCTTTTGACGACAGCCTTCATTAGAAAAAGGACACACACACACTCATTCAAACGATAACACAGCCCAGTTCACTATCACACAACAATAACTTCTGGCCGTTGCATTCCGAGTATCACTTTATAATACACAACATACGATAGGGCCTAGCACTGCGTGGCACTTACAAGAGTATTAGGCTCAGTGCGGCCCACCTCCCACTGATGCGACCGGACTGTGCTGGCGAAGTTGATGTTGATCCGCTGGTAGAGCGCGCTCTCAAGGCTATGCGTACTCACTGGTAACCAGGCCTTACTTGCTGCGTCTGCTGTCCGGGATGCACCGTGCCGGTGTGCGCCTCGCGCGATCTTTCTGGCAGCTACTACACTTCTCCTCCTTCATGAACCAGTGGTTCCTGCAGTGGGAAGGTGGAGCACCTAGAGGGAGAGATGCCTTCCACATCTATTGTGGTGCTGGAGTCTAGTGGATCGGCCAACCTTCAGGCTGGGACCTTCGAATATGGCCCCAATTGTTCCCCACCGGAGCCCAGGACAGAACCGGTGACAAGCTGTCAAACTCTGGGTCCATGACCACATCGGTATTTGAGGAGGTGGTTTGGATGGAGGAGAAGGCAGACTGGTGGTGGCACCTTTCTCAGACAGCGGGCTAGCCCGGGGCGGAGGGGGGGTTGAGGGAGCTCTTGCCGGGTAATCTCTGATGACCATGGTGCTGATGTAGCCCTGGGGGGGATGCAGCAGGCAAGGATCCTTGTAAAAAGGCTGAGAGTACCCTGAGGAACTGCCGGACTGGACTGGGGCGTCTGCCATTGAGAAGCCAGAGCCTGTGGGGAGAGGGGATGGGAGTCTGTTCTGCGACGGAGCTGATTTTGACGATGATGTACCTCCTGGTCCCCTACTCTTAAGGTGTAGAGCCTGCAGCCGTTGCGGTGCAGGACAACTGCAGGTATCCAGTGGGGATTGCGACCAAATCCCCGTGCCCAGGCTGACATACCCCCGGGGCTGAAGACTGGCAAGAATCAGGACAGAGGAGGTGCGGCAGAGTCCGTGGTTGGCAGCTGTGGAGGAGCTCTACAAGGCTGCGTTCCCCCAAGGCCGTAGTTCAATATGCCGTCAAAAAAAAAACGTCAGTGCCTCCTCAGAGGGAAATCCTGTAGGTACTTTTCCATTTGGGTCTTGAATGTAGCCACCCTCCGCTCGGCTTCCCCATTTAATTGTGGATAAAAGGGGGGCGAGCGAACATGACAAATGCCGAAGCGCGTACAAAAGTCCTGGAAAGACTGCGAAAGAAACTGAGGGCCATTATCTAATACTAGAGTGACTGGCAGACCTTCCACTGAGAAAATTTTGGAAAGTGCTTGGCTGGCAATCTCAGAAGTGCTTGAAGAGCAGCGAACCACATACGGGAAGTATGAATATGCTTCAATCACAATGAGCCAACAACCATTTAAAAACAGACCCGCGAAATCTATGTGGATGCGCTCCTAGGGCGGGGTTGCAGGAGACCAGGGAGAGAATGCCGCCCTGGGGGACGCCTGATGGCTCACACGCTGGTGCCAAGCCGCCACTAGATGCTCTATTTTTCTGTCAATGTCAGGCTACTATACATGTCGGCGAGCTAAAGAAAACGCCCCATTGTCCCTCGTGTAACAGCTGGACGACTTCACGTCACAAACTCCACACCAAGTGGAGATCTGCAACCGCAGTTGAAAGAAGAACTCCCTCTAAGATAGAGAGGCGGTGTCGCAAAAATAAAATAATTGTGAAGAGGGTCAAAGGCACCGTCTGGCGGCCAGGAAGGCCACCCTTGTTGAATGAAACACATCACTCGCTGAAGCACCTGGTCCACCGCCGTCGCTTTCGTGACTCGAGAACTAGTGGTCGGGAAGCCATCCACTGCTTGGCGGGAAGCGACATACAAATGAAAACACATTATCTCTTCTCGATTTAACTGCAGATCTGGGAAGAGCATTGGCGTTGGCGTGTTAGCCAGTGGGGCGAAAATGAATGTCATACTTTCAAAGGAACAATGCCCAGTGCTGTAGCCGGTGGGCAGCCTTATCCGGAATTTTGGAGGATGGGCTAAATAATTATATTAACGGTTTATGGTCTGTGATTAACTGAATCTTTGTGCCATTCAAGAAGGGGTGAAACTTGGTCACGCGGTAGATTAAGGCCAAGGCTTCCTCCTCCCCCTGCGAGTAATGGGCCTGAGCCGGGTAAAGAGTCTCACGGAACCATCCGCATTGTGATGTGCAAGGATGGCTCCCACTCCATACTGCGAAGCATCCATAGCCAGGACCAATGGCTTAGAGGGTCATAAGTCGCCAAACATGGGAACAATGTGAAGTGGTCCTTCAAAGAAGTGAAAGCCCGCTCGCATGCGAGAGACCACTCAAAAGGGATACCCTTGTGCAGAATGTGGTACAGGGAATGAGCCAAAGTGGAAGCCCCGGGGTTGAACTGGTGGTAATAGGCGATCTTACCTAAAAGAACTTGCAACTCTTGAAGTGAAGAGGGGTGCGGGAGGTCCCTGATACCCTGCACCCAACTCACCTGAGGCTGGACGCCATGCCTAGAGATGACATGGCCCAAGTACTTGAGGGACGGTTGAAAGAACTTTGATTTACTAAGATTGCACCACAAGCCCATGGACCGGAATTTAAGGAAAAGGGTCCGGAGGTTGTGCAAGTGTACCTTCGTGTTGTGACCTGTGACTGAATTATGTCATCAAGGTAATTCATGCAGTGCAGGATTGCTGACATGACCTGCTTGAGATAATGTTGAAATATGGTCGGTGCCCCAGCCATCCCAAAGACCAGACGCTGATATTGAAAAAGGCCAAATGGGGTGTTGATTACTGCCAGACATTTGGAGTCCTCATCAAAAGGTATCTGATGGTACACCTCTGAAAGGATCAAGCTTAGAAAAAATTGTCCTCTTGTTAGCTGGGCGAACACTTCTTCTGAACAAAGCAGTGGGTGTCCACCACTGATTGGGAATTGACGGTGGCCTTAAAGTCACAATTTGCCGGAAGATTTCCTCACAATAACTAAAGGCATGGCCCACTCATTGGAAGACACGGGTAGAAGGGTAGAAGCACCCCGAGGGCTGTCAGGCAGTCCAGTTCTGCCTTTACCTAAGGGCAGAGAGCCAAGGAGATCTGCCTAGCCTGGAAAAAACGCTGGCCTACTGCCAGCTTTAATGTTAAGTGGGCTTGAAAATTGGAAACACACCTTATGCCTTCCTCAAAAACATCTTCTGAGACCAACTGAATGGTGTCCGAAATTGCAAAGCCAAAAGCCTGAAAGGCATCCAATCCAAAAAGGTTGGCGGAACTAGCATCACAAATGACAATAAAAGGATGAGGGCACGTGACTGATTTGTAAATGACGTCAGTCGTGAATTGCCCTAGCAGAGGAATGCACTTTTTTCCGTATCCACGAGACACCTTGAACTAGGGCCAATGGGGGAGACTCGAGGTCTGAGTATGTTTGTGCATTCAAGAAAGACACTGCCACACCTGTGTCTACTTGCAGGTGGAGTCAGTGCGACAGAATGGAAACCTCGATTAAAAGCCTGTTTTTAGTATTGTCGGGTGCCAGGCCCACTGAAACTTCCTGAATATCTATGTCCAGATCCTCTGAACCTGCATCGTGTGCCGCTGAGTGGCAAACTTTTGCCACATGTTCTTTTTTGTTGCATTTGCGACACAAGGCCCAATGCTGGGGACACTCTGATTGGTCGTGTTTTGTACAGTACGTTGGGCAGGACAGTAAGAGGGCCCAGCGGTCGGAACTCTGTTTACGTGTCTGACGGAA
Source organism: Locusta migratoria (assembly GCA_026315105.1). Classification (NCBI taxonomy): domain Eukaryota; kingdom Metazoa; phylum Arthropoda; class Insecta; order Orthoptera; family Acrididae; genus Locusta; species Locusta migratoria. The sequence continues at coordinate 218,696,752 of CM048750.1, read as the reverse complement.
GTGGCTGGAACGGCTGGCTTGTATCGCCCACATATCATCCTCCCGTGACACATCGAATGCGTCCACTCCTCCCCGCACTGCCGCCATGTTGCGTTAGGCTTCCAACTATTGATCCACAGCATGTGAGACTTCATACGAATGAGCAATAAAGAGGACTTCCTCAAGGGAAGGGTCTTCCAACTGCAGAGCCCTGTGTCTGACCTCCATTATCGACATGCCAATCAGATTTTCCATTGTTAAAACCCCGTCAGAAAGATAGAGAAATTCAATGGGAAGAGGGGGAAGTAAACAGGAAGGGGTGCAGAAGAAGAAAGTAAATGTGGAGACAGTGGTTTACACGACAAGGATTGGGGGAGGTGTAAGAAGAGGTACAAAAACAGCTGATGTGGAGATAATAGCTTACTGTAGGGTTAGGCCTTAATAATTTTGAGACCATACAATGTGCTGTAAGAATAACTCCCATCTGTGCAGTATTGAAAAGCTGGTAGTGGGGTGAGAATCCAGATGGTCCATGTTACGAAATAGCCATTGAAATCAAGCATGTTATGCTCAAGTGCATGTTGTTCTACAGGGTGGTCTACCTTGTTTTTGGCCACAGTTTGGTATCATGCCAATATAAAAAAACTGTGTAGAGATTGCAACATCTTTGATGGAGTAGGATAAGCATGTGACGGGACTGGAATAGGAACTGGCAAGTGGGTGGACCGGACAGGTTTTGCAACTTGGTCTTCTACAGGGATACCATTCATGTGGCAGAAGGCTGTGGTTGGGAATTGCATAGGTATGGGCCAGGATGTAGTGGAAATTGGGTGGATGGTAGAATACCACTTCATGGGGGTAAAGAGGTCTTGGGCAAGGTGTCTGCAATTTCAAGTCATCCTGAAGGGGAATCAATGCCTTGACAAAGAATGTGGTCAAATTATTCCACTACAGGGTGTTGTTGGGTGATGAGAGGGGTGTTATTTTGTCAGTTACGCACTGTGATTCATCACAATAGTGGTTGTGCCATTGTCAACAGATGGGATGATATTAGATCAGATTTTGTTTTGAGGTTGTGTATGGCTTTCATCTGCTGAAAGGTTTGTGTCCTTAATGTCACTGAGTGATGGTTTTGAGCATAAGTAAAGGAGGGATCTAAGTTGGTTGATGGTGTGAATTGGAAGAGATAGGATTCTATTTTGGTATTAGATTTGCTTTGGTCTGAGAGATTGGTGGCAAAGTAGTGTTTCCATCATAGGAATTGGTAGAAGGAGGATTGGTAGGTCTTTGACAAGTGCAATATGGTTCATTGGTTCTTGCATTTCTCGTTGATCGGCGCTCTCGGTAACGGCTAGCTGAAATTCAGTGGGACAAAACCAATCTGCTACAAATAATGTAGGCAACATGTAAGTGATTCATTAGTGTCCAGTTGTCACCTTTTATGGCCAGCGTGCAAGTCTCTTTGACAACCAGGTATGTGCATTCCATACATCAATAACACAAATTTACACAGTTCAGGTGTGGAATACACAAGTCTGAGGAGTACATCTTAATGTGGCACAAATATTAATAGTTCTTCATAATACCGGTAGAAACACTTTCCACACGACTAACATTGGAAATCTTTTACATAATTCTTCAAAAATTAAATTTCAAAGTGATGTGGGTTGTATCTCAGATACATCACAAAATAAGACTCGTACTGGCATGGATTATGCCTCCGATCAAGGATGAAACAATACTTCAAATAATACTCGGAACTGGTGTGGATTGTGCCTCTTAACAAAGTTGTAACAAGACTTCCCTACATGGTGTGAAACCATCCTGTTTATATCTTCCAAACAATTACACTGACAATTGTGTATTGTTAATTATGTACATTAAATTAATTATAATGGAAAACTAAACAATTACATGCAACTTGCTATAGTAAAAGACAGCGTAAATAATATTGAGTAAATTAATATACAAGTCTTTGTTAGATTAATAGTACTTCATATCCAAATATAATTTAATAGGGTTGTCAACAATATTTTCATAATTAATGGTAATTATTCAGAAGCAAATTAGGGCAAAACTCTCCTAACATAACTTGTGAAACATAATAATACCTACTTTAATATTATGAGAAAAGAATTTACTTAATTTTATCTTAAATACTAATTAGCATACTATCTGAACTCTAACAATATGCCTCTGGCATGAACTAATTAATATTTGCTAATTAAACAGACTTCTGTGACACTAAGTAATAGAAAATGTCTTCAGCTAGTTAAGTTGTAAAAAAAGAATAACAAAAGTTTTGCAAAAGAAAATGGTAATAGAATAATTACATTCACTTCTATTATTATGCAACAGTGGTATTGAGAGGTTCCGTAATGCAAACAGAAGGGAAGACATCCCAACTTGCTTCGATACAACTGCACAGCTTGTTATATTGGTATTACTATCAATCAGATGTCCATTAGATTTAATGGTCACCACCAATCTGTGGCCAAACACAAGTTATACTACCTCATGGCCTATCATACAGTTGCTTGAATTTAATGGCTGCTTCTCAAACTGAGCTATTTATAGCCTCCTACCCCCTCCTCTTTTCAGTTTTTCTGAACTGCACAGGTGGGAGTTATCCTTACAGTTCATACTCCAGTCCTAAAAGTATCCAGGCCTCAACCCGCAGTAACATATTTTCCCACACCCAACAGTTCCTGCTTCCTATGTCCCACACCCCTGCCAGTTCTTGTCTCATTAACCACCGCATGCACATATAATTTTTTTCTTGTAAACCATATCCCCCCCCCCCCCTTCATCACCAGTTTGCTTTCCTCCTCTCCCGCACTGCATTCCTAACTTGCATCTCTTTAAACTCATCTAGTATCTACATTCTCCAGTAGGCAGCAATACATCAATCCCCACCCTCAGCTTGCATGCTTCTGGCTCCTACACCCCTCTCATACCCACTACAAACTGCTCTCATTGTGAAATGTTACTCAGAACACAACAGCTGGAGATGATTTACGTGTTAGTGAGTTGTGCCAATGTGATTGTATAAAAGAGTGTGTGTGTCATTTTTCTGAAGAAGTTTGTGGCTGAAAGATAAGATGTGTATATGTAATATTGTAATACGACTGTCTGCAGCTCGAGAATTGTCTTTTTGCTGAGTTGCAAGCTATTCTCATTTATATTGTTGCATAATTATATCTGAATAACTTTGCTGTATCCTCATAGTTTGCAATAATGTCACTGTAACTGGTTGTATGAGGGCTATTCAGATAGTAGGGAATGTTTTGGAAAAAAAGAAAAAAGAAAGGGGGAAAAACAACTAAATGCGAGAGAAACTATATATATGATACGAATATTATAGACGAAAAATTCCTAGCAGGAAAAATTATATATAAAAAATAGACGAAGATTACTCACCAGGCGAAGGAGCACAGGTGTGACAGCAGCACAAATAAATGGAAATAGAACACACACACAAATGCTAGCTTTCGCAGCCTAGCTGCTTCATCAGGCAGAAGGGAAGGAGAGGGAAAAGGAAATGATGAGGGTTTAAAGGAGTGGGTAAGGAGTCATTCCAATCCCGGGAAAGGAAAGACTTACCTTGGGGGGAAAAAAGGAGGGTAAACAAATACACACACACCCACACATTTACAAAGACACAAGTACACCTAGGCAGACATACTGTAGAAAGCAAAGAAGTTAAGAAGTTAGACAGAGATACCACTTGAGGCAGAGGCTCTCTTCAGAGAACTGAGGCAAAAATGTTAAGATGGTGGGTGGGAATTCGAATTTAGCGGAGGTTGAAACCAGGTGGGCAACGGGAAGAGAGAATATGCTGAAGGGCTAGTTCCCATCCCCGGAGTTCTGAAGGATTGGTGTCGGTGGGAAGTATCCAGATAACCCGGACGGTATAACACTGTGTCGAGATGTGCTGGCCGTGCCCCAAGGTGTGTTTAGCCACAGGGTGGTCCTCATTACCAACAAACACTGTCTGCCTGTGACCATTCATGTGAATGGACAGTTTGTTGCTGGTCATTCCCACATAGAACACTTCACAGTGCATGTCAGTTGGTAAATAACGTGGGTGCTGTCGCAAGTGGCTCTGCCCTTGATCGTGTACACCCTCCGGGTTACGGGACTGGAATAAGTGGTGGTGGTTGAAGGGTGCATAGGGCAGGTTCTACAACGGGGCCGGTTACAAGGGTAGGAGCCAGAAGGTAGGGAAGAGATATATAAAATAAAGATTTTTGACTTACCTAAAGTACAGTATGACTTACCCAAAAGGACCGGCTCGTCGATAGACACATAGACAGACATTTGTAAAAAGCATGTCTGTCTAGGGGTGTTTGCGTTTGGATATGTGTGAGTGTGTGTGTATTTGTCTACCTTCCTTTTTGTCCCCTAAGGTAAATCCTTCCACTCCTGGGATCGGAATGACTCCTTTTCCACTTCCTTAAAACCCATATCCTTCCCTTTCTCCTCTCCTTTTTTCTTTTTTTTTTTTCCTGAAGAAGCTGCCAGTGGTGGCGAAAGCTTGTATGTGTGTGTGAGTGTGATTTTTATTTTTATTTGTGTCTATTGACGAGCCGGTCCTTTTGGGTAAGTCATCCGTTTTCTATTTTTTATATTTATATACAGTAAAACCTCGTTTTTACATTCTCGGTTTTTACGTTTTCCCGCCATTTACACCATTTTTTGTTGGTCCCGTCAAATTTCCTATGTTTACAATGTTAATTCGACCTCATTTTTGCATTAACATAATTACGCTTTTCCCCGCGTTTTACACTTTTTGAAAGCATGTTCGTGAAGAAAAATGACGTAATGTACATAAATTGACACTAGCATGGCTTTCCCCTGAAGTATAGTGCTTAAAAATTATTCACATTCGAGTTTCTTGACACTTTGCATTTATTCAAACGTATATTTTGCGTTTCGTTGTTGACTTAAAGACGCGCCGATTTGTGGCAATGTAGTTATTCTTTTCACCAGCTTTTTTGGCAGAGCGCCTGGCATGTACTCAGACAAGCAGAATGGTTTGTTAACGAGAGAATAACGCTGATTTGTAGCGGTGTAGTTCGTCTTTCCACTAGCTTCTTTGCCAGAGCGGCTGGCGAGTATTCAAACAATCAGAACCAGTTGCTTTGTTGAAGTGAGAATAAATAGTTGCGTTGTTTTTCTGATACATATTTCTGATTTATAAAGAACTTTATCTGTCAAAGTTGGGTATCATAATACCCAGAACCTCAAAAAAGCGATAATAGTGAGAGATGCCGATGCTATGCAAACGTCACAAAAATACTTATGCACATGTTTGTACTCGAGAACGCGAATAAATTCTCTAATATTGTCGTGTGAAACATCAAAAAATACAAAAAGAACGGGAATAATTCATTCCGGTAAAAGGCAGTAATTTTGAAGATGTGTTACATAGCCTGGCAGCGGCGTACAAACGATATCTATCGAAGCGCTTCAGGTAATTTTGAAGATGTGTTATAGCCCAGCATTGGCGTCCTCGATTATAATGGATGAAATTACGTAAAGAATTTCTACTTCCCATAAAATTACCAGTTTGCCTGGCGCTTAAAATAGTGGCATCCTCGATTATAATGACTGAAATTACGTCAAAAATTTCCACTTCCCATAAAATTATCAGTTCTGTCTGGCGCCTAAAATAGTGGCTTCTTCGATTATAATGAATGAAATTACGTCAAAAATTTCTACTTCCCATAAAATTACCAGTTTGCCTGGCGCCTAAAATAGTAAAAAATTGGATAACCTTTATTGTATAAGCAACTCCCTGGCAATTATTTAGATGTTTATTATGTAAATATATCACACAAACTACAAAAATGCAAGTCTGATCCATTAAGCATATTTTACCATTTAAAACCTTATTTCCTGCATTTTACATCATTTCACTGAAGTCCCCTGAAAAGCGTAAAAACGAGGTTCTACTGTACACACACACACACACACACACACACACCTGAAAGAGTGACTACAATACTCTTTTCCACATAGTTACCAAACAAATTGAGACATTTATCATAGCAGTGGACAAGGTTACAAATTCCTTTGTCATAAAATTCTCCACCCCCATGAACCACAGACATTGCCGAGGTGGTGTGACTTGTGTGCCTCAACAATACAGATAGCCGTACTGTAGGTGCAACCACAGCGGAGGTGTATCTGTGGAGAGGCAAGACAAACGTGTGGTTCCTGAAGAGGGGCAGCAGCCTTTTCAGTAGTTACAGGGGCAACAGTCTGGATGACTGACTGAGCTGGCCTTGTAACAGGAGCTAATGCGGCTTTGCCACACAGTTACTGCGAATGGCTAAAAGCAAGGGGAAACTACAGTCGTTACTTTTCCCAAGGACATGCAGCTCTACTCTATGAAAATATGATGATGGCATCCTCACGGGTAAAATATTCCGGAGGTAAAATAGTCCCCCATTCGGATCTCCGGGAGGGGTCTACTCAAGAGGATGTTCTCATCAGGAAAGACAATAGTGGCATTCTACGGATCGGAGCGTGGAATGTTAAGATTCCTTAATCGGGTAAGGGAAATGCATAGGTTGAAGTTAGATATAGTGGGGATTAGTAAAGTTCGGTGGCAGGATGAACAGGATTTCTGGTCAGGTGAGTACAGGATCATAAATATAAAATCTTTTGGGGGTATCACAGGAATAGGTCTGATAATGAATAAGAAAATAGGAATGCGGGTAAACTACTATGAGCAGCACAGTGATCGCATTATCATTGTCAAGAGAGATACGATGCCAACACCGACAACAGTTGTACAGGTTTACATGACAACTTGCTCTGCCGATGATGAGGAGATCGAAAAAATATATGAGGAGCTAAAGGAAATTATTCAGACAGTTAAGGGAGAAGAAAATTTCATTGTGATGGGAGACTGGAATTCGGTAGTAGGAAAAGGAAGAGAAGGAAAAATAGTAGATGAATATGGATTGGGCAGAAGGAATGAAAGAGGAAGTCACCTGGTAGAATTCTGTACGGAACATGATTTAATCGTAACAAACATGTGGTTTAAGGATCACAAAAGAAGGTTGTATACGTGGAAGAGTCCAGGAGACACCAGAAGGTATCAGATAGATTTTATAATGGTAAAACATAGATTCCAGAACCAGGTGATAAACTGTAAGATGTACCCAGGGGCAGATATAGACTCTGACCATAACTTGTTAGTCATGAACTGTAGGCTGAAACTGAAAAAACTGCAGAAAGGTAGGAAAATAAGGAGATGGGACCTAGATAAATTGAAGGAACGTGAAGTTCTGGAGAATTTCAGAAGGAGCTTTAGGCAACAATTGACAGAAACAGGGGGAAATAAAACAGTAGAAGAGGAATGGGTAGCATTGAGAGATGAAATAGTGAAGGCAGCAGAGGACAAAATAGGTAGAATGGCAAGACCTACAAAAAAATCCTTGGATATCGCATGAAATACTAAATTTAATTGATGAAAGGAGAAAATATAAAAATGCAGTAAATGAAACAGGCAAAATGGAGTACAGACAACTAAGAAATGAGATTGACAGGAAGTGCAAAAAGCAAGAGTGGCTAGAAGCCAAATGCAAACCCGTAGAAGAATGTATAAGATGGGGAAAAGTAGATACCGCCTACAGGAAAATAAAAGAGACATTTGGGTACAAGAAAAGCAACTCTACGAATATCAAGAACTCAGATGGGAAATCAGTTCTCAGCATACAAGGAAAAGCTGAAAGGTGGAAAGAGTACGTAGAGCAGCTCTACAAAGGAAATGAACTTAGAGACGATGTTGTAGGAAGAGAAGAGGAAGTAGATCAATATGAAATAGGAGATAGTATACTGAGAGATGAATTTGACAGAGCCCTGAAAGACCTAGGTCGGATCAAGGCCCCAGGAGTAGATGACGTACCCTCAGAGCTACTAAAGTGTCTGGGAGAGCCAGCCATGACAAAACTATTTGAACTGGTGTGTAGGATGTATGAGACAGGCGAAATACCCTCAGACTTTAAGAAAAATGTAATTATCCCCATTGCAAAGAAATCAGGTGCAGACAGGTGTGAAAATTACAGAACCATCAGTTTGATAAGTCATGGTTGCAAAATTTTAACACAAATTATCTACAGGAGAATGGAAAAGCTGGTAGAAGCTGACCTCGGGAAGATCAGTTTGGATTCAGGAGGGACGTAGGAACCCAAGAAGTAATCATCACTTTACGGCTTACCTTAGAAGATAGCTTAAGAAAAGGCAAACCTACATTTTTAGCTTTTGTAGATTTGGAGAAAGCGTTTGACAATGTTGACTGGAATACACTCTTTCAAATTCTGAAGTCAGTAGGGGTAAAATATTGAGAAAGGAGAGTTATTTACAACTTGTAAAATGCAAGACCGCAGTTATTAGAATTGAAGGGCATGAAAGGGAAGCATCAGTTGTGAAGGGAGTAAGACAGGGTTGTAGCCTTTCACTGATGTTATTCAATTTGTACATTGAGCGGGCGGTGAAGGAAAGCAAGGAAAAATTTAGAATAGTAATTAAATTTCAGGGGGAAGAAATAAAGATATTGCGTTTTGCTGATGACATTGTAATTCTGTCAGAGACATCAAAGGACCTGGAAGAGCAGTTGAATGGAATGGACAGTGTGTTGAAGAGAGTGTATAAAATGAACATTAACAAGAACAAAACAAAAATAATGGAATGCGGTCTTAGAAAATCAGGCGATGGTGAAGGAATTAGATTAGATAACGACACAATGAAGGTGGTAGATGAGTTTTGTTACTTGGGTAGTAAAATAACATACGATGGTCACAGTACAGAGGATATAAAATTCAGAATGAGAATGGGAAGAAAAGCGTTTTTCAAAAAGAGAAATTTGCTAACATTGAATATTAATTTAAAGTGTAAGGAAGTCTTTTCTGAAGCATTTGTGTGGAGTGTTGCCTTGTATGGGAGGGAAACAAGGACGATAAGCTGTGCGGACAGGAAGAGGATAGAGGCTTTTGAAATTTGGTGCTACAAAAGAATGCTGAAGATTAGGTGGGTAGATCACATAACTAATGAAGAGGTACTGAACAGAATTGGTGAGAAAAGGAATTTTTGGCATACCCTGACTAAAAGAAGGGATCACTTGGTAGGACACATTCTTAGACATCGAGGGATCGTAAATTTAGCATTGGAGGGAAGTGTGTGGGGTAAAAATCGCAGAGGGAGACCAAGAGATGCGTATAGTAAGCAGATTCAAGTGGATGTGGGTTGCCGTTCTTATGAGGAGATGAAAAGGCTTGCTCAGGATAGAGTACGGTAGAGAGCTGCATCAAACCAGTCTCCGGACTGAAGACCATACCAATAACAACATAAAATTCTGCCACTTGAGAGTTCCGGTCATAAAAGCGCTTCATTACAACAATGTCAGTAAAACTTCTGGGGAAGAAAGTGAAAGCTCCATTATTGCAAAGTGACGGTTTTCATGAATCATTTCATCAACTTTAGTGACAAGATCGTCAGTCACACTGCTCGGGCATCCACTCTTTTCTTCATCGTGAACATTAGTTCGGCCACTTTTAAACTGAATCCAGTATTTCCAGACGAAACAGTTGCTCGTTACATTGTTTCTGTACACATTGCACAGTTCATGATAACTTGCAATAGGTTGTAGGTTTTTTTGCCAACAAAAACTGTATCGCAGACTGCACCTCACAACTGGCAAGATTTTGGAGTGTAGTGCACATTTCAAATTCGAATATCAAGAAAACCAGAAGTGCAGAGACATTTGTGTTGTTATGGCTGGATGCTGACTGACGTGCCAAACACACACATTCCAAAATATATGCGAATGGTGCGAGCCAAGCGGCGCCATACAGGAACATTCACTACTTTCTGACTGGCCCCCTGTATTTATACAGACACTCTTAGTCTTAAGAGACATTACTCATGATTTGTCCTCTGTAGCATAATTGCTGTAACTTTACTGAGCTGGTTTCGGCACAAACTATAGTCCACTGTTGATAGGGCTCTTTGTATTGGTGGCAACACTATTTGTAGACAGGTGCAAATGCAGGCGAATATATTGAGGAACAGACCAATGCTTCTAGTTTCTGAGCACTACCTGCAGATGGCTTATTGGAACTGAAACACTTGAAGCAAAGTGATTTTGCCTTTGTGTTGGTAGTATTGTGTGATATTTCTTGTATATCACTTTCCATGTACACTAACTCATCATATAACTCTTTTCTTCCTTCTACTTGTGTGTAAATTATTACTTCTTTTATCAACTATTGCATCCATACATTATCAAAATAGGTGGGTTGTAATTTGTGGTATTTGGGATGATTCTGGAACTAAATACAACAAAATATGTTGTTGCTGTATAATTTATCCATCTTTTAGCACTTTTGTTGTCATTCCATTGGCCCAAGTGAGAGGTTGTTTGCCCTTTCAACATGTGCCTATTGTTTTGTCATTGAATATCCTAATATGTCAATGGAAGAAATCAACAATTTACTGGTGTGTGTTGTGTGGCAGGTGTGCTGTTTGTGTGTAAAACCCCCTCCTCTTTTTGAGAATGTGTTTTTTTTATTCTATTTGCCTGTTTGTGGCTCAGCAATTACCTTTGCAGTGTGTTGCTACCTTTCCTCATCTTCTTCTTCTTTCTTCCTTTTTTATTTTATATTATTATTATTATTTAATGGGCATTCTTTGTACCATGTTTGTTCAAGTGTTGTGCTTTGACCTGTAAATGAATGTATTTGTAGTCTGACAGAATTGATGTACAGATGTAATGTTAACCCTGTGGATGTGGAGGACTTGAGACTGGCCACCCAGACATGTTTAGCACAAAACTATTTCCAATTCCATGGTGATCTGTATAAGCAGTTAGATGGCTTAGCTATGGGATCTCCTCTCCACTCTTAGCTGAGATATTCATGGGCAGTTTTTGGAAAAAGAACCTTTTGAGTACTAATATCAAATACTAGTTCAGATACGTTGATGATGTACTATGTATGTGGTTTGGTACTAAAAGGCAACTCAACACATTTTTCCATATCCTGAACAGTCAACATAAGAATATTCAGTTCACTATGGAGATTGGCAATAAATCCATTAACTTCTTAGATCTCAATATTGACATCAGTGCAAACACACACTGTTTCAAAATATACAGAAAAACCACAACTACAGACACAGTAACACCTTCCACCTCACAGTTTATTGCCTCAACCAATGGCTATGATCCTGTCCTAATTGATCATATCTTGCAGAAGAAACAAAAACAGAAACTTCTAGCCCTCCTCTATGCTTCTCCTGCTCACCCTTCCACTATTTGTAAAAAGCGGTGTACTATCCCATATCTAGGACAGGTATCACACAATGTAGCCAAAACTCTGAAATCCTGTAACTACGGGGTTTCCTACTATTCCAGAAACAAAATTGCCCAGTTTATTTTTAATAGAAAAGCCAAGCCCCAACTATTAGCCAATAGTGGGGTATACAAACTTATTTGCCCAGATTGTGACTAGTTTTACATTGGCCAATCAGGGAGGGACATAGCAACTAGACTAAGAGAGCATGAACATAGTTGGATGTTACAAAACCATGACTCCACCTTTATGGAACATGTTTTGAGTGAGGGCCATAGATACCAACCACAGTCCCAAGTACTTCACTTAGCCAGCAAAAGCCAGAAACTAAATCTACTAGAGGCCTTAGAAATAAATAAACATCTAGCTCACAGTCCAGGCTTAATATTAAATGACCAAACAGTCCTCAATACATCACCACTTCTGAACACACCCTAATCCGCAGAATATCCAGGCCTGTTCAATTTTATTCCTTCACATCTTGTATCTTCATATTTTACCTTACTCTATTTTGGAGTTTGTAATAGTTCCCAGTACTTTTGGCTAACATTTACTTTACTGATATGAAGTTGTATATCTAATTTACAATTTGTACAACCACTGTTCATCTACTTTATGTCTTAATGCCAGTCTAACCTCCCACTGTATCTACATCTAAATACATACTCTGCAATTCACCGTAAGGTGTGTGGCAGAGGGTACACTGTACCACTACTAGGCATTTCCTTTCCTATTCCACTCCCAAATAGCACGAGGAAAAAAAGAATGCCTATATGCCTCCGTATGAGCCCTAATTTCTCTTATCTTGTCTTTGTGATCTTTACGCGAAATGTAAGTAGGCGGCAGCAAGATCGTACTACACTCAGCTGCAAATTCTGGCCCTCTAAATTTCCTCAACAGAAATTCACGAAAAGAATGTCGTCTTTCCTCCAGCGATCCCCAATTGAGTTGCCGGAGCATTTCCGTTGGTCGAACCTACCGGTAACAAACCTAGCTGCTCGCCTCTGAACTGCCTCTATGTCTTCCTTTAAACTGATCTGCTGCGGGTCCCAAACACTCGAGCAATTCTCAATATCTGGTCGTACAAGCATTTTATACGCGGTCTCTTTTACAGGTGAAGTACATCTTCCCAAAATTCTCCCAATAAACCGAAGTCAGCTGTCCGCCTTACTCACAACTGACCTTACATGTTTGTTCCATTTCATATCGCTCTGCAATGTTACGCCTAGATATTTGAACGATGCGACTGCATCAAGAAGCTCACTGCTAATGCTGTATTCGAACATTATGGGATTGTTTTTCCTACTCATGCGCATCACCTTACATTTTAGGTAAAGCTTTGTATCTCTCTTTGTTAGTCCTAATATTCCAATTTATTCTGTACTCTGTCCTTACAGTAATTCTTTTTTAATTGTGAGCCCTATAATTGAATATGTTTATCTACACCTTTTTACAGTTTGAGTGCATACCTCCGGTTAGTTAAGCTTCTCAATTCTCCAAGGCACCTCATCTATACCCTCCTATACAACCCCTATATTTTTGTCTATTTGTTTATTTAGTTATAATAGTGTGTCAGGTTTCTAATATTTGCACCACTTTGTATTTTGAACAACCCTTAAAACATCAGATTCTTGTTTAATTTTATTCTTATTCACTGTAGTCATGTTGTAAGAATTTATGTTTGCACTATTTCTCTATGTATGGTATTTATGTTTCCTTTTTCCAGTACTATTAATTTACAGATTTCATCCAAATATTTATATACACTGCAACCGCTCCATCAAAGAAGTTAATTTACTTTTCTGTATGTAACATATCTTCTGTTTTACTGACAACACAAGTTCTGTGACTGAACTTCAGTAAATGTCTGTTGATGGCCTAATAAGCCGAAAATCGATTCACTAAATAAACAAAACCATAGAACAAACACAAAACTGTGTATTTTAATCTTCATAATGAATATAGTACATTAACTTTCCCAAGACTGACTGTAATTCTTTCACATCTTTTGGTGCTGGCAGGCCACGAATGGCAAGCAAATGTGATTGCATGGAGTGCACACTGTGACTGTTTATCACGTGTACTAGATACTGCAGTTCCGGTTTGAGAAAGTCGCACTTATCTAAGCAACACTTGAGTCCTGCTTCTGACAAAACCTGAAACAATTTCCTCTAATTGCAATGTGTTCTCCTTGGGTAAGGCCTGACACAACTATGTCGTCTAAGTAGTTTGAACAACAAGGCACCCAAACAGTAAGCTGTTCCAAATATCTTTCAAAAATTGTGGGTGCGGATGCACTGCCAAAAGATAAACGCTAATATTTAAACAAGCCCAGATGAGTATTGACAACACAAATTTTCTGTGATTCTTCATCGATTGGCAGCTGAAGGCAGGCATTGGTCAAATCTCTTTTTTTTTTTTTTTTTATTGAAATATTTTCCTACAACTAACCTGTCCATTAAATCTTCTGATCTCGGCAAAGGATAACTGTCTACAACTGTTTGTGGATTCACTGTAGTCTTAAAATCAACACAAATGCAAAATCTACCTGACGGCTTCGGCAAAATAACAAGCGGACTCGCCCACTGGCTAGCTTGTATTGGTTCAATTGCACCATTTTCTTGCAAAGTGCGAAGTTCTTGTGCTACTTTGTCTTGTAAAGCAAGTAGTACATCAAGAGCTTTGCAAAATTTTGGTTTGGCATTTTCCTTCAGAGTAATGTGTGCAGCAAAATCTTTAGCTTTTCCTAGTCCTGCAGAAAATAATTCTGGAAAGTCCTTCAACAACCTGTCTACACTGTCTTTAGCATCATAACTGTTCACAACTTAACCAAAAAGAGCAAAAGAATTCAAACCAAAAATATTCTCTTCTTCGTAAAATGTAATGCCACTGTGCACCTTTGCGATCAGTATACTGCTGGTAGTGAACACTGTCCTAGTACAGGAATTTCTTTGCTATTGTATGTTGTAAACTTTATTTTAGCGCGAGAAATGTGCGGCGATCCTAACTGTTCATAAGTTTTGCGATTGAGCAATGTGACTGATGCACCTGTGTCTAGTTGAAACTTTACAGAAATGTCATTCACACGCAAATTGACATACATTTTTCTGTGCTGACATATAACTACTTCTGTGTCCTTGATGTTACGAGGGGCAGCCACTGGTTCGGAAATACTGCATTTATTGAATAACTAATGTCTTGTCACTATTTGGACCGGGAGGGCAAATTCTTTTCTTTTGCTGCAAGGAAACTATTTGTATATGACCTTTCTTGCCATATGCATAGCAATTTGCTGACCCGGACAAACAGTTCTGCCTTTTGTGCTGCGAGAAACATGGCGGGCAAGATTTCACTTCCTTATTAGGCAAGGCTCTGCATCTAGCAACTTGTTTACGCTTTAAATGGGCAGGCAGAAGTACACTGCATTTGACTCGGTGCGTGACGTGACACTACACAGTGGAATAGAACCAAAGTTTTCCGCTGCTGCGGCTCCCGTATCATACTGTTCCAAAATCTGTTCTACTTGATGGAACGACGGATCTGACGTCTTTAGAATCTGTTCCCTAAGTCTACCGTCAGGAATATTATAGACAATTGCGTCACGCAAAATGACATCCGAATACAAAGGTCTACACAAACAGTTAAATTTACACTTCCTAGTGAGACCTTGAAGATCTGTTATCCACTGCCTGTATGTTTGGCTTGGATTTTTCCTACATCTGAAGAACTGATACCTAACAGCCACTACACTGATTTGCTGTTAATAATAAGCAGTGAGGGCTCCTATCACTGAATTGTAAGAACGTTCTGAAGGTTCTGTGATGGGGAAACAGGTTTTTCACAAAACAGAATGTTGATGTTGGGGGGGGGGGGGGGGGGGCGCTACACACGATAACAGAAAATGAAGTTTGACAGTACCTTGTATCCTGTGCACTGTGGCCTAGGCTTCAAACTGTTGGAGCCAGTCTGAGCAGTCATCTTCTTTTTCATCATATTGTCAGAATGGTGGAATTACTGGAGCTGGTGGCTGCTTCAATGGAACTTGCGTATTTTGAGACGCAGGTGCGGCCAGAAGTTGCACAGTTTGCGGGAGAGATGCAATTTGTTGGCTTTGAAACTAAAACATTTGCATTAGCTGCTGTGCATCGAGCGCAGGAAGCTGTGGCACAGTACAAAAATATAGAAATTTACTCATGACCCTGCAATATAATTGAGATTATGTACTGGATCCCCCGAGACCTGTAATAAAGCAAAATTAATAGTGCAGCTTACTTTCAGACATTAATATTTTGTTGCAATCTGGTTCGTCGTCGTCCTCGTTGCCATTTGTTGTGGCCTTGTCGCCTTTTGTTGTTTCCTCATCCCGGTCTGGTTGTCAATAAAGGTACGGGTGCAGTAATTGGTGCCGACTGTAACAACTATTCAGAGTACTAATACCAGTTTTATTGGCTGAAAATTATAATACTCAACTTTAGAACATATGCCTGTTTCTTCTTGCTTCTTGCTTCTCGCAGTGTCTTCCGTATGATGCTAGCTGCGCTGAGACCTAGTTACTGCTAAGTTCGTAGCCACGTTCTGACTTAGTACTGTCCTATTTCTGATTTCGTAGCTGACTAATAACTGCCTGAGTTCTGTCTAGTAACTGCCTGAGTTCCAACTGGTAACTGTTTGAGTTCTAAATAGTAACTGTAGGGCTGTCCACACATATGTCGGCCTAGATATAGCCGCTGGTAGAGGGCACGCATCTTCGGTTATTCCCTCCAGGATGCCCAGAGCCTGCTTGTGATTGGCTTTCGGTCGATCGCTGCCTTCTCCACGATCATTCTCTTATGACTGGCGTGTAGCACTGACTTTACGCCACAACACTACCCAAGTTGTTAGCTTGAGAGGCTTATTGTACAGGGTTGTCACCCCTAGACAGCTTGCCTTCACTATGGCTAAGGAGCCCTGTCCACACTACTCTTTACTTGTGACAAGGAATGGTAGGAAAAAAGGACAAGGCAAGGATAGGAAAATGCGGACACATAGGCCATTGTAGGACACACCTTGTCTGGCTCCTCCCTTCGGCCTGTACTCTATTATAGAGAGAAAATCATGTTGTTCTAATTGTCACAGATTTCAATGAAAAGTATATTATTCTGGACCTTCAAATTACCATGGTTTCTTTTAGGACCTCAAGGAAAAATGAAAAAGCACAGATCTCTATATTGATCATGTTAATATCACTCAGAGACCACAGCTTGAATTAATCACCCTTGACCCTGGATTCTCAGTGCCTTGTCCACATAATTGTCATTTATTTTATTTTGTGAAAGAAGTCCAAACTCCATATTTCATGTTTGGTTGTTTTTTCTTTACCTTTAGTGTTATTTAACTGAAGTTATATTTTAAGGATTACTCTGAATTACAGATTAGAATGGCCAGTCCGCACAATCAGCTTTAGCCATGATGGCCAACTCCTGGCTTCCGCATCAGAAGATTTGGTGATTGACATAGGTGAAGTTTGCTCAGGTAATAAAGTGGTGGACATTGGAGTTGAAGCAGCCACATTTACAGTTGCCTGGCACCCATCTCAATACCTGCTTGCCTTCGCATGTGATGATAAGGAAGCTTATGACCGAAAGAGAGATGCTGGTACACTGAAAGTTTTTGGATTTCCTTCTGAATAAAATCTAATACACGCTTGTCTTCACATGTGATAATTGAAGCCCGTGTTCAGTGTATTACTGAAATGTTTTAAAGTGAAAACTTAAAAAAGAATATTGGTTTCACAGGAAATTGTGAAATACAGAAGAACTGTGTAAAGGAAGAAGAGAGATATTTTACTAATTACCTGCCTTAATGTGTCTCGTCATTGGGGAAAAACTGTACATTTGAGATTGAAAATAATTGTCACATTACTTTATCTGTTGTTTGGTCACCTGTGTTGTTTAATACAATAATTGTTCTGTTTGTATCTTGAATTATTGTACTAAAATAGGTATCATCAAAATTTGCATTTACAAGTTTTTTATATGTATCAAAAAGTCTAGCCTATTCATTTGACATATGCAGCCAATTGATTAATGGTTTTTCCCCCAGAAAGATTACACTTATATATTTAAGAAACATTGAATAAATTTGTCACAAATTGTCATTGGTGTCAGGTCAGTTATAACACATTCCTTTGCATGGGTTAAAATGTTTCAGCTTATTTTTGGTGTCAGTTTGTGAATTTATAGTAGTGTGTGAAATCTAATATTGTTTCTAGTACTTATTATCCCAGTCACTTTTCCTATTCAATATTCTAAGGTAGAAATATAAAGATAATTTTTTATCATCTAAAAGTGAACAGAAACAGTGTAATGTCATGAATCTGCTAATATCTGGCCGTGAGATTGAAACTAATCAAAAGTGCTTTTCATGCTACTATTGCAAAATTATGTCCATACCTTCTGATAAGTCTGTTTCACATTGTGTAGTCTTGTTCAGCAGGTCTGCATACACTCCTGGCCACTAAACTTGCTACACCACAAAGATGACGTGATACAAATGCAAAATTTAACCGACAGTAAGAATATGCTGTGTATGCAAATGATTAGCTTTTCAGAGCATTCACCCAAGGTTGGCGCCGGTGCTGACATGAGGAAAGTTTCCAACTGACTTCTCGTACACAAACAGCAGTTGACCAGTGTTGCCTGATGAAACATTATTGTGAAGCGTCATGTAAGGAGGAGAAATGTACCATCACGTTTCCTACTTTGATGAAAGTCAGATTGTAGCCTATTGCGATTGCGGTTTATCGTATCGCGACATTGCTGCTCGTGTTGCTCACGATCCAATGACACGCATCCGCATGGCTGTAACGGATCGTGCAGGCACGTCTCGATCGCTGACTCAACAGGTGGGGACGTTTGCAAGACAACAACCATGTGCACGAACAGTTTGACGACATTTGCAGCAGCTTGGGCTATCAGCTCGGAGACCATGGCTGGGGTTACCCTTGACGCTGAATCACAGACAGGAGCGCCTGTGATGATGTACGCAATGATGAACCTGGGTGCACGAATGGCAATACTTCAGTTTTTCGGATGAATCCACGTTCTGTTTACAGCATCAGGGATGGTCGCATTTGTGTTTGGTGACATCGCGGTTAAAGTGTTACCACCTTACAGTGTTCTGTTCACCGACTCAGCGATTGTGATCTTCATGTCTTAATAAATCTCCACAGCATAAAAGTTCAGGAGTTATCTTATGTGTGGATGTAGAATCTTCTTAAATCACAGCATCTGCATAACCTGCTTACAGGAATCCCTAGAATTCATTCAGAATACGTGCAGCTAGAGAAAAGTTCTATATTTTATGTGTGCGTCAAAATTAAGACAAGAACTCGGAGCAAACACCAGGTATCTGAAAAGCGGTTTAATTTCATCACTTTTACCCTAAAATGCATTACAACCGGCATAGTGGTGGCTTGGAGAGCTGTTACAAGATTGCCTTTTTTCGATGGCCTACAATACCATACATTGTTATAATTATTAAAGATATGAAAAACAATTAGTTTGATCATGTTATGGCAAGATAATAGCAGCTTTACATTCAAAATTAAGGTAATTATCAATTTACATCGATTCATAATAATCCTGCTTTCATATATTGGGTTGCGGATCTGAAATATGCTTAACTATAAAATACAACAATACATTGTTTGTTTATACTAATATCTTGAAAAATAGTGAAGGGCAAATGTTCCTACCATGTACAGAATAATGAAATAAACTATTAGTTGTTTTGCTGTATACAAGAACATGGGAATATTTCATATAGGCTCAGTTACTCTACAATGCTGGCAAGTTTATATTCAAAACATTTATTATATTTGTGCTTTCATTGCCAGTTCCTACTCAAATATACAATAGAATATATCTCTAAACATACTATTTCACTTTATTTTTTCCTAAAGTGCATATTAGCAGGTTTTAGTTTCATGGCCATGTGCTCTTGTTTACTTTCCTAGCAATGTATGTATCTTCTCTTAACCATTACTTTATCTAGAAATCACGTTTCTTATATTACATATACTCTGAGATCACAAACTGGCATTTAACAGTTGATGTTCTAATAAAATAATTTGTTTGATTTGTTATTTGGGTGCTGAAGCAGCAAACATTTACCTCTGTAGCTTGCCTATTACATCTCATGGTGAACACATATTGGAAGCATGTATTCGTCATCGCCATACTGGCGTATCAACCAGCTTGATGGTATGTGGTCCCATTGGTTACACGTCTCGGTCACCTCTTGTTCGCATCAAGGACACTTTGAACAATGGCCGTTACATTTCAGATGTGTTATAACCCGTGGCTCTACGCTTCATTTGATCCCTGCAAAATCCTACATTTCAGCAGGATAATGCACGACCGCATGTTGCAGGTCCTGTATGGGTCTTTCTGGATATGGAAAATGGTCGACTGCTGACCTGGACAGCACATTCTCCAGATCTCTCACCAATTGAACACGCCTGGTCAATGGTGGCCGAGCAACTGACTCGTCACAATACGCCAGTCACTACTCTTGATGAACTGCGGTATTGTGTTGAAGTTGCATGGGCACCTGTCCCCTTACACGTCATCCAAGCTCTGTTTGACTCAATGCCCAGGCGTATCAAGTCCGTTATTACGGCCAGAGGTGGTTGCTCCAGGTACTGATTTCTCAGGATCTGTGCACCCAAATTGCCTGACAATGTAATCACATGTCAGTTCTAGTATAATATATTTGTCCAATGAATACCCATTTATCATCTGCATTTCTTCTTGGTGTAGCAATTTTAATAGCCAGTAGTGTAGATCACAAGTCTGATGCTACTGTCACAGTTTAAAATAATAACCAAAGGGTTGTTTTAAGGACTGTTACTCATTTCAGTAATATTCCACTTTATCATTCAGTCTATATCTTGCTGCACTACTTCCTGTTTTAGATAGTGGCACTGCATACACTTGTACAAAGAACAGTTTGAGTGAATCACATTGCTGTGTGTATCTCAGCCATCAGAACTGAAATGTTACACGCAATTTCAGAAGTAAATGTTACAATTAGTGTGTATGCAACTTTTATGTATTTCTTTGAATCAGACTGAAGGCAAAATTACACGATACCCAATTCAGATCCATATAATTTTGTGATTATTCTCATTTGCTTCTAGTCACAAAGAGGAACCGTGGTTTTGAACCTACATTAAACTGTAGGTCCCCCTATAACTGGCTGGGTAAGTCAGTTCGAAGGTTGGAGGAAGGCAATGGCATACCACCTCCAAACAGGACCATGCCTAGTAAAGCACTGTGATGTTCAAACAAGTCTTCAGACTTTTGACTGCTTTACCTTACCACTAGAAGGCATGTAAATCATTTATAATTATATTAGAAACATTCATGTTGTTTTTATGGTCTTCAGTCCGGAGACTGGTTTGCTGCAGCTCCCCACAATACCCTATCCTGAGCAAGCCTTTTCATCTCCTCATAAGAACGGCAACCCACATCCACTTGAATCTGCTTACTATACGCATCTCTTCGTCTCCCTCTGCGATTTTTACCCCACACACTTCCCTCCAATGCTAAATTTACGATTCCTTGATGTCTAAGAATGTGTCCTACCAAGCAATCCCGTCTCTTAGTCAGGGTATGCCAAAAATTCCTTTTCACACCAATTCTGTTCAGTACCTCTTCATTAGTTATGCGATCTACCCACCTAATCTTCAGCATTCTTCTGTTGCACCAAATTTCAAAAGACTTTATCCTCTTCCTGTCCGCACAGCTTATCGTCCATGATTCCCTCCCATACAAGGCAACACTCCACACAAATGCCTTCAGAAAAGACTTCCTTACACTTAAATTAATATTCGATGTTAGCAAATTTCTCTTTTTCAAAAATGCTTTTCTTCCCATTGCCATTCTGCATTTTATATCCTCTGTACTGCGACCATCATTTGTTATTTTACTGCTCAAGTAACAAAACTCATCTATCTCCTTTATTGCTTCGTTATGTAATCTAATTCTTTCAGCATCACCCGATTTTCTTAGACTGCACTCCATTACCCTAGTTTTGCTCTTGTTAATGTTCATCTTATAAGCACCTTTCAGCACACTGTCCATTCCGTTCAATTGCTCTTCCAGCTCCTTTGCTGTATCTGACAGAAATACTATATCACCAGCAAAACGCAATGTTTTTAATTCTTCCCCCTGAACTTTAATTCCTTCACCAAATTTCTCCTTGCTTTCCTTTATAGCTTGCTCAATATACAAATTGAACAACATTGGAGAAAGGCTACAGCCCTGTCTTACCCCCATCCCAACTGATGCTTCCCTTTCATGCCCTTTGAGTCTAATAACTGCAGTCTGGCTTTTGTACAAGTTGTAAATACCTCTAAGACTGCACTTCATTACCCTAATTTTGCTCTTGTTAATGTTCATCTTACACGTTCCTTTCAACACACTTTTCATTCTGTTCAATTGTTCCTCCAGGATCTTTGCTGTCTCTGACAGAATTACAATGTCATCAGCAAATCACAAGGTTTTTATTTCTTCACCCTAAAATTTAATTACTTCAAATTTCTCCTTTCCTTTATAGCTTGCTCAATGTACAAATGGAATAACATTGGGGAAAGGCTACAATCCTGTCTTACACCCTTCCCAACCTCTGCATCCCTTTCATGCCCTTCAACTCTTGATAACTAGTGTCTGGATTTTGTGCAAGTTTTAAATAACCTTCCTTTCCCTGTATTTTACCCCTGCTGACTTCAGAATTTGAAAGAGTGTATTCCAGTCAACATTGTCAAAAGCTTTCTCCAAATCTACAAAAGCTAAAAATGTAGGTTTGCTTTTCCTTAATCTATCTTCTAAGATAAGCCGTAAAGTGAGTATTGTCTCCCGAGTTCCTACATTCCTCCTGAATCCAAACTGATCTTCCCTGAGGTCATCTTCTACCAGCTTTTCCATTCTCCTGTAGATAATTCGTGTTAAAATTTTGCAACCATGACTTATCAAACTGATGGTTCTGTAATTTTCACACCTGTCTGCGCCTGCTTTCTTTGGAATGGGGATTATTACATTTTTTTAAAGTCTGAGGGTATTTCGCCTGTCTCATACATCCTACACACCAGTTCAAATAGTTTTGTCATGGTTGGCTCTCCCAGAGACTTTAGTAGCTCTGAGGGTATGTCATCTACTCCTGGGGCCTTGTTCCGACCTAGGTCTTTCAGGGCTCTGTCAAATTCATCTCTCAGTATAGTATCTCCTATTTCATCTTGATCTACTTCCTCTTCCCTTCCTACAACATCATCTCTCAGTTCATTTCCTTTGTAGAGCTCTCTATATACTCTTTCCATCTTTCAGCTTTCCCTTCTTTGCCGAGAACTGGTTTCCCATCTGAGTTCTTGATATTCATAGAGTTGCTTTTCTTGTCCCCAAATGTCTCTTTTATTTTCCTGTAGGCGGCATCTACTTTTCCCCTTCTTATACATTCTTCTACAGATTTGCATTTGGCTTCTAGACACTCTTGCTTTTTGCACTTCCTGTCAATCTCATTTCTTAGTCGTTTGTACTCCACTTTGCCTGTTTCATTTACTGCATTTTTATATTTTCTCCTTTCATCAATTAAATTTAGTATTTCGATTAATGATGAAAATTCTCCTCAGAGATAATAAATATTGTTGAAATGAGATAGAATGGCTGGCCAGTACTTACCATTGTGCCGTACCGCCGATAGTAACACAAAATGAAAAAACAGAAAAAAAGGGGACAAAGGGACAAGCTTTCGGAACAGAGTTCCTTCGTCAGGTGGGAGAGAAGGGAAGAATAAAGGATGGGAACAGAAGGGAAAGGTGGTTCACGACCTAGGTCATGAAGGTGGTGTTTCGGGAGTGTGGACGTCAGAGATACTGCATGTATGTACTGAGCCAAGCCAGAGAGGATAAATATAACTGAAGAGGAAAGATCAAGTAGTAAAGAGAAGAGAGTAAATTAATGATGCTGAGGGGTGTAGGAGGGCCGGGGGGTGTCTAAAATGTTTTTCATAAACAGGGAAATATGGATGGACACACACACACACACACACACACACACACACACACACACACACAGAGAGAGAGAGAGAGAGAGAGAGAGAGAGAGAGAGAGAGAGAGAGAGAGAGAATGACAGAGAGAGCGAGAGGGCGGTAGAGAGAGAGAGAGAGGTAAGGAACGGATAATGAATAGGTGAGTTGAGGATGGAGGAAGGGGAGGGGTTAGCGTAGATTTAGGCCAGGGGGGTGGCGGGTGGAGAGGATATGTTGGAGGGCAAGTTCCCACCTCCGTAGCTCTGAGGGACTGGTGTTGGTTGGTACTATCCAAATGGCACGTGTGGTGTAACACGTGCCCAGGTCCCTGGAGTTATCACCTGGTTCTGGAATCTATGTTTTACCATTATAAAATCTATCTGATACCTTCCAGTGTCTCCTGGTCTCTTCCACATATACAATCTTCTTTTAAGATTCTGAAACCACGTGTTTGTTACGATTAAATCATGTTCCATGCAAAATTCTACCAGGCGACTTCCTCTTTCATTCCTTCTGCTCAGTCCATATTCCCCTACTATTTTTCCTTCTCTTCCTTATCCTACTACCGAATTCCAGTCTCCCATCACAATGAAGTTTTCCTCTCCCTTAACTGTCTGAATAATTTCCTTTAGCTCCTCATATATTTCTTTGATCTCCTCATCATCGGCAGAGCTAGTTGGCATATAAACCTGTACTACTGTTGTCGGTGTTGGCTTCGTATCTATCTTGACAATGATAATGTAATCACTGTGCTGCTCATAGTAGTTTACCCGCATTCCTATCTTCTTATTCATTATCAGTCCTACTCCTGTGATACCCCCAACTGATTTTGTATTTATAATCCTCTACTCACCTAACCAGAAATCCTATTCATCGTGCCACCGAACTTCACTAATCCCCACTATATCTAACTTCAACCTATCCATTTCCCTTTTTAAATTTTCTAATTTTCCTACCCGATTAAGGGATCTAACATTCCACGCTCCGATCCGTAGAATGCCACTATTGTCTTTCCTGATCACAACATCCTCCTGAGTAGTCCCCGCCCGGAGATCCGAATGGAGGGCTATTTTACCTCCAGAATATTTTACCCGAGAGGATGCCATCATCATATTTTCATACAGTAGAGCTGCATGTCCTCAGGAAAAGTAACGGCTGTAGTTTCCCCTTGCTTTTAGCCATTCGTATTAACTGCATGGCAAATCCACATTAGCTGATGTTACAAGGCCAGCTCAGTCAGTCATCCAGACTGTTGTCCCTGTAACTACTGAAAAGGCTGCTGCCCCTCTTCAGAAACCACACGTTTGTCTTGCCTCTCCACAGATACACCTCCGCTGTGGTTGCACCTACGATACAGCTATCTGCATCGTTGAGGCACGCAAGCCACCCCACCTCGGCAATGTCTGTGGTTCATGGGGGTGGAGAAACATACATAATATTTTTGAATCACAGAAGCTGAAAGCAGTTAAGGAAAAAATTTATCATACTGTGCAGCTGAGTAAAGTACACTAAGCACGGGATTGTAATGAAGCAACAGAACAGAGCAGAGCAGATCGGAGCAAAACTGCCCAATGGGGCGGCTGCTGCATATGTATCTGATGACTAACAAACTTCCCCTCGCTGATATCTACTTTCAGTGTAGAAAGATGTTGCTATCAAAGCCTCATAAGCTGATGTTTTTAGAGAACAGTTCTACTAGATATTAGTTTTTATAACATTTGTACCTCTTTTCCTGACAGGTATTAACCATCTTAAATACTATGACTTAATGCTGCAACTTTTATTTCTGATGAACACTTGAGTATTAATACACTGTTCGGTTGAGCATTGAAGTGAACACTAAGGAGGCTCATTACGAACTGCCGGAGGCTCCGTCCGCATCCCCTAGCCCGCGTGCCGTCCAGAGGGCGCTCGGTGGCGAGCCGGCTCTGACATCGCCATCGCACGGCGGCCAACGAGTGCCGCGGATACAAATGGGTTCGGCCTCTATATACCTCCCCCGTGAATTTTGATGGATGTTGATACACAATAAAAAGAACAGACAACAAAAATTTGAAAACACAAGTTATACACAAAAACAGGAAAGGAGAAAAAAATGGTAAATAAAAACATATATACAATGTTAACTGAAGACATAAAAATTTAGAAGCAAAAAAAAGAAAAACACTTCGTTGTGTTGACCTTCACTGTCCAGGGAACAGTAGCACTTTTATAGAAAAAGAGAAAGAAAAAAAAATCTTTGTAACACACTTGATTATACACTGTGAGCACTTCAGTGTGTCACTTTTGAGGGCGTCACACTATCACTTGTTGTCCAACGAAGCCAACATCCATGTCGTCTTCACTAGTTTCTGCGAATTCGCGGGGCGGAACACGGACATATGGGCGATAGTGGCCTTTGCGGGAAGTGTACTTGCTGGATCCTAGGATAGGTGACATCCCTGCCGGTGTTGTTGGCTGCGACACTGTGGGCTCTGGCGGCTGCACGCTGACTGGTGGAGGAGCCTCCGTGCTGATGCCTGATGATTGGGGCGTGAGTGAGGAGGATGGTCCTGGCAGTGGAATTATATCCACCTCAACTTCCATAGGCTCAGGATGACTGCTAGTAGCCAATTCGACCTGAGGCCTGAGTTGGTCCGCATGTCGGGAGGTGACCCCCATCAGCTGTCTGCATCTAATAGAAGTGGTTTCCCTGTTGCTCTGTAATGTTGCCCTGCATCCACTTTGGCTGGCGGCCATAGTTTCGCACCCAGACCAGCTCGCCAACCTTGAATCTTCCCGGCAATGGAGTGTTGGGGGGGGGGGGGGGGGGGGAAGGAGGAGGAGACGGACGAATGAGGTGTAACAAAGTGCGTGGTTGCCTTCCATGTAGCAACTCAGCAGGGCTGCGTGCACCAGCTGGTGTGAAACGGTATGATTGAAGAAAAGTGAGAAGAGCGTCTTCACTGGAGGAGGGGGTAAGGAGTTTTTTCATCTGGGTTTTAAAAGTCCTAACGTAGCATTAGACTTCCCTGTTGGATTGGGGATGGAAGGGTGGTGATGTAACGTGTTTGATTTCACGGTGTGAACAAAATTGAGCGAACTCAGCGGAGCTAAATTGTGTACCGTTGTCTGAGACAATGGTATTTGGTAGACCTTCAAGGGCAAAAATCTTTTTTAGTGCCTTGTATCGTTGCTTCGGACATGGGATAGGGAATGCGGGTCACAAAAGGAAAGTTTGAATGCACATCTATCACTTGTAGCCAGTATGTTCCCAAAAACTTTCCAGCGTAGTCTACATGAATCCTCTCCGATGGGTGCGTAGGCTGCGGCCATGTCGTTGTTGATTGTCTTTGCTGGGTACATATGTTGCACAAAGCAACCATGTGCGCTATAGATGCGTCAATGCCAGGCCAGTAGACGTGTCGACGAGTGAGGTTCTTGGTTCTCGTGACACCCCAGTAGCCCTGGTGGAGCAGGTGCAGTACGTCCCTCCGGAGCGCTGATGGTATGACGACTCGTGGATTCTGATTGACCGTAGCCAGGAGAACAATGCCATTTCGTACTGATAGGCGATATTGTAAATGGAAATAGTTGCATAGTGGGTCGGAAGCCTTCGTTAGAGGGCGTTCGGGCCAGCCGTTGGTAATATTATGAAGAACTTTATTTAATACAGGATCGGCCTCGGTAGTCAAGGCAATGTTTTCTCCAGATATAGAGAACCCTTCAATGGCACGAGCTTCAGCTTCGTCAATATGAAAGCACAGTAATTCTAACTTGTCAAAACGGGGGTCAGGTCCATGGGGAAGACGGGATAATAAGTCAGCATTAGCATGCTGAGATGAAGGTCGAAAGTGGATTTGATAATGAAAGCGAGACAAATATAGGGCCCAGTGTTGCAGACGGTGAGCAGCTTTGTCTGGCAACGCCGCATTGGGACTGAAGAGAGAGATGAGTAGTTTATGGTCAGTAATGAGTTGAAATTTACTGCCATATAGGAAGACACTAAACTTCCGGAGGGCGTAAACTATGGAAAGGGCTTCTTTT
The DNA here is from genome assembly GCA_026315105.1 of Locusta migratoria. NCBI lineage: Eukaryota > Metazoa > Arthropoda > Insecta > Orthoptera > Acrididae > Locusta > Locusta migratoria. Next base: position 218,669,317 of record CM048750.1, on the reverse strand, counting down.
TCTATCTGTGAATATCGTTGTTGTGCCTTGTTGAGTGTTTTCGAGGCGTAAGCTATGAGCCGCTCTGAGCCATCTGTATATCGCTGAGCTAGAACCGCACCTATTTCATGTTGTGAAGCATCTGTAGCCAAGACAAGCATTTGACGCAGAATGTACGTGGCGAGACAAGGGGCCGATTTAAACATCGACTTAAGTTGATTAAATGCTTTGCAGTCGACCATTGGAAGGGAACATTCTTTTTGAGTTATTAGTGCAATGGGTGTGCAATTTCAGCAACATATGGTAGAAATTTGTGGTAGTAGGCCAATGCCTCAAGGAATGCCTGTAATTCTTTGATATTTGTAGGACGCGGCATTGCATCAACAGCTGCTACATCATCATTAAGTGGGCGAATACCGTCTTTAGAGAGTTGGAAACCCAGATAGGTAACTGATGGTTGAAAGAATTGTGATTTGTGATAGTTGCATTTGATTCCAGCCGCCTGTTGGACCAAAAAAAGCCTGCGCAAATTTGTTAAATGCTCTTCCGTGGTGCTACCTGTGACGATAATGTCATCTTGATAATTGATGCATCCCGGAACTGATGCCAGTAGTTGTTCAAGGAATCGTTGAAAGATAGCTGGGGTGCTAGTCACCCGAAAGGTAGTTGTTGATATTGGTAAAGACCGTGCGGGGTGTTTACCATCAGAAAGGTTCGAGAAACTTCATCAAGTGGAAGCTGGTAATAAGCTTCAGAGAAATCAATTTTTGAAAAATATTGGCTGCCCGCAAGTTTGGATAATAGTTCGTCAGGTCTAGGCGTTGGATATGTATCAACCAGGCATTGGGAATTGACAGTGACTTTGAAATCGTCACTCAAGCGAAGACTGCTGTTGGGTTTTAGGACAACAAGCAGAGCGGCCCATTCACTTGTGTTTATGGGTAGCAACCGCAGATGCTAGACGGTTGAGTTGTTGTTTTACTGAGTCACACATGGAAACAGGCACTGATCGTGCTCGAAAAAATTTTGGACGGGCATCCTCCTGTTTCAACATGATGTGCGCTTCAAAATTAGAGGCACGTCCCAAACCCCTGGGAAAAAGACTAGAGAATTCGCTGGATAGGTTTTCTAATTGTGAGTACGGAATGTCATTTGTTACAACGTGGACTGCGTCATCCACCAAGAATCCAAAAAGTTTAAAGGTGTCATAGCCAAATAAATTGTCGGAACTCAAGTGATCAACTACAACAGTGTTAAGCATTCGGGAAACCGACTTGTATGTTAGTGTTGCTTCCAATTCTCCTAGTAGAGAAATCTGTTGTTGATTGTAGGTGCGCAATTTGCGCGTGACATTAGATAAGGGAGGTGAACCAATCGGTACATAAGTGGCTGCTGTGATAATTGTGGCAGCTGACCCTGTGTCTACCTGCATTTCCACATCATGACATAGGATCTGTACATCAATAAAAAGTTTGCTAGCAGAGGACAAGGTGGAGTTGACAAAATAAACTGATGTGTCGTCATCCACTTCTTCTTGAACCAATTTGACAGATTTAGAGCGACAAACCGATGCCATGTGTCCCTTTTTGTGACAATTATGGCAAACAGCCCAACGTTGGGGGCAGTCGTTGCGAGACTGTTGTTTGAAACAATGTGGGCATGATGGCAACACCGTGTTGACGCTATTACCCGTTTTATGAACTGTTTCTTGTTGTTTGACCTTTGCATTTCTGACTGAGGACTGTACTACAGCAACAACTCCTTGGTTGTTTGCTTTGTGAATGACACTATCCGGTTGTATCTCACATACATCTCCCCACGAGTATAATTGAGCTCCTGCGGAACTAGTTATCTCGTAAGTGGACGCTGTCATGATGACTTCCTCTAAGGTGGGGTTTACTAGCTGATGAGCACGTTGTCTCACCTCACGATCAGGGGCCGAACGTAGAATTGCATCGCGCACCATGTGGTGTGCATAAGACTCTTTGTGTTGTTCGCTAACAAATTGACACTTTCTGCTTAACCCTTGTAGTTCTGCTGCCCAGGCCCTATATGATTGTTCGGGCCACTTTTTGCATTGGTAAAAAGCAACACGAGAGGCTACTATGTACATTTGTTTGCAATAGTAATTTGTAAGAAGAGAGCACATCTCATTGAAAGTCAACGACGTAGGTTCTTTAAGGGGGGCAAGTTGTGCCAACAACTGTTAGAGTTTGGGCGAAATCCACGAAAGGAACAGAGACTTACGAAGTTGTGGATCTTCGACTCCGAAGGCGATGAAATGCTACCGAAGCCTCTTCTCGTAGTCGATCCAGTCTTTGAAAGTTTTGTCGTATGGTGTGAACATGGTATGTGCAGCGTGGAACTGTTGCCATGAAGTGGGCCCGTAAGAAGGGCCTCTGTCAGTAGTTTCTGTTGTTCAATGAGTTGTTTATGTTGCTCAACCAGAGCAGCCAGTACTTGTTCTAACATAGCCATTACTTCTGTTAGTAGCGTGGGACTTAACGTCTATCATTCCTAAGTTGCCAATACTGCTGCAAGCTTTATTTCTGATAAACACTTGAGTATTAATATACTGTTCGGTTGAGCATTGAAGTGAACACTAAGGAGGTTCATTACGAACTGCCGGAGGCTCCGTCCGCGTCCCCTAGCCTGCACGCCATCCAGAGGGCGCTCGGTAGCGAGCCGGCTCTGGCAGCACCATTGCACGGCGGCTAACGAGTGCGGCGGATACGAATTTTAAGGGTTTTTTTTTTTTTCTTTTCTACAGACATTTTTGTCCTGCATAATTGATAGTTAAATATAGACCTTTTGTTAATTAACAGTCTACAAGGACTGAGTCTAATTCATTGTTTTATTAGAGGAAAGAGAATCTTCCTTCAGAAAAGAGTTATGTGCTGGAAGTGAGAGTATGCCTCTTAGTAACAACCAACATTCATTTTATACTCTCTCTTGCCTTTGCAGTCATACTTCACAACTCCAGCTCATAAAAATTATCCATGTCTATCTGAAAACAGCCATAAAGACTATTGATGGCAATTGTAAAATATCCATCACAGACTAGTAAGAACTTAACACTGTTGTGCTTTCTGTTGAAGGAACTAATACTGTTCAGTAGGTCCTATGCTCCCTATAGTTGGAATGACGAATGACGGCAGTCGAGTTTAGGCTCGGTCTGCGCATTTACATCACGCATTTGTCGATAGGTGATGAGCATTCAGTAATGATCTGGCCGCTCTGCTAAGACTGTCATAGTCATTACCAAAATTATACTCGATTGTACCCAGTTATTCCGTGGTTTTTAGTCTATTTGTTGCAAGTTGTTATTACTGATGGTGCTAGCAAGTAAGAAATTCTTTTGAAGCAAGTGAGAGCCTTAGTCACATGCTATAAGGTTTCTTCAAGTGCAGAGCATGTGTGTATGTGTACTTCAACTGTTGCTTGAAACCAGCGAAGATGCTGTTGTCTAAAGTTGTGCAACCCACCATCGTTTGTGGGTACAACTATAGTAAAGGTCAGCTGTTTTCTTCCTGAGTGATTGCGTTAGTGTTGGTAAACATTTCACAAACTGATGTTTCCATTTTCCCTTTGACAAAAAGTCACAATTCTGTGAATGGTAGTATGCCCTCAGGAAAAAAGAAAAGGAAATCAGGATACATATTCAGCTGTTTAAATATCTGAAGACTAACAAAGGGAAATGCACCATAATGTTGCACAGTTGAAAAGTCACAGGGTGAATCTAAGACATAGTCATGATACCCAATAGTTTCTAAGAACATGCTAGTCGAAGTTTCAATGCCACTTGCAGTATCATGTGAAGTTGTCCATACCCAAAGGGTAAGAGCATTATTTCCAATTTTTGCACTGTTTGTCCAAATTTCTGTATTCTTGTTCTTGAGCAAGTATGTGGAATCAATGTACTTTGTGGTAATTTGAAATAAGCATTTGAACTCTGAATAAAAGTAGATTTTATCATTAAATATTTGCATTATTGACAGTAATTGAAGATAAGAAACTTTTTTTATTTTAAAAAAAAAAAAAAAAAAAAAAAAAAAAAAAAAAAAAAAAATTGGATTTCTACTTTTATAGTTCAAGAGAATAAGTGTGTTCTTTGTTTTGATATCTGTCACAAAACTTGAATATATAAAAATAGCAGCACCACAAACAACTTGCAAGGGCACACTGACAGCCATATTTTTGAGTGTAATTATCAATAGAAAAAATAACCTAACAACCTCTTTAATGTTGCTAAATACCTTGCAATCTGGTGCTAACGTGTTGCATATCAAGAGCTGGGGGCTACAACTGAGCAAGACATGTATTTTATTTGCATTGCTCCTAGTTATGTTTCTCCTTTCGCTGTGATCAGCAAATGTAATTCTTTCCTCTCAATAAAAGTGTGTGTACACAGGTCTCAGAATGTTAGCTGAGTTACTTTCAATTGTCAATTATTGAATCTCATGCAAAATGCATCATGAAGTTACTCAGTTTACATTTATTGGGCAGTGGACACTTTATTCCTTCCGGACACGCAAATACCCGAGATAACTGAATGGCCGAGCACAGGACACATTTGTTCAACACACAGCACGGCATGGTGGTGGATGTGACAGTCACCATTTTTACCTATACTTAATAATACCGGCATATACCCAAGGCACCCAACTCAGTGGCATAGGGGACCACCAGTAGGGCACACTGCTGTGTCACAGTATAAAAGCCAATGTGACGGTCTGCATAACTAGAGGTGTGCCCGATGCACACCACTAGTGTGCCTGTCTGCTTTACAGTGAGTTGCAACATTTACTCATAATGTTAAATACAGTAAAACCCTGTTTTTACACCTTTCAAGGGACTCCAGTGAAATGGTGTAAAATGTGGGATAATATAAAATGCAGGAAATAATGTTTTAAATGTTAAGATATGCTTACTGGATTTGCCTTGCATTGAATTCTCATAGTTTATTTGTGATATATGTATATAATAGGCATCAAAATACTCACAAGGAAGTTCATAATATAATAAAGATTATCCAAATTTTTTGCGCTGGTGGAACTGGTAATTTTATGGGAAGTAGAATTTTTTTATGTAACTTCATTCATCATATTCGATTAGTCAGCAATTCTTTTACCGGCATTAATTATTTACGTGGTAAAACTCCCCAAGTTCCATTCTTTTTGTATTTTTTCAATGTTTAGCATGACGATATTCGAGAATTTATTCGCGTTCTCGAGTGCAAATGTATGCATAAGTATTTTTGTAATGTTTGCATAGGGTCAGCATCTCACTCTATTATCGCTTTTTTGAGGTTATAACGTACTATTCCCCCTTCAATGTGCAGAGAAACATATACAAGCAGACCATCAGTCCCACAGTTTATAAAAGTCACAAAAAATACTTAGATAAATATTTGCATTTCACATATGCTCTAAGCACGTCATGCCAAGCATGAAAAACTACCAGTTGCATAAACAAAGCCAAGCTGACTATCTGCGCGTCGTAAGTCAACTAGATGCCTACTGCCAACAATGAAACATGAAATATACGTTTCAAAATAAATGCAAAGTGTAAAGAAACTTGACTGTGTGAAATTAATAAACACTTATACTCAGGGCCGTACTTAAGCAGGTGCAACAAGTGCAGCTGCACAGGGCGGCAAAATTTTGGGGTTGGCAAAAGTTTGCCATGAAAAATTTATTTAAATATTATTTTAATGTTAATTGAATCATAATTCACATATTTAATAAATTATTGGCAAAGTGTTCAACAGTTTCGTTTATAGCAATAAATTTAATTTTATAAGTCAGGTTTTTTAAAGAAATTAGATTTTCATTCCCAGATGCCAGGGGGCATAAAATAAATTACTCCATAGGGGCGTCATATTTCCTAAATACGGCCCTGACTATACTTAAAGGTGAAAGCCATGCCAGTGTCAATTTATGTCGATTATGTCATTTTTTTCTTCACGAACATGCTTTCAAAAAGCTTAAAACGCACGTAAAGTGTAAATATGTTAATGCAAAATGTGGGCAAATTAACATTGTGAACATAGGAAATTTGACGGAACCGACAAAAATGGTGTAAATGGCAGGAAAACGTAAAATCCTGGAATGTAAAAACTGGGCTTTACAGTATTTAGTGTAAATGGTTTTAAGTGGGAGGGAAAAAAATTAGTTTACCATATGAAATTCATCAGTTCTTGTAGGTTTGTAATACTCTCAGCAGAATTTAAATAGAGATTACAAGGTATTCACTGGGAGAGTCAAGTGTTCAGAATAAATGGTAGGAGCAGAGAATTGCATGAAAGTGTTACCTTGGACAGTTAAACAGAGAACTGACATGTTGCGATAACATCTAAGAGCTGTGGTGATGAGAAACTGACTTCTACTTTTCCTCTCAGCACAGAATGGGTAGCAATGATCATAAGGCCATTACAGCATCCCTGAATACAGCTATAAATGAGAGTACAAAGAAAAGTAGGAAGATCTTTCTGTTTAGCGTACGCAAGAAGACAAATTATTTAACAGTTCATTATTAAAATGTCATTTCCATCTTTGAAAATGTTAAGCATCAACGGACATAATTGATTATCTATGTACAATGCACATTGTAAAGGTACATGCAGAGTAAAATCTGTGAGGGATGGAAAATGTGCTTCGAAGTTTGACAAAAGATTTCAAAAACTGTTATGAAAGCAAAGATAGAGTTGCTGAAAATGGAAACAAAGCCATAAGTAATGTTAGGAGGGCTATGAGTGAATTCTTAATTAAATCAAAAGTAAATTTCTATGTGTTGATATTGATAGAATATTCTAATTACTGTTAAATTAGTAAACAATTCAAGCTGCGTCTCTGGATACTCTGTGACAGGGGTCTCCAAATACAGCACGCGGGCCGGATCCGGCCTGCGCAGCAGTTTCAAATAGGTTCCTGGCTATATTTTGCTTCTTTGATTTCGTCTTGTTTGTTCCGTTCATTCGTTGTAGTGTGTACCATGTTACATAAGGTTTTCTTTGTTTGTAAAATCTACACGATTTTTGTGCCGATTAAATATACACTGTGCAGTACATCGGTTGAAACAAAAGAGAGAAAAGTCTGTGCCTAGTGCCGACTATTCAGTAAAACAGGGGGCATGAAATGCTTCGTCATAGAGAAAAGCAACAAAGCCATGTGCATAATCTGCAATGAACTTACAGCTGTGCCCAAGGACTTTAATACCCATTGTCATTATGAAAGAAAGCATGGTGCACTGTTTGATGTGTTTAAAGACAATGTACATGAACACAAATTCGAATGTTAAAACATTTTTAGGAAACCTGTTCAAGAAAGTGAAGTCGCTACGAAATTAAGCTAAGAATTGCCCACAAAATCGCCAAACGAGGAAAGCCTTTCAAGAATTGTGATTACATAAAGAACTGCATGCTGATTAGAGCTTAAGAATTGTTCCCTGGCAACATGGAACAATGTAAAGTTGTTTCTCTATCAGCGAATACAGTGGCATGTACAGTTATAGACATTGCTTGTGATTTAACAAATCATTTGCAAGAAAGGGCATCCAACTTAGTTTGGTATTCTATAGATGTGGACAAATCTAATGACATTAGTAATAATGCTCAAGTTCTGTTGTTCTCTAGAGGTGTTAGCTCAAACTTTGAAGTAACCGAAGAACTATATGGCACAACAATGAGTGATGACATATTTAAAGAGATACAGGTTACTTCAGCCACAAAGTGCAACCCTCCGCTTTCTGGGCTGAAATGTATCTCAATCGATGAAATATGTGTGACAAATTGGCAGGTTTTGTTGGCATAATAAATGCAGTCTATGAATCCAAATGTACTCGAAAACCATCGACAGGCAATGTGTTCTTCATCGGGCAGAACTTGGTGCAAAATCTATGGATATGTCTTGTGTAATGAAACATGTAATTTCTGTTGTTAACTTTATTTGAAGCCATTGAATCAGTTACCACCAATTCAAGTGTTTAGCTTTCTTGGCTGATGTTGTTCTCCATTTAAAGTAACTGAACAAACAAAACAAAAAAAAAAAAAAAAAAAAATTCAAGGGGAGGATAATATTATTTGTCATCTTTACATGCACATTAAAGTTTTCTGACAGAAACTAATACTTTTTAAAAGTAGTATCAAACACAAAATTTGTTTTGCATTTCGCCAATTGCCAAACACTGAACTTCAAGTTTCCACTCCCCTTTTCATGAGGATTTCTTGGTCATCCGAAGAAAGAATTGTCTTGTGGGTTTTGTGATTTAGATCCACACTCTAATTAAATACGAATTTTACACAAACCCTTCTCTTGTGGAGGGGAAGATGTTACTGCAGTGTTGCAAAAGGAAATAATTGATCTACAAGTAGATTAGTCAATGAAGGCGAAATTTAGGAATGGCAGTATTGTACAGTTTTATAAGTTTCTGCCCAAAGAAAATTACCCCCTTATCAAAGACTTTTCACGGGGTTGGTTATCTGTATCTGGCACAACACACAGATGTGAACTAACATTTTCGTTGCTCAAATTTGCCAAATCTAATTACAGGAGTAACCTCAGTGGCGTACATTTAAGAGACATCGTGTTGATAGAATAAAGTTGGAGCCATAGTTTGAAAAGATTTTGGATTCAGAAAAATAATTTCACACTAACCGTACTGAAAAGCAGCAAAGTGTACCTGAAGTATTCACTGAATTTCCTGTCAGTTAAATTTTAGTTACGAAAGCAGTTTCTGAGTATGTTAATGTTGGTAACGAAATATTCGATTTGCAATAATAATTAAATTACTGACTGGAACAGGGTACATAAACAATTAACATTCATTATTTATACCAACACAGTGATCATTCTCCTCATGCTGTGTGATTGAGTTTCCAGTGCACTTTCAATTGTCATTGCCAACATCAGAATACAACGCCACCGCTGCTGAAGGTAAAATTGTTACCTAGTGTTCTCACAAAACCAAAAAAATTCATTATTTTCTTCTTTTGAGAAATAAAGGCTCAACTGGTAGGTCACATTTGTAGCTTGTGTGTTGAGTTAAATAATTCGCAGTTAACAATTTTGTAGGTTTGGCGACAGCCGATTCTAGTCTATGTAATGTTGGCAGAGACGTGATGAATGATGGGAATGGAAGGCAGCTAATCAAGAGTGGCATTCAGTCTGTTAAGAATATCCTCACTCTTTGGAAACAATTTGGAATTTTGGACGAATATATTTTTTACGAGTAACATAGTAAAATCGTAACATACACATTGTTTTAAAAGATTTTCTTGTTGAGGTATTGCTGATCGTTTCACAGGTAGAAACTAAGTTCTGATAGGTAACTACTTAACAACATACCTAAAAGTCATTACTTTCGTCGAAAACTTAAACATAGAGAAACAGTTACTACGTGGACGTGCCTATAATTTTGCAGCTTTGGGTTGAAACAAGACTTATGAATTACCAATAAAGGTGAATGTGCTCAGTTTCCCTTAATTAGAAAATCTGTTACATCCATATATTGGATGGTTTCTTGTGTAGTACCATATTTCCATTACGATCTGCACTCCCAAAAGAGTTACACCCTTTCCAACAACAGATAATTAAATGATTAATTCTTGCCATGGGAGAGAAAAAAAAGACATTATTATTGTCTCTCTTATTGTCTTCTCGCCCTGTTCAACCGCCTCTGGATTGAAGGTGTTTTCCCACCTAAATGGCAGGACAGCATCGTCATCCCAGTGATAAAACCTGGTGCTGATCCACAGGTGGCAGACAGTTACCCCATCTTAAATGCCAGTGATAAAACCTGGTGCTGATCCACAGGTGGCAGACAGTTACCCCATCTTAAATGCTGGAGTTCGCTTGGCAACGGGAGCCTTTTGTACAAGCCCGGTAATGAGCCTCCTCGTTGAGGCTGGGGTTTCCCCACTGCGGTACCATCGGCAACAATTGCTGTCCTTGTATGTCACTCTTGTACACACCTCAGACCATCATCCGTATCGCAGGCTTTTCTTCCCAACTGCTGCACTCCCATCCCCTCAAATACGGCCTCAGGCGGGTCTCCCGATTGCAGTCTATGTCCATTCCCTTCTCTCCTCCCTTGAATCCCTTCCCTTCCCTCCTACTTTCCACTGCTCTTCCCATACACCTTGGTGTATTCCTCGTCCGCAGCTACGGTTGGACTTGTCCTGGGACTCGAAAGCCTCCATTTCACCATCGGTTCTTCGTCGCCAGTTCCAGGAACTCCTTGACTCATTCCACGGCGCGGAGGTCATCTATACCGATGGTTCCTTGGTAGATGGCCATGCTGGGTATGCCTATCTCCATGGTGACCTTATTGAACAGCGGTCTTTGCCAAGTGGGAGTGGTGTCTTCACTGCAGAACTGGTCGCTATCTCTAGAGCTCTGGAACATCTCCGAGTCTGCCCCGGGGAGTCGTTTGTCATCTGTAGCAACTCCCTGAGTGCTTTGCGAGTGCTCGACCAGTGCTTCAGCAAACTCCCTCTGGTGCAGAGTATCCAAGACACTGTTGCCGCTCTCAAACGGTCTGGTCACTCAGTGGTCTTTGTATGAACCCCAGGGCACATCGGCATACCTGGTAATGAGCGTGTGAACCAGTTGGCCAAGCAGACCACCTCCTCACACCCTCTTGACATTGGACACGTGGAAACGGACCTTAGGTGGATGCTACACCGGAATGTGCAAGAATCTTGGGGCATGGAATGGGCTGCACTGAGTTTGCCAAACAAGCTTCGCACAATCAAACCATCCACAGCCACATGGAAAACATAACTGAGGCCCAATCGTCGAGACTCCATTGTGCTATGCCGCCTCCGTATCGGGCACACTTGGTTGACTCACAGCTTTTTACTTCGCCGTAAGCCACCACCACCCAAGTGTCCTGATGGACTGTACTGTTTTAGCCCCCTTGCGGCAGTCTTTTAATTTTCCAACTACCCTATCCTTAGTGCTAGGGGACGATGCCTCCATGGCTGGGTCTGTGCTACGTTTTATCTGTGCAGCTGGTTTTTACAATTCCATTTAATGTAGGGTGATTTCTCCTGACTTTTAACAGTATTTTAATGTTATATGTCTTCTGACTAGCAGACATTCGTGTCTGCTGTGACATTCGTGACTGGCTCGCCCATTATTATCTCAGTGACCAGCCAGCCACGGATTCTCATTGCCAAATTTTAGCATGATTGACTACAAGGGAGGAGGATGTAGATGAAGATGAAATAGGAGATACTGTATTGAAAGAAGAATTTGACAGAGCCCTGAAAGACCTAAGTCGAAACAAGGCCCCTGGAGTAGATGATATTCCCTCAGAACTACTGAAGTCTCTGGGAGAACCAGCCATGACAAACCTGTTTCACCTGGTGCGTAAGATGTATGAGACAGGAGAAGTACCCTCAGACTTTAAGAAAAAATGTTATAATCCCCATTCCAAAGAAAGCAGGTGCAGACAGGTGTGAAAACTACAGAACCATCAGTCTAATAAGTCATGGTTGCAAAATATTAACACGAATTATATACAGAAGGATGGAAAAAGTGGTAGAAGCCGACCTCGGGGAAGATCAGTTTGGGTTCAGGAGAAATGTAGGAACACGGGAGGCAATACTCACGTTACGGCTTATCCTAGAAGATAGATTAAGAAAAGGCTTTTGTAGATTTGGAGAAGGCTTTTGACAATGTTGATTGGAATAAACTCTTTCAAGTTCTGAAGCAAGCAGGAGTAAAATATAGGGAGCGTAAGGTTATTTACAACGTGTACAAAAACCAGACAGCTGTTATCAGAGTTGAAGGGCATGAAAGGGATGCAGTGGTTGGAAAGGGAGTAAGACAGGGTTGTAGTCTTTCTCCATTGTTATTCAATTTGTACATTGAGCAAGCTATAAAGGAAAGCAAGGAGAAATTTGGAGAAGGAGTTAAAGTTCAGGGTGAAGAATTAAAAACATTGCGTTTTGCCGACGACATTGTAATAATATCAGAGACTGCAAAAGACCTGGAAGACCAGTTGAAGGGAATGGACAGTGTGCTGAAAGGTGCATATAAGATGAACATTAACAAGAGCAAAACTAGGGTAATGGAGTGCAGAGTAAGGAAATCAGGTGATGCTGAAGGAATTAGATTGGGAAACGAAGCAATAAAGGAGGTAGATGAGTTTGTTATTTGGGCAGTAAAATAACAAATGATGGTCGAAGTACAGAGGATATAAAATGCAGAATGGCAATGGGTAGAAAAGCTTTCTTGAAAAAGAGAAATTTGTTAACATCGAATATTGATGTAAGCCTAAGGAAGTCTTTTCTGAAGGCATTTGTATGGAGTGTTGCCTTGTATGGGAGTGAGACATGGACGATAAACAGTGCGGACAGGAAGAGGATTGAGGCTTTTGAAATATGGTGCTACAGAAGAATGCTGAAGATTAGGTGGGTGGATCGCGTAACTAATGAGGAGGTATTGAACAGAATTGGAGAGAAAAGAAATTTCTTGCATACCTTGACTAAAAGAAGGGATAGATTGGTAGGACACATTCTTAGACATCAAGGAATTGTGAATTTAGCATTGGAGGGAAGTGTGTGGGGTAAAAATTGCAGAGGAAGACCAAGAGATGGATACAGTAAGCAGATTCAGACAGATGTAGGTTGCCATTCTTATGTGGAGATGATGAGGCTTGCTCAGGATAGGGTATTGTGGAGAGCTGCATCAAACCAGTCTCCGGACTGAAGACCACAACAACAACAACAACATGACTACATTGTTTTATTTTCTATGTCTGTGCTGTTGGTTTCTCTATTTGTGCTGTTGGTGAAAGTTCATCGTTGACATGTACTCCTGTTGAGTATTCATACTGTCTCGAGGTCCATATGGCTATTGTTTCCAATTCAGTGGACATTCTTTCTTAGGAACAGGGGACTGATGGCCAAGTAGTTTAGTCCCCTTTAAACAACAACAACAACATCTTATTGTCTGTCTTAATGCCACTCCTGATTGGCTGCCTTCACTTCCCATAATTCATCCGGCCAGTGCCAACATGGGTAACCACTGGCATGTTACTTCAACATAACCAATGACAGGAGCGAAACAATTGAATATGTTTATTGCATGGAACTTGAGGCGACACTGATTTATTTTTTTGACTGTTACACTTTTGTGGCGTTATGACAGACCATTCAATTAAATGAATGAAACTGAGTGAAGTGAGGAGTGATTTTTTTTTTTTTTAATCAAGTTTTTTTATATAAAAATTTATCATTACATTTTACAGTACAAACTGATCCATTTATGTTCACGTGTGCATGTTTTAATTAGAAAATACTAAGTATCTGAAATATTGATCGTTTGCAATGGACTTTACAGTGGGGTGAAAATTTAATATGCTGTAAATTTCGTCGGAACACAACTGTTTTGTTTGACGCTCGTAAACAAACAACAAGACCAGTGCAACTGCCCCTGTGTGCTGCACAGATGCCACTGACAACATTGTCACGTAAGTGCAGAACGATGCTCCCAGTGATCTGAACTTTTACCACCAACAATATATACATGTTAAGTAGAAACAGCCGTTACCTACAGTGTATTTTAAGCTAGTTCACATGTTACTGATCTTTATAGCAGCACCACAAACAACTTGCAAGGGCACTACTGAATTGGGATGTTGTGTTCAAGATTGTGTGGATTAGGATTTAGAGGTTTGGGGAGGAGTGGAGTTGGAAGTGGGAGATTGAGTAGATAAGAGAGACTTTCTGTGCAATAAGAGGAGCTTGAGGTTTATCAGAGAGGTTGTTGAGGGAGAGTGTATTGCCTTTCCAGAGGTGGGTGACCAGGAGTTTTGATAGTTTTTTGAGGTGGAGGGTCGCGTGCTGTTCCAATTTGCAGTTGGCCTGCAAAAGGATGTTCTGAACTGTAGGTGTGGATGTGGGAGTGGAAAGGTTGAGGATTTTGATAAGGGATAGGAGTTAACAGGTGTGTTCATTGGCGGCGTTGCTGTATAGGTTAAGGATCAGGCGGGTGAGGGCAGTGGATTGTTGTGTATGGAATAAGGCAGGATGAAAGGATGGGTTACAGCCAGAGACGGGAACTTTTAGTGTGAGGCCTTGGGGGTAAGTCTTTCCTGTCCCAGGATTGGAATGGCTCCTTACCCACTCCCTTAAAACCCTCATCATTTCCTTTTCCCTCTCCTTCCCTTCTGCCTGAAGAAGCAGCTAGGCTGCAAAAGCTAGCATTTTTGTGTGTTTTATTTATTTGTGCTACTATCACTACCTGTGCTCCTTCACCTGGTAAGTAATCTTCATCTATTTTGTTATTTATATTTTTCCTGCTAGGAATTTTTTGTTTATAATATTTAAATATATGTACAAATATAAAAAATAGAAAATGGATGACTTACCCAAAGGACAGGCTCGTCGACAGGCACAAATAAAATCACACACATACAATCTTTCGCAACCATTGGTCGTTTCTTCAGGAAATGTCTTCAGGAGACAAATGTCTGTCTAGGTGTGTTTGCGTTTGGATATGTGTGAGTGTGTGTATATTTGTTTACCTTCCTTTTTTCCCCCTAAGGTAAGTCCTTCCACTCCTGGGATTGGAACGACTCCTTTTCCACTTCCTTAAAACCCATATCCTTCCCTTTCTCCTCTCCTTTCTTTCTTTTTTCCTGACGAAGCGACCAATGGTTGCAAAAGTTTGTATGTGTGTTTGTGTGTGATTTTATTTGTGCCTGTCGACGAGCCTGTCCTTTGGGTAAGTCATCCGTTTTCTATTTTCTATATTTGTGTATCACACCAGGAAAGTTTCCTGCTATAATCTTTATATATACGTATTTAAATGAAGTTGTTCACATCCGGAAGCAATCCTCAAAGCTCCACGTGCCCCCTGAGTGGTTCTAAATGGACAACAATCTCTAGTAGCTGGTCCTGTCACCACGGTGATCTCCCAGCTATGTCAGCTACCACGACAATCCAGAATGGCTCTTGTCTGGACCAACAAAATTGTCAACAAAACGATCTGAACAGAGCAATATGCCCACTCCTAAAAGTGTGCCATTTAAATATTGAAGGGATAAGTAGGTCAAAATGTGACTTCCTCAGTAAAAATCTTCTGAGTAACAATGTTGACGTCCTTGCTCTACAAGAAACGCATGTAGAAGATCTTAAAAATTGTGCAAGAGGCAATATCCATGGCTACAGACTTGTGGGAGAGATAGGCCATAGAACATATGGTGTGGCTACACATACTATACAGGAATTGGATGATGTATCTGTAATTCATGAAAGCTGCGACAATGACATATTTGTATTGGCAGTGAAAGTGTCTGGAACTACCTAAGTTAATGTCTACAAGCCTCCCTACATCCAGTGGCAAGATATGGTCGTCCCAGTTTTCATACACCCTTCCCTATATGTCGGCGATTTCAACAGCCACAGTAGCCATTTGGGGTACTTATCTGATAACGAAAATGAAGCCTTAGTTGAATGGGCTGAAAATAATAACCTTTCCTTGGTTTTTGATGCAAAAGACTCCAGCATATTTTTCTCAGCCCATTGGAAGTGTGGATATTCATCTGATCTGTGTTTTTGTTCCTGTGATCAGACATTAAGACCTCTATCAGTTACGAGGAAGGTACTTGGCACATTCTCACGGTCACAGCACAGGCCAGTGCTGATAACAGTTGGGATGAAGATTTTCCTAATAAGATCTTTTCCGAGACCCAGGTGGAATTTTAATAAATCAGACTGGGAGGCATTTACTTCCAAATTAGAGGATAACATTAGATTCATCCCTCCTACAATAGAAAATTATGACAGATTTGCTGGACTCCTTAAAGCTGATTACGAAAAGAAGTGTACCACTTCCGTTGCTTTTCTGGATCTCTCAGCAGCTTATGATACTGTCTGGAAGAAGGGCCTCCTAGTGAAGCTGTACAATCTCATTCCTTGCCCTTTTTTATTGCAACTTCTGAACTCAATGCTAAGTGGTCATCTGATCAAGATCTATCTCGGCAACACAGGAAATGGGTTTAGGCAGCTTCACGATGGCCTCCCCCAGTATTTGGTTCTTGCTCCCATTCTTTTTAATGTTTACACCACTGATATTCCAGCTACGCAATCTAGAAAATTCATTTATGCCGATGATATTGCCATAGCATCACAACACAGAGACATCCATGTGACGGAAACTACCTTAACATCTGACCTAATTCTCTTCATAAATTACTTTGCAATGTGGAATCTAAAGCCGAACCCAAATAAAACGGGAGTAGCTTGTTTCCATCTTAATAATAGGATAGCTGACTATAAACTTAATATCTTGTTTGATGGTGTTCAAATTGAACACAGTGTACATCCAAAATACCTAGGAGTCATCTTGGATAGATTTTTCACTTTTAAGTACCAAGTTCAAAAAACAGCAGACAAAGTTAAAGCTAGGAATAACATATTGCAGCACTTAGCAGAATCATCTTGGGGAGCCAGTGCTAAGGTTTTGTGTACAACAGCTTTGTCACTAGTTTACTCTGAAGCTGAATACTGTGCTCATGTGAGAGACATTGATGTACAATTAAATAGGGCAATGAGATTGATCAGTGGCACTGTGAAGGCTACACCACTTCAATGGCTCCCAATGTTATGCAGCATCATTCCTCCTGATCTAAGATGGAAGGAAGCCTTAATGAGAGAATATTATAAGATCTTGTCCACTCCTGAGCTTCGTATCCTGCAAGACCTTCCACCACAGGTAAGCTGGCTGAACTCACATAAACCACCTCTTAAAACAGCTGTGCAACTACATGAGCTTCTCACCTAAATTGAACTGGGCAAGAACTTGGGATTCGCTTAATGGATAAAACAGCATCTGGATAGACGATCCCTCGAAGGAGCTCCAAGGAATGGACCTTCCCAGGAGAGAATGGTCTTTGACCAACCACTTCTGATCTGGTGTTCTTCGCTGTAACTATTAGAAATTCAAATTGGGACAGGCAGACAACCAATCATGTGACTGTGCAGCAGACATACAATCAATGACTCACATACTTACTAACTGCCCATTACGATCATTCTCAGGAGGGATGACCAAACTCCATCTAGTCAGTCAGGAAGCTGTTCAGTGGTTAAAGGAGTTGGACTTGGGTCTGTGACAGAGATATGTTTATCTTATTTATTAGACGCTAATATATTTTACTAAAGTATTATATGTATATAAAATTACGATACGAAGATTATAGAGGAAAAATTCCTAGCAAGAAAAATATATATAAAAAGTATATGAAGTTACAACTCACCGCAAAGACGTGGCGACGAGATGCGACAGGCACATACAAAAGACACACACATACAACACATTCAGCTATCGGCCATGGCCTTCCTCAGAAATAGAGCACTCACGCAATCACACAGGCACACAACACAGTCATACAACCATCACCTCCGACTGCCACACTTCGAAGTGTGGCAGTCGGAGGTGATGGTTGTATGACTGTGTTGTGTGCCTGTGTGATTGCGTGAGTGCTCTATTTCTGAGGAAGGCCATGGCCGATAGCTGAATGTGTTGTATGTGTGTGTCTTTTGTATGTGCCTGTCGCATCTCGTCGCCACGTCTTTGCGGTGAGTTGTAACTGTCCTCACTATATTATTTATTCCAACCTGGACTTTCCATTATTATAAAAGTATATGAAGTTTACTTACCCAGGGAAGGAGCACAGGTAGTGATAGTAACATAAATAAAATACACACTCATAAATGCAAGCTTTCGCAACCTTGTTGCTTCTTCAGGCAGAGTAGAGAAGGAGAGGGAAAAGTAAAGTATTTGTGTTTAAAGTAGCGGGTGAGGAGCCATTCCAATCCCGGGAGAGAAAGATTTACCTTTGGGAAAAAGGATAGGTAAACAAACACACGCACAAAGGTAGACATATGCAAAATGCAAAGAACTTGGACAGAGATGCCATCCAAGGCAGAGGCTCTGTCCAGAGATCAGAGGCAAAGATGTTGTAGAATGGTGGGCAGGAATTCAAAACTAATGAAACTTGAGACCAGGTGGACAACAGGAAGAGAGAATATGCTGAAGGGCAAGTTCCCATCTCCGGAGTTCTAATAGGTTGGTGTCAGTGGGAAGTATCCATATAACCCGGGCGGTGTAACACTGTGCCAAGATGTGCTGGCCATGCATCAAGGCATGCTTAGCCACAGGGTGATCCTCATTACCAACAAACACTGTCTGCCTGTGACCGTTCATGCGAATGGACAGTTTGTTGCTGGTCATTCTCACATAGAACGCTTCACAGTGCAGGCATGTCAGTTGGTAAAATATTGTGGGTGCTGTCACAAGTAGGTCTGCACTTAATTGTGTACACCTTCCAGGTTACAGGATTGGAATAAGTGGTGGTGGGAGGAAGTATAGCACAGGTTTTACACTGGGGGCGGTTACATAGGTAAGAGCCGAAGGGCGAGGAAGGTGGTTTGAGGATTTCATAGGGATGGACTAGGAGGTTACATAGGTTAGGTGGGTGGCGGAAAGATACTCTCGGTGGAGTGGGAAGGATGTCATGAAGGATGGATCTCATTTCGGGACAGCATTTACAGAAGTCATATCCTTGCTGGAGAGCCACATTTAGAGTCCGCTCCAGTCCTGGAAAGTAACTGGTGACAAGAGGAGCAGTTTTAAGGTCTGGGTTTGGGGTGGAGAGGAAGTGGCCCTGGCTATTTGCTTTTGTACCAGATCAGTAGGGTAGTTTCGGGATCTGAAGGCTGTCATCAGGTTATTGGTATACTGGTTCAGGGATTCAGGACTGGAGCAGACTTGTTTGCCACGAAGACCTAAACTGTAGTGAAGGGATCATTTGATATCAAATGGATGGCAGGTTATTGGTATACTGGTTCAGGGATTCAGGACTGGAGCAGACTTGTTTGCCACGAAGACCTAAACTGTAGTGAAGGGATCATTTGATATCAAATGGATGGCAGCTGTCATAATTTAGGTACTGTTGTTTGTTGGTTAGTTTGATGTGGACAGATGTGTGAAGCTGGCCATAGGATAAATGGAGGTCAACATCAATGAAAGTGGCATGGGATTTGGAATAGGACCAGGTGCATCTGATGGAACCAAAGGAATTGAGGTTGGAGAGGAAATTCTGGAGTTCATCTTCACTGTGAGTCCAGATCATGAAGATGTCATCAATGAATCTGTACCAAACTTTGGGTTGACAGGCTTGGGTATCCAGGAAGGCTTCCTCTAAGCGTCCCATAAATGCATTTGCATACTAGGGGGCCATCCTGGTTCCCATGGCTGTTCCCTTTAGTTGTTGTTATGTCTGGCCCTCAAAGGTGAAGAAGTTGTGGGTTAGGATGAAGCTGGCTAGGGTAATGAATAAAGAGGTTTTAGGTAGGGTTGCAGGTGGTCGGCGTGAAAGGAAGTACTCCATGGCAGAGAGGCCCTGGGCGTGCAGGATGTTTGTGTATAGGGAAGTAGCATCAATAGTTACAAGGATGGTTTCCGGAGGCAACAGGTTAGGTAAGGATTTCAGGTGGTGGAGAAAGTGATTGGTGTCTTTGATGAAGGATGGGAGACTGCACATAATGGGTTGAAGATGTTGGTCTATGTAGGCAGAGATTTGTTCTGTGGGGCTTGGTAATTGGCCACAATGGGGCGTCCTAGATGATTAGGTTTGTGAATCTTAGGAAGTAGATAGAAGGTACGGGTGCGGGGTGTTGGTGTGTTCATGAGTTTGATGGACTCAGGTGAAAGGTTTTTTGTAGGGGGCCTAAGGATCTGAGGATTCCTTGAAGCTCTGCCTGGACATCAGGAATGGGGTTGTCTTGACAAACTTTGTAGGTAGTGTTGTCTGAAACTGATGCAGTCCCTCGGCCACATACTCCCGCTGATCATGTACCATGGTCGTGGATCCCTTGTCAGTAGGGAGAATGACACTGGAGTGGTCAGCCTTCAGATCACGGATAGCTCAGGATTCAGCTGCAGTAATGTTGGGAGTAGGATTAAGGTTTTTCAGGAAAGACTGAGAGGCAAGGTTGAAAGTAAGGAATTCCTGGAAGGTTTGAAGAGGGTGATTTTGAGGAAGAGCGGGTGGGTCTTGCTGTGATGGAGGATGGAACTGTTCCAGGCAGGGTTCAATTTGAATGATGTCTCGGGGAATTAGATCATTATGAGTAGGATTATTTTTCTTCGTGGCAAAGTGATATCTCCAGCAAAGACTACGAGTATAGGATAGTAAATCTTTGACAAAGGCTGTTTGGTTGAATTTGGGAGTAGGGCTAAAGGTGAGAGGTTTAGAAGAGAGGTTGACTACTGAATTGGGATGTTGTGGTTCAAGATTGTGTGGATTAGGATTTAGAGGTTTGGGGAGGAGTGGAGTTGGAAGTGGGAGATTGAGTAGATAAGAGAGACTTTCTGTGCAATAAGAGGAGCTTGAGGTTTATCAGAGAGGTTGTTGAGGGAGAGTGTATTGCCTTTCCAGAGGTGGGTGACCAGGAGTTTTGATAGTTTTTTGAGGTGGAGGGTCGCATGCTGTTCCAATTTGCAGTTGGCCTGCAAAAGGATGTTCTGAACTGTAGGTGTGGATGTGGGAGTGGAAAGGTTGAGGATTTTGATAAGGGATAGGAGTTAACAGGTGTGTTCATTGGCGGCGTTGCTGTATAGGTTAAGGATCAGGCGGGTGAGGGCAGTGGATTGTTGTGTATGGAATAAGGCAGGATGAAAGGATGGGTTACAGCCAGAGACGGGAACTTTTAGTGTGAGGCCTTGGGGGTAAGTCTTTCCTGTCCCAGGATTGGAATGGCTCCTTACCCACTCCCTTAAAACCCTCATCATTTCTTTTTCCCTCTCCTTCCCTTCTGCCTGAAGAAGCAGCTAGGCTGCAAAAGCTAGCATTTTTGTGTGTGTTTTATTTATTTGTGCTACTATCACTACCTGTGCTCCTTCACCTGCTAAGTAATCTTCATCTATTTTGTTATTTATATTTTTCCTGCTAGGAATTTTTTGTTTATAATATTTAAATATATATACAAATATAAAAATAGAAAACGGATGACTTACCCAAAGGACAGGCTCGTCGACAGGCACAAATAAAATCACACACATACAATCTTTCGCAACCGTTGGTCGTTTCTTCAGGAAATGTCTTCAGGAGACAAATGTCTGTATAGGTGTGTTTGCATTTGGATATGTGTGAGTGTGTGTATATTTGTTTACCTTCCTTTTTTTCCCCTAAGGTAAGTGTTTCCACCCCTGGGATTGGAATGACTCCTTTTCCACTTCCTTAAAACCCATATCCTTCCCTTTCTCCTCTCCTTTCTTTCCTTTTCCTGAAGAAGCGGCCAACAATTGTGAAAGCTTGTATGTGTGTTTGTGTGTGATTTTATTTGTGCCTGTAGACGAGCCTGTCCTTTGGGTAAGTCATCCGTTTTCTATTTTTTATATTTGTTTATCCCACCAGGAAAGTTTCCTTCTATAATTTAAATATATATACATATATATATCAACAAAAATGTAATAAGAAATCTTTAAAATATTGACTGTCAAGTGTAGACAACATTTACTACACTGACATGTTCCACATCATCACGAAATGTCATATATATGATCTATGGAACAAGTATTAATCTAATCTAATCACTGAGTGGCTGCTGTCACAACACTGGTGTCATCACTGCTGCTACCAATGTGTCACTTTGGCAGAACCTGTGTCCTATTCATCTACCCCAGCCCCTTGCCACCAGCAATTCTGCCGTTTTGGTGCTGCCTCTTCTCTATGGTGCCAGTTCTACAGAAAAGGGATCAGTGACATAGTGCACCCTAACATGCCATCACATCGTCAACATGATGCTGCTAGTGGTTAGATGAAGTGAGTGCTTTCGTGTCACTGGCTGAAAGCTCAGTTTTTGACAGTGGGCAACTGTGACCAGCCACCACTCATTGTCTTGCACTCCAAGCAGGTTCACAGCTTGTTAGGACTGCTCTCACACTTTCTCTATAATACTACACTGCTCAAAACAATTACGAGATAAGGTGAGATATCGTACACAATATACATATGGTAACATATTTTATTCAGATATTAGTTACAATTGTAATTTGTGTGTGATAAAGTAGAATACTTTGCTGTCACAACTCTTTACGTGAAGTTTACAAGGTGTTTACTTAGAGCTAGACACCATGGGTCTAATATAATAGCGAAAATGTCATTCTTGTTGTTCTCTAATATGGTGTGTGATCACCTTGGATGGCCAGTGCAGTTGCACACCTGCGTGGCATGGACAGTATGAGGTTATAAATCAGTTCTTGAGGGATATTTGGCCCTTCCTGCATGGGTGCGGTATGCAGCTCTGCAACTGCCGTGAAAGCTACTAATCTGGTTGCAATGCATCTGCCAAGTGCATCCTAGATGTGCTGAATCGGCTTTAAGTCTGATGAACAAGCTGGCCACTCTATTCGTTCCAGTCCCTCACCTCATGCATGTTGTCCACCAGCACAGATCTGTGGGGACAAGTGTTATCACCCACCAGAAGGCATCCATCTCCTATGGCACCAGTGTATGGCACAACAAAAGGTTGAAGTATCTCCTATACCTCTAAGCAGGCAAAGCACCACTGTGAACAACACAGAGGTCTATACATCCACCAATACTGACTCCTGCCCACACCATTCTTCCACCACCATAATAATGGTGATGTTTCCTGCACATAAGCAGGACTGTTCTATGTTCTCTCCAGTTGAGGAAACAATGATTGTGCAGCTAAACACAAAATCTTGACTCATCTGTGAACAGAACTCAGCACCATTTATTACAACTCCAATACTGATGTCCCTCTGCCAGTTTCTGGAGGCTAAATGGTGTCTAGATTTTAATGCAACATACACCATAGGCTTCTGTGCATAGTGGCCACATTTCTGAAGGCAATTTCGGACTGTTTGTGTTGATATTGCTCACCCTATTGCTGCCGTTGAGTGTGTTGCTACTCAGTTGCATTCAGCCTCATGTCTCGGTGGGTTGTTAACCAGAGATAACAGTTATCTCTCAGTTATGTTACCTGTGGATGACCTAGCCATTACCTTTTATTTTAATGATTTATGTTGTCTGAAATTGCATCCAGGCTTCAGCACCAAAACAGAAGAGAGATTACAAACAGTGGCAGGCAAAGCCGAAAACAAATTAGAGAAGTGTATCAAGAGGAAGAACAGTATAAAGGGTGTTAACTGCAGACCCAAGGGACATTTGTGTTTGTTGCAGGGTGTGTGATATTAGTTTGTGTACTGGAGGAAACAAACTGATTCACATAAAAGTCAAATGTCACAATTTACTAAACAATCAGTGCTTTCATCATGGTTGTGTGGTGGATTGAGCTACTGACAGCGAATAAAATAGTATTAAGTTCTTTTCTCAAGCTTACTTGAGTCTGGACTTGTAATTGTTGTGGTGATCCCAGACTGTTTTTCATGTGACTTTGTAATTTTTGTATTATAACAACTACCTGTTACTTAGAGTCATGAGCTACTTGCTATCGACATCCGATGTCCCGCAGTGGATTATTTTAGTCTGATGAGCTCTGAGCAATTAAATGTGCATTGAAACTTTGTGTCTGTGTCCAGTGGTCTGAACAATGTGAGTGTGCCTCATATACATTCCACATTGCATTTCTTACATAATGTGCCTCACAACCAACCTCTACATTTCGTGTGCACTCAAACGTGCAATGTGATACCTCCAGACATTTTATCATGGGTCGAGCAGAAACTTACGAATTCTCAGACAATGAAACATTCTTGGTGCATAGAAGATTTGAAACCCACCATATTGCCTCCAAACAGTGCTCCACCATATTGATCTGAGCAGCCATTTCCTCCATGTCTATGGAACTGTGTATTCTTCTGTTTATGACCAGACTTTCTGCGTCAGTAGCCACCCAGCAATTTCAATTGGTGCTGCACCTCCTGTGCTCTCACAAACTTCTGAGTTTACACTTTACGACAGCTGCCGCATCGTTTGCACCTCCGTCCCCAGAATTTTGGGCCATCCACCACTATTAGAAACTGGTTTCCTTTCCACGCTAAATGCAGTGCCTGACTTACCACGTTTACTTATACGATTTGATAAGACTTGCAATCACAAGATGAAGACCATAAGAAATTCTTGGCAGATGATACCAACGGCTTTGCATTGCACATCACCTGCTTCTGGGTTCGATGACTCCTCCATTGGCCATCCTTGCCCTTTAGTCCCCACCCTGCTAAAACACAGAATTTTTTATTCATTGCACTATCTGTTGTGCACACCACTATAATGCTGATTACTGACAGATTTGTTTGTCCAATGTCCACCGGGACTGTCACGATTGGACATGTGCATGTGTGCTAGGGCAAAAAGCTAAAATTACCACATACCTCACCCCCACTTGGATGTTTCTCTGTCCCTACTGAATGTCTCAGATATGTACATTTGGACAGCATTGGCCCCCTCCCTTCCTCAGAAGGTTATCATTGTATCCATTCCTTAATTGACACTGTACGCAAAGGGTGGAAGCTGTTTCCCTCGCAGATATCATGGCGGATGAAGTTGTCACAACTTTCTGCACAGGCCTGATGGTGCATTTGGCTGTCCTACTTCAATCACAACAGATGAGGGCAGACAGTTCAAATCTCATTTCTTCGCGTGCCACTGTGCCAT
This sequence comes from Locusta migratoria, assembly GCA_026315105.1. NCBI lineage: Eukaryota > Metazoa > Arthropoda > Insecta > Orthoptera > Acrididae > Locusta > Locusta migratoria. Next base: position 218,644,675 of record CM048750.1, on the reverse strand, counting down.
CGACCATTTTCACAACACTGCACTTTGATGTAAACTCATGTGCTCTTGTATCTGGTTACATCGACGATAATAAATGTTATTATATACTAAGTGTGTAGTGTAGCTGTAGTTACATCCACCACACTACCACAAGTGCATCAACTTACTACAAACACCACAAGATTTAAGCTTCAAGAGGACACCAAAGCTGCTGAAATAAGATTGTAAATAGCATTTTTTGAGCACTAACTATTCTTGTCAACTATAGGTCATATAGGTGAGTTCATAAAATTGTACAAAATATGATAATTCATAGAACAAAATGCACAAGTTTTTTTTTTTTTAATGTTGTGTCTACAGTATAGTCTGCACACACAAGTTTTCATTATTTGTAGATGAAAGCACTGACATTTCCAGTAGAAAATCGTTGTTTGTAGTTGTTAGATGTTTTTCTGAAGGCAGAAAATGTACTCTTACCCGGTTTTTGGAAATCATAGCTTAAGACAACAAAAATTTTAGCACACAAGCTCTGTCTAATGCAATTTTTGAAATGCTTCAATGAGAAAAATATTTCAGCTAAAAATATGTGGTGTGTCTAAAATGTTTGGTGGATGGTATCATGTATGAATGGCAACTTGGCTAGTGTATAATTGCATGTGCATGGGTTTTTAGAAAGTTGTGAATTGATAGCTAGCATGCACTGTAAGTGACTGACAATGTAAATACTTTGATAAGTTGAACATAGTCAGTGTGAGAGGAAGAGTCACCACACAATGGAGACAATTGGAATAGTGGTGCAGGTGTACAGGAGGGAAGGTGTGAGCAGAAAATATGTTTATGAATGGTTTAAAGACTTCTGTGAAAGGAAGGAAACAACTGAGGTTAAGCCATGTTCAGATCAACCATTGACAAGCAGAACCACAGAAATGATTGAGAAAGTGCGACAAATGCTAGCACCAGATCGATGACAGACTTTCAGATTGATTTCTTTACCAAGGACACGGTGCACACCATCATCCTCGATGATTTTGGTAAGCAGAGGATTTGCTCCCGATTTGTGTCCCACAATCAATCTGGTAGTCTGTCGCTAATTTGGTGCCAGTATTTGTCGCACTTTCCCAATCATTTTTTGGATTCTGCTTGTTGATGGCCGATCTGAACATGGCTCATCCTCAGTTGTTTCCTTTCATTCGTGGAAGCATTTAACCCATTTATAAAGCTCTAGGCTTCCTTACCATACACCTACACCAACATTCCAAATGTCTCCTTTGCAGTCTTCCTCAACTTGTAGAAGAAATAGATGTTTACACATTGCTCCACTGTACTGTGACAAAGTACACACACTATGTTCAGCTTGCCACAGTCTGTTTACACTGCCATTCACATGCAGTGCATGCTGTGTACTGATTCTTCTCAAGTCTTTGAAGACCTATGTGTATACATGCACACATGTGCCAAGTTGCTGTTCAGAGATGACATCATTTACTGATCTTTTTAGACAAACCGTGTATTATTGCCATGGCTGCAGATATTGCAAACATGATGGTAGGAGAAAATAACTTATTGATGACAAAACTAAAAGCTGAGACAGATGACTCATTCTTTGCTATTAAATGTACTATATGTCATTTCTTGCACATTGCTGGCAGTAATGCTGCACTGAAGCTGCCAAACAATGTGAAAAATTAAATAAGAAAACTCCGCAGAAGCAAAGACAAAGCAATGCTCTCTTCATTGCAAGAACTTATGAACCAAGGGAAACACAAAAATTCAAGACCTGCTGCAACAAGGTGGAGAACATTATAGGATTTTAGAGCAGTGGGAACCTATGAAACTCTTGTTTCTTGAAGCCTGGTTTGATGATAAGTCATGAAATGAGCAACAATCACACAAAAGCTTCTCTCTCTCTTTCTTTGAAAGTAAGCAAAATTTAATAGGGCAGGTATAGTGACAAAGCCAGAGATTAGTTGGAACACTTTTCTCAAAACTTCTTGATATTCATATCCTTTAAAAAAAATTGGATAAATTAAATCCTTTTGATACAAAAATGTTACTTATTTTAGATCATATCTACCTTGAAGTGAATGTAAATAATTGTTAAGTTAAATGCTTCTGAAAATGAAAAAAATAAATATTCATAATTTTAGGCTACGGTGCCTGCAGCGTTATAATAATAATAATAATAATAATTTCGTGTGGCCCATTGGCCGGGTGCAAGTCTTTCAATTGGACGCCACTTCGGCAACTTGCATGTCCCTAGCCTATCCCAGTTATCCAACCAGGAAAAAGGGGACCTACAGCTTAACATGGAATCAGAACCACATGTCGTTTCTGATGACTCCTCACATCATTGAGAGGTGAAGGATGGGTTAAAATGCAAACTGTAAAAATCCGAGGTCCAACCAGGTTTCGAACCCGCGATCCTTCGGTTTCCAGTCGAGCACTTTACCCCAAGACTACCGAGCCCAACAGCAGTGTTATGAAACCACTGTAATGAAAGTGAAGTATCAGAGCCATTATTCCATGAGATTCCATCTGTTGAGCGAAACATTGCACTAAGCTACAAAAAGCGAACCAATATATAATATCTGCAGATCCTTTTGGAAAAGTATCAGTATTTCTTACCAAATCCAGCCTGATTACAGAATGAATGAAGGTCATTACCTTGCTATTTTGATGAAACAGACAAAGAGCTCTTACAAAAAGAATTGCATTCTTTGATTGAGTAAACTGCCATCACTAAAAATTTTTCAATGACAAACTGTTTTTGAAAATATTCCCATACTTGCAAAAGTTGTGTTAACACTTCACCATGCCGTAATAGCAGTGTGCTCTAAGGCTCTATGCCACAACTTTTATGGCCACTCCCCGTCAGAGGTCTAGTCAGCCCTCGGGCATGGGGGTGTGTGTTGTCCTTATCATAAGTTAGATGAAGTATCTAGGAACCCATGACCTTACAAGGAGAACACATGGGTATCAGATTTTAGAATTTCTTTATATTTATGGCAAGTAAAGTTCATAACAGAAATAACAATGAGCCAAATCAATTCGAAGCAACTATCAAAACTTCTTGAGAAAATCGACTTTGAAGTTTTGCAAGTACACATAAGTATAAATTATTTCAAGTTCTGCAGCAACTGTCAGTGTAGCTCAGATGCTAGAGTTCTGAACTCACAGTCATGGGGCCAGTGGTTCGAATCCTGCTATGATGAATATTTTTTCTCTTTTTCTTTGTTTATGAATTGAGTTACATAAAAAATTTTGGGATCTTTAACTCCATGTGTTCTGTGTTCTGAACACCTTATCATCATCTAAAATGATGGTTGAGTCGGTTAGCTGCTAGCAATGCCTTTAGAAGCTTCCCAAAACCAGCGTCATAGCTCTTCAAAAACTGAACAATGAAAGACTACCGTCATCAGCTAATAGTGGAGTCAATACTGTAAAAAGTGTAACTTATGGTTTATCTTGATTGAAACCATCATTATTTTATAAAATATAGAGAATTACAAATAAAGAAAAATATGTGCTTTTTTTCATAAAAATTGCCATTAGACATTAAAATTGTGTAACTATTCGAACACTACAAAAACAATAATAAAAAAAATGACACTGCAGGATTCAAACCACTGACCCTATGGTTGGAAAACTAGAACACTACCACCTGAGCTACATCGACAGCCACTGCAATTGTTTTAATTATTGGTACTTCAATGTACTTGAAAAACTTAAAAATCGATTTCCTCGAGAGTTTTTTAGAGTTGTGTTGAATGGCTTCGGCTGATTGTTATTTGTGTTCTGAACTATATGTACCATAAATATATAAAAAAAATCTAAAATCAGATCCCCATGAGGTCTCCTTGTTAGATGTACAAAAATTTAATGTCAGCACTTCCACATTCAAACACTAAAGCAAATGATAAAAAGTAACCAGGATATTATACTTCTTAACTTGCTGCTAACAGTTTAATCTGGTATAAATGCTTAGAACATGGATTGAAGAACATGTTAAATAAACAACAATCCTCTCTCTCTCTCTCTCTCTCTCTCTCTCTCTCTCTCTCTCTCTCTCTCTCTCTCTCTCTCTCTCTCTCTCTGCATAATCAACAAATGTAAGAATTAAGTAATCTTCAGCAAATACAGTCATTAATAGTCGTCTTCAGTGAAAAAAGAAGTGACTGTGCTTATTTACATATACCATATTTTTGCTAAGATACTTCACTGCAACTGCATGACTGTGTTTATTCAGTCTTCATCAAGTTCATGAAATCTTTACTCAAGCATCTGTCTGGAAGAAATAGCAGATCTTTTCAGTTATAAATTCAAAAAGTATAAAACTGAAATCATTCACTCTGTTATGTCCTGTGCCAGACTGTTCCCTTTATTTAAATCCCCTGTCACTGATAGCAACTCATCAACAGAATTCAGAAAAATTGCCAAGCAAAGTAACAAAACCATATTAGACCACTTACACAATAAGACAACATCTGGATATGTGAACACGCATTCCCATATGCGTTCTTTCTACTAATTTTCATGCATGCTCTTCTGATCATGTGCATTGTGCAAACATACCATTATTTTGTCAGGAGCCTCATCTAAATGTTCAAATGTTTGTAAACCAAAGGGACCAAACTGGTAAGATCATCTGTCCCTAGACTTACAAACTACTTGTGCTATAACAACACAAATATTCCCTGTTGAGAGGGAGGGGGAGCCAAAATCCCTGTGCCACAAGTCAAATGTGAGACTCAAGTCAGTCAAGGGTTTAGGATCCTTAGGTGGTCAGATATAAAATTTATTTTTAATAGCACTCTAATATTTTTCATCATACTGCGTGCAGCAGATCCAGAGAAAGGCACCTGGTGTTTGTGAGGCACTCTCTGCTGCACTGCTCAACATACGTACCTACTGTAGCAGAGGCAGCAGTCAGGTGGGTTAGGACAGACTTGAGCCAATCAGGGCCTGTGCCGCACCATAATATTATCTACGCCTCGCCATCTGCCGCACCTAGGCCGTAGGCTGTAGCTCAGTGACCCTGGCTTACAGCAATGCATAGAGCAACTTGAATAAACATATTGCTTGGTTTTCTGTTTTCTTTGGGCTCCCACATGTTAAGTGATTTTCCTCATTCTTTGTAAGTGCTTGAATCTCTCTGAAATAGTGTCAAAGTTGGAAGCTTTCCATCAATATTTCATTAGTAAATTCCATACACAAAATTCCATCACCATGTGTTGTTCAATTTGCATGTAATTTACTTAACCAGTTTTTTTCTCTTCACTGTGTATTTCATGGTCAAGCTATAATACAGTTTCCTGTTGCAGTACTAGGTTCGTGTAACTATTTTCATTGCTGCTTTCCTAAGCTATATTTATTATTGTGTGTTCTTTCTTTTATTCCATAAAAGACTTATAATGGTGGTAGTCTTTCTGGAATTTTGTTATTTTTTTCACACTCATTCAGCCAATTGAGGCACTGAGAGCAAGAGTGAACTAACCCACATTTGTTGCCATGTTAAATTACCTACATGAAATGATCCTCATGTGAAGTATAAAAACCCTACAAAACTACATATTTAAATTCCGCAAGGTAAACGTAGACGAGAAGCCAATTACTACTTTTTAGGCTGAGCCTTTGTCACGTATTCATGGAGCACTAGTAGACTATGATTCATTAGTCTGCTGCTGTGTCAACAGAAGTTCCCTGAACCACCTCCAGCATTCGCTACATGCAGTCATACCCAACATGATGCAACAATGTTGATTTTTGTAGTACTGTACTTACTGTCGCATTATTCGCATTGATTCACATTGTGAAATCATGTAGTGCAGGTGTAGTCTGTTGCGTGGGTGATAGTTGTTGAAGTTACGATGATGAATCAAAACAAACAAACTAAAACTATAGAGGAACAATTACAAAGCATGTTATTGTTTGTCTGTGCTATCGTATTGTGTAGTGGTAATATGAAAATATTGATTCATGTACGTTTAACATTGAACTTCACAAATATGTTTCAATCAGAGGAGGAAGGTAATGACCAAGAACATGATACAGAGCGGCTCGATTTTAACGAGCGTTTGGAAATGTCCTCAACACCAGGACCAACTGCATCCACATCCTCATCATACTCTGGTAAGGTGAACACTGTGAAGGGCAAAAAGCTTTTGAGGAATGAGACATATTGGAAACAGAATGTAAGAAAATACAGACAAGCCAAAGGGGAAGAATGTGCAAATGGTAAGCGCAAGATTATGCATGAAAAAGAATGCCGAATGGGACCGTATTCTTATATGAAGCAATGCCGTCAAAGGATAAGTGCAGATAGGCAGCGTAAAATATTTATTGTTTATTATGGATTGGCGAACTTCAATTTCCAGTCAGCCTTTCTGTTTAACAGCATCCATGTTTGTAAAACATCATGAAAGTACACCACGTTCCTTTCGCAATGGCAAAATATCAGGCAATGCTTTTAGCTTCTTATTCATGATAATGATGTGCAACTGTGCAACCATTTTTTCAGAGCACAATCTACAGGACTAATAGACAGAATATTGAAGCAGAAAGGTGTTGGTGCAACTGCTTCCCTTGACTGACAAGGACGATGTGAATCTGACAAGAAAATACCGTCAGATAAAATAGCTGAAGTGAAGTGTTTTGTTGAGAAATTTTCAGCATATAAGTTACTATGCCATACAGAAATTGAGTAGAATGCATTTGGCACCTGATTTAACTATCAGTATTATGTATTCATGATATTGCAATGAAACTAACTGAATCCCAATGTTTTTAGAAAAAAATCACTCAACTGAAACAGCGGTCTTTTTTTTTCGTTATGAAACACTACAGGCCCTAGATAGAAGGGAACATACAACAAGCATATTCTTAAACCTATCATGATAAATTACTTAGTAAGATCCAGAACGGGGGTATCGGAGGAACAGCACATAACTGGATTAAATCATACCTCCATAATAGAAAACAACTCATTCAGATAGCACATGAAGCAAATGGCACAGTCAGTACCTATGATTCCGAGTTATTGGAGATAATACATGGAGTTCCCTTAGGTTCAATATTAGGTCCAGTTCTCTTTTCATTGTACGTAAATACATAATACATAAACAGTACAAATGGAAAAATCTACCAATTTGTATATGACACTAGCATCTTAATTATAGGAATTGCAAAAGAAACCTTTGAAAGCAACATAGTAACCATCACGAAAAACAAGAGAGATTATTTTGATGAAACTGGTCTAATTATAAATTAAGAAAAAAAAAAACCACCACCCTCTCGCAATGGCTATATTTACCACCAGAAGAGGTCACCAGCTAATCCCCATATTGAAATAAATGGGAAAACAATAAAACAGTGAGCACAAAATTTCTTGAAATATGGATCCAGAAGAATATAACATGGGACACACATGTACAATATATCAACAAAAAAACTTAGTACAGCATGTTTCATCATATGAACATTAAAGAACTGCATATCATATAATATTCTAAGATCTATATATATTGCATATGCCCACTGACCAATGAAATATGGTATAGTATTTTGGGAAAAAAGTGGAGCAAGTTTAAAAACTTTTGAAATACAGAAAATTCTCCTCAGAGATAATGAATATTGTTGAAATGAGATAGAATGGCTGGCCAGTACTTACCATCGTGCTGTACCGCCGATAGTAACACAAAATGAAAAAACAGAAAAAAAGGGACAAAGGGACAAGCTTTCGGAACAGAGTTCCTTCGTCAGGTGGGAGAGAAGGGAAGAATAAAGGATGGGAATAGAAGGGAAAGGTGGTTCACGACCTAGGTCATGAAGGTGGTGTTTCGGAAGTGTGGGCGTCAGAGATACTGCATGTATGTACTGAGCCAAGCCAGAGAGGATAAATATAACTAAAAAGGAAAGATCAAGTAGTAAAGAGAAGAGAAGAGAGTGAAATTAATGATGCTGAGGGGTGTAGGAGGGGCGGGGGGGGGGGGTGTCTAAAACGTTTTTCATAAACAGGGAAATATGGATGGACACACACACACACACACACACACACACACACACACACACACACACACACACACACACACACACACACACGGAGAGAGATAGAGAGAATGACAGAGAGAGCGAGAGGGCGGTAGAGAGAGAGAGAGAGGGGGGGGGGGTAAGGAACGGATAATGAATAGGTGAGCTGAGGATGGAGGAAGGGGAGGGGTTAGCGTAGATTTAGGCCAGGGGGGTGGCGGGAGGAGAGGATATGTTGGAGGGCAAGTTCCCACCTCTGTAGCTCTGAGGGACTGGTGTTGGTTGGTACTATCCAAATGGCACGTGTGGTGTAACACGTGCCCAGGTCCCTGGAGTTATGCTGGAGGGCATGTTCTGCCACAGGATATTGGGTGTCCCCCAGGCGAACAGTTCGTCTATGCCCATTCATCCGCTCAGCCAATTTGTTGGTAGTCATACCAACATAAAAGGCTGAACAGTGGACACATGTCAGCTGGTATATGACATGCGTTGTCTCACATGTGGCCCTGCCTTGAATTGGGTAGGTTTTTCCTGTGGTGGGGCTGGAGTATGTGGTAGTGGGAGGATGCATTGGACAGGTTTTGCAGCGGGATCGGTTGCAGGGGTAGGAACCATTAGGTAGGGAGGGTGGTTTTGGGATGTTGTAAGGTTGGACAAGGATGTTGCGGAGGTTGGGAGGACGGCGGAAGGCTACTCTGGGTGGTGTGGGAAGAACAGTTTGGAGTGATGGTCTCATTTCAGGGCATGACTTGAGAAAGTCATAGCCCTGTTTGAGGAATTTGTTGAGGCATTCCAGGCCAGGATGGTACTGGGTGACTAAGGGAGTGCTTCTGGGTGGTCTGGGGTTAGGAACATTGTTTTTGGAGGGAGAGGAATGGACAGCTCGTGAGATCTGTTTGTGGACGAGGTCTGTAGGGTAGTTGCGGGAGAGGAAAGCATTGGATAGATTGTTGTTGTAGCTGGTGAGGGATTCGGAACTGGAACAGATACGTTTCCCACGGATGCCCAGGCTGTAGGGAAGGGATCGTTTAATATGGAAGGGATGGCAGCTGTCAAAGTGGAGGTACTGTTGTTTGTTAGTGGGTTTAATATGGACTGAGGTGTGGATGTGAGACTCAGCAAGGTGAAGGTCAACATCAAGGAAGGTGGTTTGAGTTTTGGAGAAGGACCAGGTGAATTTAAGGCTGGAGAAGGAGTTAAGGTCGTGGAGGAAGTTCAGAAGGGTTTCTTCACCGTGAGTCCAGACCATAAATATATCATCTATGAATCTATACCAAACCAGGGGAGGCAACTTCTGTGTCTTAAGGAATGCCTCTTCCATGCGGCCCATGAAGAGGTTGGCATAGGAAGGGGCCATCCTGGTACCCATAGCTGTCCCCCTGATTTGTTTGTAGGTCTGGCCCTCAAAGGTGAAGTAATTATTGTTGAGTATGAAATTAGCAAGTGTGACAAGGAATGAGGTTTTTGGGAGGCTTTCAGGTGGGCGTTGGGAAAGATAGTGTTCCAGAGCTGATAGACCATGGGTGTGAGGGATGTTGGTGTACAGGGATGTAGCATCAATGGTGACAAGGAAGCTATCACGTGGGAGGGGCATAGGGATGGATTTGAGGCGTTCCAGAAAGTGGTTTGTATCTTTGATATAGGATGGGAGCCTGCAGGTTATAGGTTGGAGGTGTTGGTCTACCAGAGCTGAGACACGTTCTGTTGGAGCTTTGAAACCTGCTACTATGGGACGGCCAGGATGATTCTCTTTATGGATTTTAGGGAGTAGGTAAAAGGTAGGCATGCGAGGTTCAGGCGGAGAGAGAAGTTCTAAGGAGGCAGTGGTGAGACCTTGTAACGGACCTAGGGTTTTAAGAATTTTCTGTAGTTCAGCCTGGACTGAGGGAATGGGGTCATAAGGAATAGGTTTGTAGGTAGAGGTGTCCGAGAGTTGACGCAGCCCTTCTGCCACATACTCCCCTCGATCAAGTACCACAGTTGTGGAACCCTTGTCCGCTGGGAGAATTACAATGGAGCGGTCCGCTTTCAGCTCTCGGATGGCTTTGAATTCAGCTGGATTGATGTTAGGAGTGGTTGGTATGTTGTTCAGGAAGGATTGGGAAGCAATGCTTGATGTGAGGAATTCCTGGAATGCCTGCAAGGGATGGTTTTGAGGAAGAGCAGGAGGATCTTTTTGGGAGGGAGGTCGGAATTGTTCAAGACAGGGTTCAACAGCGGCTCTGCTGCCTGGGGGTTGTGACTGGGTGCTGAAGTGGTATTTCCAGTTGAGGTTACGGGTGAATGAGAGGAGATCCTTGACCAGGGCAGTGTGATTAAATTTAGGTGTAGGACAGAAGGTTAAGCCTTTAGACAGGACAGATATTTCTGGAATGGAGAGGGATTTGGATGAGAGGTTAAGGACTGAATTGGAATTGGTATTGGGTGGTTTCTGCATGTGGTGACGGTTGTGATAGGTTCTAGGAGGGGTGTGTGCTGGGATTGGAAGATTCAGTAGGGAAGCCAGGCTTGGTTTGTTGCCAATGAGTGGGGGGTTTTGAGGGTGGTGGTGTGGTGGGTGGTTGTGGATTATGGGAAGAGGGATACCACTTCTGATATGATGGACCAGTAGTTTGGACAGTTTTCTAAGGTGTTGTGCGGCATTCAGTTCAAGTTTACAGTTGGCGCCCACCTGAAAGCCTCCCAAAAACCTCATTCCTTGTCACACTTGCTAATTTCATACTCAACAATAATTACTTCACCTTTGAGGGCCAGACCTACAAACAAATCAGGGGGACAGCTATGGGTACCAGGATGGCCCCTTCCTATGCCAACCTCTTCATGGGCCGCATGGAAGAGGCATTCCTTAAGACACAGAAGTTGCCTCCCCTGGTTTGGTATAGATTCATAGATGATATATTTATGGTCTGGACTCACGGTGAAGAAACCCTTCTGAACTTCCTCCACGACCTTAACTCCTTCTCCAGCCTTAAATTCACCTGGTCCTTCTCCAAAACTCAAACCACCTTCCTTGATGTTGACCTTCACCTTGCTGAGTCTCACATCCACACCTCAGTCCATATTAAACCCACTAACAAACAACAGTACCTCCACTTTGACAGCTGCCATCCCTTCCATATTAAACGATCCCTTCCCTACAGCCTGGGCATCCGTGGGAAACGTATCTGTTCCAGTTCCGAATCCCTCACCAGCTACAACAACAATCTATCCAATGCTTTCCTCTCCCGCAACTACCCTACAGACCTCGTCCACAAACAGATCTCACGAGCTGTCCATTCCTCTCCCTCCAAAAACAATGTTCCTAACCCCAGACCACCCAGAAGCACTCCCTTAGTCACCCAGTACCATCCTGGCCTGGAATGCCTCAACAAATTCCTCAAACAGGGCTATGACTTTCTCAAGTCATGCCCTGAAATGAGACCATCACTCCAAACTGTTCTTCCCACACCACCCAGAGTAGCCTTCCGCCGTCCTCCCAACCTCCGCAACATCCTTGTCCAACCTTACAACATCCCAAAACCACCCTCCCTACCTAATGGTTCCTACCCCTGCAACCGATCCCGCTGCAAAACCTGTCCAATGCATCCTCCCACTACCACATACTCCAGCCCCACCACAGGAAAAACCTACCCAATTCAAGGCAGGGCCACATGTGAGACAACGCATGTCATATACCAGCTGACATGTGTCCACTGTTCAGCCTTTTATGTTGGTATGACTACCAACAAATTGGCTGAGCGGATGAATGGGCATAGACGAACTGTTCGCCTGGGGACACCCAATATCCTGTGGCAGAACATGCCCTCCAGCATAACTCCAGGGACCTGGGCACGTGTTACACCACACGTGCCATTTGGATAGTACCAACCAACACCAGTCCCTCAGAGCTACGGAGGTGGGAACTTGCCCTCCAACATATCCTCTCCTCCCGCCACCCCCCTGGCCTAAATCTACGCTAACCCCTCCCCTTCCTCCATCCTCAGCTCACCTATTCATTATCCGTTCCTTACCCCCCCCCTCTCTCTCTCTCTCTACCGCCCTCTCGCTCTCTCTGTCATTCTCTCTATCTCTCTCCGTGTGTGTGTGTGTGTGTGTGTGTGTGTGTGTGTGTGTGTGTGTGTGTGTCCATCCATATTTCCCTGTTTATGAAAAACGTTTTAGACACCCCCCCCCCGCCCCTCCTACACCCCTCAGCATCATTAATTTCACTCTCTTCTCTTCTCTTTACTACTTGATCTTTCCTTTTTAGTTATATTTATCCTCTCTGGCTTGGCTCAGTACATACATGCAGTATCTCTGACGCCCACACTTCCGAAACACCACCTTCATGACCTAGGTCGTGAACCACCTTTCCCTTCTATTCCCATCCTTTATTCTTCCCTTCTCTCCCACCTGACGAAGGAACTCTGTTCCGAAAGCTTGTCCCTTTGTCCCTTTTTTTCTGTTTTTTCATTTTGTGTTACTATCGGCGGTACAGCACAATGGTAAGTACTGGCCAGCCATTCTATCTCATTTCAACAATATTCGAAATACAGAAAAAGATTATTAGAATAATGGAAGGGGTAGATCAAAGAACATCTTGAAATTATTATAAAAGAAAAAATAAATCATAGTAGTCCATGCATAACTCTTATCGAATCGATACACAGTTACCACAGAAGACAGAGAAATAATGTTCATGTAAAACCACTAACCAGCTGTCCATTAGGATGAATGGCCACCGCCAAACTGTGGCTAAAAACAAGGTGAACCACCCTGTGGCACAGCATGTAGCGGAGCACACGGTTGATTTTAATGGCTGCTTTACAGCCCGGGCCATCTGATTCCTCCCATCCTCCACGAGCTTTTATGAACTGCACAGACTGGAGTTACCTCTACAGTACATTCTCCGATCCCAAAATCATCCAGGCCTCAACCTACGATAACTTCCCTTTTTCCACATCTTAACAGTTCCTACCTATCCTAAACCTCTTCTATTTTGTGGCCTGTGTGTGTGTGTGTGTGTGTGTGTGTGTGTGTGCATGCACGCATGTGCACATTTCATTTTTATATTTATTTTGTTTATTTTATTTTTCTCCTCTCACTCTATTCCTAAGCTGCATCTCGTTATTCCCATCTAGGCCGTGCTGTACTCATCCCCACCACCGTGACACAACCTTCCTATCCCCTCTCCTCCCCGATTTGCACACTGCAGAGCATGATACGAATAGTGGCAGAGGGAGGTGACTGTTGTATGACTGTGTGATAGTACGAATGTTCTATTTTCTGAACGTGCGGGTATTATGTATGTGCCTGTCGCAGCTCATCACCATGTCTTTGCGATGAGTTGTAAACTGTCCTTATTACTATATTAATAATTCCAATCTGGACTTTCCATTATTAGACAAACAAATTTTAAGTTGCCATGAAGGATTCCTTGGTGAAGCAATGCTTCTATTCAGTAGATGAGTACCAAGAGGAAAAAAAAATCAGTACCACCTAAATTAGTATAGTAAAATATATATACTAAAAAAAGAAAAAAAGTATAATGTGAATTTACTTTCATTTATTGTGATGTATGTAGAAATTATCTAATATCTATTGTAACCAGTACAGTTCTAGTTTCACAAGACCAATAAATAAAAAAACAGTGAACACAGTATCTGATCATATATTTCACAAAACCTCCAATGAACAGTTTAATTTATCTTTCCATCCACCAATTTTGATTTCATGTAAGAAATATGTTTCTCTCCAAATCAAAATAATGACCTTACAAAACAACAGTTCGTTCATCTCGCAGAAAGACAAACATTCGAGGAAAGCTGAGGATGGATGTAAAGGCAAGCAGAATGATACTTTGCTTGCTGAATCAAATGATGATGTTACAGTTATATGACCTGATGAAAACTCTGCCTACACCTGCATTGTCTACAGGGGTATGCTATTACAAAAGGCAAATGTGGCCCTATAGCCTCGGTATTCATACATAGGGAATGATGATGATCACGGTTCTTTGGAACGAGTTGTTAGCATCTGGATGTCCTCAGGAGATTGGCTCATATTTGTTGTACTACACCATTTTGAGAAATCTTTCCGATTAATTATGTATTCGAATCAGTGTGGAGATCAAAAATAGGAATATTGAACAATCAGTTATGTATAATTTGCTCATGGCAGGGAATGCTCTTGTAAATGTATTTAGTGAATAATGAAATGGCAAGATAGCAGTATTTCGTCTTTATTTATAACAGATGACCAGTTTCGATGTACATAAGACATCATCTTCTGGTCTCTGCACTAAATTATAACATTATTACACAAATGCATATCCAACTGGCTACAATATGCACTTATGTAATCATGTTATAATTTAGTGCAGAGACCAGAAGATGATGTCTATGTACATCGAAACCAGTCGTCTGTTATAAATAAAGATGAAATACTGCGATCTTGGCATTTCATTATGCACAAAATACTCACTTATGTGCCAGTACATAGTTTCCAATCCTACTTACATAGTAAATGAAAATGATCACAAATTTTTAGTCAATGGTCATTCAAATTTACCTTATGATTTAGATTTTGGCTTGATTGAAAAAAAAAAAAAATAGTCATAAGAACACTGGAATGATATCATTGAGGCTGCAAGGAAGCAAAAGCCTTTCCAATTAGTTCACATGGGTAAAGCTGACTCGTTTTCAACAAAAATGCTTGAAAGGAATATTACAAGACGCAAAATATCGGTTGATCAAACCAAAGTGGAGTGGTTCAGGATCCAGTTGCTACGATTTGCGGAAAAGCTGCCTTTTGACATACTTTTATGAGGGGACGTCTTTAATAAAGTCCAAGAGGACATCAACACTTATAAATGAGTTAGACTGGCTGTATTCAGAAGGAAATGAAATGAATGAACTGAAGAGAAAAGATTTACTGAGTCTACTGGACTTCATTCCACTATGATTTTAACAAGAAGTGAGGACAGCTTTACAAAGCCTGCAAATATGTTGCCCGATTCGTATCTTCATAGTGAAGATTATGATGTGCAATAACACTTTGTGGAAACCTTTGTAATTACATTATTTCATGACATTGTTTCTTAAAGCTGTTCAATGATGTAAACAAAAATAACAATAGCTATTTGTATACTCACTATTTTTATGCTGTTTCAATGAGTACTTTGTATTTCATTCCTCATATTTTCTTACTGATTTGTTTCGTGTCTATTACTTTACTTTCTTTTTCAACGATGTTGTTTTTGCACTCAGATTGCAAAGTACACAATCTGAAATACATTTGAATCCAAGAGTAAATGGAAATTATTTTGTGAAAGAGGCTGTACACCTAATGCAACAGTGAAAATCTGCTTAAAGTCATGTTATGTGTAATGCAAAAGTGGACTTACACACACAAAAAATTGGAAATTCTCAAGGTAAAGATCTAATTTGGTTGTATAATTCACTTTGGAGACCTACAATACACCTAGAAGCTAAAGATTATAACATACAATGACCAGGTAAAAACCAGACTGTTTTTCTAAACCCAATATCTTCTTTGATTCATGTTTTTTTTTTTTTTTTTTTTTTAATTTTTTTGTGTGTGTTACTACATTCTACATTATTTAGACTGTAATAGAATATTATAGGAGGTGTATAACAAAAACTATTTCCAGTTTTCTGATGTAATATCGAGCATGAAAGTACACATTTTTCTTAATAAAGCAGTGTTGGTAAAAGCACTTCTTTGAAATAAAGGAAGCTCTACAGAGTAAAGAAAAAAAAAAAAAAAAAAAAAAAAAAAACTCAAAGGACTTCAATGTAAAACAACTATGATATCTAGAGCATGGTATATCATGTAAATGTGCCACTGTTTCCTTTCTATGACATATTTACACTTAAATATGTTAAAAATTGCAAACATATCTAAAATGTTATTTTAATTTGTGGCTATCTATTGTTAATTCAAGATCAAATATGTGTGGAAGTCAGATGTTTGAATACTAAAATTGTAAAAATTAAAAAAAAAAAAAAAAATAAATAAATAAATAAATAAATAAATAAATAAAAAAATCTCTGTAACAAGTAAGTATATAATTCCACACTTTTGTTGAAAAACAATTTGAACACCTGAAACCATTGATCTCTATAATACCTGGATGATGAACAAAGATGTCCGAGTGTGCCAGCCAAAGATGTTTATATTCTGCTTCGTGCCTCTTTTTACATCTGTCATCATTAGCATTTTTCGTCTTTTACTCATTATTATTGCTGCTGCTGTTTTGGGTGCCTGTCCTTTCTCTGTTACCCAATTCACACATGACAGTACTTCACGTATATTCCTATTATTTCAAACACCTAAAAGCCTTCAGATGAAAATTGTCTTGATCAAAAACTCACTACCATATTAAAGAATGGCACCACAAAATAAAAACCTATGACTGAGTGCACAAGAAGTTGAGTTTCCATCAAGCAATATGTCACCATATCAAAGAAAGCGCAAAGAAATGGTCGAATTTCTCTAAAGAGAATAAAATTTGCTATAGGATATAAGATAGCAATACACAGCCGTCAGTGGTTTGAGTCTACTCTCGGCATACGTGTGTGTGTGTCTGTATGTGTGCGTTTGTGTTTGTAGTCCTTAGTATAGGTTAGTTTAAGTATTTTGTAAGTCTAGCTACTAATGACCGCAGCAGTTTGATCCACAGGTTTACAAACTAAAAAAAAAAAAAAAAATCCAAATGATATAGAATCGATTGTCATGCTATTCAAAATTTATTGTTTGAATACAATTTCTGTTGTTAAATTCAAATTATTTAATCTGACAATTTTGTCAATTATCTTGTTATCTTGTGATTTTGCATAAAGGTAAATAGTTTAACATTTTTACCAGAATTTAAAAAAAACTTCACTTTTGTGAAAAACAGGTGCCTCTGCTAATAGAGCCACTTATGATAATACCAGCACCACACTTGATTAAATGAATAACTTCTTTATGGAGCATTTGATTGGATCTGATTCATGATGAAGGGTTTCTAAAGAGGATGTTAGGATCAGCCATTAGAACACTACTATAGTTCTATGTCTCGTTGTTGTTATGATCTTCAGTCCGGAGACTGGTTTGATGCAGCTCTCCACCCTACTCTGTCCTGAGCAAACCTTTTCATCTCCTCATAAGAATGGCAACCCTCATCCATTTGAATCTACTTACTTTGTGTGTCTCTTGGTCTCCCTCTGCGATTTTTACCCCCACACACTTCCCTCCAATGCTAAATTTACAATTCCTTGATGTCTAAGAATGTGTAGTTCTTTTAGTCAAGGTATGCCAAAAATTCTTTTTCTCATGAATTCTGGTCAATACTTCTTCATTAGTTATGTGATCTACCCACTTAATCTTCAGCATTCTTCTGTAGCACCACATTTAAAAAGCCACTATTCTCTAACTGTCTGCACTGTTTATTGTGAGGGCCTCACTCCTGTACAAGGCAACACTCCACACAAATGCCTTCAGAAAAGGCTTCCTTACACTTAAATTAATATTCAATGTTAGCAGGTTTTTTTTTTCTTTTTTTTTCTTTTTTTTTTTTTTTTTTTTCTTTTCAGAAATGCTTTTCTTCTCATTGCCATTCTGCATTTTATATCCACCGTACTGCGACCGTCATATGTTATTTTACTACCCAAGTAACAAAACTCAGTTACCACCTTCATTGTTTCGTTACCTAATCTAATCGCCCGATATTGTAAGACTGAATTCCATTATCTTTGTTTTGCTCTTGTTAATGTTCATTTTATACACTCTCTTCAACACACTGTCCATTTCTTTCAACTGCTCTTCCAGGTCCTTTGTTGTCTCTGACAGTATTACAATGTCATCAGCAAAATGCAATGTTTTTATTTCTTCACCCTGAACTTTAATCCCTATTCCAAATTTTTCCTTGCTTTCCTTCACTGCCTGCTCGATGTACAAATTGAATAACACTGGAGAAAGGCTACAACCTTGTCTTACTCCCTTCCCAACTAATGCTTCCCTTTCGTGCCCTTCGAGTGTAATAACTGCGGTCTGGCTTTTGTACAAGTTCAGGGTGGCCACCGAACCTTGAAACTGGGAAAAAACCTTGAATTTCAGCCAGAAACCGGGATTTTTAACCCATGAGATCTCGCGGCTTTAAGAGTTAAACGATCGTTCGTGTGTATAACCTATTGCTCAGATCAGACAACCAGATCGAAATGTACTTAATAAGTGTAAATAAGTAATCCCTGTAGTTTTTGTAAGAAAGTTTAATATTTAAAAGTAACAAAACGCCAGTCGGTGAGCAAAATGCTCAGATCGCTAGTACCCGCGTGTTAAATAATATTCATCGCTTCATTTTTGTGTACAAAAACATTTTCAAATATATTTCTGGGTGGTTTAAAAAGTTTTATAGTTATAGGTTACGTATTCCGTTATCTATTTCTGTATTTATCTCGAAGTGTTGTTCAACCAGGCGACTCAATTCCTCACGATGTTCGTCGAAGAGACGCGATGTTATCGTAAGGCGCGACTGCGAAATCGCAGCAAGAATGAAAGGCAATATTTATTTGTACTAAATTTTAGCAATTTTCATGATTGACACTCCCCCTCCCCCAGTGATACTCATCAACACAGATCTCGTCTGTCTGATTCTGTGTTGAAAAATCTCTTCACGGAAGCATTTTGTTGATTTTAACTATAAACTCCATAAAAGTTGGTATTGTGATGCTTCGTTAGCATAGGTGCCGACTGCGGGTTTGCTCGGTCGCTCAAGTATACCCCAAAATTTCAGTGGGTATGCTAAGCATACCCCACTGACAATTTTCATATCATTTTTTCTTTACGTTATATTTCTTGACTGCAATTAAAATCGTCTCTCTCATCCCATTGATGGCCGACGGGCTTTTGTAAGACACTACTCTAAAAACATTATTTTAAACAGGTAATTGAATTCGTAGGCATTAAAAGCCCCGTTCACATGTGAGTGAAGTGACCATTAATGGAATTCCGCATTTTAAGTCAATATTGTATACTGAAGGCGGCAACCTTTAATTGTAGTCTATTCAAATGTTCAAACTACTTATGAACTACTTACGAACTAGGACGGCACAAATATCCATGCCCGAGGGGGGGATTCGAACTCTCGACCGTAGTGGCCGTGCTGACCATGACTGGATCGCCTCAGTCACCTTGGCCACCGCGGCCGGCTGTAGTCTATTAAATAACTAGAAATGAAGTGGGTTTGGTACGATACATTGAAAATGTTTACATTACGAATTTAATTCCCGGTATCTCTTGAGATAACATTTTGACAACTACATATGTTACCAGTGAGCCGACATACTTCCTTCTAGGTAAGACATTCTGTAAGCCAGCCGCAGTGGCCGAGCAGTCTGCGTCGAGCCAGTCACGGTCTGCATGGCCGCTACAGCTGGAGGTTCGAATCCCTCCTCGGGCATGGATGTTTGTGCCGTCTTTAGTATGAGCTAGTTTGTAAGTTTAGGGACTGATGACCCCGCAGTTGAGTTTCATAAGACTTACAAATAACAAACATTCTGTAAACAGACAGTCCTCATAACTTGCAAAGGTCTTTGTGTTTTAATTGGCAGCTCTACAAAATTCTCGAAACACAACAGCTAGTAATAGATGTTTTTCTGAATTTGAATATTCAGACATCAACAATTTGTCAACAATTGAACGCAGTAGTCGGACCTTAGTTTCTGCTCTTTTTGACCTGATTCAAAGATTTTAAATAGCATTCCAGGGCTTCCAATAATTCATTGTGACTAGATTGTCTATCATTACCTCGAGGAAACAAAAAGCATTAAGCTACAATGCATTGTCAAAATATATATTGTTGCTTGATGTCCAAGTTGGAGTAAATACAACAATACTTTCAAATAATTGTATCAAGGTAAAGGAAACGAAATAATTTAAAAACTTTATTAATAAATAATTGTCCAATGTCTAAATTAGTAGTCAACAGTTTGAAAATGTTATCCTGCACACTGATGCGGTAACAATTACGAGGATAATTAATTTACTTAGCGGACAAGGATACATGGAGAACTTGTCAACCATAAAGCAGGAACAGCTTTAATTATTTATTTTAAGGTCAACACAAAAGATTATTCCCCTCGTTACATGTTAATTTGTTTTCAAAAAGCATACGTACACGCAACGCCACCTAGTGAGCGAATACCCGGGCCCGTATGAAATACAGTTCTAACATTGTTGCTTGCGACTTTTTGAGATGCTAATTGTCCTCCAAAAAGATGGAAGTATAACTCTCTAATATGGTACGCGACTTTCGTGAAAAGGAATCTGAAAACCATCATTATGAACAATCTAAATGAAAACTTGAAATAGATGAAAAGGTTGTTCATATCCTGAAGGTAAAGTAAATCATAATATGTGTATTGAGTTCTCGATCACTAGTTCACGAGATGTGACTGTATTTTAATCTATCAGGAAGTCTAGTATAAATGAACGGTCTATGTTGCATAAACGAATGCAATTCACATTAAAACGTACAGTATCCTCCAACTACTTGAACTCAACTTAGTCCATTATACAGGGTGTAAATTTTAAGTTGACAAACCGGAATAACTCGGAAATACAGTAGATATTCAAAAATTGTTTTCACCAGCATGTGTGGATGGCAGAGGCTTAGGAAATAATATTCAACCTGAACTGTTTCCACCGTTTGGGGGGGAGGGGGGTAGTGTCAAGTGTAAAATTTTTAATGGGTACCCCGACTTTTTTATTGCAGATTCAAATTATAAGGCCCACATCGGGTATGGTCTGGTTGATATTTTTTTTACGACAGATGGCACTGTAATAGGAAGAAATACTTGCCATACTGGTGAAGAAATGTACTAAACAGGAAATAAAATAAATGAAAACCATATTCATGGTGCTTCAGAACGCTACAAAAGTGATACCTCCCTCTCCACACAGTGGACTGGGCAGTCTTCCAAAGTGATACCTTAGTCCAGATCACCCTTGTCTGAATACCAGTTATGAATTGCTGAAAAAACACTTAATTGAACTAGCCGGGATTTGGTTGGGTTCTGAAGCGTCATCAATATGATTAAATTTCTTCTTTCCTGGGTGGTACATTTCTTCAGCAGTATGGCAAATAATTCTTACCATTACAGTGCAATATGTTGCCTATTGAAAGAAAAAAATTCAAACTATACATGATTTGGTCTGTATAATCTGAGTCTGCAATAAAAAAAATTAAAGTTTCCATTTAAAATTTTACGCTAGCCACCCACACCGTTCCCAATCGGTGGAGACAGTTCAAGTTTAGTATCATTTCCTAAGCCTCTGCCATCCGATTGTAATGGTGAAAAGCGTAGTTGAATATATACTGTCTTCTTTTTTTTCTCCCTAATTATTCTGGTTTGTCAAATTAAAATGTGTACCCTGTACTATACATAGTGTCAGTGTTGAATCTGGGGTGAGGGGAGGGCGGTCTATGGGGCTGCAGATTCCCCAAAACCATGAAGAAAACCTCATATGAGCTGCTTCTGCCCCCCCCCCCCCTCCCCAACACAAATCCTGGATTCGAGACTGCTTGGTGTATATTACAATGTGACATAGTTCAACTTGGATGACATGTGTCTTAAAAATATGTAACTAGTTTCTTTACGGTATAGTTGTTTGCTAACCCCTTTGAGCAAAATTTTTGTGAAAACCTGGAAAATAATTATTTTTACCCTGGAAAAAACCTTGAATTTGAAAAGGAAGATTTGGTGGCCACCCTGAAGTTCTAATTAACTCTCATTTCCCTGTATTTTACCCCTGATGACTTCAGAATTTGAAAGAGTGTATTCCAAACAAGATTGTCAAAAGCTTTCTCCAAAGCTACAAAAGCTAGAAATGTAGGTTTGCCTCATTACAACTTGAATATTCTTGTCCTTTTATTGATCACCATCATTTCTTGAAGTTGTTATGAGTTCTGTTATGCACTGCCCTGGAAACGTACCTCTCCCTCCTTTGACTTCGATCCTCTACAATGCCACAGCTGAAAATAAATTCAACCTCTATTCACATGAATAATACATCAGAGGACCTTTTAACTACACCTATAACTCTATAATGTACAGTTCTAAACTCAGCTCTTTTGGTGTTCACAGTTTCACATACAATATAGTTCTTTCACTGAAGTTTCATATTGCAGTGTAATACATTTTCAGTTGTACTTTGTGGCTTCCCAACAGCCAGAGATTACAACTGTGTGTCAATGAAGTGTGCCTGTGTAATTGTATGATGGAGTATGTGTGTGTGTGTGTGTGTTTCTGGCAAAAGCTAAATTGTGTGTGTGCCTTTTATATGTGTCTGACTCATAACTCTATGAACGTTTTTGTGGAGAGTAGCAAACTATCCTTATTATATCATTATATTAAAAATATGGATTTTCATGCTATATAATTCACACACCCCTCTCCATACAGTGTTAATGTCATTCTTTGTGTTCCTATTGTACCATTGGCCCTTACACTTATCACATATTTTGGTGTTCTGTGGTGTAGGCCATGGAGAGGACGATGCAGGATAAAGTATCAGTACAATCAACTGAAAGGCTTCATCATTCTGGAACCTAATCTCCCTATTAGGCTGCAGATGGTGTCAAATTAATCTACATCTACATATATACTCCGCAATTCACCGTAAGGTGCGTGGCGGAGGGTACACTGTACCACTACTAGGCATTTCCTTTCCTATTCCACTCCCAAATAGCACGAGGAAAAAAAGAATGCCTATATGCCTCCGTACGAGCCCAAATTTCTCTCATCTTGTCTTTGTGATCTTTACGCGCAATGTAAGTAGGTGGCGGCAAGATCGTACTACACTTGGCTTCAAATTCCGGCCCTCTAAATTTCCGCAACAGAAGTTCATGAAAAAAAACGTCCTCTTTCCTCCAACAATCTCCAACTGAGTTGACAGAGCATTTCCGTGACACTCGCGCATTGGTCGAACCTACCGGTAACAAATCTAGCTGCTCGCCTCTGAACCGCCTCTATGTCTTCCTTTAAACTGATCTGCTGCGGGTCCCAAACACTTGGGCAATACTCATGACGTGGTCGTACAAGTGTTTTATACGCGGTCTCCTTTACAGGTGAAGTACATCTTCCCAAAATTCTCCCAATAAACCGAAGTCGGCTGTCCGCCTTACTCACAACTGTCCTTACATGTTCGTTCCATTTCATATCGCTCTGCAATGTTACGTCTAGATATTTAAACGATGCGACAGCATCAAGAAGCTCACTACTAATGCTGTATTCGAACATTATAGGATTGTTTTTCCTACTCATGCGCATCACCTTACATTCTTCTACATTGAGAGCTAACTGCCATTCTTCGCACCAACTAGAAATTTTGTCTAAGTCATCCTGTATGCTATTACAGTCAGTCAAAGACGACACCCTCCCGTACACCAAAGCATCATCAGCAAACAGCCGCAAATTACAACTTACTCTGTCCATCAGATCATTTATATAGATAGAAAATAATAGTGGTCCTATCACACTCCCCTGACGATACATTCGTCTCTGATGAACACTCGCCGTCGAAAACAATGTAATACGTTCTATTACTTAGGAAGTCTTCCAGCCAGTCACAAATCTGTGAACCTATTCCATCAGCTCGTATCTTCGTTAGAAGTGGCACCGCGTCGAATGCCGTTTTGAAGTCAAGAAAAACACAATCTGCCTGTTGCCCTTCATCCATGATTGCAACATGTCGTGTGAGAAAAGGGCAAGCTGAGTTTCACATGAACGATGTTTCCTAAACCTGTGCTGATTCATGGAAAGAAGTTTTTCCGTTTCAAGGAAATTTACTATATTCGAACTGAGAATATGCTCTAAAATTCTACATGAAACTGATGTCAATGATATTGGCCTGTAATTGTGTGGGTCAGTTCTCTTTCCTTCCTTATAAACGGGAGTCTCCTGCGCTTTTTTCCAATCTCTAGGAACTTTGCACTTAATTAAAGATTCGCAATAAATGCAAGCTAAGTAGGGAGCCAATGCCACAGAATAGTCGTCGTAAAACCGAACTGGTATTCCATCCGGACCAGCAGATTTACTCGTATTTAGCTCTCTCAGCTGCTCCTCTACACCGGAAATACCTATTGCTATGTCCCCCATTTCGGAATTAGTACGTTGATCAAATGATGGTACATTTGTGCGGTCCTCCTGCATGAAAGATTTCTTAAAGATTAAATTTAGAACTTCAGCTTTCCGTTTGCTTTCTTCTATTACTGCCCCGGAATGATCAACGAGTGACTGGACAGTGGGCTTTGACCCACTTTTCGATTTTACAAAGGACGAGAATTTTTTCGGGTTCTCGGAAAGATCTTTTGCTAAGATATGGCTGTGATAATTATTGTATGCTTCACGCATTGATATTTTTATAGACGCACAAATCTCTATTGATTTTTGCCTGTCATCATTTGTGTGTTCTTTTTTGAACAGTCTTTGCTTTCTCAGGAGCTTTCTAACATTAATATTATACCACAGTGGATCTTTTCCATCCTTAATCATCTTTACTGGCACATATTTCTCTAACCCTTTATTTACAATGCACTTAAATTTAGTCCACAATTCCTCTACATCCATAGCCCCGGAATTAAACGATGCCCATTCGTTTTCTAAGTGTGATCCTAACATTTGCTTATCAGCTCTTCCCAACAAAAACACACTCCTAGCCTTCTTGATTGGTTTATGAAATTTGGTCACCATCGACGCTATGACGATATCATGATTACTAATTCCTGTCTCTACACAGACATCGTTAATAAGGTCAGGCCTGTTTGTGGCTGTTGTTGTTATGGTCTTCAGTCCGGAGACTGGTTTGATGCAGCTCTCCACCCTACTCTATCCTGAGCAAGCCTTTTCATCTCCTCATAAGAACGGCAACCCACATCCACTTGAATCTGCTTACTATACGCGTCTCTTGGTCTCCCTCTGCGATTTTTACCCCACACACTTCCCTCCAATGCTAAATTTACGATTCCTCGATGTCTAAGAATGTGTCCTACCAATCTATCCCTTCTTTTAGTCAAGGTATGCCAGAAATTTCTTTTCTCTCCAATTCTGTTCAATACCTCCTCATTAGTTACGCGATCCACCCACCTAATCTTCAGCATTCTTCTGTAGCACCATATTTCAAAAGCCTCAATCCTCTTCCTGTCCGCACTGTTTATCGTCCATGTCTCACTCCCATACAAGGCAACACTCCACACAAATGCCTTCAGAAAAGACTTCCTTACCCTTAAATCAATATTCGATGTTAACAAATTTCTCTTTTTCAAAAATGCTTTTCTTCCCATTGCCATTCTGCATTTTATATCCTCTGTACTGCGACAATCGCATGTTATTTTACTACCCAAGTAACAAAACTCATCTACCACCTTCATTGTTTCGTTACCTAATCTAATTCCTTCAGCATCGCCTGATTTTCTAAGACCGCATTCCATTATTTTTGTTTTGTGGCTATAAGGTCTAAAATATTTCCATTGCGCGTGGGTTGCCGGTTTAACTGCTCAAGACAGTTTTCGGAGAATGTGTCCAAAAGTAGCTCGCAAGACTGCTTGTCTGTACCGCCTGAAATGTAACTAGAGAGGTCCCAATCTATACTCTTTAGGTTGAAGTCTCCTCCGACTAATATTACATGGCCCGGATACCTATGCACTACCTGGTGTAGTCTTCCTTTGAATGATTCTAAAACTGCTACAGCAGTACTGGGGGACCGGTAAAAACAACCAACTATTAACTTTATTTCTTTTAGACCTGTTATACGTGCCCAGATAACTTCACAGTTACTTTCAACCGCGATCTCAGTAGAAACAATATCTTTGTCCACAGCGATGAACACTCCTCCTCCAGTTGTATCCAATCTATCTTTCCGATATACATTCCAAGCCTCGCTAAATATTTCTGAACTTGCCACATCATGATTTAGCCAGCTTTCGGTGCCTAAATCTATCTAAGCACAATAACTTCCATGCAGTGCGGCAAATTCGGGAACTTTGTTTCTAATACTCTAATTTAGCGGCTAATATTTTGATGTTCGAATTTTTGTTCCAAACGTGGCCTGAATTCGCTGTTCGAATGCTGACAGGCGAGTGCTCATCAGTGTTAGCGCCTAGCCTAAAAAAAAAAACCATGTGCACTCCACAAGTACTGGGATGAGAGATTGCTTTGAAAATGGACTGTATTTCAATCAAACAATTAAAGGCTTAAGAAATATAAAGGATATGCAGTACAGTCAAGAACAGCTGAATGAGTTGAAATGTGAATCAGTCTCATTTAACAAGGCTGGAATCAATGAAATACAAGACAGTCTTCTTCCTACACAGCGAACAGCTCACAGATTCTTCTTTGAGGGAATAGCCATACTAGTGTATTGTCTCTCTAGTTCATTATCAATCAGAAAATCATTTGTTAAAGGACAAAATACATCTGTTGAAATTAATAAAATTTATTTAAAAACTAGATGAAAACTTGGTGTCGTCTAGGTACTTATTTATTCCAGTTTATTCCAGTCTTAAGTTACTCCATCACGCCTTTCCTTTTCTCTCTCTGTCCATGTCCTCCTCTCCCTTCTCTGTGTCCATCCCCTATTACTCCTCTCCCAACCCATCTCTTACCCTTTCCCCTTTATCTGTCAATCACCCCGTTGTTGAACTCATCCTCCATGTCCTCAATCAGTGAAAAATCATGTTGATCATTCCAGTGGTCTTTTAAGTTTATTGCAAGGTACCCTCCCCCATGCACCATATGAAATCTTAGGTAGACAGTGATGTCTCTCATTTTGCAGGTCAAGTGTGCAAAATTTCACCAAGGTTGGAATGTAACTGTAGATTTACTTGAAGTTGGCAGGTAAATAACCTTCTGCCATGCACCATACATTTTACGTAGAAAGTGACTTACCTCTTGTTTTGGAGATCAAGTGTGCAAAGTCTATTACTATTGTCTGAATGGTACAGCAGGGCATAAAATACAAACACACATTATACAGCAGTTTCCCCAAACATCAAGTGTTCACGACATCATATCTCCTGAAATGTGTGTCATACAATGATATAATTATGCCTACAATCCTTCTGAAAGTGCAAGCAACATGTTGATAAAGCTCCATCACAAATGGATGATCAGTGTGTCAGCGCTTAAAATACAAACAACCTGTGAAGGCTGCATTAGTTGAGATAGAATGAGAGTGCTAATGTAGATGATCACGTGTGTCAAATTGTTAAAAAATCTTAAACTGCAAAAACCACATTGGTCACTATTAACATGTTTTAAAAGAATGGGATATTGGCATGCCCCATTATGCTGTGGTTATATTAATGATATAACACATATGTGATGTGCTTAAATCCCATTACTTTAAAACATTTTAAACACGACCAATGACACTTTTCCAATTTAAGATTTTTTAATAATTTGACAGAAGTGGTCACTCACTTTATTGCCTTCATTTTAGATGATTTTATCTTGAATAATGCAGCCCTGCAGTTTTAAAGCTCTAATCAGAGTATGTGTCATGAGCATGAAACACATTATTCCTGAGTAGATTTTATTAAATTTTGCAACAGTGACAATTTTTCCTTGAAAATACTGCTGCTGTACCAGGCCATGGATTGGAGGCACGCGTATAACCGAAGTTCCTATTATTTGCAGTTGGCCACTGGATTAAGTCAAAGGGCATTCCAAAGATGTCCTTCCTTGCACTCATTCTCTTAAGAGTTAATAGTAACAGTCAGATGTATGTCATGATCAATTTCAGTTCATAAGCCACATTTACATATTGCCAAAATATATGAGTAATATGAGATTAGTTGTTCATTCCATAAATCCGTAATTGAGGAGATCCTCGTGGACATAGAATATGTCAATATTAGTCACATAATTGAGGCTTGGTGATTTGTTAAAAGTTCAGGTTTGACGGCACAGTAAAAACAATTTATCTATAATAACAATTACTCCCTCAGTCTTGTTTAAAAGCTTACCTCAAAGATTGAAAACAGAGAAAAACTGTTGACATGCCAACAAGAGACTTTTGCTTTCAAATTTTTTGCTTGCATGCAAGTGGATGATGAATGGTTGTGGAAGATTTTTTGGACAGACAAAGCCCACTTCCATCTGACAAGATAAGTCAATACATACAGTTTTTGAACATAGGGAACAGAAAAATCTACAAGCAAATCAACCAGGAACACTTCATCCTGAGTAGGTCACTGTGTGGTGAGGGTTTAAGGCATCATATATCATATGGCCATATTTTTTTAGAGTAGATGCTTTCACTCCTGTTACCTGCACTGTCACTGGCAAGTGATATGAGTGTCTTTTACACAACCCCGTCATTCCAGCTCTCCAACAGCGTGGATGGGATCATTTTTATGCAAGATGGTGCACCTCCGCAAATTACAAATCCAGTTAAGAAGTTTTGGAAATGCTAGGATTATCAGCCATAGTTTCCCCACAGCCTGGTCATACCAATCACCTCATCTTCATCCATGTCACTTCTGGCTGTGGGAATATCTGAAAGACGTTGTGTTCAGTGTTCCGATTGCAAACTCAGCTGCATTGAAGGCATACATTTCACAACACATTCTGAAAGTGACGTCGGAAACACTTTGATCAGTTGTGGAACATGCTGTTTCTTGATTTCAACTTGTTGAAGAAAACAATGGATGCTTTTTATGTCGTTTTTAGTCTCAGGACAATTAAAAACTAATTTTTTCCCATCCAATGTGATATGACATGGTGGATGGGCATACACAATAATGTCACACATGTACACCCATGCACACTGAGTAGTACAGTTTGTTTAAAGTCTACATTACACATTATGCAATGTATGATTCATTTGTCATTTGCAGTCAACTACTATTAAATTCTGATGCTTACAGGACCATCTGTTGATCAATTTTTACACTATTTTTCTTCTGTCATACATATTCCCCATTTTCCAATAATATTCTGTTACAATTTGACGCCCTTATGTCCAGTGGTGGTGTTTTTATAGTGTTTTGAAAGTTGTACTTTCTTATTACCCTTTATATTTGACACTACCTGCACACATACCAGTTATGCAATGATATTACAGCAGTCACATCTCTTGTACAATACACACAAGCAATTTTTTCCATACTACAGAACAATTCAAAATAGTATTATCAGCTGCTTTTTTGTAAGCAAATAATTCATTGTACCTCTGATAATAGCATTAGTGGCAGTGCTAACAAGTTGAAGTGAATGGATTGCTGAGAGTATTGATACACTTGAGGAATTGGTCTAGGAGAAACTGATATGAAGTGAGATTTTTTTTTAATAAGCAAATATATTAATGTACATCAATATCTGCTCCAAACTGTCTTTTTCTCTGACACACTGTGTCTTTTCTTAAAGGAAATGTTTGGAACAACCTCTATAAATTAGAACACCTTCAGTCAACATGACAACATACGAATTAGAGACACATAAATAATTAATTTTTTTAAAACTGGTAACAGAATTTACCACTTTATAAAAAATACATGTTTAAAATAAATAAGAATGAGAAGTTTTGTGCTAATTCACAATTCGCTGTTGACACCGAAGTTTTTCTTTTCTTTTTTATTACAAAAGTAATATATAGAGCTTTGTACAAAAAGAATGCACTTTCATTAAAGCTGTGCTGCTAGAAAGGATAAAAATATTTACAACATAATTCAGTAACTGCTTTCATGGCAACAAATACATTTTTGCAGTAACTGATGTATCAGTAAAAATGAATATAAAAATTCTTACAGCAAATACAACTGCTTTAAAATAAAAAGAATCTTTTTTTTGTGGGATTTTTCCTTTCTCATGCGAACAAGCTAGCTCTCTTTATAGGATCTGGATTTATATTTTAACAAAATTACTTCAAAAACTGTACATGTTATAGGAAACATTTTGATTAGTAAAATAGTTTTTACAAGCTCAGTCATCATCAAAACATTTACTTTGATTCTCCAGTACTTCCAGTCACCTCAAGACAAACAACATTAATTCACAACATACAAATCTGCACAACTGTAGTTAAGATCAATTGTGGAACCCTTCCTCCTTTCCAATCTTTTTGAGACCTCAAGAGACAAAACTTTTGTTTCCTACACATTTCCATAAAACAGACAATTAAGGCAAGAGGAGGAGGATTGACCCTAAGACTTGCGCAATCAAAATACTGTTTATGAGTTTTCAGTCAGTAAATTTGATTATATAGTTTCATTTGTTAAATATAATTAATGATGGTAGAGATATCTTAGTTTCTTTTAGATGAGCTCCACCAGTGAGCAAATCACAACAGTGTCAATTTGTTAATTGTACGTAGATTGTGTAGTAGTGAGAAACACTATACACATGGACGTAAAATGGCTTTCCTGGCAAGGAATACACATTACTTAAAGCTATAATAATAATTACAAAACAAATTCATTGATGATCATGTACAATCAACAAACTTATTGAGATAAATAACACATATGACACACACACAATGAAATGTTACAGTTTGTTACAATGAAAAATATGAGTGGTTGAGTCTGCACAAAAAACCTTATGAATTGCGGTATGGTCCCTCATGTAAAAAATGAAAGAAGTAAGTGGAAAAACAATATGAAACACTAGATTATAAACAACACAAAATCTTAAACAATGCAGTAAATTTCATTAACAATTCACTGCTTGTAATTCAAAAGTCTTCAGTGCAACATGAAACTTACTTCCAGAAGCACATTTCGGCATGAAATCAAGCTTGTATTTCACATGGATTGAAATGATTTCAGTTAGACACTAAAGACTTTGGGGTACAATGGTTTACTCCTCTACAGTCTAAAAGGAGCTCGCTTTTCCGTCGGCGTGCTCGCAGAGGAACCCTTCCGCGCTGCTGCTGTTGCTGTATCTGATGCTCCAGATGATCTGCGTGCTATTTTGGTGCCACTGGTAGGAACACCTGGAATGGGAGTGCTTGAACCTGATGGAGTTCGTGCCCTGTGAAATTAAGTTTTTGCTATTAGTTACAACTTGAATTTTTGGCCGTTACAACTGAATGTTTTGCTATTGGACTCTAATAATAAATTTTAACTCACAACTCAATACTGATCATCATTACTGATGTTTAAGAATAAATTAAGTTTCCTGGTTTATTACAAGTTAAGAAAGGTTTCACAAACAGAAATTAGCAAAACAAAAATAAAGTTATGACTAAATTACACCTGCAAGTAAGTCAAAGAGATGACAAAAAGTTTTTGTATTTTGAACAACATGTTCCAATTTGTTGTGTTCCAAAATATACTTGCTGTTACATCCGTCTCAAAGGCATTGTTCAACAAAACGGAAAAGGACAGTGACATTTAATGGACAGCTACTGACAAATATAGTAATGTAATTTGCATTACCTATAGAAGCCCTTTATTAAAACAGGGATGTTAGAAGACGTGGAGGATCCGCTGTATTGGAAGAAATTATTAAGCGTTAGTTAAGCAGTTCCAATGCCACTGTTCATGAATTTAAAAATTCATGATTATTATGAAAATTCTTTTTTATATATTTCAAAATTTATTTCGAATTAAACTTAATGAAAAAACTGTTAAGATTAAATTGAAATAGTTGTCATTACATTAAGATCAGAAAATTCTAAGGACACAACTTCCAAAGACAAAGCATATTAGACTAAAGCAAAGCAAAACAACCTATTAATGAATATTTGTTAGGGCTGGTTACAATAAGAGACAAAAGCATGATGTATTTATATAGGAAAACATGCACTACTAAACAGAAAGAAGCTTTCACTATTGTAGCTAAAGTACTGCAGCCACACTTAATGCAGAGGAAGAGGAAGGTAGGTACTTGTTTTAAAGATGATGACATTGTTCCCCATGGAGATGGCCGCATTCGCGAGTGGTCTGTGGGGCGCCAGTCATGTTCTGCACGGCCACAATGGTCAAGGGTTCGAATTCCCCCCTCGGGCATGGATATTTGTGTCCTCCTTAGTATTAGCTAGTCCATAAGTAGTTTAGGGACTGATGACCCCGTAGTTAAGTCCCATAAGCTCTACAAACATTTGAACTCCCCCCCCCCCCCCCCCCCACATGGACTATAAGCTATATGTTTGCAAAACTTTCATTTATATAAGTGCTACTGGAAATGTTTACTTGACATATAGCATTATCAATTTGAAAATGGCCAATAATTTATAAACAACAGTTGTTTTATTGATATACATACTCTTGGTGTCAAAATGTTTTATGGTTATGGGTGCAATACTGACTGACTGACTGACTGACTGACTGACACACACACACACACACACACACACACACACACACACACACACACACACACAGAGAGAGAGAGAGAGAGAGAGAGAGAGAGAGAGAGAGAGAGAGAGAGAGAGAGAGAGAGAAGTTTAATGCAAATACTTCTGTTATTAGTATATCATCATATTAATGTTGAAAATACTACACACACTCTTTAGTAATGTTACCACATGGAGAGTGTTATAACATATTTGTCCATTTTAGATATACTCTGTTCCAAAATGTGCATCAGATAAAGATGGTCTTTTATTTACAAATCACGAAAGTGCATCGAGGATGCATACATTTTACTTTAATTTGCCGTTAAATCACTTTCGCAAAGAACATAAAACATTTAAAGTACTAACAGCAGCAATAATTTTGTAACTCCTTGGTAATAAAATTGTGGAACCTGTTCACATTAACATCACTAGAAAAATAAAACTAATTCCCAAAGCTTTTAAATACTTTTAGTTCTATATAAAGGAAGTAGCGAGTATATAAACCAGATTTTTTAAAGATAATGGAGAGCCTTATAAATTACCAGCATTGTCAAGTGAAAAGGTACAAAATTCCTTGCCATTTTAATAATAATTTCAATGAAAAAGAAATTTGACTGACAAAAATAATGTACTGATTTGATATATAAATGAACAAGTGCACCTAGTTGAGCATTTATCTGAACATTTTGCATTCTTCTGGACCCAATGTCATTTAGAGATATTTTTTAAAGATTTTAAATAAATTATTTATTATGACATGCCTGTTTTGGCATGATCGCCATCATCATGTTAACTGTAAAGTAATTTGTTGGATTTCTTCTGATTACTCACTCAGTTCATCTATTATGTTAGCCATTAGATTAATAGATGTTACCTGAAAATTTAAGACCAGCAAAAACAACAGTTCTTATGTATTTATTAATCGAATAGATAAACAGAGTGAGAAGTCCTTATTACAAGAAGAAAAGGACCAAATAATTCAATTACAATTAACCTGAAGATGGCAATCATGCTGAAACAGGCCATTTATTCACTTTCAGTTTGTGTGACAAGAAGAGCAGCAGTGTTGGAGCCTGAAAGAATCTTGGGTGTTGTTCCACTGAATTATAATAATCCGAACATGATACTGCAATAATGTCAATAATTGCTAAAAACCCTTTTGTAATGGCTTTTGATTCAGTCAGTTGAATTAAGATACCAATTGTAATGTTTATTGCTAATGTGAGATCTCTTGTGTAAAGTACTCACTGAAATAAATGTCAATTTCAACGAATAACAAATTAGTAGAAATTGCTAAAAATTAAAGAATAAGAAGAATTCATTGAGTCAGGAGTTTAATGGTTTCCACACAGCTGATGAGAAATGTAATGAGTATTCTCACACTGCTGACTCTCACATGGATTGGATGAAAGCTGTATTTTACAATATACTACTTTTAGTGAATGTCAGTGATAATAAATGCTCTGTGAGTGATAATAAACGCTCCATTAAACAATTAACAAACATTTATGTCTTAAATTTTTTTCATTATAACTGACCTACATTCATCTTTTCTTTGTTGCTCTTGGCCAGTTCGTTATGATTTTTGGCAATAACTGGGAATCTTTTTCATAAACAACAAATCTGTACTGCCATGTTCATAGCATCATGGCAATCAAATTATAATGAAGTTCAGTTCTTATTTATTAATTATGTGGAACCAAAGACAGTTTCCTGTACCCAAAGCTATAGACAAAATTCCCGCTTTATATTTTATCTGATCTTGTGCATTATAAAAAGTTTCAATAACTGTGTGAAATTGAAGAAGCAGCTGCAGCCTGCAAAAGCAATAGCTAGGATGTGCATTTCTCCAACTACATTCAATGACATGCAGTCAAAGGGCAAAGAATGTGCATGTGACGCACACAGAAATCTTATCTCCTGAGGGCAAAGTACTTTGAGCTAATTCTTAATATCACAGATTTGCAATTATATTGTAGAGAATTTTTTTATACATAAGTATAGTATAAAGCAAAATATGTTTTCCAGAGATTTCTGACAGTTCATCTACAAGAGAAAGAAAAATGTTTAGAGCAACACAGATTTCTACAACAAAATCACAAGCTTCGACTGGGTACAATAGCTACTACGGCCTTGTTTGAAGAGTCATCCCACTATATAAAAAACTAGAAAACCTAAATAGGTACGGCCAGATAGGGATTTAAATATATGTGCTTTACTATGATAATGCTAAAAGAAAAACTGTAAAATATATTGTGCTATGTAACGAGTTCATTCTTGCTTGATTGTCGAAGGAAACATGAAATGTATATTAATTATGGCTAACTTTTGTAGAAGCTCTTTGGGAGAAAGAAATGTTTCCCCTGGAGGACTGCCTTTTTAGTTGTCTACTTTGTGTGTTTGCCGTTTTGCAAAGCTAAACTGTTGCAGAAGAAATCTTCTTGGTACCGTTATTGATACACACCCTATTTATTGCCTCCTTTGATGGCTGTAAAGGTGATATTTTTCTTTAAGATTTTATTTTGAAAATGAGCAAAGACCTTGTAAAGCTACTATTACACAGCATTTGCAAGGTCAACAGTGAAAGTGAATCTGACAATGATTCATTATCAAGACCAAGTACTTCAGCACAACAATAAACTTCTCCAGGGCAGTCGCTAACTGAAAGATTGCAACATTGAAGGTAATGTATAACATAAATACTAAAGAGAAGATATTGGAAATGTCAGCAAATATGACAGTCATAACTGGCAAAATCAAATCAAGTAATAAGCAGCCAAGAACCACCTACTTAGGGGTCACGGCTGCTGTTTAAAAGGTCACACACTTCACTCTCATTGCCCATCAATAAAGGGTTAATAACAATGATGATGACATTATCTAATAATAAATATAAACATTTGGAATTGGTCGTTTTTAGTTATGAAGTGATCCCCCTCCCGCTGATAATAAGCAAGTCATATACAAATGATACACTGAAGAGAAATGTCTGTACATGAATTATTATTATTTTATTATAATAATTTATATAATTGTGTAATTATAAACTTTTCACTAAGAGCAAAACAAACACCTTGCACTGATGTATGAAAAACATAATAAAACTAATATTAAACCTCAAGCTGAGAAGAAAGTAATAAACAGTAAAGATAATACCAAACACATTAACAGATCCGAGTTTGCACATTATTTTTAAATTAGAGTAGAATCACACAACATTTGTAAGCTTTAAACATACATACATGACACAGCACATGCTAACCTGTGTGTCACAGAAAGGAAACAAAATATAATAATGGAAAATCCATGTTGGAATTAATAATATAGTGATAAGAACAGTTTACAACTCACTGCAAAGACGTGGCGACGAGCTGTGACAGGCACATACAAAAGACACTAACATACAACACTTTCAGCTATCGGCCATGGCCTTCTTAAGAAAATAGAACACTCACGCTGTCACACAGGCACACAACACAGTCATACAACCATCACCTCTGGCTACTGCACTTCGAAGTGTGGCAGTCGGAGGTGATGGTTGTGTGCCTGTGTGATTGCATGAATGTTCCATTTTCTAAGGAAGGCCATGGCAGACAGCTGAAAGTGTTGTATGTGTGTGTCTTTTGTATGTGCCTGTTGCAGAAAGTCCAGGTTGGAATTAATAACATTGTAAGAAGGACAGTTTACTACTCACCGCAAAGACATGGCGACAAGCTGCAACAGGCACATACAAAAGACACACACATACAACACTTTCAGCTGTCTGCCATGGCCTTCCTTAGAAAATGGAACATTCATGCAATCACACAGGCACACAACCATCACCTCCGACTGCCACACTTCGAAGTGCAGTAGCCAGAGGTGATGGTTGTATGACTGTGTTGTGTGCCTGTGTGACAGCGTGAGTGTTCTATTTTCTTAAGAAGGCCATGGCCGATAGCTGAAAGTGTTGTATGTTAGTGTCTTTTGTATGTGCCTGTCATATATATATATAGAGTATTTTTCAATGGCATGTCCAATTTAAGTAATTCCTCTCTTTCCGGTACTACTACATTTTCTCTCAAACCACACTTCTCTGCTCATCCACCCACACTTGGTTTGGTCAAGGTTTGGCATATCTTTTTCATAGGTTGCAATTTCTATCAGTAGCCTGAAGTAATTCCTGTCACTTTTTTTTTCTTCTGTAATACCCAATTTGTTTGTAACTCTCTTCACTGTTTCTATCAGTTTTCTTCAGTTCAGTATCATAATTAAAAATTCTATTTGTTATTCGTGTTTCTTCAATACTTTTTAATAAAGGTTTTGTGGTCTTCTCCTCATTGGATCTGTGATTTTCTTCTTTATTTTTATATAAATCTTCACTTCTCCTTTTCATCAAAATATGTTCATTTTTTTTTTTTTCCCCCCCGGGACCCAGAATTTATTTAGTGTTTTCCTCTTTCTCTAGTTCTCTTAGTTTGCCTGTCTTATTCAATGTTAGGCTGTCTGATCCATATGTTGCTCGTGTCCTAATGACTGAATAATAATGTCTAAGCTTCGCTTTGAAGGATACAGATTTGTTATGGTAGTAGTTTTGTGTTAATATGTATGCAAATTCTAACTTCTTTACTCTTTCTTTATTTGTTATGTTGTCTAATATGTTGGCTTGCATCTATTTCCCGAGGTATTTAAATTTATCAAAATTTAATTTTTTTCATAATTTTTCCTCTATTATGTTTGTGTGCTATATATTTTTCATAAAATATTTTTAGCACAGTCTTTTTAGCAATCTCGTTTAATAGATGAAGCATGACAGTTTTGTCTGTCTGATTTTCAGTAATCAGTGCCATATCATTCTCAAAGGCTAAACATTATACTTCAAATTTGTTCTATCCCTGGCCCACATTTATACCTTTTATGCTTCTTTTTTAATGTGTTTTCCCCATGTTTTAACTATTTCATCTAAAACAAGTTAAACAGAATTGGCAATAGTGCATCTCCTTGTCGAATGCCTGTTTTGATTTTGAACGGTTCTGAAATTTCACCATGAAACTTAATCCTTTATCCGCGACTGTTTGTTCAACAAGTATTCTGATAGTTTCATTTATCCCTGATTTGTAAAGTGTGTGTCAACTAAGTCTTGAGTCTATGAAAGCAGCTACTATGTTCTTATATCTGATGACTTTTGTAGCACACCACTTTGCAAAAGATTCAGACCTAATGTCTGGTATTCAAACTATTAATGTTTCTGGTATATAATATTTTGTTAACATCATATATAATTTTTGGACTATGCTCCTAACACTTCATCTTACTGAAAGGCAACAAGTAATTTTAGGTAATATATATGGTCCCTAAAAAGACTGCTTTTTGGAATACTACTACTGCTGATAAAAATTCTACTCAAAACTAGTTGCAGGAAGCTAAACAAAATCTACTGTAACTACTGCAGAATAAAATATTTGTCAGTTTTGAGGTTTATAAAAGCTGTAGGATAATGTGCAGACAATACCAGGGGTTTATCATTCATTACAAAATACTAAAAGAGGGTGCAATGAGACAAAACAGTATGCAGAAATAAATTGGGTAGAAAACAAACAGAAGCCACACAATGCAGAAAAAAAAAATCACATACACACACTGCAGAAAGAATTTTTAAACTTTTACCCTGAAGAAGCATAGGAAGGAGGTGAAGTAACATCTGTTTCGGGTGAACCTACATAAACTGGAATCCTCGATTGTTTGCTACAAAAACAAAATTTGTGACATTTGTAAGAGAGATTTCTAGATTTTTTTAATGACTGTGTATCATAAGTCAAGAAAAGTAGCAGAAATATTCTTTTAATGGCGATTGTGTCTCTAGGTTTTAGAAAAATATTACAACTTTTGTTAATAAACTAATGTTAAGTAGAAAAGTTAATATATTTTCCAAACTTTGTTTCATTTGACTTGATAATTGATCACACTGGACTTTAAAAGTTTAGTTTCATCTAAAGAAAACAAAAATACCGACAATTTGAGTGCACAAACAGATGATATTGTGCATAATCAAGTGTCCCTAAAATGTGAGCTGCTGTGACATACATTGTTTAACCCTTTTGAGACTGTGGGCATTCATTTGTGCACACCAGTAACCCGTCACTTGGAAACTACAGTAAAACCTCGTTTTTACATTCTCGGTTTTTACGTTTTCCCACCATTTACCTCATTTTTTGTCAGTTCCGTCAAATTTCCAATGTCTACAATGTTAATTC
This sequence comes from Locusta migratoria, assembly GCA_026315105.1. NCBI lineage: Eukaryota > Metazoa > Arthropoda > Insecta > Orthoptera > Acrididae > Locusta > Locusta migratoria. The sequence goes on along the minus strand of CM048750.1, from coordinate 218,606,114 downwards.
GCCCTCATTTTTGCGTTTACATATTTACACTTTTCTGCGTTATCAGAACCAGTTACTTTGTTGAAGTGAGAATAAAGAGTTGCATTGCTTTTGTGATACATATTTCTGATTAATAAAGAACGTTATCTGTCAAAGTTGGATATCATAATACCCACAGCCTAAAAAAAGCGATAATAGTGAGGGGTGGCGATCCTATGCAAACGTCACAAAAATACTTATGCATATGTTTGTACTCGAGAACGCGAATAAATTCTCTAATATCGTCGTGTGAAACATCTAAAAATACAAAAATAACAGAACTTTACTACGTAAATAATTACGTAATACCGGTAAAAGGCAGTAATTTTGAAGATGTGTTACATAGCCCAGCAGTGGCGTCCTCGATTATAATGAATGAAATTACGTCAAAAATTTCTACTTCCCATAAGATTACCAGTTCTGCCTGGCACTTAAAATAGCGGCTTCATCGATTATAATGAATGAAATTACATCAAAAAATTCTACTTCCCATAAAATTACATTTCGCCTGGCGCTTAAAATAGTAAAAATTTAGATAACCTTTATTGTATAATAAACTTGCTGGCGAGTATTTAGATGCCTATTATGTACATATATCACAAATAAACTCGAAAATGCAAGGCTGATGCAGTAAGCATATTTTACCATTTAAAACATTATTTCCTACATTTTACATTTTCCTGCATTTTACACCATTTTACTTAACATAACTGCCAACCTTTACAATTGGCTGTCCGTAATGATGCTCAAGACCAAAGAGGACGTGGGGCTACGGCCATGTCCCAAGAATATTTTAAAAAATTTAAGTCTGACACTGTATTCCTAATTATCTGCCACGAACCGTGTAAAAACTATTCTATTTTAAAAGATTGAGGTTAGGTGGAAGAACCTAACAATTTGTGTAAATACCGTAAGTGGCTTAGAAATATTCCTGTAAGTTTCAATTAACTGTCTTTACGGAAAGTTAACAGTTGCCGAAGGAACAGAAAAGGGTGAAATTCCTTGCATTTTTTAAATATAAAATCCTTAGCAGCTAAGGATACACAAAACGGTTTTGGATTTTAAACGACGAATGAAACCACTGAACTGAGGTGTCACAAATGGCTCATCACTCATATTTCATTCTAGCTGCACAAGACTGCTATGGAAACATGTACCCGCGAGAAAAGCCAGTAAAAGCTTTTCTCTTCGAAAACGAACTGGCTAACTTCCGCCACCCGGTAAAACACGTGGGCTGTTAAGCTTGAACCAAAGACATTATACTCATTATAGACCATAGAATTTACATAGATCTTGGGTGTGTGAGCGTGCATTTGGTAGGTGGGTAGTTGATTATGGGCGGGATTTGATCCAGATTTGTTCCAACGGAAATGCTATCTTTAACATTTCCTACAGCTTTGCTACGTACTCAAGAATGAAATAAATTATTTATATAAACTTTTATCGGCTATTACCAAAATGTAGATAGTAACTACTCCGATTTTCTTAAAACACATCAGATCGTACAATGTCTACTTCCCGTAATTTTTCACGAGCTTCCCGTAACTCCGTAAATATGATGATAAATCCGTAACAATTACGGACAATCCGTAATAGTTGGCAGCTATGACTTAAGTCCCTTGAAAAGCGTAAAAACGAGGTTCTACTATATATACCTTGAAATTTATTTTTTCCAATTTAATCTAACTTTAATGTATTTTAACAAAAATAAAAATAGAAAAGAGATGACTTACCAAAAGGACCGGCTCGTCGAGAGAAACAAATAAAATCACACACAAACACACATACAAGCTTTCGCCACCACTGGCAGCTTCTTCAGGAAAAAGAGGAAAAAACGGGAGGGAAAGGGAAGGATATGGGTTTTAAGGAAGTGGAAAAGGAGTCATTCCAATCCCAGGAGTGGAAGGACTTACCTTAGGGGAAAAAAAGGAAGGTAAACAAATACACACACACACTCAGACATATCGAAACGCAAACACACCTCGTCTGTCTAGCTGTGGTTGCGTTTCGATATGTCTGAGTGTGTGTGTGTATTTGTTTACCTTCCTTTTTTTCCCCCTAAGGTAAGTCCTTCCACTCCTGGGATTGGAATGACTCCTTTTCCACTTCCTTAAAACCCGTATCCTTCCCTTTTCCTCCCCTTTTTTCCTCTTTTTCCTGAAGAAGCTGCCAGTGGTGGCGACAGCTTGTATGTGTGTTTGTGTGTGATTTTATTTGTTTCTCTCGACGAGCCGGTCCTTTTGGTAAGTCATCTCTTTTCTATTTTTATTTTTGTTTATCCCACCGGGAAAGTTTCCCTCTATAATTTTCGTTTCTAATGTATTTTAGACACATAAATTTGTAGTGCAAATGTCAAGTTATAAAACTTTTTAATATAAATGAAAAAGTTCTTATTAAATGTCTAACTACCCCCCCCCCCCCAAAAAAAAAAAAAAAACAGCTTTTTCTCAGCCAAAATAAACATATAAAACCACGGCAACCATACAGTACGTACAGATTTTATAAATTGGAATGTGTGATTAGCCTACAATGGCCTGCACAAGTTATCTACCCATCGGCCAGATACACAATGAACTCGACGCTATTAACTCCCTGCACTGGCAAGACACTCAACCTTCACAGCCGCAAAAGGGTTAAATTGTTGGGATTTGACTGTAATAATAAAACTAATCTTGTGATGAGTGTGTTCACTAAGACAGTGTTGCACAGCACATACAAGAAGACAACCAACAAACCCTAATTCCAACACCACAGTTACAACCCATCTCATTTCTCTTTATATTTCATTTACCTATTTCGTGTGCCAGTAGATGGAGATATGTGTGACGACGTGTGAACTGTTTCTAACCTAAAAATTATTATTTGAATTAAAATATTATCTAAATATTGATTAAAAACAACAGACAAAAAGATTATTTTCTTAATTTGAAAATACAAGTCTGATTAAGAGAGAGAGAGGGAGAGACATGTGATGCAAAGTATCAAATTCCCTAGCCCTTTAACCTACCATATATCTAAAATAACAAATTAATTAATAAGACTGGAGTTAAAGACAGTTGTTAGTGCTCAGCTACAGTAATTTTTCAAATTTAATGAAGGACAGCACTTTGACAAGAAAATTTGTACTGGAGATATATTTGTTTTTTAACCAGAGTGGACGAGTGTTTGCTTCCTTAGCACTTTCTGAGTGTTGTTACAAAACCATCCTTAATTCACTTACTCGACACGTACTTCTCCGAAGTGTGATTTACGATCCTGTTCAACTAAGCCCATAATTCTTTGATCTACATCATATTGGAAGTGAACAATATCCATTCATTGTCAAAGTGACATGCTAACAGCTGTTTATCTGCACTTTCTAGCAAATATACTCTCCTCACCTTGTCGAGTGATGAATTAACTTGTCAAGCATTGTTACAATGAGTTCTTCATCACTAATCCCCATCTTCACACTGAAACTGTCGGTAAGGTCAAACCTGTTCTCAAATATTTCCATTGTGTGTGAACTTTCAATTTAGCTGGTCAAGACAGTTATTGGAAAGGTGTGTTAAAAGTAGTTATCTTTACCACCTACAATGAATCCATAGAATCTATATGTGGTAAATTAAATTTACCTCAAACTAATATTGCACAATCCAGCAGTTTCTGTGAAATGTAGAGTATACCTTCTTTAAATAACTCTAGAACTGTCACGATGGAACTGGATGGCTAGTAAAAGTAACAATTAATCTTGTTTTTCCTTGATCTGTTATGCATGTTTGAGAGAACACAACTACACTCAACGTCTGCTTCAATAGACAATATCCTTGTTGACTGCAATGAACACACAGCCCCCAGTGAATCTACTCCATAGTCCCAATAGTTATCCCATTCTTCACTAAATATTCCAGAGGTATCTCAGGATTCTGTCAATTCTCAATTCAAAAATAATTTAAACTGCACAAATTCCCAAAAACACAGTGAGTTTGTGAACTTTTGTAACAAATGCTTTTAAAATTTCCTGCTAACAGTTTTAAAGTAGTGTCTCAGGTACATAAATATGTATTCGCCTCTCTTTACTTTTTATAGTATATAGATTTAAGAACTTTCTCCAGAACTTTAGATGATAGCTTTTTGGTTACATGAAATCATTTTTCCCAAATGCCCTTTAAATTCTGAATCTTTTGTTTACTGAAAATCTAGATGGTCACAAACTGGAAAATTTGTGACACAAAGATGATAAGACTACATATGATAATTGAGTGCCTCTATAGTGCTGCCTCCTTCAAAAACAAACAATAAAAACTTGTGGACATGATTATATTACATGTTCTGTATGCATCATGAGACAATAATAGTGCCATTACTTCTCTTCAGATATGATATTCTGGTTAGATGTCAGAACAAGAAATATGTTCGTCCACAATTGGACTGCATATTTTCATACAAATGATGAAAAGTTTTCTTAGTACCTTGAGGAAGAACCACTGGCAGGACTCAGAAGCCCCGTTGGAGTTCGCGGCCGGCTGCCTCCCGTTGGCGTTCGTGGCCGACTACCGCCCGGCGTGCCATTCACAGGAGCAGTGAGTTTACGTGAGCTGCCAGCAGAGGTTCCACCCCTGGCAGGCGGTGTTGTTGTAGCACCAACTGTTCGCCTCTGTACTGGAATACGGCTTGGTGTACCTTCATCTGAAATACCAATATACAGAGTTACAATACTGATAATTTTACGAAATTTAGTAATCATGACGTGTTCAAGAGGATGAACGTAAGAGAGAAACACGGTAATATATACAGAGTAACCAATTTCATAACACTCATACACAACTGAAATACATATTCCATCAATGTGGCATGTAGAGTCTTATAAAAGTCAAATTGTCAGTACAAACAAAACAAAATAAGTTACTGAACTGAAATTCTTTGTAGGGAGTGTGTAAGCTGTTGCCTTGAATGGAGAACAATACACTAAAGTAGAATATAACTTTAGCTCTGCTAATAGTTTCATATTGTACTTGAATCATCTGACAGACAATATTGATAGTAACTTTAGTTTTTTTGCAGAAAATTCCATGAATAAAGCTGCATACACATCCATTCAGATCTTCACAAGGTTTCAAACAGATGCAAATACCATAAATTTGTTGTTTTAAATATTTAGAAAATTAAAACAGTGCATTTCATAACATGGGAGAAAAGTAGTATATTGTATGACTCGATAACACCAGGCACAATTGGAATCGGCAAACTCATACAAATTGTAGGAATATGACAAGTGAGCAAATTTTCTGACCTGTAAGCAAGTTATGTGGCACACCTTGTTTCTTTCATAGGACATCCATTAAGTAAGTTAACTAACTTAGCACATTTTTAAATGTGCAGTCGAACTTCGATTTTACATTTCCTGAATTTTAAGTTTTTCATGAGTTTACACTATAAATTCATAGTCCCTGTGAAAAACCCATAATATCAATGCTAAAAACTCCCCCATTTTCTTACCTTGATTTTATGTTGTTACTTGGCGTCTCAGTGGACTTTGCCCTTTTTCCCCCAAAGTCACAAATAATCCACAGACAGTGATTGAAAGAATATGAATTACTGAAAGGTTGTCGTAGTACATACAGTTGTTACATGTGTTTGCAAGTAGTACAAGTAAAAAATCTTGCTTCAGATATGGTCAATAATTTGATCATAAAACACAGAGCATTTTCATTAGAAAGATAAATGCATATAATAAAATAAGCTGACTGCAATATAGGGACTTGTGTACAGTTAGATGCATCTCTTGGAACTCTAGTGATGTCTTTAAATAATATTGTGAAGAAACGTGAAAACATTGAGAAGAACTTTAACATGCAAATCTTCTTCTCTCCCCCCCCCCCCTTTCTTCTTCTTCTTCCTCTACAAGAGGACTTTACTCAGTTCTTGCAATGTTGTTCAAACCTGCACAGCAAATGTTGCCATAGATGTGCATTATCTTGAAAGAAAAAGCCCTACATGTTGTTGCTCAGTTGCGAAATGATAATTTCAGATCATCCAACAGATGGAAAGATCTCTCAAAAACATATGTTTTTATGTATAAATTCTAGTTGTAGCCTGTTGGAAAATAACATGATTGTCTTATACCCAGATAAAACTTTCATTTTTTTCCTATTTATAAGAACAGATGAGAAAGTTATTACCATAAGTTAGTGTATAAACATTACATTGTGCGCTGAAGTGTCACTGAGCCAGTGGCAGCCTCAGTAGCATTTACCTACCACGAATAAGTTGGGAACGTATTACATTCCACATAAAAAAAATAAAAATTAGAGGCAATTAAAGAGTCCAAATTAAAATGATTGCCTGGTTTGATGTGTTTATAAGTGCATATATGAAGTTGTGTGTCTAAACTTTCACATACTTATGGTGGGCCATTCAACTAAACTGATTCAATTAACTGAAGTTTTATTACTTTTTACAATACAAACTGATCTACTTACGTTTCATCCATCCACATAGCCATGATTTATCTGAAAACAATAATTATTTGAAATAGTGATCATTTGACATGGAGATAGATTGATGGGAGCTGTGACGAAGAAAACGTTTTGCGAGTTATCAAAAACTCATATTTCATCGTACTTTTTTCCATATCGTGGAGTCTGTCTCCTGTTATCTCATTCCATGCATAGGGTAAATAGCTGACTTTGATGCTTCATTCCCAATCATTTCTCACAGTGAGCACTGACAATGTTCCTGCTCCTAACACATTAAGTACGTCACTGACCCTATTCTGGACTTACTTATTGTACATTTAATTTCTTTCCCTTGCGTAGATAATATAGAATGTATGCCTATTGGAGAATATTTTGATGTTTTATCTTATAACTGTGCCAATTACCTATGGTTCTGCTTGTATTTTGGTGATTTCAATGTTTTCCTTGATCCAGCATTTTTCTGAATTTTTAGTTTTCTAAAGTCTGGACTGCACAAAAACAGAAATAGGGGTTGCACTGTAAAAAATTAGCTTGGATAGTAAGTTATTATTATCATCATCATTTAGAGAGTGAAGTCAATGGTCACTACACTTCTCTACCTGGATTATTACTCCAATCAAATAACAATTCTGCACATTTTCACTTCATAGAAGTTTGAAATTTAATACATGACACTGATGTATAGTTTAATGATGCCAAATGTGTAGCTTCAAACTGTTCTGATAATAGGTATTTGGTCCTTTATGTATTGGGAAGTATATCTACAAGAACTCTTTCTTTAAATTATTTTGAACGTCAGACTTCAAGAAAAATGTCACAATCACAAATCCAAAGAAAGCAGATGCAGCAAGATGCCAAAATCATCATAGAACTATCAGTTTAATAAGTCATGGTTGCAAAATTGTATCACAAATTATTTACAAAAGAATTTAAGAAATGAGACAATCCAACCTTGGGAAAGTTATTTAGGAGAAGTGAAAGAACATGTAAGGTGATACTGACCGCGCGACTTATCTTAGATGATACATTAAGAAAAATTATAACTACATTATTAGTTTATGTAGATTTGGAGAAAGCTTTTAACAATTTTGACTGGAATACACTCTTTCCAATTTTGAAGTCAGCAGGGGTAAGATATATGGAACGGAAGGTTAATTACAACTTGTACAAAAAACCAAACGAAGGCTTTAAGAGTTTGAAGGTATGAAAGTGACACACTGGTTTGGAAGGGAGTAAGCCAGTGTTGTACCCTTTCTCCAACCTTGTTCAAAATGTACATTGAGCAAGCTGTGGAGGAAAGCAAAGTGAAATGTGGAGAAGTAGTTATAGTTCAGAGAGAAGAAATAAAAATTTTGTAATTTGGTGATGACAGTTTAATTCTGTCAAAAACAGCAAAGGACCTGGAAGAGCAACTGAACAGAGTGGATAGTGTGTTGAAACGACTGTATAAAATGAACATTAAAAAGAGGAAGACAAGAGTAACAGATGCAATCTAAGAAAATCAGCTGATGCTGAAGGAATTAGATCCGGTAATGAAACGATGAAGGTAGTAGATGAGTTTTGTTACTTGTACAGTAAATAACGTTGATAGTTGCACTACAGATGATATAACATGCAGAATGGCAATGGGAAGAAGAGAGTTTCTGAAAAGAGAAATTGGTTGAGCATTAATGAGTTGTTGGGAAGTCTTTTCTGAAAGTATTCGTGTGGATTATTGCCTTTTACGGGAGTGAAACATGATGGACAATAAATAGTTCAACAAAAAAGAAGATCGCGGGTTTGAAATGTGGTGCTATAAAGGAATACTGACAATTAAATGACAGCTCACATAACTAATGAGGTACTGAACAGAACTGGGAAGAAAAGAAATTTCTGGCACACCTTGATTAAAAAAAAGGATTGATTGGTAGAACACATTCTGAGACGCCGAGGAATCATAATTTTAGCATCAGAGGGAAGTGTAGGGGTTACAAATCACAGAGGGAGACCAAAAAATGAATACAATAAGAAGGTTCAAATGGATGCGGGTTGATGTTCTTATGAGGAAATGAAGAGGCTTGCACAGGAGAGAATAAGGTGAAGAGCTGCATCAAACAAGTCTCCAGACCAACAACAACAACAACAAGTGTAACTTTTAAGTGCAAATAGAAAAGTGTGACTACAAGTGTTTTACCTGTGCTGTCCAGAGAGAGGGTAGAGCCATGCCTACTCGGTGGCTTGCTGCCCTGGCGACTTCCTGGCCTCGACCCCGCTCTGCTTCCTGCCTTACTGCCTGGCAGGCTTCCTCCTGTAACACAACATACCAATATTTTTCCATTGACTTCTGGCTTGCCAAGACAATTATTTTTATTTCAAAAGTATCTGTATGTACATACGGAGTTGAGTAGTAGCTCATCTACAAAAAAACGAAAGGCACACAATGTAATAATTCTTAAGCAGTAATAGATTTTCATTTGGGTTAATTAAAAATGTAAGTATGAGACAGAAAGATAGAAGGGACCTCTAGTTTAAAAAAATGGATTTTGAGTTATTGTAATGCCTAGGTTCAGGATGAAATACTGAAAAATAGCTAAAAAAAATTAGACCATCTCAATCTCTAAATTTAAGTGAATTATGGCAAGTTTCATGTCTGTGATGCCAAGTGTAGCTAAGTAATGGGCCCATAACAAACAATAAAAGTACCAGTAATGGCCCAGAACAACATAAAATTTGAATTCACAAAAACACAAAACTAGAGAATCATGATACCGTGTTTTATACAAGGAGAGGAAAAAAAAAAAAAAAGTAAATAAAAGAAACCCTTGCGCCTCAACAGAATAAAGATAGCAAACACCATTTTTGCCTCTTTTTCTGTAGTTCTGGATTGTCTGGCTGATCTTGTTCCTTTGCTCAATCATCACTGTCCCTGACCTGAGGTTCTGATCCAGGTCCAATTCAGGACAAAAAAATGTCTATAGAATAAATTGTCAGTACATGCATGGGGAGTATGGGGTCCTGAACTAATGCAGTCTTTCTTTCTTCTTTCCTCCCTGGACTGCCATTTCCTTTTCTTACCCCTCCTTGCCAATCCTCAATCCTTTCCTTCCCCATCGTAGCGACAGATGACTTATGTGTGGTTGTTTTTAGAGTGCCTGTAAATTGTGATTTTTTTTAAAACATAGTATTTTCTTTGTCATATAATCCCAGCTGCATATACCGCACCAGAAATTCAATAGTCAACTGTTTTCACGAGTGATGGGATATACAAAATTCATTTCCATCAACATCATTTTTGCAATGTTTACTACTTCCATAGCTGACAATGAACACAAAGTGGTTGTATTTTGTGATACGGTTTACTTTATCATTAAAACTATTATTCAAGAAATATAACCAATCATATGCATTCACAGGAAATTTACCTTTTCCTCTAACAACAACAGCAGGGTTAACATAGTGTTGTAGGTGCAGATTTCTCAAAGCAGCTGGCAAACTCCTATAAGGAATTCCAAACTGTACCACACAAATCAGCAAAATCTGTAAGTATTTATAAATATTTCATATAAAAAGGGATCACTTATTCTGTTCGGTGTCATTGTAATCTCTAAACATTCCGTCTTTTATGTATACGAAGATACTCAGAGCCTTAAAAAGTTTCTAAAATTTAGAAACTTTTGTGAGAAAGCCGCAAGATTTTCCCAAACAAGATATCCATTACCAGAAGTCTGACTTGCATCAATTCCTTATTACAATATTGTTCAGCCTTGTTTGATTCAAGATACTTTCAAATCAATATGGGTGCACACAGATCTCCCCCCCCCCTCCCCCCCAAAATCAAACATTTTAAATATGTTCTCCATTTTGCTTTGTCTCATAAATAGGAAAAACAAACTTTCATTGGAGAGACAGTTCATGAGCAACAAATATTAATTGCAAATACCTGTAGAATACAACAACAGGACATGACAAATACTTCCACACCTCTTAAATCCTTAGATCTAGTCAACAGAAAGTACACACTTTGGACAACCTGTTTTGGCAAAAGTGGCACAGAATTAAGTCAGAGATAACAAATGGGATCACAATTCTGCCAAAAACTTAACTTCTGACAGAATGAATATATCAAATGCAGCAGCCTCCATGCACAATTCCTAGAATTTTGCAACAGTACCATTCTGAATGTAATTCCAAAATCAATCTTAATAAACTATAGAAAATTTTATGCAATTATCATCAGGTTTACTACATATGCATCATCACAAACCAGCACACACTCTGACAAAATATTTACTGTGGCCAATTCCAAGAACTACCAGGTGATCAAAAAGTCAGTATAAATTTGAAAACTTAATAAATCATGGAATAATGTAGATAAAGGGGTAAAAATTGACACACATGTTGACGTTGTAACGACATAGGTTTTATTTGGGGGGGGGGGGGGGGAGAAATAAAGAAAAACAAAGTTCAAAAAATGTGCGACACATGGCTCTGGACTGAAAAACATCAGTGACTGTGCAGGAAAATCATGTATAAAAGGAGCTGTAATGAGAGAGAGAATCAGATGCACCAGTAGTCACAGCATGCTGACGTTACCTGAAAAGGCACTTTTAGTGAAGCTTTATTATCAGAATGGAGAATGTGCTAGTTTAGCGTTATGATCCTATCGCCATAGGAAGGGGATTCGAACGGCTGACAAATGCAGCTGCGGCGAGAATGATTTCGAAGTTCAAAGCCACGGGTTGTTTAGATGATAGACCCCATAGTGGCCGACCGAGCACAAGGTGTAATGCTGCTGAGACAGTTCAGGAAGAAATGGAGACCGTAGCAGGTTCGTCTATGCATGAGAAAGTTTAGAGAACTTTTAGTAGACAATTTCAATAGCTTACAGGAATTTTTGTAATGTTACTTTTGCAAAACAGCTTACCCCTTCAGTTTATTTTATATCACTGCCAGTTTCTAATGTTAATAGATCATCATTATATTGTGATAAGTGTTATGGAGCCATATTTCATTCCATATCATTTGTAAATGGTTGAAAATAAGCTGCTCTCATAAACATCACTGTTGATCAGCAAACATCATGAGAGATGTAAACATTTTACACTCTTTCACAATGATAACATGACATACAGACAGTTTGAGACACACCAATTTTGCACATGCGTTAATGAGGCAACAAGAAAGGCATCTGGGCAACCTTTAATTTAACCATACCTGGTGTCAAGCTGGACCTTGGAGGTGCAGACCCTTTCCGTAGTGGTCTCGGTAGAGTGCTTTCATTATCACTCAGTGAGTCTGGAGTACGTGCACCACCAGAAAATGACGAGCGCCCCGACGGCCGACCCATGGGCACACTGCGGGCACTTCTTTCTCGCACCTAACATTTAAAAGAAATAACTGACTTATGACCTATTCTTCATCCATGATAATAGAAACAAACACACAAGATAAAAATAAACCAAGCAACAAGTAAACATAGATACTAAGATATGCAGTGGTGCATTAGGACTACGTTTATTAGTTTTAGTAAATTTAATGATCAATTCACTGTCAAATTAATTTTGGCAAAACAAATTTTACAAGAGCTGAAAAAATAAATGAGTCAAGAGACTCATCAGACTGATAACATGGGAATGTTGCCCAGCAATGTTTTGACTGCAAGCACAACTTATTACTACTATCGTAAATCACTACATTTTCTTTTCAGTGGTATGCATACCAAAGGGTATCACAAGAATGAATCCTTTCCATTTAGGATACAATATTATCTGTTGTTTGTACTGCATTTACACACGCACTTGTTTCAGCCCACTGGTATATTGTACATTGGCCTAACTGCAGGTGCAGTACACTTTTTTGCTTTGTTTCTGTACAGCAACAGAGTGTAAACAGTTTTGACAACACTATTCCAGTAATACTCCAGGTATTATCAACACAAAATTCAGGACACCATCACTACAATCACTGCAATTGGCAGTTGGTGGGTTCCAATCAATGACTGGAGGCACACACAGTTCAGGACTACTTTCCTCAGGTACATCAAGTCTGGAAATAGTCGGTGCCAAATTCGTCCAGCTCAAAATGTATTTATGCCTTTCCTATCATTAATGGGATCTACTCTGGGCTGCTTGTGACAGCCACAGACATGGTCCATCCTTCAGAACAAGCTAAATAAAGTTTGAACCTACACTTCCAACCACATCCCTTGTTGATAGGAAACAACATTATCAAACCATCACTCAACTATTGGCCAGGTGCTATCTTCTTTTGCTACTCATGAACTGTATAAATGCTTCTTAACTACTCCTGTTTGCACTGGTAACACACTTTTTGTTTTTGCATCATATGCAGTTTCTGCACTAACAGCACATAATAGTTCTGTTTTATATTAGCACTAAATTCTGATCTCAGATCTGCACTACATTTGTGAAGAAGTAGTTCAAGAATCAATGATTATTATTACTATTTTTTGTTTTGTTTTGAAAACTCCAGTTTCCAATAAACTGCTCCTGTTTGCTGAAAGTATACTGATAACATGGTTATTGTTTTGGTATCATATATCTTCTGCACTAACAGAGCACTTAACAGTCCCTTGTTCGTAATAGAACTAAATTCTTATCTCAGATCAGCACTACATAAGTGAAGTAGGAGGTTCAATTTTTGAAATGAATACTTTAGTTGCCCCTTTAGCTGCTAGCAGTTCCTGTTCACAGGAAGTACATTGGTAACATGCTTTGCATGTGACTTCATTTGAATCTTCTGCAGTAACAGAGCACTCAACAGTTCTGTATACATATTAGCTTTAAACTCGGTCTTATTCTTCCTCATCAAACTGAACTCTTCGCACAGGGGAATTACTGTGAGGCACCAGAAGAATAGCCATCATAAGTTTAGTGATGGGTACTTTTGATTCCTGAAGCATCATTGAGTTTAGATGTTTGAAAAAAATCTTAATTTTAACCATATCATTCATAATGTCGTAATTATTGGAGGAAATTCATAATGATTATCGATTGACTCATAATGGTTGGCATCTCTGTTATTGCAATGAATTTATAAAAACGAAATTTGATGAATGATTTTGATTTGAGACTAGTACTGAAGATAGAATTAATAACAGCGGGGAAAAAACAAACAAACTGCTAAAATTCATAAAAACAATATCCATGTAATTCAGTCATGGGCACTTGTGTTCTCAAGAATGGCTGCTTGAATGAATGTGACCAAGCAACAAGTCTTATTTTTTGGAGAACCTTGCCTTCGCTGCATGCCATTACCTCATCACTTCTTCTTGGCAGCACTTTTTCCATCTTGTAGAGATGTCTTCTCTCATAAACAACATAATAACAACAACAACTCATTTTGAATGCATGGCAGTGTTGAGTAAGAAAGAATTTACAGGTGTAAACATGGCAGTTGGGACCTATCTGTATCTCGCTGCCACCTAGTTAGTTTGGTGAGTGATCTGTCAAGCTGTCCAGTGGCAGCTAAAGCTATTGTTCTACTATGTGGCATTTGCATAAATGTGATAAATATTATTCTGTAGGAGTTAGCTATATTTTAGAGGAAAAAAAAACTTAATTTAACTCAGTTTTCTTGGAATATTATGCTAATAATAATTTCGCGTGGCTCATTGGCCTGGTGCAAGTCTTTCAATTTGACAGCACTTCAGCGACTTTCATGTCTCCAGGTATCCAACTGGGGAAGGGGAATCTACAGTTTAACATGGAATCTGAACCACGTGTCATTTCTGGCGACTCCTCACATTGTTGAGAGGTGAAGGATGGGTTAAAACACTGACTGAAAAAATCCGAGGTTCGACCGGGTTTCGAAACCGCAACCCTTCGGTTTCTAGTCGAGCACTTTACCCCAAGACCACTGGGCCCAGTTTCTTGTGGAAACAAAGTGAGACAATGTTTGCTGAGATGAGGGCCCCCTCTCTCACCCATGTGAAATTAGGTGAGATTCAGTTCTATCCCCGGATCTTTCCACCACACCACACATCATAAATGGATGTCCCAGCACCACCAAGTTTCATTTTCCATCATCTTCCCCGTATCCTGTGGGCTAATTCTGGTTCCTGACACAGCTGCAAGTTTCAGCCATGCAAGGCATTTTTTCCCTTGAGTGCCACTGCTATGGGCATCTTTAGGCCTAGTCCATGGTGTATTTTTCTGTTTCATACAGTCAATTAGGCCAGAGCCAATCCTCCAATGAGCAAGTCATCCTTGGTAGTTACTCCAAGTCACTTAAGCCAAGCATAGTCATGTTCCTTCATCTTCTTCATCATCATCATCAAGTTACTGCGCAAGTGCTATTTTCTTGCAGTGAACAGTATAGTCACCTCTGTTCTTATTTCACTGTACCGTGTCTGCAATAAACCTGTTATGTTCAGTCCAGGTAACTTATTCTTTCTGCATGCACAACTCACACTGATTCTTAAGTTTCTGCATTTCAGGCAACACGCAGATACTTCAATTTGAAGCTGGACATGAAAGTTAAATTTCATCGCATTCCCTTTTCTTGAAATTTTGTTAATTATAAATACCAATATTAAAAAATAAATAAAAAAGTAATGATTACAAAAAAGCTACAAAAATAGTGTAGCGAATAGTGACATTTATGGACAGCATATACATTATGACATTTGACTGCAGTGACAAATATAGCATTCATTTTTTACAGTTGGTTGGGTGGGGGGTGGTGGGGGAGAGAGAGAGAGAGAGAGAGAGAGAGAGAGAGAGAGAGAGAGAGAGATTAAAACTTTTGTGACATCATATCTGAAAGTGATGCCTAAAAAGAAGAAGTAGTTGGTGTTTCTTTATATTCATTATTGGTTTTGTTTTTATTTTTATATTTCTTTCTTTTTTTTCAGGGGGGGGGGAGGAGAGGGGCACTGTTTGACTACTGTACTTTATCAAAAGCTACCTATTAAGTCAAAATATGGCAGACTTCTACTATACTTAATACACTTCAAAACAGTGTTATTTCTGTTTGAGTTACCTCTTAACCTCTTGCTAGTATCGTATTTTTACTATTTCTCAACTACTATAAATATTTTTTCACTCATTAAATATGAGGCATGATGTCATACACAGCAACTATTAAGAGGCTTTAAGTTTAGTAACTGATAGTGATTAAAGTATGACCTATATCAGTGGTACACACTTGCCTGAACAGTGGGGCACAAACCAACCTTCACTATACCTACGGGCCACGACTTCAAAAATAACTTCCTATGAGACAATTATTATTTCAAATTGGAATCTATCTGCCATAATATGCCAGCTAGATTTCACTCAAGAGAATACGACTGTTCTGCAAGAGAATTTGACTTTTCTGTAATTGTTGGAAAGTAGTGAAAGATGAGTAAGAAAGAGGGAAAAAACCCAAAAGTTCAAACAGATCAATGGCTGACTAACTGTGGTCCGTGCATCCTTGACCTGAATTATAAAAAGGGGAATATGGTCCAACTGCATCAAAATCAGTACGCACACAGTTTCAGACCATGTTAGTAGGCAAATTTGTGGAATTTTTATAGACACTTGACCAAATTAGCACCACTGCACATCCGAGTAAGAGAGTATTTAATTTAAATTACATGTGCATTGTATTTTCAAGCACAGATTTGTCATTGTATTAAATAGGAATGGAAAGAATAAAGGTTTGCTACAAACAAACATGCAGAAAGAGCTGGAGGTGGATGATTACATTAACAGTAGTATTTCCTTCTATTACACTTGCAATTTATAGTCTCACAGTCCAAGATTCGCTCTTCAGCACTGGTAACTCAAATACAGTTTCAAACCATACATAATCTATTAGCACTATTTACATCTCTTCCATGATGTCATGCATTTTATAGTGAAAATGACAATGGTACAGAATGACTGCCCATTACCAGCCTTCAGGAGGAAACATTTTAAGTAGAATATAGTAATTGAACTTTTCAGTACCACTAAATGTTCCTTTTTTGGGAAAGAACAATGCCTAGGAAACATTTTAAGTAGAATATAGTAATTGAACTTTTCAGTACCACTAAATGTTCCTTTTTTGGGAAAGAACGATGCCTAGGATTTTGACATTTTCACTGTTTCTTAGATGTACTAAAAAGCTAAGTCATGTAGTCATTTGGCACAGTGTACAATTTTCTAATTTAAAATATTCCTTAAGGTAAGTAGTGGTCACTTGTTCTTTATCACTGTAATTTTGCAAATGTTCCAGTATTAAATTTTTGAGAAAGTTGTGTTAGGATGAGAGCTGTGTAATAGTCAACAGGCAATTTTATCAATGAAATCTACCATTGTTTACATTGGATCAGTCTGTAAATAAATGATGATAAAGTGAAGAATTCCTACTCATTTATAACACAAAAATTAACTAAAAACTATTGACCATTGACTGTTATATGGACACCCAAGTTTTTCTAGTCATCTGATGTGTTTCATGTTTTGTATCCAACTGCTGCAAAATTGGTTTTCTTATGTGAAGTTATTGTACTTCTTATATGACCTTTACTTAGATTCTTGTGTCAGTATTTCAGCTGCATTTTTCATATAATGTTGAGAGAAGTTGAAGATACAAAACACCGGTCATCTGTATTAAAATTTTCCAGGTTTTGTTGGCCATTTTGTACCTAGTTGTTTCCATTACTTGTTATTTTTCTCTTCCGGTCTCTCCTTCCCCCTCCATGAAAGTGCTCATATCTTGAATGTCTTGTTTTTCAGTGAGTCAACTGCCCAGAGTATCAATCAAATACAATTACCCTTGACAAAAGTTTTGTAAAGTCTATGGAAAACAACTTTTGTAAGGTTAAATAAATATTGATGACAGGAGGTTTCTAAGAAAGTGGTATATGATGTATGAACGTGATCATACGAAGGTCTTAGAACATTAAAATTCCAAGCACAGTTTCAATTTAAATAAACACTGCTGAGTGCTAGACTCTGGCAGGTGAAATTATTACAACAGGACATAAATTCTTGAATGTCATAATCTCTTGAGCTTTCTTGTCCATTTCTCTATCAGTAACATGCCCCAACCTCTCTTTTCTTCTTCTTCTTCTTCTTCTTCTCAAGGACAAAGTTAAAGAAGAAGAAGAAGAAGAAGAAGAAGAAAGAAAGAATAAATTACCTGCAGTCCATCAAAACAAAAATCATAACATGATTGTAAAAAGGAACAATAATAACAGTAAAATTGGAAATTGAGAAAATAAATTAGGTCTATTAACAATTTCCATGTTTATATATTTCCTTTAACTTTCCCATCACATCTCAGTTGTATGCAGAATTTCAATTTCCTAGGAATCAATTGTCAATGTTCAGTCACTATTTACATTTTACACATTTTGATATCCCATAACTGTTACATTACACATAATCTTTGTCATAAATTTCAATGAACCAGCACTCATTTATGACAACACAAAAAGTTAGGAACTAATATTATCTAAATCATTAGGTGTTATCATTGCTGATTAACATTAAAGCTAGAATAAATGCAAAAATTTAGAAATTTTAAAACAAAACAAAAACTAAGGAAATTACTTTGCAACCTTCATCTTTCTTTAATTTTTCTACTTTCTGTAACACTGACTTATTGATTTGTAAATTAAATTTAACACACATATAAATAGTGTTCATATTCTACAAGGCAACTCACCAGCACCACTTGTGATAGCATTTGCCGGGCATCCACTCGGTTGAATTCCACAACTGAGCAAAAATGATTGAAATCGTTTCCATATGAAAACAGTTATGAATTTGAAGACATGTAATGAAACAACTGTACTTACCACCACTTGCCACTCTAAATTAAAAGTGAGAGCAACTAACCAGCTCTAAACATAACTGCATATATTTAGTGATTGAAATACAATGCCCTGCCAATCACAGAAAAAATAAAGTGCAACACAGATTTTTCTCTTTTTGAAAGGAAAGGGAAAAATAAATAAATAAAGGCAAACTAATGATGAAAACATTTTGGTGCATTAAATCAACACATTATAAAAACAATGAAAACCAACCAAAGAAAAGTGATTCAGTAATTGTAAACCTATTAATGGTGGAACAACGGGACACAGTATTGACCTAAATAAGTTGGGTTAATAATAAGAAAGTGTCCTTCATGATACAGGCATATCTGGTTATTATTACTATTAGTAGTAGTAGTACGTCCCTAACAGAGTTACAACCACGGACAATGGGAAAACCAGGACTTGCTGTAATTTGCAGTCCAAGTGTGTGGATTGGTCATGGAGACTGACAGTATGCTTCTGCCCTTATATTGTTTATCAAGGTTAGTTTCCATTTCTGACAATTAGTCATACGCTTTACAATAGGATATCCAATCACACAAAAGTAGTACTGTATTAACTGTTTCTAATAATAAAACCAGCTAACTAAAATATCATGTCCTATGACATGTCTCTACAATAACAAGACAGATTTAAAGAAGGAAATGAAATACTGAAATGAAATATCCTGAAAGTATATGCGGCACTAGTTTTCAAATACGTGCAAGCAGAGAACAAAAAACTGTCTGCACAGAGGAAATCTTAATGCAAGATGAAATTAAATGAGGATACCCTGCTGCAAGGAAATAAGTGAGATATTTTATGAAAGCAATACAGACTGCCAACAGGATATCATCACAAAAGCATAGGTGACAATAATGCCAAAGAAGATTTTACAGTCACTCAAAACTCAACTACAGACTACGAAACACAGAACACAAAGCCAACACTTGCACCAGCAGCATAGTAACTGTAACTCTCAGCACAACAATATAAATGAGCAGTTCGCTGTGAATCAGGGCATATAAGTAAACTGGAACAGAAAGAACTCTTGTCAACACCATTTGCCAGGATTAAAGATGCCAAATATGTGCTGTGTAAATGATAAATATGTAAAGCAAGCCTTATTACTACAGGATATAGACGCGAACCTATGTGCCTCCAGATGAAGTAATCAGTAGTGGATTTATAAATAAAGTAATCAGAAATTAGTAACCTAATGGATTTGGTTTCTTCTCCCAAATCATTAATGCACACAGAAAATTATCTGGACTAAAAGGGAGAGTAACTTGACTGAATGCTATGTAGGTCAGGTAGATATTTGGTAGGGAGGAATCAGAGCAACCAGCAATTAATTAGGTTAGGAACATCCAACACCTCATACCTGAACCTAAAAGAAAGAATCACACAAAGTTTTAGGAGTTGACTGGTGGGTGACTGGTTGTTGTCCATTGTATCACACTTTTACTCCGCATGGGTTCAAGCATACATATATAAGATATTACACTGCTTGCTCTTGTAACTACAGCAACATGATATGCAATTTATTGCACATCACTCACAAGGGGGAATATGTTTTGAACATGACTGGTCATTGAGTCCAACAGAGCATTAGATAACAGTTTGGGTACATTACTCCATTCTACTTCATTTTTATTGCAGAGTTCATCGATTATAGAAGCCAGTGGGAAATGGCATGCCAGACTCTTAATTATCCATGTACAGATGTCTTCAGAGGAAAACAGGCCTGGGAAAAGTGTTGGCAATGATAACAGACTAACAACCTCTGTATCAAGGTAAGCAGTAACAGCACAGTGAACCAGTCTAGTACTACCTTCATGAAAAAATACTGTTGCAGAGATCTTGTAAACAGGTCCCCACCAGCAAACTTAACATATCACAAATTGATATAATGTCTGATGTCCAAATTAGTCACAAGTCAAATCAGATGTAACTATGTAGTGCATCCAATTGCACACCCATGGCATCATCACTGCTACTGAATCCATAAGATGATGACCATAGCATACTGGCAAAATCTGTCCTCCACAGAGCCTCCATCTGAATTAGCCCATTGAGTAACAGAACACTGAACAATGAGTTACCTGTGAAGACGATATAGTACCAGTTTTCTATCCGTGTCCAATTCCGTCACAGGGTGTACCTCTATAGGTATTTATGTTGCCACATCAAGGAAAACCATACTGACAGACTGGTGTGGTCTGAACACTATCATACTGAAACCATGTAGACACTTGCCTTGCTGCCACCTTTTTTTTTAAATTTAATATATAGTCAAGCAAAGAATGTGTCTGTCCTCTGAGGTGGTAGTCATATAGTTTGCCGAGATCCTAGAGTGTTCTGAATCACTGATTCTATAATGGCATGACAGTTCTGAAATACCAACCCATACCAGCCACAATATTGTGGAATGATAAATGATAGACACATTAGGACATGTCAGATTCATACACTTTAAAGTTGGGCTGAAACACGATGATCCATGGCTCCGCTTACTGAGCTGGGAGACCGCCTCCATCGTGGAAACGGAATTCCCAGGTATGTTGCCAATTAGTTCACTGCCAAACAGTGTAGATAATGGTTGATGTTGTCTGACAGAACAGGCAAAAGTGTGCAGCGCAGCCAAACGCGCGCATGCACAGAGCAACATTCACGAGTGACTTACTCCAACAGTCTGCTGCCGTAGCTGGCGCTCAAGGCCAATTGGCACAAGTACCAGGGATCATCATATTTTGGCTTGAATACACTTGCATTTTTGGGATTCTTCACAGAAATTAGATAGTATATATGTGGCTAGACAATCAGCCTGAAGCACTTAATGTAGAATCCAGATATTGGCATGTAGTATGGGCCATAAAAAAGTGGAAGAAAAAATTAATAAATGCATAGTTTGAGAATTAACCAGGAGAGATACTCCTCTTCCTCCCCCAACCATGTTCCTGTCTTGTACATCTACAGTCCTCAAGCCACTGATGGTGTGTGGTGGAGAGTACTTTGTATAACATTGTCACTTCCTCCTTTTCCTATTCCAGTTGCACATGTTTCATAGAAAAACAATTATCAGTATGCTTCTGTTTTGAAGCTGATATCTCCAATTTTATTCCCATGGCCTTTATTGAGGTGCATTTGTTCTTTGAACTTTGACAGAAGCCTGTACTACGAAACAAAGTCTCTCTTGCAGAGTCTGCCACTGGAATTTGCCAATGATCCCCAAGACACCATTGTACTTACTAAATTAACCTGTAATGAAGCATGCTGCTCTCCAGGATCTTCTATCAACCCTACCTAGTACAGATCCCACACTGATGAGAAATAGTCGAGCATCAGCCATATAAGTGTTTTGTAAACTTCCTTGTCTGTTAATGGATTACACTTTTTAGTTTGGCATCTGCCTTCCCCATAATTAATTTTCTATGGTCATTCCATTTCATAATGATCCTTATGTCTGCTTAAAGATATTTTATGAAAATAACTGCTTCCAGTTTCCAGTGATTATTCTACTATTGCAAAATTATATAATAAAGGATCTCTCTCTCTCTCTCTCTCTCTTTGTATTTGCAGTAAGGTTACATTTGTTTATGTTGAGAGGCAATTGCCACTACCTCACCATGTGTCAATGTGCTGCAGATCCTAATCTATTTCACTACAAGTTTCCAGTGTTGGGACTTCTTGATATACTACAATATTATCAACCGCAAAAAAGCTTCATTCAACATACAAGAAGAAACTCTTCCCTCGACCTGTGACTGAATAAAAAGCATGCTGCTACACAGTGTTTTTCCAACCAAGTAGCATCATAAATATACTAAACAGGTTTCAAGGAGGGGAAAAAAAAAAAACGGGACACTAGTATTTGGGTGCAGAGAGGAGGTGATGGGGGGTGGGGACATGCTTCCATTCCAGTTCATTGGGTTGGGTTTTTTCGTTGGGATAGGGGGACTAAACTGTTAAGGTTATCAGTCCCCCCAGTAGAGAGGGGAAGCAGTGCGGATATGAAAGGAGGGGAGGGGGGAAGGTAATGCAACCCGAGAAGTAAAGAAGAAAGGAAGACTGCATTAGCTTGGGGCCCCATGCTCACCACGCACGTACTCACAAGAGAACCATGAGCCCCCTGGGGGGCTATTCCGGATCCATGTTCAATAGAAACAGTGGAGGCAACAACACAAATACGGGTTATATATATGTGGTGTCTGTTCTTTTGGACATGTACGAAAGAACACACGTCAATTTTGATCTATTCACAAATGTTCAAATGTTTGTAGACCTTATGAGACCTAACTGTGGGGTCATCAGTCCCTAAAGCTACAAACTACTTATGAATTAGCTTACACTAAAGACGGCACAAACAGCCACGCCCGACGGGGGTATTCGAACCCTAACGGAAAACGGCCTCATGCATCATAGCATAGCACGTCAATGCACTCCACCGTGGCTTATCTATTTACATTCACATAATGTATGACATTACTTGCAAAGGGTAAAGTTGAAAATGTGCACCCAGCCGGGACTTGAACCCAGGTCTCCTGCTTTCTATGCAGTTGCGCTAACCTCTACTTAGACATAAATAACATTTATTTCTTCAGAAATAATAGGGATAGAAACTTTTTATTACAATAGCTTGGATAACTTTTTTCTGTGATTTTTAGATAATCTTCTACAAATTTTACATTTCATCCTAGGATTTACATTTGCTGAATTTATCAGAAGAATGAATTCCCTGTAGCAGGACATTGATGGATAGAAGATATTCATAAAATTAACTGGAATGAGTTTTCAAGATGATGATGATAATAGCTTTGATTGAATCAAAATTCGCATGAACTTTTTCATCATGTCAGTACACATTAATCGAATTGCAAATTCATTCTACTGTAGCATTTGTACTGGCAGACATAACGCAAAATTTTCTCTGCATTCTCCTACATAATATTGCAGTCTTTCTTTCTGCTATAGACACTTTCTTCATTACACAATATTTCATATCCTGTTCCATAATGTCCTTAATATGTTCAAATTCAGAGAATAATTAATTCTCATTGAAAGCAGACAGAGTACCACACTGAGACAAAAACATAAAAGAATCCAGAAGTTGAGTGAGTCCTCCGAGGCAGATTGTCACAACGAATCCAAGATAGGCAAATGTTTCTGTAATGTTCTACTTCTGACAAATTCAATTTTCACAAATATTACATTAAATGAGAAATGTTATTGCACACATTTCATTTCTTGATTAAAAACCATGACAATTATGTTTCCTGAATTATTTTCCTGGGACATTTATGTGAAAATTGGAACTGTCCCAGTAAAACAGGGATGTCTGGTTAGCCTAATCATAAAGAAAAGAACTACTACCGAACAAAGGTCCATTGCTAACATGGTTTATGTGACAATGGTGTCCTGCTACACAGTTGTCAATTACGAAGATCACTCATGTTCAACAGAGAATTTCTTGCAGCTAATTCCCTACTGTCTTGAAGGCTTTCAGTGAGCAGGTGGTGTAGTAAATATGCTATTTGCCTGAAGGCTTCAGATTTTTTCTGACTTCCATTCTCCGAGGACTTAAATAAGGTACCATAGTGGAAGAAGCAGGAGGAAGTGGTTGACGGGATGTAACATTTATTTGCCCCCTTCACACTAATACTTTTGCTGATCTCAAGTTTTGTTTGTGTAACTGAAAATATTTATGTGGGTGATTAATAATATAGCATTGGTTGTTAAGCCGATAGGCAGTTCTACTCCAAGTTAAGCCCTCATGTAAACAAATCTATACTTTGTCAAGTGTAACTTAATGCATTGCCAAGCATCGGGTAAAAGACCATTATATGTAAGCCATACTTTGTATTTAATAATGGAGAGTCCAGTTCGGAATTAACACTATAGTAATAGGACAGTTTACAACTCACTGCAAAGACGCGATGATGAGCCACAACGGGCACATAAAAAAAGACACACATGTACAACACTTTCAGCTATCGGCCATGGCCTTCTTTAGAAATAAAAAGACACACACACACACACACACACACACACACACACACACACAGACACAGACACCACTGAAAATACGAGAGGTCTAGGATAGAGGGGTGGGAACTTTTGGATGGGGGAAAAAAAGGGAAAGTTGTGGCCTGGATAATTTCAGGATCGGAGAATGTACTGTAGGGATAACTCCCATCTACGCAGTCCAGAAATGCTGGTAGTGGATGGTAGGATACAGATGGCTCGGGTTGCGAAGCAGCCATTGAAATCAAGCATATGCTCCATTGCGTGCTGCGCCTCAGGAAGGTTCCTGGACTCAGGGCCACAACACCCTACCCTCCACCCTTCAAAACCTCTACTACTACTCCCCCATCCACTTCACCTGGTCTTCCTCAACCCACCATGCTATTTTCCTGGATGTAAACCTGCACCTCACTGATGGCTCCATCCACACTTCCCTTCCATATTAAACCTACCAATCACCAACAGTACCTACACTTTGACAGTTGTCGTACCTTCCACATCAAAAAATCCTTCCCTTACATCCTGACCATCCATGGATGGCATATCTGCAGTAACAAGAATTCCCTTCTCAATATGCTGATGGTCTCGCAAAGGCCTTCACAGACAGAAACTACCCCACAGACCTAGTCCGCATAAAATCTCCTGTGCCATATCTCCATACATCCCAAATCCTCCCTCTACCACCAGTAACAACCCACAAAAAGAGCCCTCCCCTTGTCACCCAGTACTAACAGGAACTCAAACAACTACACTGGAACCTTCACCAAAGTTTTGATGTTCTGTTCTCATGCCCAAAAGGAGAGTAATCCTGCCCAAGATCCTTCCCACCCCACCTAAAGTGGTGTTCCATCGCCCTCCCGACCCCCGTAACATCCTAGTCCATCCCTATGGTACCCCGAAACTCAGCCCACTGCCACAAGGGCCTGTCCCATCTGTCCACCCAGCACTTTCTATACCAGTCCTGTCACAGGCTTATCCTATCCTGTCAAGAAGCTGGGTCACCTGTGAGAGCAGCCACGTAATTTACCAGCTGTGCTGCAATCACAGCGCAGCGTTTTATATTGGCATGACGACTAACCAGCTGCCCATTAGAATGAATGGGTGGACAACCCTATAGCACAGCATACAGCAGAGAATAAGCTTAATTTCAATGGCTGCTTCACAACCCGAGCCATCTGGATCCTCCCACCAACCACCAGCTTTTCTGAATTGCACAGATGGAAGTTATCCCTATAGTACATTCTCCAATCCCACATACAGGGTGCACACATTTGTTTATTTTATTTTCCTCCACACACTGGCCTCCCCACTCGACCCCTACTTCCTCCCATCTAATATGTACATACTCTGGAAGGCTGTGCTGTACCCATCGCCACTACCATGACACAGCCTTCTTATTCCCCCTCCCCTCCCCTATTTTCACACCACAGAGCACAATTTGAAGTGCGGCAGCCAGAGATGACAGGTTGTGTGACTGTGTGATTGCTTGAATGTTTGTATTTCTGAAGAAGGCCATGGCCGATAACTGAAAGTGTTGTATGTGTGAGCGAGTTTTTTATGTGCTTGTAGCAGCTCATGGGCATGTCTTTGTGGTGAGCTGTAAACTGTCTTGTTACTATATTGTTAATACTTTGTATTTAGTATTTTGCTATTATTCTGAACTAGAATGAATGCTATAACTTCTACAGATTTTATTATTTTATTTCCATGTGCTAATTGTTAAATGTTTTCACTAGAAATTCAGTTTTGATGTGTCTACCAGTTGTACTCATATGAGTTTACTCAAACTACTTAAAAATTAAAAAAGATATGCAGGTAAGATGGCAAAGAGGTTATTTAAGGAAAGGGTGAGCCAACTTTGGCAGGTCTGGCAGGGCCACAAGTTTATCTCATTATAGCTCTATGTGGACTGGTAATAATGAAACAAGTGATGTTGGAAAGCATTAATATGTCATCATTTGTGTAGTATTCCTTACTTTGTCTTTCCATGGCAGGAGGGGGGGGGGGGTGGTGGTGACATGACTTTATGGCTCAAAGATTGTAATGTTGTTTTGAAGAACCCAGATACACAAATGAATGTGGTTAGGGATGATTTACCTGCAGTTTCTTAAAAACACTACATCAGATGACCCAGTGCTATATTTAAAAACCAACAAGATAAAGGTCAATCAATAAGCTGAATCTACAGACAAATAGTCATAGATAGGTCACATACTGATGAACCACACAACTGGCACTACCACATGCAATTAATTTAATAATATTATAGGTGTATTTATTTGGAAATAATTAACAATAAAAACTTTAGCTTCATTCTAATTTTCTTGTATGTTCATAGTCACACTTTGGTACATACAATACTGCAGTCTTTCTAGTTCCAGTCATACCACACTGTGGTGCAAGTGTGTAACAAAATGCCAAACTGCCCACACTACAAACAAAGCGCCAACTCTGCCAGCCAGCCACACGCCTTTCTATTTACCCAGTGGTAGTGAGGGCCGGAAGAAGAGCCCACAGCCAAGGGATACGCACAAGGCAGATCTTCTTTCTGGCGAAGGCTCTCAAAGATGGGCATCAGCTGACTCATATATTCCTCGGCTGTAAGAAGCATGTCGAAAAAGTTCTACAGTTGACAGCATGTAAGTTCTCTCATTTTCTGCACCCTCAGGAGTGCCACCAACAAAACACAAATCTTTACAATTAAACAAACTAAACATCTGTGTAAAGAGAGACTGAAGGAAAGGCTGCCAGTTTTATATCTTGTTTCATAACATCAAAATCAAAGACTGAAGCAAGAACAAAACACGGAAGAATTGTGACTCACACAAACAACTGCAATACGAATTTCATTTGGAACTTATACTTATCCAAGTTTCACTGAAGCATCAGACCTCTACAATGATCAACCCACAGCCAAACTTTGAAACATCAATCCCATCGGTTTACCTTTTACAGATAGCAAAGTTTCTCAATTCTAATCACTTCCTCAAATCTCAAATAGTGACGTCCCAGCCCAATTCTCAAGAAACAGAAACATTTTTATCAGTTTCACTACTTTAGACAATGCTGCAGATCCAGCAGCATACATTCCATTAGTTTTATTGCCATATGTATATGGCTAAATTCCTCTATCTCAGAAGGGAAATCATCCTTTAAGAACCAAAACCATGTGAAACCTGATTTTTGTGCTTTTATACAGGGCAAGAGTATACAAGGAGCATTAAAATGAACTATATGAAATTTCCAGAAAATAGACATGCATTCCATTACATTACCTTATGAAATGATGAAGCAAGCTGCCACAAACTTGTGCAAAAGCTGTACACAGAAAATACCCACTCACCTTGTAAAGCACCCTCTTGTGGTGGTAACACTAAAAGAATCTGAAGAATGCTGACTGTTGATAACTCCTTCTTCCCATTTATACAGGGAATTATTATTACAAAGGGAATGACAAGGGATGAATGTTGCACTCTTTGCAAGTCATAAATGTATGTAAACATCAAGATGAATACAATGGACAACTGGTACAAAGCAGTGAGAAACTAATATATTTGAGTGTATAGTACTTTTCTAAATTATTTACTATAATGGTGCTTATGATACCAATAGAGAAAGCACAGGAAGAATCTAAGCAATAAACATAGTGCACTGTTATACAAATACAGTAGCTGTATCAAATTGTGATTAACTAGTAAAAAGAAGAGTACAGCACAGTGCACTACCAGAAAAAGGAAACACCCTCTCACTCTCACATTTTCAACTCTCTCTCTCTCTCTCTCTCTCTCTCTCTCTCTCTCTCTCTCTCTCGACACACACACACACACACACACACATACACACACAAACACACATGATTATTCTGATGGTAAGAGAAGTATGAAAGAAAGATTCATGCAGTAAGAGCGTTGTTGCAAGCTGTGCTTAGGAGGGGATGCCCAACCTTGGTGATGGGGCCAGCCAAGGACTGCGACCTCTGCGGAGTTGATCCTGATCCTGATCCGGGGCTGGCCTTCGGCTTGAATGCTGTCATGCTCTGGGACACGCCTTCAGCCAGGATGAACTGCTCACGCAGCTCGATGTTCGTACGTCCCTTCGCTTAATGTCCGAACGAGGTGTGTTCCATTCGGACGGGACATAGGATGGGGTGTGCAGTTCCCCACAAGCGGTGTCAGCAACAGTGTTTCGTGTGCACAGGTCGGAAGTGGTAAGGGAAGGTCAAATCCAAAGCAGACGTGCACATGGGACCAGGCGAAGGCAGGGTGACGATGTGAAGAGAGAGGTAGACAGAAAACAAACAATAAGCAAATAAACAAAAACAACAAAATACACTACAAACTAAATAAAATGCTAGGTGAACAGCAGAAATACTGCAAACAATAAAACATTAGAAAAAGAACCAAAGCCAAACAGCATAACTTTGCTAACAACCGAGAACTGTGTTCTGTGACAGACAAGCCCAAGTGCAATATAATAGTGTGCTCGTTCAGTCTTTCAAATGAATTTGTAACTTTTGTCTAATTTACATTCTGGAGACTGCACAAAATCTGTCTCATTACAAATCATTGCAGGCAAATACTTCATGATAAAATAAATGCATACAAAAGCATCTATGTTTTGACTAACCGTAACAGATGCATATGTGTGTACTGTACTCTACAGACCAAAATGCAACTGCATAGTGCTGGATTTACAAATTAGTTGGAAAATCTTGTCAATATGGTGACAATTTTAGTGCACTAGATAGAATTGATGTAGTACCAACTTTTTTTAAAAATACCATTTGTAACAACCACAATCCAAAACAGACACGATCACCAAATGTTCAGTTTTGAACCTAAGCACAATCAAACATAACTAGCTAAAGATTAAACATAATCTATTTATATTAAAGAAACTGAACTACCAGGTCGCAAATTTTTTCAATGTTAAAATGTCTGGACAGTATTCACATCAGCTCAGTATCAGCGATATTAACTAAAAAAATAGGACAAAAATACACATAGCTAGTTTTTTGAATTAATCCTCTTTCAAACAACAGAGAAGAAGGATGAGAAAGGGAGTACAAGGGAAGTTGGGTCGATTTGGTCACAACATAGGTAAAAATCTTTATCTTAAAGCCTAGGTTGTGAATAAATCACTCCACCTAATCTTCTGCCCCCTTTCTCGTCCTTCCACTCCCCTGCTTGGGCAAGGATTGATCCTGAAAAAATTTTAACAATGGAAAATCCGACTGTATGTGTTTCTTTTTCTGATGAAGGCTATAGCTGAAAATTTAAGTTGTGTATATGATTGTCTACTTTTTGTGTCTGTCAGCAGCTCAGTAAGCCTCTTTACGGTGAGTTATCATCTTCCTCCCTTACTGATAGATTGTGAAAGCGTTTCTATTGATGATACTGAGCTAAGTACTGACCAGCCACTATCTTCTTAAAAATAAAACTGAAATATTGAACAAATTAGGTAAATGGTTTATGAAATTTCATGTAATTAAACATTATTGTAGTTATGGAATTTAAATTTTAGTAAGAGAAAATGTTTAAGAATGAAACTGATACAACAGCACTTAACAGTTGCATGTGACTCAAAACTATAAGATACTGAATAGCACACAAAATATTTATACAAATCCTAACTACATCGTCATGCATATGGATAAGAACACCATACACTAACACAAACCACTGCACCATGAAAACTATTTTCTCCAGCAATCCCAAGCAAAATATGTAATGCAATGTCTGAGATGGGGAGTGTAAAACTGAACTGTACAATGTAAAACTTCATCGCGCACACACACAGTAATGCAGTAGGTAGAGATGTACACACACTATAATGACAGGCCGAGTATTACAGTCCTTTCACATGTTGCCTCTTAAAATAAAAGTCGATCACCATGAACATTCCAACAGCATTTCATTTCTTTCATTATTATACACAAAAACAAACAAATTCCACTAGACAACCACAGCAAAGATATACCAAACTTTTATTAAGACACATCTTTAAGGTTTTATGACCTGTTTGGGCTTCTCTCAGTACATTCGATATGTAGCTAAGGTAGGTGCAGCATGTGTTGTAATGCCAGATAACATGCATTCAGCAGCAAAATTAATAAATTATTTAGTCTTCACATGAAGCTCCAACTACTGACGCTGTCATAACAGCATTTGCAGCTTCTTTTTGTGCAAAATATTTATAAGAAACACAACATAAATAACAATAATTAAAATCTTGATGAAGAAACAAAAACAAAGCATTAACATTACACTTACTAATTTATGGGTGTAGGAAAAAAGGCAACTTAACTGACAAACTTTTTCTTTCAAAAGAACTGCTACATTGGCCACAGAAAGAATTATAATTCTCACCTGAGCCTGTGTAGCAGTATCAGGATCTGAATCCATGTCCCGGATCAGATCCAGAGACAATATCTGGTTCTGGACTTGGGGGATGTAAGTTGAACTCTAATGAGCGAGTGCGAGGAGGGGTCCTGTTATGAGCTGGTCTGTAGGAGGGGTTCCCTGAGAAGACTAAATTAATGTTCTGACATTCTACACATGTCCTCCATAAACAACATACTTTGTTTATCAACAGAAGTAGTAACAGTTTCAAAATAAAATCAATGCTGTTAACTAATTAGCAACATTTAGATATCAGCATGCATAAAAGACTTCTGGAATATTCCTCCATGTCTTCCCTTTTAATCATGGCAGCACATGCTTCAATTTCAATGTTCACGCATTGTCATTAATTTGGGGCAGACCTCATTAGTCACTATAATTTAGAAGACACTGCAATACATCTAATTTTCATTTAATTCCTGAGTAAAATCAATGAAGTACATTTATTTCACTGGTTACAAATTTTCATTTTCACAATGGAAAATCCGATCAGAATATCAATAATGGAGGATAGATAACAATTCACTGTAAAGAGGCTCACTGTGTTCCTTTCTGGGATGAAGGCCATGTTTGAAAATTTAAGTTGTTTGAATGTGATTGTTTATTTTTGTGCCTGTTAGCAGTTCAGTGAGCCTCTTTAAGGTAAATTTTTCATTCTGTAACATTTGGAATGCAAACATACAGACACAAGTAGCCAAAAAATGATAGCCCTAATCGACATTCAACAGGAGTTTAACACAATAATTGGAATAATTTTTATAAACAATGATAAAGTTTGACTCGCAATATTTTGAAATGAGTGAGAAGTAGCAAGTGAAATAAGCTATGCTTCGCAATGTGACCATACTGATAAAAGTTGTGTGCATGGCTTAACAGTCAAGTGACGAAGTGGGGAAATATTTGGAAATATAGGGTAAAATTATCTGTTTCAGCATCATCAATAATCATGAAAGAAAACAATCTTAATTATTTCAGGACATCCTTAGATACATGAAAATTATGGGCAGAGACACTGTCTAAAAAAGAATTGCATAACTGATATACCTTTGAACTTGAGATATTGTCAAAACTTACAAAGAGTTGAAGGAGTGCAAAGTAGTCTAGTAACTGAGGAACTAATGAAACAAATTCATTCAATTCACAGGAAAATAAGAGAGCAAAAGTTTTAATGTTCTATTGGGAGAGTTCTATTTTTGTTAAGAGAGGGAGGGGGGAGGGAGTGGGGTCAAAAGAGGGCAAATTACTGTACTATGTAATACACCGTGCATCGGAAAAATTCAGTGAATGGTCCCATATTTTACAAACCACGCTGGTGAGGATGATGTGCCCATGCATAAACATTGACAGACATGTCGCAAACGACCCTATCATGCAAAGCACTGCCGTGAAGCAGTGCTATGGGCCGCGACCCACCTAACTAAAATCAGTGTGAGAACTCGTGTCATTGCAACATGGAGCACATAATAGAGCAATGGCTCAACATCATAACATCAAGTTTGTTTCAAATTAGGCAAAATAACGATGGTAAGCCACACAGAATGATAGAGAAAGTGTGCGGTGTTGAATCAGTGATAAAAAAGTGTGTTTTTGAGTGGTTGCAGAGATCCAAAAATGCATGACCTAAGTGCTTCCAGCAGTTCCACAATAAGTGTTTGCTGACAGTTTCCAACAGCTGTACAACCGACGTCAGAAGTGTATTATAACCAATGGTGATTACTTTGAAAACCATTGTAGGTATTTTGTTTGTAAGTCTAGTTTCCTATATATCCCAAGGCCATTTACCGAGCTTTTGAGATGCACCTTGTATGTTATAGTAAGCAGGAATTTAGAGTTTTAAGGAATCACAAGGCACTTTACATTTGGATCAGAAAAAGTGAGCCACACTCCAGAAAGTAAATGTGGAAGGTGAAGTAGTATACACCATGTTGTGCTGAAAAACAACACGTAAGATAATTGGGATTCATACTTTACATCCACAAACTTTTAAATTTGAATAAAACAACAAAAATAGTTTCACTTTTCCTTTTTATTTTAGAAACCACTACCAGTTTCAGCTATCATGACCATAAACTAGTGGTATTTACATAGTATCAAACAGCACATACCAATAGAATAGGTGAAAGTAATTATACAGGGTGTTTAGAAGTGAATATCTTGGTTTTAATGCTTTATAATATTTATTATATTGAACTTACAATTATAAATGATACATCAAATGAAAGAGCAACTTAAACAGTTTTACCAATAACATTACAAATGTTCAATATGAGCACCATTTCTCACATGGCACACATCAAGTCTATAACCAAGTTTTTACCAGATGTTGATAAGTGTGTCTTCAGTGATTGTAGCAACAGCTGCTTCAAACTGGTTTCTTAATTCAGGAAGGTCAGTTGGTAGCAGAGGCAAGAACACATGATCCTTGATGAAGCCCCAAAGGAAAAACAAAATCGTTTTGCATTAGGTCAGGTGAAGGTCGAGACCATGCAAAGCAAGCCCTGCATTGGGCCCCGCGTGGCCTTTGCTATTACTGCTGCAGTGGGAACATTGCAGTGCTGCACATGTGCATTGGTGGCAAACAAAACTGTGAGTTGCTCTTTCATTTGACATATCATTTATGACTAAGTTTAATATAATAAATATTATAAAGCATTAAAACCCTAATATTCATTTATAAACACCATAAACACCCTGTATTTTATTCTGTTGTTCAATACTATGTAGATATCACTGGGCAATGCCCTTCGGGGGGGGGGGGGGGGGGCCCTCAAGCTAGTTGTGATATCTAAAATTTAAAAAAATGCAATTGGCCCTGGAAAATTATTCAAAATCAAGATCACAATTTTGGAAACTGCATCAACTTGCTGAGTATGCTGAGCATTAAACTTTAAAATTCTTATGAAATTGTTTCTCTTAGATGGATGTGTAAAAACTACCTGTGTCAGGCAAGAAACAGTAAAACACACAGCAAACCAACAAAAATGATAACACAAAGTGTTAAAACGCAGTGTTTAGTACTGCATTGTTATGTTGTTTGGTTGTGAAAATTGCCAAACACACTAATTGCCCAAAGTCTTCCACTTTCAGTTATTTAGGCCGAAACAGACACAGGGGCAAATGAAACAGAGGTAGGTAAAATAGAACTATGAGGGGGAAAATATGAATAAACGCAAAAAAATTGCACAAATCAAAAACAGACCAGCAGAAATCAAAATATGTGTATGTGATCTATGTTATGGAAAGAAAGCAGCTTTCAATGAAGTACACAGTCTTTTATTTGTATCTCTTGGCAATTCCTTCCCTTCATGTATGCAACTAACAATCTCAGAATTGGGGCTTTTTTAGTGGGAGACCCCGCAAGCTTTTTATACAGGAATCCTGCCACTCCATCAACTCACAGAATGGACTGAACTCTAGAGGTGCAAATGAGATAAATTGATAAAACATTGTAATGGGAATGCAAAGCGAAGAGCTGAAGGGATTGACAACTTGTGTCTCTCCATTTTAGTTGAAGGTACTATATTATTATTGTGACCATCATTATCCCTACCATGATTGAACTGTTAACTTTTATGACAGGATTTTCTCAACAACAATTAGGTTAAACATAACTCCAATCGAATATTTATCTAACAAAAGCATTGTTAATATCTCAACTTTTTGGACAATTCACAACAAAGACATGTATTTTTAACAGAACAAACAAGTAGTTTGTCAATGACTGGATTCATATCAATTGTTCTATGACTTTTGTGTCAAGGTAACTTACGTTTATATTTAAGTTGATGTTTACAGGACATAATAAAAATTCCTTTTACTGTAAATGAAATGAATGGCTGCAGTATAACATATATAATAATGAGGATAGCTTGCAACTCACTACAAAGATGACTGTGCCGAGACATATACATAAATATTCTCGTACACACACATCTTAGCTTTAAGCCACAGCCTACATGAAAAAAAGGATACACACACTAATTCATGGTGGGATGTAGCAAGGGAAGGAATCGAAATGACTGGGAACAGAGGAGGGAAAATGTGTTTAAGTGCAGACATTGGTTAACAATAGAAGAATTGGTACAGGTGAAGGATAGTGGGGGCAGTACCTGCTGGATGTGGCGTTTGTGAGGAAAATAGGTTCCCCTTATGTTAAGGTCTCAATTTTCGGATTTGAGAGTGTATTTCAAGGTAGCTCCCATTTGTGCATTTCAGAAATGCTGGTAGTGAGGAGGTTGGAGGGGGGGGGGGGGGAGGGGACAGGATATAGATGGCCTGGTTTGTGTGGCAGCCATTGAAATCATGCTGCTGCATGTTGTGCCACAAGGTGGTCATCTTTTTGTTTCGCCCCAGTTTGGGGCGTTTATTAAGTGATGGCTGATTGGTAGTCATATTAATATAAAAAAGTTGTACAGTGATTGCAGCACAGTGCTGCTTTCACAGATACCCCGGACTTTGATGGGGGTGGAATAAGCCCATGACAGGATTGGAATAAGAAGTGCTGGGTGCGTGGATCGGGCAGGTCCTGCAACAGGATCTACCACATAGATATGATCCCTGTGGAAAGAGGTGAGGACGGGTGGAGAGGATCTTGGGAAGTATGTCGCTCATTTCAGAGTATGATGAGGGAAAATTGAAGTGCTGGTAAAAGATGTGGTTCAGTTGATCTAGTCCATAGTGGTGTTGGGGGATAAGGGTAGGACGAGAGGAGCGCTCTTTTGGACTTTTATGAATCACAGTGACTACCTGACAGAAGGTTTCTACCAACTTTCTGCCTCTCCCACTTAAGAGTTGCACTTGAATAAGCCCATCCTAAAAGGCCAACAAGACCTCAAACCACTGTTGAAATCTTATCGCCCCACCCAATATCTCTCCTGCATCCATCTCTCCTCACTCTGAGAGTATGCTACACACTCCCTTCTAAATGCTCCCCAAAATGCACAAACCAATCTTGGAAGCCCAAATGTAACTAGTCACTGTGGTTCCATTTAAAGAATTTCAGCCCTCATTGACCAAAACCTTCAACCAACTGTCTGAAATCTATTCTCCCGCATCAAATGTATCAACCATTTCCTTCACTTGATTTTTTGCTGTTCCACTTCATCCCTTTAACTGCATTACAAACTAGCTCACACTGCCACCTAATCAAAGCCTTTACACTCTGCTTGGAGCATGGAAAAATCTATCCCCACTCTTGCCCAGCTTCATTCAGTGTCATTCTCCCTCCTGTCCTCACTTGCTCTTAAGATGCAGTTATGCTGGAGTGGTCAGATAAGGGAGCCATGTTTGCATGAATGATTGTGTGAATATATCTTTTTCTGATGAAGGCAGTGGCTGAAAATGTTGTATGAATGTGATTGTCTTTTCTACATTTCTGTCTGCAACTCGGCAATCAGGTTTATGGAGATTTGAAACCTATTCTCCTATTATTGACATTCCAATTTGGACTTTCCATTGTTAGTTAATGTTTACTGTAAATAAATCCAATTTCCCTTTCTTATTCTGTCACTTATTGTCATTTCATCTTCCAATGTTTTCATATTAATTATTAAGCATTCTACAATAATCATAATTTTCTCTAATTACTTTTTAATATTTTCCTGGGCCTGACCTTACAGTTTGAAAAATTTGTTTCGGAATTCACCAGTACAGAAATGTTGATAAAAATTCATTATTATTTACTACTTCTTGCCATGGTATTTACATAAAACAAAATTTGTTCATTCGAGGTGTCAATAGATTGACTTTTATAAAATACAAAGTTTTGTATTAATCTTAATCAGAATTCATTATTTGAGCAAATTTCAGATCAACAGGATTGTACAATCGTACCTAAGTACACAGTTTTATTTTACACAAGTATATACTTATCTCGAAGGAATACGCAAATTGATCTGAAACTGATATCCACTCAGGAATCAATAACAATAGCAAAAAGTGAACTTTGGCAACCAACAAATGAATGTGTGATAGGGAAGCATTTACTCAGAAAATATGACCTCACAGACACGCAACTGAACAATATATGCAAATGTCTGCATGTGAGAGAGGATTTGCAGCTGGACTCAAAGAAACTGGTTGGAGTAACTGGTGAATCACTTCGACATTTGAACAGGAGCAATTCTACTACTTGACAGTGTTGGAAGAAATGGCTGAACCAGGCTTCAAGAAAGAAGTGGTCAATACAGAAAGACAACAGAACACGAAGACTGAGCCACTTTAAGAGAGGCACTCAAAGAGAGCTGAATTCATAATTATCAATAATCCAATTTGCAATTGGGGCTTCAATGACCAGAATAATATAGACAGCTCATGGAAAAGGGGCTGAGCTGATGGTGCACTTCATGTTAACCTTCTACACCAACAAGCCTCTTTGCACTTCTGTCGGGAACATTTGGTCTAGAATCTCAGAGTGAGTAGAATTGTCTTCATTAGTGAGTCGTGCTTTAACTGAGCTCTAATAAACAGGAATGTGTGCCAGGAGATGGCCTAGAAGCAGTAAGTTATGAACTTGATTGTCATATGGCTTGAGAACCAGGCGTGATGGCCTAAGGGTGCCAGCAGGAATGCTTTGATGGTCATTCACAGCACCCCTACACCAAAGCAATACATCCATGATAAGATTGAACCCTGTTGTTCAGCAACACACACAGTACAAGTTTCTGCTGATTGCCTTCATCCTTGCAAAGCATACCTTAGCCAGCAAGGGTGCCAGACCACTTATCAATTGAGGACAAGTGGAGAATAATGGGTGGGCCCTTCAACCACTCTGATATTTTGATGATAAACTTGCCAACTGAACAGAATGTGGCACAATGTACCTCAGGAGGGCACCAAACAACTGTGTGCATAAGGGACTGAGGTAAGCAATGTATTACTGACATGCCCAATTTGAGGAGCTCTTTCACTTGATTAAATCATCCAATTTTTCTGAAATTATAACCATTAGTTTGTCTATATATGTACGTAACATTCACTGTTACCAGTCTCATTTGGATAATCCCCTTGGAAGATTTTTTAATAGTCTAATAGACCTAAGAGACTAATCTATGTAACTAAAACATTTCTGTAATTCTAAACATGCTTTGCTTGGAATTTAATGTCTTGCACATTTTATATAAATTACACACTTCTGTCATGATGTTATGTTTTCAAAAACAGTAGTGCCATTAAAATGTGCAAGCAGAACTAATTTTATTTATTAGAAGGATATTAACATAATTTTTATTCATACCTCCTCTGCTCTGTTTAAAAACACTTCAGGATTGATAGCTTTGGAAAATAGCACAGTGACGAAGCACATGTGGGAGCCATCTGACATACGCTGATGTAAGAATAGTGTGTGTAGAAAAAAAGTTATTGCAGTAAATGATACCAAAATAAAAATATACAATAGCTTTTCCAGGACTACCTAGATCCATTTTAATACAATGAATAGTGTATGGACTGAGTGACTGAGCAAAGAATAATATTACGAGCACATTCTGTGTTGACCATCTGCTTAGGACCTCCATAAACTGCTACAAAAGAGTCAATCCTGATTTAATTTTAGCAGAGTAGAAAAGGTTTTTACCTTACTATTAGAAACCAAACATCATCTCAGTTTGAATATCTTTGATTGTTTGAATGAACCATTCCACCACTTAGCTGATGTGATCAGGGGAACTATTTAAAAGTTTAGTTAGATGGTGAAACGAAATGCACATGATGGGGATCAAAAACCATCTATGTTTCACAGCAATAACCAGATGCTATGGAAGTTATTAATGGCACTTTGTGATTAATTTTTGTTCAGGGTGTAAAGTATTAACCTAAAGCCATCTAATCTTGTTTTTTCATTAACACATAATCATATAACAAATCCTTTACTCATGGAAACTGCAAACTGGTGATGGAAAGGTTAGAATGTAAAAATTAATATAACTTATTTTGCTCACCTAGGAAGTCAGAAATCTTTGTTTAATTACTCTGATGTTTGAAGACTGGTGGAATGGTTACTTTCTGACCGTGAAAACAATTCACTATTGACCCATCACAAATGGCTTTCCACAATGAACAAATTGTAATGAACGGAGAACCTGGTTTCTTAACACATTAACCCTACTTTCAGTGAACAAAGTGGATTAGACCAAACAAGGTCTGTGGTTGAGTACTCCATATGGATTTTTTCCCCTCCCAATTAGTGAACATGCTGCATCTTATCTGGCTCTTCAAAATGAACTTGTTTATACCATAATTGAAACAGGTTTCTCTGCTTAATACAATCAATGTTCCACCTGCTAATTTATCTACAGTAGCAAACATGACTAATTTCTAGCACAAATTCCCCTTCTGGTGAATTCTCAGAAGCTTTTTGAACTACAGAACTCCTCTTTCAACACAACAGGCAAATGCAAATGGCTGTGCTATAAACTGAAACACTATAACCCTCAAACATCCAAAATGTATTGTTATAGTCAGGACCAGGACTGTCCGCAGGTTTTCATGTCAGTAGGGCAAAACATTTTACATGTGTGCGAGAGTTTCAAATTTTCAGGACATCACTATCTACTCCTCATACTCCCATGCTGCTTAGAGTGCACTTTTATCCTCTAGTCAATATAATAATAATAATAGTTAATTGTTTAAATACAATAAAACATTATTTTCCCCAGATATTACATATTCTCACTAGGTGTATTTAAATTATTTTACAGTAGGTTGCTTCCAATGTTAACTCTATTCTCTCAATTATTAGGTTTCCTTCTACTACAAATTCGGTATGGAAAACATTTTCCACAAGTTGAACTTTTGAAACTCACTACATGAACTGTTTTCAAATTGGTTAATGTGGAAAACTACATCATGTTATCACTCACGAACAAGATTTACGTAGCCCAAAACATTTGGTTTGCCTCAGACTCTAAATCTGTTTTGGATTCTATGAGAAATATAGGTAGCAAATTAGGGGAATTTTTAAATGTTTTCCCCATATTCTATAAAATACCTGTGCTCTCATTGCAATAAATAATGAAAAACAGCATTTGAATTTTTCTTCTTAAGGGCACCACACAGCAACAGACAGCACATATTCATGTTTTAAGTCTATACACATTTATCATTTTTACATCATTTTATTAATGTTTTAAGATCCTATATCTGATAATTTTACTGGTATTTTAGATCATAAAAATCAAGGTCCTTTCCCATCATTCTCACTAGGGACAGCTGCCCTACTGGCAACCCCTGCGGGCCAGCCTGGTTATGATATAAGTATAGACAAATAAATTCTGCAAAAACACTTAAATACTTCAGCGCACAGCTAGTACACACAGCATTCCGAGGGTCTCTTGGTGAAGCAAACTTACAGAAAAGTGCTACAACACTCAGAGGACACCATGGTTCATGCTCCTCAGGCCGACTGGGGTCAGGTATTGGAAGCAGAACAACTGCATATATCCACAACAATGCAAATGCGTGGAAGAAATAAAAAAAATAGGCGTAACATGCCAGTTAACAGAAAAAAGGGGCCACAGTATCCAGGTTAAGTAAAAAATGATTTTGCCAAAAATATCAGAAATAAAGATAAATTGCATTGAAAAATAATATAGAAAATGTGCAATGGAACAAAGCATAAATGTTCAGTTGCACAGTAATGGAAAGTGGGTACAGGAAAAAGAGAAAGAGAAAAACATGGGAAAAATAATTATATTTTTGTCTTCATTAGTATTAGTTTAATATAGTGCTTCACAAAAAGTTCTTTCATAATATGAGAGCTTTACAAACTTTTTTTTTAAACAACAATTAATCGATTATCAACATAAGTAATAATTACTAGATAGTTTTTTTGCATCTTAGTGCTCACTGTGTGAATAAGGATGGACACTTTAATAATGAAAATTGTTTGTGCTTTCATATTATAATAGATGGCAATTTTACATCTCCCCAGCTCACAATTACATAAGCAAAGGCACAAGCTCAAGAACATTACATATCACACTCACTCTTAATTACCTCAAGAGATGAACACCACCCATGGTGCTTGGTGCTTGTTGCAATAACAGTTAACACCCTTCCCAATCATTTTAGCACAGAATATACATACAACATAATATTTTCTGGACAGTCAAGCAAGAGTGCCCATATGATACTATCTTTGGGAGAGGGGGTGGGGCCAAGGCCTGGGGATATGAAGTACTTTTAATACTTTGGAAGATGAATGTCAGCTTTTAAGTAAAAGAAAAAGAACTTCTAGTTCCACCCTCATTAAAAACTCCGGGTGTACTATGATGTCACTTTTTCAATTGATTTATGAAACAAAAAGAAAAAAACAACACTTGACTACACTATTTTTCCCCATTCCCTGAAATATGAAGATGAGGAGGGGCTGTAACAGTCCCCCTTGCCCCTGTTATGGGTGCCCTCATAGGAAAAGAAAAGGACTTTCGTAAGCAACACCACTGCCCAAAAATTAACCCAAGAATTAAAGAAGAAAAAAATGGGAACTTTACTGCATTATTTGTAACTCAGTGGGTATATTTATTGATTCAATTTAATTCAGTGTCAATTATTGCCTGTACTGTCACTAGTTGTTCCACCTTGACAATTACAATTTAGGATAAAAAGAGGCTAAATGAAAAGAAATAAAAATGATACTGAAAGACAGACAGGAAAAAATAAAATACACTCAACACAAATTTCCTAATTACCCAAATAAACGCAATGTTACAATTAAATAATACAAAAAAAAAAAACTGAACACTTCTTATTTACTTCTTTCTTTCTTTCAGAATTTCATCTCCCAAAAAATTACTGAAAACCTTCCTCTTTCCCAAATACCACCGTGTATGTGATTCCTAACATATGAAAGACAAATCAAATAACTATAAGAAACGAAGTAGCACGTAACCTAATTAAAGATATTAATAGAACAAATGAATACATAATGAGGTAGTTTTAAATGTAGCACACTTCAATTTAAAACTTGGCCAGAATACAAGACATAAATAAAATAAACAAATCAACTATAAAACTTGGTAGTGTGGTACTTGAAAATATCTGGTAATCATGTACTCAACATTCTTGTTCAGCAATGTTATAGAAATTCAATGAAAAGACATCAAGATAAGGTCAAGGTAACTGTGGTGTCATTGCTTAGTAAACATTAAAATAAACATCATCCTTATAAATCTATTCATTTTCATTACCGTTTTGTGGTATCAGTACCTGTCACAGCCTAGCTATTTATTTATGTCAATTTTCGCTCAAACTATCTCCACTCCTATCTGCCATGTCCTTCGCCGCACCTCTTGACCCATGCCCCCTCTTCCCCTCGTTCTGTTCATTTCATCATGTCATACTTCATCACTCCATCTCCTGCTTTACCTCTCTCTTTTTCCATATCCTCCTACACCTCATTCTGCTCCTCCAAAATCACTTCCTCCTCCTCCATACATCCTGTGCATCTGTGCATCACATCCACCCCTCCTCCTGTTATAAGTGATAGTATATGTAATTCACAACAACACTTCCTACATGTGTATATACTACAATTTTACACTGGTTCATCTCCTCCTCCTCCATTCCTCCTCTTTTCACCAGCTAAACCCTCTGTCTGTTCATCTGTTCCTGTCATCTTTCATTTCCTCCACTCACTTTCTGGCAGTCTCCTCCTCTTCCCTCTCTCTGTTCATCTCCTCCTGCCCCTCTTTAGGCCCAACCTCTTACCTTCTTTCAGCAAGCTCTTCCCTCTCTCGCGGCCCACCTTCTGTTATTCTCTGTCCATATGCTCCTCAGGCACTCTCAGTCTCTCCACCCTTTGGTCGATGAATAATTAGATATATTCAACTGCTTGCACGGTTCCTAAGTTGATTTCAAGGTATCCCCACCGAGCACCATATGTTTTCTTGCGGAATATAAAAATCTTTTTCATGGAAACATACATGCATATGCCAACTTTCATGCTGACCGGTCAAATGCTGTTGACCTCTGTTGTCATGCACTGTTGAAATTTATGTACACAGTGGTCATCCTCTTGATTTGAATGGAATAAAACTGTAGACTGATGTACAAATATGTAAATAAATTACCCTTTGCCATGCACCATATGGAATTTAAGTTCCTCCTCCTTTATTAATATGCTCCCAACATAAGTACTCCACTATCCATTATGACGTGACTAATATAATGACTGATACAGCAGTGTCATGAAATATTAAATGGACCACATGCGTAAATAACAAGGAAAACAAACAGCAGACAAACTAGTTAAATGAATTTTGTTATTTTCTATTGCTCCTGCTAATGGTCCATTCTTTACTACAGACAGTAACAACATTCTCAAAATCAAATATTTGATAATCTATTTCTCAACAGATAATTGTACATTTGGTGTAATTCTTAAGCAGGAGTGTTATTTTCTGGCTGATTACTTTCTTTTAGATTAAACTAAGCCAAAAAGTACACAGAATTGTGTTAATTAGCTGTAGTTTTCAATAATACTATGAAGGATTCACTACCACCAGACATTACTGTTGATAGAACTGCAGAAAACTTCATTAAGTATAATATCTATCATAACACAAATAAACAATCTATATAACATGCTGAACAAGAAATTTTAAGCTCAGTAACTTAACTATGTAAAATTTGTAGGAAAGTCATAAAAATGTAAATTAGCAATTGTTTTTCACATATATGCAAACACTTTGAAATAACAAGACATTCACAAAATTAATTAACACCGACAACAATCTGTTATTCTTCTAGTATTATTATTTCCAAGTACCACATTTAACTTACTGATAAACATGATATAGGATGTGAAATATCTGACAAAACTAAATAACCTTAAGTGCACTGATGAAATTAGAATGTCAACCCTGTAGGCCAGGAAACCCTATCCACCTGAACCCAAATGATCCTGTGGGTTCCGATTTGATTTTTTTGCTCCAACCTCAGTCTTCTGATATGCTTCTAACAAACATACAATGGTCATGCAAGCTCCATTCTTCATATGCATTATCATTGCAAGTTGTCGTAAACAGATCATAAGAGCTAGGTCAAGGCTCTTAAGGTTTATAAATGTATTTTTGTGAACACTCCTAATGAAATTTTGTTTTGCCAAAGAAATATAGATAAAACTTGTGCATCTTCTAACAACAACTACTTATGTATCACAAAAACTTTGGAAGTGGGGTAATACATTCCACCCTGAAGGATATACAAAATCCTTCTTTAAAACATACATAGACTAAAGATGCTTCAATATTTCAAGAAACAGAGACAATTGGGCGAAATTATAAGAAGTATATTGATGTGAAACACAACATTCACACGTAAGTTGTAGTTCATAATTGACATTACTCCATCACAAAGAAGAAGAGAAG
Source organism: Locusta migratoria (assembly GCA_026315105.1). Lineage (NCBI taxonomy): Eukaryota > Metazoa > Arthropoda > Insecta > Orthoptera > Acrididae > Locusta > Locusta migratoria. The sequence goes on along the minus strand of CM048750.1, from coordinate 218,562,073 downwards.
AAACATAACAATCCAAGAATGTATTTTCCATTAATTTCTCGGTCATGTGAGCAAGTCTGTTAACAGATTGTTGAAAAATTGTATTTCTTTCCCATATTTTTGATATTACTGCTATCTTTGCCAATTTTTATATTATAGAGGAAAATTCCTTGCAGGAAAAATATATATAAAGAGTAGATGAAGTTTACCTACCAGGCGAAGGAGCACAGGTAGTGATAGTAACATAAATAAAACACACACACACACACACACACACACACACACACACACACACACACACAAACGCAAGCTTTCACAACCTAGTTGCTTCTTCAAACAGAAAGGAAGGAGAGGGAAAAAGAAATGATGAGGGTTTTAAGGGAGTGGGTAAGGAGCCATTCCAAACCCGGGAGAAGAAAGACTTACCTTGGGAGGGAAAAAAGGAAGGTAAACAAATACACAAATATACAAACGGAAACATACCTAGGCAGATATACTGTAGTCTACTGTACTACACTATGTCTGCCTAGGTGTGTGTGTGTGTGTGTGTGTGTGTGTGTGTGTGTGTGTGTGTGTGTGTGTGTGCGCGCGCGTGCGCGCACACATACGTTACTATCACTACCTGTGCTCCTTCGCCTCTTAAGTAAACTTCATCTACTTTTTATATATATTTTTCCTGCTAGGAATTTTTCCTCTATAATAAAAATAGAAAAGAGATGACTTACCAAAAGGACCGGCTCGTCGATAGAAACAAATAAATAAAATTACACACAAACACACATACAAGCTTTCGCCACCACTGGCAGCTTCTTCAAGGAAAAGAGGAAAAAAGGGGAGGAAAAAAGGAAGGATATGGGTTTTAAGGAAGTGGAAAAGGAGTCATTCCAATCCTAGGAGTGGAAGGACTTACCTTAGGGGAAAAAAAAAGGAAGGTAAGCAAATACACACACACTCAGACATATCGAAACGCAAACACACCTAGACAGACATTTGTAAAAAGCAAAGAAGTTGGACAGAGATACGAATTGAGGGAGAGGCTCTGTCCACAGAACCAAGGCAAAGATGCTAAAGATGGTGGATGGGAATTTGAGTTAGCGGAGATTGAGACCAGGTGGGCAACGGGAGAAGAGAATAAGCTGTAGGGCAAGTTCCCATCTCCGGAGTTCTGAAAGGTTGGTGTCGGTGGGAAGTATCCAGATAACCCGGACGGTGTAACACTGTGCCAAGATGTGCTGGCCGTGCACCAAGGCATGTTTAGCCACAGGGTGATCCTCATTACCAACAAACACTGTCTGCCTGTGACCGTTCATGCGAATGGACAGTTTGTTGCTGGTCATTCCCACATAGAACGCTTCACAGTGCAGGCATGTTAGTTGGTAAATCACGTGGGTGCTATCGCAAGTGGCTCTGCCCTTGATCGTGTACACCTTCCGGGTTACTGGACTGGAGTAAGATCAAGGGCAGAGCCACTTGCAATAGCACCCACATGATTTACCAACTAACATGCCTGCACTGTGAAGCGTTCTATGTGGGAATGACCAGCAACAAACTGTCCATTCGCATGAACGGTCACAGGCAGACAGTGTTTGTTGGTAATGAGGATCACCCTGTGGCTAAACATGCCTTGGTGCACGGCCAGCACATCTTGGCACAATGTTACACCGTCCGGGTTATCTGGATACTTCCCACCGACACCAACCTTTCAGAACTCCGGAGATGGGAACTTGCCCTACAGCTTATTCTCTTCTCCCGTTGCCCACCTGGTCTCAATCTCCGCTAACTCAAATTCCCGTCCACCATCTTTAGCATCTTTGCCTTGGTTCTGTGGACAGAGCCTCTCCCTCAATTCGTATCTCTGTCCAACTTCTTTGCTTTTTACAAATGTCTGTCTAGGTGTGTTTGCGTTTCGATATGTCTGAGTGTGTGTGTATTTGCTTACCTTCCTTTTTTTCCCCTAAGGTAAGTCCTTCCACTCCTGGGATTGGAATGACTCCTTTTCCACTTCCTTAAAACCCATATCCTTCCCTTTTTCCTCCCCTATTTTCCTCTTTTTCCTGAAGAAGCTGCCAGTGGTGGCGAAAGCTTGTATGTGTGTAATTTTATTTATTTGTTTCTATCGACGAGCCGGTCCTTTTGGTAAGTCATCTCTTTTCTATTTTTATTTTTGTTTATCCCACCGGGAAAGTTTCCCTCTATAATTTTCGTTTCATCAATTTGAATCTAACAATCACGATCGTTTGTTATATATAGATATGACTTTTTTTTCTAAAAAAGATCAACATCTTCAACAGTGCACCATCAGATATTTCACATGAAAATTTGTCAAAAATATTTACTGAAAAAATTAAGGAATATTTCTGCTGATACGTACCACGGCAAGGGTCATTCTTTTGTAGGAACTCATCCAATGCAACCCAGCCACCACCAACTCTCACCATGACAGTTGAACGCAGAATACGCACTAAGCGTAATTTCTGACTGTCACCAAACTGAAAAAGAAATGAAGAGACGTAGTACAGTTGCTAATAATTGTGAAATCATGTACACACACACACACACACACACACACACACACACACACACACACACACACACACACACAACAAAAATGTCCTTACTGTGTGATGGTTAAGCTTGAAAGGATCAAGTTTATTACAGAACAGTTTCAACATCAAAGACTGAAAATAAAAATAGCTCAAAATGAAATGGTTGTTTTAACTTACCCTATATTTTCCTTCCCCAACCTGAAAGACTCTGAATTTCTGCCTGCATGTACACAGCATAACTAGCCTTTTAACTTCATCATGAATCTTTTCAGCATCTGTAACTGGCTTTGTTGGCTCAACCCAGTCAGGTCTTAATGCTGCAATGAACTCCTTCCAGTCAATGAAACCTTCAGAATTTCGATCAAAAAGATCGGCAACTGCATTCATCTCCAGCCGACTTGTATCAAATTCTGTAAAGATATAGTTCATAGTTCTCATGTTACTTCAGTAAATATGAGTATTCAAAACAAGAAACAAAAAAAATCATATGACAATGAATTTCTACAGAAATAGATAACAATGAAGGAAAATCTTGGGTCGAGTCATGTGTAAAATATGGGAAAGGCAACCTTTCCACAAAAGCAGACTGATGTGTGTAACAAAGCAACACCTAACAGAAAACACCAGTTTTATGGTATACACAGTTCCTCCAGCGGAAGTACACCCATTCTTTTGCCGAAGAAAAAAGTTTACACCAGAAAGATAATGTGAGGTGGTTTTCCGTTGTTTGAATATGCATCACACACTGATCTGGTTTAGCCGAGCAGTTGTCTTTCTCTGTTTGAACACCAAGGTACATACACACCATCAAAAACAACAGAATAATACTTTTATCCAAATCTCTGATGCTATACATTTTCTGAGAAATAAAAAAAAACTGTTCTTACTTGTTTTCATAATTCCATCAATGAAGTCTTCTCGAGGAATCAGGCCATCATTATTCTTGTCCATTTTTCGGAAGAGGTCAGTGAGGCGAGATTTCTTGTGGTTCATGAATTTCAGGAACTAAAAAACCCACATGCATTGTTAAGAACTCATGCAGTATAAACAATTAATGCAGATTTTTATGAAAAATATCATTCAAAACCTACTCGTTTGCGCCAGTCGTCCCAGCTGAAGTTCTTGACCTTCTCAAGTTCCTGCAAATATGCTAATCTTTCCTGTAGTCTACGCTGTCGTTCCCATGCTAGAAGCCAGACATTCCTCCAGCGGTCCCACAGAAGTTTAACACGAGGATTGCGGAATTGAGGTTCAGCACCTTTGCTATAAAAGAAAATTAACCAAGTTAGTTTACTAATATTGACACTTATATTAAATAAGGATTGAACAATATCTCAATCTACACGCAACATTCTCAACTGAAATAGCAATTATCAGTTGCAAAGGAGAAAGTGGTCTGGTCTGTCCCCCCCTCCCCCCTTTATGTTTGCAATCTATTACACTGTTAGAACACACCATTGTGGCTTTCAGCTAGAAAACTGGTGCAGCACACCACTATATACTAATCTATACTGTCTTATCCTTTACAATCAACTTGATCTCTGCGTAACTATTGCAACATCCATCTGAACTTGCTTACTGTACTCCAGCCTAGGTCTCCCTCCCTGATTTTTAACTCCCACATTTCCATCAATTAGCAAACTGCCTGTTCTTTGATGCCCCATCTTTTGTCATGCCAACTGATCCCTCTTTCTAGTCAAACTGTAATAAGACTTTCTTTACTCCACAACTCTAATCAATAGCTCCTAATTAGCAGGGTGTGGCGAGACAAGGAGTCTTCAACCAATATGTATAATGGATTCAGTAAGAGCCAGTACAAACTAATTTTTATTGCCCTATTTGGGGAAAAAGATTTCAATCAAATTTTTATCATAGAAGAAATTTAATTGCAACTGTGAATATAACTCTGATTCAGTTGTACAATCCATTGGCAACATGTCAAAATTTATGCCACACGGATTCAAACCTAGGTTTCTAAATTTTCACCATACACTTCTCATATTATTGCCCACTGTATTCACCACAGTGACCCTTTCTTCAGACTTATAAGCGTATCTGATGGACGTTTGCATTGGTTACATGATTAAACATGGTATGTGCACATTGCGTCAAATTTTATTCTATTAAATTCTAATAGTTTGTGCTAAAACTAGACAGTATTCCCAATATTCTTTATTGGTTTCATTAGTGTGAATGCAGAATAACCAACTATGTTATTCCAATCAATACCCAATATCCATCCAACCCCCCAACTCCGATAAAAATCCAATTGAAAAACCTGCTACTTTAGAATTATGAAGCACCATTTAATTATATCAGTCGCAATATATATAAAGCATCCACATTGTCAAAACACAAGAATTTCAGCTAATTACCTACAATCTGTTCCTAACAACACAATGAACTCTCTCTCTCTCTCTCTCTCTCTCTCTCTCTCTCTCTCTCTCTCTCTCTCTTTCTGGCTGTGGAACAGTACCGGCACAAATTCTCCACAGGGATGATAAATTATGCGGCCAGAGATGGCCGACGTGTGTGGACAAGTGTTACCTTTCTGAGGAAGGCCGTGACCGAAAATTTGGAATTTTGTGTGTGTGTGTGTGTGTGTGTGAGCGCGCGCGCGCGCGCGCGCGCGCGCGCGCTGTCGGTGAGTCAACGTTCGTCTTTACAGTGAGTTGTTCCCTATCTACATAATAATAATAATAATAATAATAAATTATTATTCAAAAGATATGGATTGGGTGGCCAGTACTTAACCTTAGTGCTGCTGATAGTAACACAAAGAAGGATGAAAAAATAACACCAATTTTCAGAACAGGGTTCCTTCATCAGGTAGGAGACAGGGGAAGAAAAAAAGGATTAGGGAGCAGAAGGGGAAGGATGTTCATGACCTAGTCCATGAGGATTTTGTTTAAGGATTGTCGAAGTCAGATATACTGCATATTAGAACTGAGCAATGCCAAAGAGTATATATAACCAGAGGATAGATCAAGCAGTAAAGAGAAGTGAACCGAATGATGCTGAGTGGGAGGTGGAGGAGGGGCATTATCTAAAATGTTTTTGATTAACAGGGAAAGATACAGAGATCCCCCCCCCCCCTCCAACCCCTGATCAGCATCATTTGGTTCACTTCTCTTTACTGCTTGATCTTTCCTCTTTTGTTATATATCCTCTTTGGCATGTCTCAGTACTAATATACAGTATATCTGACTTCCACAATCCTTTGTCATCCTCACTGCCTTCCCCTTCTGTTCCCTAATCCTTTTTTATTCCCTTCTCTTCTACCTCATGAAGGAACCCTGTTCCAAAAGCTAGTGTTATTTCTTTATAATTTTTTTCTTTGTATGACTATCGGCAGTACAGCAATAAGGTAAGGACTGGCCAGCCAATCTATCTCATTTGAAGACTAAGTAGTAAATAATTTCCATAACAATAATAAACATTTCTGAAGCCATGCAGTACTTTTATCGTGATGATGTAACAAGTTTCTAAGGAGTAATTTTCTTTCTTTTCTTCTTCTCCCCCCCCCCCCCCTTTTCACGAAAGCAGTTCCAGGCACTCTGTGGAAATTTTTCACAAATAACGAGTTTCTAAGGAATATAAGGAGTACGTACGCACACTGCTCATTAGGTATTCAACAAATACAGCACAGCAGTTTCTATTCTGTTCCTCTCTGAATAGCTTATCACTCTTGTTTCACTTCTGTACAATGCTACACTTCATAAAAATATATCTTCAGAAAACACTTCCTAACATTGGTGTTAACAAATTACTCTTCTACAGAGCTGCTTTTCTTCTCATTCTCTGTTTTTGTTTTATATCTTCTTTACTTCAGCTATCATCAGCTATTTTTACTGTCCAAGCAGAAAAATATGTACACCTACATTCCAATAGACTGGTTTTACTTCTGTTGGACCTAATTTTGTAACTTATTTTCAAGACAGTATTTATTCTGTTCAGCTGTTCTTCTAAGTTCTTTGCCATCACTAACAGGATTAGAATGTCAATGGGTTACTATTTTTTCCCCATTCATCTCCCATAACTCCAATTCTCCTTCTAATTTTCTCATTGGCTACAGGCTATAATCATGTCTCACACCTTTCTTGACTACTATCCTTTGGCTCTTACAACTTCAGTGTGCTTTCTTTATGAGTAAGCTTTCACTCCCAGTATCTCATCCCTTCAGAATATCAATGAGTGTAGCCCTCATCAAAATTGTAAAAACTTTCCCTAAACCATAAAATATAGGTTTGCTTTTATTAATTCCAATTTCTAAGGTAAGAAATAGGTTAGTAATTGTCTCATAAGTTCTTAAATTTAACTGTTGTTTCCAAATTTTGGTATCTTAGTTTCCCCCATTCATATGTGAATAAAACATATACTGTAAATATTTTCATGGGTTATGTACTGTTCATTGTGAGCAATTGGCTTCTTTGGAACTGGAATTATTACTTTCTTCTTGAGGTTAGGGTAATTCCTCCGTATTGTATATTTTGCGTACCAGATAAAATAGTTTTCAGAACCCCCCCCCCCCCACACACACACACACAAAGAGAAAGAGAGAGAGAGAGAGAGAGAGAGAGAGAGAGAGAGAGAGAGAGAGAGAGAGAGACTTAGTTTCCTATATGGGCATTTCTTACAAAAGATGTTAAAAACACAAATGTTCTATCTAGTTTGAATGTATGTCAACAAAGTAGTCCATTCTTGTTTCCTCAAAATCAGAGTATAAATCAAAAACCTTCTTAATATTATTTATGTTATTAGTTTCTAGTTGCCTTTACTGTACCTTGGCTCAGCCGGTTTGCTCTTCCATACTTTTGTCTGTTAGAGATACTTACTTTAATAATAAACTGAGATGTTGCAAATCTTTCACACTATTTCTACAAAAACATTTAATTAACAAAGATGCATTTGGCTGAACATAGCATAATAGCTAACCTTCCTTTCGCAGCAAACCTCGGGCCAATGTGAGGTTGTAGTTCCGGAGCCTTCTCTCGTCCAGGACTCGCACGACTGGGACAAAAACAGCTCATCATGCAAGGGAACAACAAATACTGCAGCTGCTATTATAGGCAGTCTGGAAACCTGGGCTGTTTAGTTATTTCTTTTCACTATCTAAAATAGTATTTTTTGTCTATGTTGCTACATCAAATGAGTATGTTACTGTCATACTAATAGACAAACAGGCAGGCAGGCAAACACAAAGGCATACATACATACCACATTTCTTTCGTCCAAATACTATATCAACCATAAAAACAAAGTAACGGAAGTTTCTGGCCTGTTAATTCTAACTACTACACCTACTTAAGGAAACCATAAAAATTTACTGTTTGCTTATCAACCACTACAAACACTGAACTTTTAAATTATTTCATTCTGCTGCACATATTTCATTCTATTGCATGCAACAATAACATGCATTACATCAAATATATTCAATTAACAGTAACGATCAACAGACTGGGTAATAAGATGGATTGTACTTTTATCAGTTTTACTATTCCAGCAAGTAACATTTTGAAACAAACCAGGAAGAAAAAAGACCAAACAACAGTTGCCACCACACAACCAAGAAAGAAACGTAAACAACTGTTTCTCATTAAATGTTACATCTTTCCAAACACTGCAGATAATTAAATTGCATTTAGAACAAAAGTCTTAAGCAAAATCTGATAATATAAAGTCCAGTTTGAAATTCAATGATACAATAAGGACAGTTTACAAATCATTGCAAAGACATACAGCAAGCTATGAAAGGCACATAAAAAAGACAAGCACATATAACACTTTAAGCTACTGGCAATTAGCCATCTTCAAAATAGAAAGCATTCACACAATCACACAGGCACACTTCACAGTCACACAACCATCATCACTGCCGCACTCTGAATCAGTATGTGGCAGCCGGAGATGACTGTTGGTGTGACTGAAGTGTGCTTCTGTAAATGCTCTCTATCCTGAAGAAGGCCAATTGCTGATGGCTTAAGTGTTGGATGTATATGTCTTTTTTTATATGTCTGTTATAGCTCATCATACGTCTTTGTAGTGAGTTGTAAACTTTCATTATACTGTCAAAAACAGTCAGGAAGACATGGAATTATGAGGAGAATGATCAACAAAACCCTATCCACAGCCTGTTCTTCAGAAGGCATACAACAGGAGCAAATGGGATATTCAATATGAGGTCCAGATATTGAATAAAAAAACTAAAATTGAATCAAGTGAATAAATCATGGGCAATGAATTAAGAGGGGGTAATTTCTCTGAAAATGTATGAATTTTGCATGGAACCTTGTGCAGTGCATAGTAACTTGTGCAGATATCCAGATAATGACAATATGGCAGAAAGTGGAATAAAAATTTGGTTGCGAAAGGGAAGGGGGGAAGGAGATGTCTTGAACAAACAGAAATAGTCTAATTTTCTGACATCTGTCAACTACACTTTAAGCTGACTTTCACAATTATAGGTGTATATATGGTATTCACTCTCTTTGCAAATGGTTCTTTTCTTTTCGATATTTTGGCTGTGTGAGTTGTCCAGTAATATTGCAGTTGCAATAAAGATTATATTGATTAATGTGATATGGACCACATGTGATCAGGAAGCAGTATTTTTCAGATCCTACAAAAATAAATAAATAAAATACAAATATTTCATTGGTACAGTTCATGTCTCATTTTTTAGCATCTGTCAGGAGATTTAAACAATTAAGTTAAACCTCATAAAATTACTATGTGTAGTGAATCTGCAGGGTAAGGGGAGAAAAAAAAGGGGGGGGGGGGCTGAATAGTTGTGACTCTTTCTATTCAACCAATCTTTATTATGATATCAAGTTTTCACAAAATTTATAATTATGTTTCCATTTCTAAGTTTCAAAAATGTGAGCAAAATATTTAAATTTCCTTTTCCTTTCTTTTCTTCACAAACTATTCATGATAAATGTTATATTACTGCAAGTATTTTCAGTATGTTTTTAACTGATCACCACAATGAAGGTGTGAGAACTTTATGAAACAAAGCAAGTGTTCTGACAAAGTTCAGTAAATAAAATTTTATTTACAATCATCTAACAAATATAAATAAATTCCTTTTCCTTATTTCAAAGAATCACTTATCCTTTAACAGATTATCTACCAATTCCTTTCCCACAAATTCTTCATTTCCTCTAGGGATAAATTCATGGCATCTCACAAGTATTTGCAACATAATGACAAAAACATTTTTAATTAACCTGAACGCCAATTATAATGAAAGCTGACTGCAATGGGGTTTATATCACTTAAACTGTGCAGCAGCATGAATAATTTAACTATGCAGAATTTGCAGTATTACATTCATCAAATTCCATAAAAACATATTTATTAGTAATACAATTTTTTTCTCCACAAATCAATTTAGTCAATTTTAAGTGTCTTAAGTAAACATGAAATACTCTGATCCCAACTGATTACCATGCCTCAATATCTATCTCTGCAGTCTAATTTGTTTTCTGATTTGCCTTTCTGACAGACAACTTTTCCAACATTAAGCAGCTTTTCTTCCTACTCAGTCACTGTGCCTATATATCTGCAATTTCTCTACAATGAACTTACTTGTCACTACCTTGTTTTCTGTGTTCTATCACGATATAAACAACTGTAAGACTATAAATCCAAAGTCATTAATATAATGATCCACATAAAATAGTACACACTGCACAAAAAGTTCTTTAATGGACCATCATATGCACAGGTTTCCAGGCTGCTCTGAAGATATATCACAGCAAGTAAGAAGGCTATCAGCATGGCTGCATACTTCTACGAATAGGACACCCTATAATTACTATAAAATTACATAACATTTAAATACTCAAAATTACATGCTAAAATCAAGTAATGTGGAGTCTTTAGTTACCAGGCAGTGATAATGTAAATAACTGCATTGTAACAACACATACAGCAGGAAAATTGTTATTCATTTACCAGTTAGAAATGAGGGAAGAAACAGTACTATCGATAAATTGGAGTACCATGTAAATTACAAAGAAATGGATGAATTTACAAAAGGACACACATACCTCAAAAAACAGATGTATTATCTTGCACTTATATACAGAACTATAGTAACCACCACCACCACCACCACCGTTTACCTAATTCCTGAAGTACATTGGTTACGTAAATGGAAAGGCAACCACTCACCTGAGGTGAACCTGTATGTTTTGCACAGCATCGCATAATAAAAAATACCATTCAGCTAGCTTTCATGCATTGTTCAAAAGCTAGCTGTTATGTGTTGCTGTGCTCCACACATTGGTCCACTTTAGGTGAGTGTCTGTGTTACTCTTATTTTATGTAATTACTGACATTGTTTATTATGGTTTCAGCATCATCATTAGTTTTTTTGCAATAATAGCAGGTCCTTTGCAATTCCATATTCTACTATCCATTGCTTCCCTCTTAGTTTTGCTGTAGGTATTGCCACGATTTCTCTTCCTCCCTTGTCTTCTCTTCCCTTCAACAAAGCACTCTACCACTGTTTTCATAAGCCCCTCCCTCTTTCTTAATATCTGTCAAATCCAGTTCAGTTTCCTATTTTTTACTACATCCAATACTTAACTTTGTTCTCCCACTCTTCTCTGCATCCTCCACCGTGTCTACATCTCAAAAGCCTCCCACTTTCCTTTCTCAACGTCCAAGTTTCAGTACTATACAGAAGAACACACCTTACTAAACATTTTTTTTAAATCTTTTCCTTAGACCTTTGTACATATTGCTGCAGAAAATAATTCTTTTTTGGTAAAATTCTTCTTGCAACATAACTATTATCATTTTTTAGTTTCTGTGCTGCTCTTCCAGTCAGTTTCTATTCTGCTTCCAAGATTTAAAGCTTTGCACTTTTTCTTAACGAATCTCCATTCAGCATTATCTTTTACTTTTTCATTTCCACACTGTGCTATTACTTTTGTTTCTTAAACGTTATTTTCATTCCTTAATTATTTTCTTTATTTTTAATGGTATCCACTATGTCCTGCAATTCTTTTTCATCTTTTGCTGGAAGGACCATTTTGTCTGTAACTCGGAAACACCATATTCTTCTTCCTCCAGTTTTTACTCCCTTGTCAGTGTTCAATCATATCTTGTAAGTATAGATTGAAAAGGGTAGAACACAGGGAGCAGCCTTATCTTACTCCTTTTCTTAGTTACAATCAGTAGATAACTTCACCTCTAACTTCCACATCTTGATTTAAATATAAAGAATTTATCAGTCTTCAGGGGTTTTCCAATCAACTCTTTTGTATCATAATAGATGCATGCTTATCCCAGTTCACATTGTCATAAGCCTTTACCAGATCTGAAAGACACATGCATAATGTCCTTCCCTTTTTTATTATAAATCTTTCCCACAAAATTCACAAACATTCTACAAGATGACTGTTGGTCCCTTCGCATCAACAATTATCACGTTTAAAGATTCAAATTCCACAGATGTTGGTCTGTGTCATTTTAGGTCCTTTAAATAATCCTCCCAGCTCTGTAGGATGTCCTCAAAATCTTTGAACACAACTTTTTCATCTTAACGGAGAATTTCCATTATGCCACTTCCTTCTCTGTTGCAATGCCATGTTGCAGCCGTTACTCTGATGTGCAATAGATCATACCTCCCATTCATCTGAAGCTCTTCAGTTTCATCACACTCTTTTTTTAGCCTCCGCCTGAGGGGCACAGGTGCGGGTGCATCCGCCGGGCAGAAATGTTGGCCATGCCACGAGTACATGCGTGTGCGTGTGTGTGTGTGAAAATATGTATAAAAAATAGAGATCGTTTAACTTACCCAAAGCACAGGCTCGTTGACAGACACAGAAACACAAATAAAAATACACACAAACAAAGATTCAAGCTTTCGCAACAGTTTTCCGCTTCATCAGGAAAAGAGGACGGAAGGAGTTGAAAAAGGAAATGATGCGGGTTTTAACGGAGTGGATGGAGAGCCCCTTAAAACTCACACCATCCTTTTTTCCCTCTCCTTCCTTCCTCTTTTCCTGATGAAGCGGCCAATGGTTGTGAAAGCATGAATCTGTGTTTGTGTGTGTTTTTATTTGTGTTTCTGTGTCTGTCAATGAGCCTGTACTTTGGGTAAGTTAAACGACTTCTATTTTTATACATATATTTATTTTGTTTATTTTATCTTATTATTTTTATTTTATTTTTCCTTCCTCACCTGCCTCCCTACTCCATTCCAAAGCTGCATCTCATTATCCCCATCTAGATCATGCTGTACTCATCCCCACCACAGTGACGCAACCTTCCTATCCCCTCCCCCCTCCCCTCGCCTCCCCGATTTACACGCCACAGAGCGTGATTCGAAGTGCGGCAGCCGGACGGAGGTGATGCTTCTATGACTGTGTTGTGTGCCTGTGTGAATGTTCTATTTTCTGAAGAAGACCATGGCCGATAGCTGAAAGTGTTGTATGTGTATGTCTTTTGTATGTGCCTGTCGCAGCTCCTGTCACCACGTCTTTGCGGTGAGTTGTAAACTGTCCTTATTACTATAATATTAATTCCAACCTGGACTTTCCATTATTACACATTGTTTTTGCCAGAGTTGAACACCACCCAAAATTTAACAAACTAAACCAGCTATCAATGATACTATGACATTACTTCTTTTTTTTGTCAAAACAAATTAACCACTAACTGATATGCAAAATTAAGGGATTGTTTTCAAAGACTTGGAGTAAACATGTTCCTGCAAAGAAAAAAGAAAAAAAAAGGACAAATTTACATTTATCTCGTATTTGTTCACAAAAAGTAGAACACCAAACTCCCAGGACAAACTGTACTCGATAAGTGGATAAATACAGCAGCAGTGGTGACTACAGTGAGTCAAATGGTTAAATTACATGCTCCATATATATTTTGGTAGAGAAAAAATTAAAAAAAGTAAATGAATCACGTACTTAATGTATTCCAAAAAAGTTGGAAAGAGGTGAAATCACTCACAGTTAAATTGCACAGTAGGAAGATGACAGTTAACAATACACTGGATCAAGCAATGTTGTTATGTTTTAAAACTTAAGCTTCAGGGTAATCCAAGTAACAAGTGAAGAGGAAACTTTAAGCAGGGTACTGACCAACATACTTTTACCACCAATACATATCAAAAGCTACCAAACCAAATAATTAATTACAACAACAATGGGTGAGAACTAACCTTGATTTGCGAGAGGCTGGATCATGCTCTGGTGACGACTCTCTAGCATCTCTGCTGTGAAGGACACCAACACAAACATGCGATCACAAACATGCAAGCAACATTAATTACAACATACAGTGATTTTGTTGATAGTGCAGACAATTTCACAAAACAGAAAAAATTTTAGGAGAAATACAAACACTTTGAAGACCACAATCCTGAGACATCATTGAAATTCCATATAATAATCTATTCATGTCAACACACATGTTTCACATTGACTGATATTGTCATCATGCACAAAAATATCCAATAGCTTTACTGTCTATCAAAACTTTATAACTATTTGTAAACACAACAGAGATACAAAAACAAAATATTAGTACATGCTCCCAGGTATTCTATGGTATTCTCTTACAAAACAGTATTTTGAGGAAAGTTAGGAAACTGAAAGATCAACAACACACCTAAACATTTGGTGAGGGGTGATGTGATAACTGATCAAATATTTAAAAGTTTATAGGAACTGAAACAGTCTTTGATCACAAATATCTTCATTTAATTCAATTACTAATTTTGATCATTACCGAACTCATTAAAAATTGAATGGTCGTAAGAACATTACAGTAAGCCACAAATATTTATGTAATAGTTACAGTGCAGTAATAATTACAGTGTACATGAAGCAGAAATTATGTTTCATTTACATCCTAGTTGTTGTTGGTGTATCAGAGTCAGTAGGCTAATTGGATTTCATGAAATTATCATCAAACTGATTGAAAAAGTAATTTAATGATATAAACAAATTGTGATCAAAGACTATTTTAGTGACAACAAATTCTTAAAAATGTTCATTGCAAACCACCACCAAATGAAATAAAATAAGACCTACGTTAAGTACCTTTCAAGCGAATTGTGTAAAAGCTTGAATTGGTGAATTAAGAATGTGAGAACTTTCTAATTTCATGCTGCTACACACGCGCACACACACACACACACACACACACACACACACACACACATACACACACACACACACACACACACACACACACACACCTGCTGAAGAATAACTCACATCCAGGAAGATCTGTTATGAAACTTACATGAGAATGCGGATAACAGACTTAAGAATAATATTCATTCTTTACAGGGTACGGACAACTTAATTCTTTTATGAACACTGCAATCTTTCTTTTCTCCTTGAAAATCAATGACTATGTATAATTTAATGCTGCTTTAAGATTAGGTTATGGGTAGCAAAATTCAGTTAATATTCATGTGTATTACCTCATACTGAAAATGTCAGAACACACTAGTCAGTTGTTGTGACGACAAAATCTTTAACTTTATTGCTAATACATTGACACACATTATGTATTAACAAATTCACATGTGTGAGTTGATCTGTTCATCTTTTGATGAGAAATGTGTTTTGAAAAGGAAGTGTCACATAATCACAGTCGAAAAGCATACAATCTAATGAAATTGTAATTTTTGTAAGTGAATTCTATATTTTATGAACCTTCAGAATATAACCATTGGATTTACAGACAGATTTCATTACCGCAAAAAGAGTAACATTAGTTGAGTAGGAAAAGCATGCATGAGAGAATAGAAGATTTTGAGTCATGTAAGCCCAATGTTGGTACAAAATAGATTTGGATATGGTGTCAAACAAGCCCTGCAATTGATATATATAACAACTATAAATTTCTGAACTTGGCGATTACCTATATTTTTACTGTCCAATGGTATGCACATGAAATAAGACCAAATTATTCAAATAGAATGTGAGGAAATTTGACACTTCAGTGTAGTATTCTGTTGTTCGTAACAACTGTAAAAGAACTACGATCTCAATAGTAATCATATTCATCATCATGAGTTTCCAGCAACAGGATGGTACATTTGGAACATAATCATCATCTTTCCCTGCCCTCCCTCCACATGCTACATTCTGTCTAAGACGTAACATTCCTTCTTCAAACATTCACTCACAGCAATAATTCATCTATCTTTCTCTTGGTCTTTTGTTCTTGTCTTTTACTATTATTTGATGACCGTGTCTCAGTATCCTGCAAAAATCATTCACCCAGTAAGTCATATTTTACTTCTTTGAAATTTCATCTTGCGAGTCGATATCCTGCTCAAGTGCTTTTCCTTTGTCACCCACGTATATAATACATTCGTGAGTGATAATGAGGGTGTCTGATGATATAGCTTTTCTTTTGGTTCATTCATCCTTGATCCTCTGTTGGCTTCATACAATTCGCAGAATCCAGCGACTTGACTTTCCCTATCACAAGTCTCCTTATCACTTTGTCACTGTGTTTTACTATGCTCCTAGGGTACTTAAAATATTATTTTTTGGAAATTGCCTTCTAATATTCATATCCATTGCTACTCTAATTTTATTCCTTATTGTTGTCCATCACGCCTCATTTCTTTGCTTTGTCAGGGAACTACTTTATAGAGGTATACAGACAGAATATTGTGGACAGTTAATTGTAAATCTTAGAGGCTTCTATAGACACCTGGAGATTTTTACATTTACATGCCAATACATATACTCCCTTATAATGTATTTGGTTAATAACAAGTGACTAGTAGGATTAAATCATGAATTCGCTATACTACAAATAAAAACAATTATTATATAGGCTGTGCAACCCTCTCCAGATGTTAGAATGGAGTGTTATTTCCTGATAAAAAAGTATGTAACAGGTTGCTGGAGGTCATCAGGTGAAAACTGTCAAAAATATAAATACAAAGAAAAAGAATAAAAATTACCTAATAGACACTCCTCCTCCAACTAACCATAATATTTGGAATCAGCAATGTGATCTCCCCCCCCCCCCCAATTCTAATATTGGCATTAGATAGACCTTGACTGTCAGTATAAAGACTGGTGATACCTGACTCTGAAGTCAGTATAGTGCTAGAAGGAGAAGTAAACCACCATATTTTCCAAAGCAACATTGTTCATGTAACGAACAAACATGCAAAATATAAAATAATTATCAGCAGTTAGAATAGATGTCAAAATATACTTTACAAAAGCAGTCAGCAGTGGTTCCTTCTGCCTATTACAGTATTCTCCCTCTCTATTTGTTTAGTCTATTCTGACTCTTCGTGACCCCATGAACCACAGCACGCCAGTTTGCTCTGTCCTGCACTTTCTCCTATAGACTTTCCAGGTTGAAACACGTTGCTTCTGTGATGCCATCCATCCACCTCACCCTCTGAGGGCCTCTTCTTCTGGTGCCTACGAACTTCCCCAGCATTAATGGGAGCAATCTGGTTTTATTTGCTCTAATTGAGATCTGTTGGTTCTCTTTACAATTCATGGAATTTTCCTCCAGCACCACAATTCAAAGGTGTCAATTCTTCACCATTCAGCCTTTCTAATGGTCTAGGTCTCACACCCATACATCACAACTGAGAAAACCATAGCCTTCACAGTACGTATCTTTGTTGCTAAAGATATGTCTCTGGACATTATAAACTTTTCAAGGTTTAACATTGGCTTTTGACTGAGCAACAAGCGTCTCCTGATTTCACAGTCGTCATCATTGGAGAACTGCGAAGCAAGATAATTGAACGTGGACACTACCTCCATGGATTCTCCTCCTAGATTCCATGAATTAATAGGTGTAGTTGCCAAATTTTAGTTTTCTTCACGTTCAGCCTGTGACCGGCCTTTTCACTTTTGTTTCTTACCTTCAGCAAGAGTGTCTTTAACTCTTCACTTTCTGCCTGCAGTATGGAATCGTCTGCTATTTTAACTTAATCCATTTCTCATCCTTGGTAACTTTCCTTCGTAATGTACCTCATGAAAAACATTGAGTGTGGATGTTAATTAATGAGTGCTTATGAGTAGGCGCTGTTCTGTGGTGTGCCAATAATACTGCTGCTGCCATTTACAGTTCATATCTTTCACTTTATGTCAAAATTCAGTGATACATAGTAATAGCTTAATGCGGTATTAAAGCTAATGTGCATTTTTAGATCAAACACAAGTGGGCCTTTGTATGATTCATATTGAGAAAGAGATATCTTATTGTAAACATCTTTTTAACCTTTCTTTGCACTGATGGGAAATACACACACACACACACACACACACACACACACACACACACACACACAAAGAGAATGAAATATACTAACTGACAACATACATCATGCCACATACCAGTACCATGCACTTAAAGACTTGTTGAGCAAGACAAAAAACCAAGACAACACAAGACAACAAAAAGAGAAAAAAAGAGAGGTATGTTTTCAATCATGAAAGAAGACAAATGATACAATTTACTGAGCTTTCCTTTACCTCTTAGAACTCTTTCTTCTCTCTCACCTGCACTAACACGAAGCATGTTTTTTATACCTCATTTCTTTCAAAGAATTTCATATCATTCATAGTTTCATTTGATTCATAACAGCAAACAGAAGGAACTACTCACCTAGATGGTGTTTTTGGGCGTGACAGTTTGCGATCACGTTGTGCTTCTGCCGGTTTCACCTGCCGCGATTTACAAACACTGTCAACTTCTGTCTGACGTTTGCTCGTGTTCTCCATGAACTGTCGGTGGTCAGCCACAAGTGCTTCTAATGTTGGGAGGTCATCTGGTAGTGGTTCTCGTTCCAAGTCAACCAGTGTGCCTTCCAGTCCAGCCAACCATGCTAGCAGCTCTTCTAACAACCCTTCTAAGTCTCTCAATGCTGCAAGATGATCTTTCAACCTCTGTTCCCGCTGAAATGGGAAAATTCAGATAATTCAATTCTTTTCTTGGGTCAACACTAATTTATGAATGAGGACTTTTTTTGAAAAATTTTATTCCCATTCTCTCAAAGTAGTCACCCAAATTTAGGCAGTGTAAGTCTTTGTTTATCAACCATTATGCAATATCCACATAAACAGCAAAATCAAAACTAAATTGACAGAAAAGAGAGATAATATCATGAAAAGAAGTTATTCTGAACATAGCAAAGTGAAAGTTTTAAGAAACTCACCTGTGTTGCCCAGCTAAAAACTTCCTCCCATCGTGACTGTATGATAGTGATCCAGTGTTTTATTACTGCAGCACCATCTGGATGAGCCTTGGCCAAAATTTCTTGTGCGAGTGCAATTGTAGCATTCTTCTCTTTCTCCTTGTCCATCATCTCCTTCATAAATCTGTAATAAATGCTATTTTTAAGCCCAAACTTTTAACATGACACAGTTTGAACTGACAAATACTATATCTGTCACCAGTGAACAGACATTTGTAACACTCACTGCTACGCCTAGCTTAAAATGTTTGGCAAACCTTTAGGAACTCATCCATCCACCCTGCAATCAACCCATGGACAGAAATTGGGAGAGTATGGGAAAAACAGGTAGAAAACCTAAGATCAGCAGCAATCTGCATGATGGACGATAACTATAAATATCTCTCTCAATGACCTACAGCGAAACAATTGTGTCCTGCTCTATCAATCCAAAAAAATCACTACATAATGAATAAATAACAATAAATGTACAATGGTTATTATATTGGTTATGGGACAACCTTATCGAACTACTGTAAATACATTCATGTTCAGAAAAAAAAGAACAAAAACAAATAACTTTTTAACCCTTTATTTGGCAAACACAAAAATCACAAGAAGAAAAAGCACTATGTTACTTAAATGTGTAGGACCATGTGAACAGATTTATATGATTATTTTATTTTATTTTACTTTTTTTCTCCAAAATATAGTTTCTGGTTTGTAAGTAACATTGCCCAAAAACTTTGCATGGTGGTACAGTATTAATACTACAGTGTTGTTCTCATGACTGTAGAAATTATTGTATTTTGGACTACTTCACGTCAAACGAGTGAAAACAAGTTGTTTTTGTTCAGAACAGTCCCATAATTTCCACATTTTACAGTCAAGTATCCCCGAAGAAAAACTTCCAAATTCCTTTTTTTGTGTCGATCAAGTGACAAAATATTGTCATTTCTTTCATACCATACATCATTGACTTGTACAAGAGACACTGTTTCATTCTTCTTTTGGACTTACTGCCCATTTTGTAGTGGTCTACTAGGCCTCCTCTTCCCAAGAAATATAAGTCAATTTCCAGTGTCCCACATAAGAAATCATCAAAAATTTTCCATAACAAATGAACTTCAAGGCTTCCTCTTTCCCTTTTATAAGCATTTTTCCATGTATCTCGAAAAATATCGTCACAAAATTGAAACAAACATGTACCTCGGTAATGAACGCTTTGAGTGTGCACTAAAGATTCAGATTATTGCTACACTTTTCGGCAAAGACAAGGAAACATCACTTTATTGGAGAGCTCAAATGTTAGTTTCAAGCACTGTTGGCCAACCAAGGATGAAACTTGAAACATGTTTCAGAAAACGATGCACAATTTTCATATTACTAAGGAGCAACATTGCCAAATAAAGGGTTAAGATGTACATCAGTATGTTCTGCAGAAATGATTAGCTGTTGAACTCGGTCCATGGACTGAAAGTCAACATCAATATCATGGCACGAAACCACCAACCATTATGCCTGCAGCACTCCCTGTTGCTGTAAACTGAAGGTGACGAGTCAGTGTGACTTCAGTAGATGTGCAGAATGCTTCCGACACCTATACATGAACCATTTGAGTCGATTTTGAAGGATGGCACATTGTTGGCAAGAGAGAATCTGATACATTAATCAGGGAAATTGCTGATGTACAGGACAAAGTATTTTGGCAGTGCAATAGGTGAGTACAGAATGGTTCACTGAAAGACATAGAACATGACAAGATGGGCCAGATCACACCACCTGGACTGAAGATTGACTCCTCGTCAGAAAGCTATTATACGACACACCTGCATCCTTTTCGGCTCTGACTTAACAGTATAACGAAATTCCAGGAACTCACTAGAAGGCAATGGTGTATGGCATTTCCTCCTCTAAAACAGGTATGGCCAACATTTCTGCCCAGTGGGCACACCTGTGCTCCGCAGGCGGAGTTTTACTTCCCCAGCCGCGACCGTGTGTAACTAGAGTCAACAGCGAGGCAAGAGAGATAGCTGCAGAAAGAGTGAGACTGCACAGCATTGCTCTGCGCTGGACTGTCCCGCACTCAGATGAAACAAACAAAGTAATAGATGAAGCACAGCTCTGTAAAGTGGTCGAATAATGGTAAAACAACCAAACCATTCACTGTTTAGGTAACAATTAGTGTTTGTATGGCAGAATCACGACACGAAGCTTTACAAAAGTATCCAAAACATGAAATGAAGACAACCTTAGTAATTTTGTTACCCAAATCTGATTCTATTAGTATTGTAAATGCACACTCGTCATATATACAGCAGGCTTCTTCTGAAAGATGTGTTTTCTTAAATGAACTAAAATTATAGAAGGAAACTTTCCTGGTGGGATAAATTTATATTTTCTGGATTTTGCAACACCACATCATGACCATAGCATTAGAATCACGGTATTCTGACATTTTTCATCATTACGTAATTTTAATATTTTGTTAAGAGACAGAATTTTCTCATTTTTCAAAATTTTAGTAAATTCAAATTATATCAGCGTAATTCAGAGTAATAGTATCCATGGAATACTTAGGTCAAAACATCTCGTATATCAGAGATCATTTGTCAGATTGCTATTATAAATAGTACCCGCAGTTGAGTTACTCTCTCCCCATGTGTTTAGCTCTCTATGTGTTAGGGTCTCTATGTGCGTAGCTTTCTCTGTGTGCGTAGCTTTCTCCTTGTGCTCAGCTCTCTATGTAACGAGCTCTCAGTGCTTAGCTAAAATATTACACGCGGTTAAATTCCATGATAGGAAAAAACCTGAAAATGTATTTAAACTTTAATATAAACTTTCATATCGTGATCATATGCGAAAGCAAACATTATCTTTGGACTTTGATCGGGATAGGCTAGGACAGAAGAATTAGAAACTTCTGCCTCTCGTAATAAACTGATGAACATTCCAGATCAAACGCTGATGAAAATAATAATGAATTGTGAACTTATAAAAGTGTTGTGAATGTAACTATTGATTTCACAATAGAGAATCTAGGAAGCTTAAAAAAATCTTAAACATTATTCGAGAATTTAGTTCCCTAATATTGCCCCAGCATATTCTAAAAGTGAATTAATATATGTAACAGTTTTGGTCAGGAGAAACTTATGTGAAATTTTCTAAAGAATAATTCTATAAAGGAAAAGTATCAGGCCAAAACAGTATCTTTGTGACGGGCGTCAAATTATCTGAACTACCGGGACTCAATGATTCAAATTTTTATTCTTTGGTTTATTAAATATCAGCCCCTGACAAACAGATTTTCATGCTCAAACATTAAAATAGGTCTTTACATATAATGAAATCCAGAACAAATATGTGTGTGTGTGTGTGTGTGTGTGTGTGTGTGTGTGTGTGTGTGTGTGTGTGTGTGTCCACTCCTGGGATTGGAATGACTCCTTTTTCACTTCTTTAAAACCTGTATCCTTCCCTTTCTCCCCTCCTTCCTCCCTCTTTTCCTGAAGAAGCTACCAGTGGTGGCAAAAGCTTGTATGTGTGTTTGTTTGTGATTTTATTTGTGTCTGTCGACGGGCTTGTGCTCTTAAATTAACTAATATCATAAATATGCAATTTTAAAAATAATTTTATGTAAGGGCTAGAGTCTCATTCTTACAAGTAAATATTTTTTGTTAAAACACAAATAAAAATGGTTTTAGGTGTGGTTTTCCCCCAGTTCCTTTGAAAAGAGGAAACTTCCTGACGGTTAAACTGAATTTTATGCATCAGTCACTAGCGCTCACACTCGCTAGTTTAGGTATGGCAGAGCAGCCAATCAGGAGTAGTGTTGCCGCAGCCAATATGAAAGAGCATTACAATTGTACTATTTGAACAAATTGAAGTGGTCTACGTAAAAGTTTTTGCCGATCAACAAATTACACTTCCTATCAGTACCTTAAATATTTGTCAGTTGTGAGTGTTCATCCAAATTACTGTCAATTATTTTTGAAAAAGCATTCACCTTTTCTGTTCACCATCAAATAAATGTTATCAGCTGGCATAACTCGACTCCTGCTCTGCTGTTCCTATCTAGCAAATGCGAATCCTACCCGTTGACGCTTAAAATTCAATTTTACACTGCCTGATTATAGTGGCGTTCGCTCTCTTGCTGCTCACCACTTTGACCCACATGCCACCCTCTGTCACAGGGCGGTGTTTGCCAATGCCTGCTCTAAAATATCGTACGGACAGCAGAACGGCAGATATTGAAATAAGTGTCACAGGGATAGAAAAGTAATTGAAATTGCTCAATAGAAGAAAGACTGCTGAATCTGATGGAGCATGTAAAGGTACTAGCCCGCTAACACCCCTCCCCCCTCACCTTCTAGAAGCAGTATACCGAACATATCAAGAGGAACAAACTGTTCCCAAGGATTGGAAAAAAGCACAGGTCATTCTTGTTTCTACAAGGTTTCTACAAATGTCTGCCTAGGTGTGTTTGCATGTGGATATGTGTGAGTGTGTGTGTATTTTTTCACCTTCCTTTTTGTACCCTAAGTCCTTCCACTCCTGGGATTAGAATTACTCCTTTTCCACTTCCTTAAAAACCCGTATCCTTTCCTCTCTCCTCTCCTTTCTTCCTCTTTTTCCTGAAGAAGCTGCCAGCGGTGGCGAAAGCTTGAATGTTTGTGTGTTTTTATGTGTGTTTTATGTTTCTATCGACGAGCCTGTACTTTGGGTAAGTCAAAACTCCTTCGTGTGTGTTTTATGAGCTGTTTTAATTTAGTGAGCGAACAATAGTACATATGATAACCTACACCACAGAGAGGAGGAATAGAAATAATATCTCATTATGTCCAGAGTTGCACTGAAACGACTAGCTTATATTTACTTATGGAGCAGTGAAAGGGTTAAAATATTTCAGGCCTACACACAACAATTGCTGCTTGCTTTGAAATCCATCTCCTCTGGCAATTGTGTGTGTTTTCACCGGAATAATATACGCACTGGCACGGTTAGATGTTGTCTCGGCAATAGAAATTACTTTTCTGTTAAACTTCACATGGTACAAAAAAATATATAATAATAATAATAAATAAATAAATAAATAAAAGGAAGCTTCTTCACGATTGGATATAACATAACACTACAAGAACAGAAGTTCAAAAGCAGACCGCAAACATTGCAATGAAGGGTGAAATCCAGCTAATTTCCAAGAATGCTTGCAATCGAAGTAGCTCAGCTTGAAATAACTCTGAATCAATTACGCATTCAGTGATGCGCATAACGACAAAATATGAATGTTCACATACTAATTATTTTGACGGGTGGTAACGTTGTATTGACATGAATATTTTTACAGCAGAATCGTGACACATTCCTAGGAAATAGCTCAATGTGTTTGACGAATTTCAGTGTGAATGTCATTGCTCGAACTATCATAGAAATTTGAAGCTGTTTTAGTGCATATCTATGTAAGATTTTCGTAAAAATTTGTTGAATGTGGAATATGCTTTAGGAATCCATGCAGTATATATATTCTGAGATGAGTGAGGACAAAAGATCAGAAGTTTTATCTGTATAAATAAATGGCAACTATAGATACAAATTTCATAGCTTAATAATCCCTGCAGAATGTCTTCAGGAAAGTACTTCGAGAACTAGTCTCTAAATGGATGACATTTTTACTTTTCCTTTACTTAGTTTTGAGTATGAAGTCTTTTAAATCATAGTGATTAAAAGAAAATTCTGTTACTCAAGATCATAGAAACCAATAAAATACATTCCCATGAGTGACAACAAAATGCGCTTACCGTATATTTCTGCAATTAAGACAATGGCTGAATCATAAGGAAAGGAAAAAATAGATTGAAATTCAGTGTAAAATTGGTAATTTCGCAAATGTAGTGCATAGTGCAGCTATAGCGAGGCTTCGACCTCCAAATGATATATATCGAAGCGGTTAAGTATCACAATTGTAGGTATCAAACAGGCAAATGTCATGATTTTAAAGGATGTGGTTAGGCAGGAACCTAAGAGTACAGCCCTCTGGGTAATTCACAAAAAAGCTTACACTCTTAAGTAGCTCGACCTGAAATGATATATATCAAACATACAACTGTGAATCGATTTAGTGTTTCTGAACCGTAGATTTGGGCGCTACGCGCCCTCAGGTACTAAAAGGAAACTTTTTGTTTAACCTAGACCTAAACTTCTTAAGGCAACAGATAACTTATTCTAAAGTTAAAGTTAGGTTAGGTATAGCTCAAGTTTTTTTTAAGTACGTGAGGGTGCATAGCATCCAAATCTCCGGCACAGAAATATATGCTTATTCCATACATATCATTTCGAAATGTATCAATTTGATATATATCATTTGGAGGTTGAAGCCTCGCTACAGCCACACTATCTAGCACATCTGTGAAATTACCCTGAAATTTACATCATGGAGGAAAGATTTACAAAAAACAAAGGTTTGCACAATTAAAAAAAAAAAATATTCGCTTTTCGAGCTTTATTAATTTACTGAGTGGACAAGGGTATATAAAATAACCTATATGCCATAAAGCAGGAAAAGAAAGAATTATTTCCAATGTTGCTTGTCAAAAATAATTTCTCAATAATATCCAGGGTTTCACTGATAAGATTAGTGTATATTTACATACGGAACAGTGAAGGGGTTAAAATATTTCAGAGTTATACACAACAATTGCGGCTTCCTTAGAAATTGTTTATCTTCTGTTCTCGGGCAATTTTGTGTGTTTTCACCAGCCTAATATGTACATCGGTGCGATTAAATGTTGTCTCGGCGAAAGAAATTACTTTTTTCTTAAACTTTATGGTGTAAATTGTAGTGAAAAAGGCAAAATTGCTTGTTCGACTGGATACTGGGTTACGAAAGGAAAGATATTGTCAATAATATTTGAAATCTTACATTTAGTTGCGTCGGTCATATACTGTGCGTGGGTCTTTTGTTTTCTTATGCAGATCGGACAGTGCACAGCGGATGAGTGGTGCATTTAGCAAAGACATTAGAAATGCAGCAAAGTGGAGGGCAAAAAAAGGTCACCGAGAAACACACTTCCAGTGAACAATAAAAACAATAGTTGCTGAATAAATGAATTTTAATACGTTACGAAAAATGTTAAGGACAAAAAGTCGATAGCTGTGTTTTATGAGACGTTTCATGTCTAAGGATGTGATTATTGTGAACATTTTGTGTTTTATGGTGTTGAAAATAGAGTTTGTTGTCAAATGCAACAGACTGTTTCCGTCTCTATTTTAAAATATACTATATAATAAATGAAATTGATTGTTACAAGATAATCCCTTATCCTGCAAAACATTGGATTATATTGAAGTCTGTGATGCCAAAAATATTTATTACACAGTTACGAGATTACTAAAGAAGATTTAAAACGGTGACCAAATCAAAGTTATCTTTACTTTTAAAGCTGTGAGCAAAAACGAAATTGCTTTATACATGCTAGCTCATAAAATTTATTACATCCAATTTGGAGGGTAATCAGTTTACATCTAGCCAAAGCAGTAAATTAGAATTAAGAAACCATCCAAAATCTAAAACATGCTTCTTCACGATCGGATACAACGTAACACTACACACACAAAAGTTCAAAAGCAGACCACAAAAACTGCAACAAAGGGTTGAAATCCAGATGTACCAATCACGAAAACTACTTATTGTGCTTTCTAACGACATTTTTCAGAAGTCGCAGGTGCATTTTTAAATCCCGAAAACTGGAAAAAATTGTGGCCTGCATTAAGGTAAATACGGTAACTTGAGGGTCGTCTTCTAGGCCAGATATATGCTTAAACTACAAAATGTTGATGAAAATTTGTACCTCGTCTTAGCTGAAGGTTGTCTTATGTGTAGAAATATACGGTATTTGAGAAGGATGGCTGCATTTTGGTATGCCACAAATAAGGGGAGCAGCATCAAAGTGACTGCATTCATACTAGACATACAGTTCCAGTTCAAGGCCTTATGGTAGGGTGAACAACCACAAATCACATTTGCACACAGTCCACGGCACTGTGAGCAGTTTGACCTATGTGAATGACATCCTGTGACCCATGTCCACAGCCTTCTGTACGACACCTAAAATCCAATTTTCAGCAAGACAATGTATGACCTTTTGCCCCGGGCCACCAAACTACCAGGCTCGTCAGTGTTATGATCTAATGCCACCTACAACTGATGAACTATAGAACCAGATGAACACAGAATGGATAACTATACAAGAAGACACCATTCTTGTCTTACACATGTCGATTCCATCATGCATGGAACAAGGTGTCTGGGCCCATGGTGGACCCTGAGTGTACTATGCAACAGGATAAATGTTGAAATGAGGCGACTGAAATGCTAATCACTTTTTCAGAACATACTAATGAGTATGGCCTGTGAATATAAACTCTCTCTCTCATCTTTGAAGGATTTTTAATTTTTTTTTAATTTGTCTATTTGCAATGTAATACAAAACAAAAGGAGAAAGGGTTATTACAGTTAGTGCAATACAACGTAACTATTCTAAATAGCTTATCTACAGGTTTGGTACACTCACTTGTCATGTTCGGCAAGTTGATTGCGTGTATCTTGTTCATCCTCTGGCAAGGCAGCCGTAAATCGGAGTCTCATTTCAGCATCAGACAGCCACTCTAATAGCATGTTCACAGCTTTGTGTAATTTCTCTGCCTGTAAGAAAATGAAATGTTCATAGATAATATTAACTGTTTTGTTTTGTATTATTAGTTAACTAAGATGCATACTAATTATTTCTTATTTAAAAACTGGTATAACAAAGTTTAATTGATGAAAGTCATTTTTTATTCCACTTCTTGACGTGAAGAGTTCCCGTGTCTAATTACATTCCAATATATTTAACTTACATATCTGTTAAGAATCATATTATTACTTAAATCACAAAGAACAAAACAGTATTTTGAGATAAACTTTTAGATAGCCATTTTATCTCTGCATTACACACAAACTGTGTAGACATGTACTAAACTTCCCTAGAAAATCTTTGAATACCCCCCACACCCAAATTATGAAGACAGTCAAATGATGAGAAGTGCACTGTGATGCTACTCTAATATGAATTTACTATGGTGAGTTATCTCTTTTTCTGGTCATTATAAAGCAATAAAATAGCACACAGTGAGTGGATTGTAACATAACAACAGCCATTCTTAATTCTAAATGGACAGTTTTTCAAGCAGTGATCTGTACACAACCTGAATACGTAATTCTTGTTTCTCAGCTCAAAACTGCAGCATATCTGCACAGTCATGTATTTTGCGCAAATTTTGTGTTGACCACCATGTTTTAAATTGGCTAGAAAGTAAATAAGTAATAACATCTATGACTGATATTGCTAGACAGCTCCAATTCTACATCCAGGTAAGATGGAGATCACTGGTTTGAAGCCATTTTTCTAACAAAGCAGGTATTGTGTTATACAGATTCCCTCACCTCTTTAAGTGCCTCTTCCAACCTCTGTGTTTTCTTACGGCTGAGAACTGTGACAGTTTCCCACAAAGTAGTGAGTTCAACAAGTTGTGCCTGAATAGTTGCTGCATCCGCCGCTGTTGCCTTTGCTTGGAGTTCCCGGCCTGTATTGTGCACGGATTCCATCTGTGCCTGTCTGCTGCGCAAATCTTCTTCAAATGTCTAAAAAGACAGAGCATCCACTAAAATACATTTAAAACATTTAGGGTTTCATGTGTAACATGCAGATAAAATTTTCTCAATACACTCACAGATTATTACAATGTTTGTTCTTAATACAAAAAGTGTATGTGTACTTTTTTTCCAAATTTTGCTAAAGTTAGAAAAAATAACATTTTGCTGATTTCAAAATCATAAATTTAAATTTTATGCAATAACTGTTTAACTGTTTCAGTAAAACTCTAAAAGCAGCAATTCAACATTCTTCCAACGTATAGACCAGGGCCACAGAACTATGTTGAGAGAAATATTTTAGATTATTAATTTACTAAATAAGTAAAAATGTTTCTCTTACTTTATGTTGTTCGACTAGTGCAACAACGGTATCAAGATCTCCGTGAACTGGGCCTTGCTCACTAAGGGTTGATTCCACCTGCACATAAAGAAAAAATAATTGTAAAATCGAATTCCATTTTTTTATTATGCATGGTGTCACACAGTTCTACAAGTGATTACGGTTCACCTTATGTAGCCAATCCAACAAAGCTTGTACAGCATCTTTGAACTGTCCTGAAAACAGAAGTGCTTCCTCCAAGCGGCGTTGCCTGTCCACTGATTTTGCACAAACAGAAGTCCAGCGTGCTTTCAAATCTGTTAACATCTGTCTCAGAGCCGGTTCATCAGTCTTTGGCGCACGTTCTTTCAAGGATTTTCCAGCCCTCATCGTTGTGTCGTAAGCAGTCTGCAATATATTGGATAATTATTCTTCAGGACAAAAACCTATATAGAGAGGTGCTTTCAAAATAATCTCAATTCAAAAAGTTTGTTTCCTAATATCAACATCAACAAAGTGTTTTAAAATCTAAATTTTAAATGTTCACGACTCTTATGTATTTCTGAAGTACCACACCATCTCAGCGTGGAAGCTCAAGCATTTTGAAAATCAAAATTGTCTCCAAAAGTGAGAAGGAGACGCCTCATTGAAATTTCCTTAATTTTCCATAAACCAATTAACACAGAATCCTAGAACCTTTCAAGCAATTTGTATATCTATACCAAACAATACAGTTACCTTCATTGCTTAATCTCAGTGATAAAGTGTATCCTCCACATCCTACTACCACATATTACATAAATAATTATTGAAGTTTTTTGTTGCTACATGGATTTTGCTTTTTGTCTAGTGACATGCAATACCATGGCAGAAGGCTTGTATGTGAGTTTATATGCTTCTTAGTTTCTAGATCAAGGTATTACAATAAAAACTTACAAAGTGTCATTTCCAATTAGCCATAATAGCTATACAATACAATTACAGTAACAAACTGTAAACATTTTCGTCAAACACCACCCCCCATGACCTAGGTCGTGAATTACCTTTCCCTTCCGTTCCCATACTTTTTTCTTCCCTTCTCTCCCACCTGAAGAAGGAACTGTGTTCCGAAAGCTTGTCCTTTTTCGTCCCTATTTTTCTTTTTCTTCATTTCTGTCACTATCAGTGGTACAGCACAAAGGTAAGTACTGGCCAACCAATCTATCACTTTCAAAACATAATCTAAACATTTTCATATGCATTTTTATTTGATGAAAAACTTGATGAACAACAATCTCCAGCAGCAAGAAGTAAAACAGATAGAACAATGCAAACTGTGGGCTTTTAATCAGATCACTAAATATGTTTCAATACCATACCTACAGCAAGAAAAGATATACATAAAGATACACATGTATCAGGCCGTTTCCAGTATCAACTAAAAATACATAAAATAAGTAATATAAACTACTGAAAAATATATATTTTTCTATATTTTCTACAATAACAGAGGTAGATACATATTGTGGATTAACATTATTTCTATATAAACTTAATGGACGATAAGCAGTGTGGACAGAAAGAGGATAGAGGCTTTTGAAATGTGGTGCTACAGAAGAATGCTGAAGATTAGGTGGGTGGATCGCGTAACTAATGAGGAGGTACTGAACCGAATGGGGGAGAAAAGAAATTTCTGGCATACCTTGACTAAAAGAAGGGATAGGTTGGTAGGACACATTCTTAGACATCAAGGAATTGTGAATTTATCGTTGGAGGGAAGTGTGTGGGGTAAAAATCGCAGAGGGAGACCAAGAGACGCGTATAGTAAGCAGATTCAAGTGGATGTGGGTTGTCGTTCTTATGAGGAGATGAAAAGGCTTGCTCAGGATAGAGTAGGGTGGAGAGCTGCATCAAACCAGTCTCTGGACTGAAGACCACAACAACAACAACAACAACAAACTTAATCCAATATTTTGTTTCCTGTAAACTGCTGATGTGGTATGACCAAACCCATACATCAAGATGGAAGCTTTCTCGTATGTAAAAGTATCTTATCCTTTGTTAATGCCCACAAATAAGCTAAGGTGATGCTGCACGCACGCACGTACACACGCGCGCGCGCACGTACACACGCGCGTGCACGTACACACACACACACACACACACACACACACACACACACACACACACAGTGAGTCTGTGGAAATGAAAAGTATGCTACTCACACTTTTAGCTAAATATTCATTTAAGTTTCAATCTTATTACACATTTGATAGGTTTTCTTGATGTAACAATTTGCATTCATACAAATAAAATTATATGTCATAGGCATTGGTCATGGTTTTACGTGCTGTCTTACATTTTAAATTTTCAAAAATAAAAATAAAAATTTTATTTTTATTTTTGTTTATCCCACCGGGAAAGTTTCCCTGTATAATTTTCATTTTAAATTTTCAGATTTTCCTATATACAGCCAACAATATAATCTGAATGGAATATGGAAGCAATTTCTCCAAGTTCAGAGACTACAGAGAAACTGTTGAGTTGTTTGTATTGAAAAGAGAGTGGTGGTGTTATTAATGTCCTTGAATCACTGGTCACACCCAATCTTTCACAATACCTTACAATAACTGCCTAAAACAAGCAGCCACAGGAAATTAATTTAAACTCATATTTTTTACTCTACTTTGACATCACAAGTATCACAAAAATTTTTGGTGCAGTAATATTTTTATCTGACTAATTCAGAACAGGTGTTTAATAATGAGATGACCTGGGAGGAATACACAAGGGGAAAAAAACCTTAAAAATGTATTTATATTATTAGTATTATCTATTATTCAGCTTGTAAATTTTGTTTCTTGACATGTTCCACATCCACAAGGATCTCCTCAACATAGACAGAACGAAAACTAATCTAATCTACAAATGAAAAAAAGGAGTAATGCCAAACTTAGTTTACACCTTAAGGTGTGGAGCAATCAATAGGTTAAAAATGTTGCCGAGATCTCATAAGATGTCCTCCTACAGTGCTAACTCACTCACTCACTCACTCACTCACTCAGAAGAACTTTACAATTATTATATGGACTATCTTTTATTAGCTTTTAATAATGTTGTACCTGCTTTCCTGCCAATGCTCTCTGGAATTCTCTATGCTTGGCAAGACGAGTCTTAATTTTTTCAGGATCATTGCCAGCAGCAGCATCCTCTGCAAGCTCATCCAGATTTCTTTCTGTATCTTCCAGCCATGTCATAAGTGCAGACCTGAAACCACATTATACATCACTCAATGTTAACATTACTGAACACAATTTTTTTTTAAAAATGTGCCGAACAAATTCTCTCATTGACTAATGTTGAAAACACACATTTCACAGTTCTTTGGGGGGGGGGGGGGGGGGGAGGTGACACAAAACTGAATAAGTAATTTTTACATACATTTGATATTACAACAAGAACACCCTACATATTTCATATTAAAATAAACATATACTACTCACAGTGTATTGAAGAGAATTTTTTTTTTAAATTATGTTTTAACAAAAGAGAGAGAGGGGGAACAGGGGGAAGATGATATACCGAATATAAGATTTATTTCTTGTTCGTAAGAGTAAACAACAAAGTGCGACAGATACTAAGAAGCAAGATGACAACATAAAGAGATTGATACCAAAGAAAGCCAGTCACATTCTTAGGACCAAAAGCTGTGACGCTATCAAATATCAACAACCCATAGAGGAGGCACTGAGAGAGATTTCACACTCTAGTTTGAAAGGATGAGGTGCTTACCAGCCATCATGGAATTCACGAGCCTCTTTATATCCAAGGTCCAGTGCTCTTGTTCTCTCAGCTGATTTTGAAACAACTCGTTCCCATCGATGCTGTACTGAAATCAACAGATTTTTTATCAGGATCACATCCTGTTTCTGACTGAAGTACTTCAGGTGAGTTCCTTTCTTGTCCAAATTCAACATCGTTTCACGGCGTACTCCAACTTCTTTCTGGAAAGCTTTGTGCTCTTCTATTTGGCCCAGGATTGTTTCCATAACACGAGAGACAGGTTTTAAGCCACCCAGTGTTTTTTCTGCATTTGTCAACCAGTCCACAAATGACTATAACAAAGAATAGAACATGATCACACATGGCATTTGGTAGTTCCAAATAACACACTAATATTACAAACAACCAGAAAGTGACAATCAGCTATACTGCAACTTATTTTATGTAAAACAACATACCTGTAATGCATCATGGAATTCAGTTGCCTCCTTCAGTGCAATTTCTAGTTTAATCTTTTTATCATTGGCACGAGCAGTAACACTGTCCCAGCGTGTCTTTAGAGTCTTCAGATTGTGCTGAAGATGCCCTGTGTTTGCACCAGATTTCTTCAAGTACTCGTTGCCTTGTTGAAGAACAGTCTCAACCTTTGGCCTATTTTGTTCCAGTTCATTAAATACTTCCTGTGGGTGATTTCAGAAACACTGAATTAGTTATCAAAATGTTAAATCTCAAGTTACTGTAATGAAGTCAGTTGTTTAATGCTTTTATTTGATTTTTAACATTCATTATTTCAAAGAGCTTTGGATATAAATCAGAAAATGCAACTAATTGCTTTGAACCTCCCAATCAATAAATTTAAAATTTTTCTACTTGCTTCTTTATTGTCAATGAAATCAATCCACTCTACCTAATAGCCATTTATGTACAGAATCTACAACCATCAGCAATTTTTCCACACTTAAATTTAGCTGAACATTGCACATTATGTTAAAATTAAATTATAACCAATGTGTATCATGAAAGTTTTTAGCAGACTGGAACACTGTGCCAGACCAGGACTTAAACATGGGTCCTACGTTCAAGTTCTGGTTCAGGAAACAGTTAAGCCAACAAATTAAGGTCAGAGTCTATAGTTGCCACTGGATATATCTTACAGTTTAAAACCTGGTTACCACTATGAAATTATTCTGAAACATTGCAGTGTCTCCTGCCCACCCCCCTCCCTCACCCACCCCACATATACAACTTCTTTCATGATTCTTTAACAGAATGTCAGTTTGTGAAGGTTACATTATGCTTTGTGAAAAATTTGACCATACAGCTTCCTCTTCTATTTTTCCCCCAGTCCATTTTCGCTTTCGTTCCTTTCCTTTTCCTACTGTCACATTCCAGGCCCCCATCACAATAAAGTTTTCCTCTCCCTATATTAACTGAATGGTTGCTTTTATCTAATCACACTTCTTTCCAATCTTTTCATCATTTTCTGGGTTAAGTTGGAAGAGACACTTACTACTGGGGTTGGTTTTTGCTTCATTCCTCTCTCGGTTATGATAATGGGTAACTATGTTTTCCACAGTAGTTAACCAGTAATCATGTTTCCTTTATCATTAACAGGCCAACTCCAGCATTGTTTATTTTATTTTATATTTATAACTCTGTTTTCACCTAATCACTTCCCACTACACTTAACTAATCTCCACTGTATCTAATTTCAACTAATCCAGTTCCCCTTTCTATTTTTATAACATACCTTTACAATAAACACTCCAGTCTGTAGAATGTTAGTTTTATTTTTCCTAGAGATGATATCCTCCTAAGTAGTCATTGCCTGGAGAGCCAAACTGAGGACTTTTTACCTCTGGAATACATTACTGAAGCGGATGCCATCACAATAAGTAAATGGCTGCAAATCCTTTGCTAATATCAGCAGACCACATCAGTTTATCATCCAAACTGTTGTCCCTTCAACAACTAAAAAGGTTGCTGTCCCTCTACAGTAGCCCAACAATACCAAATAAGAAACACTTTAGTGATATTTGAATATAACATGCAGAATGTCAGCAAAGTATTTATTATTTAATATTGTCCATAATTTTTACTAGATATATTTTATTGGAAGATTTATGAAGTTTTGTAATTTACAATGTTAAAAGAGCAAACAGTGTCTCCTATACAAATAACGTACAAAGTTCAATAAAAGGATGAAATTTTCTTTTCAAAGAAACCCGCAGTATCACTGACTCTTAATTTTGAGTGAAACAGGTTGAGGAAAGAAGATCCGTAGTTGCAGCAGGGCCTATGCTAGTCAAATAGTGTCACCAAGATGAGCAGCAGGGCCTATGCTAGTCAAATAGTGTCACCAAGATGAGTACCGTAAATGCTTTCCCTTAATGTAATATCATATATCACTGATACTTCATTCACTGTTGTCGATGTATTAAGTGAAACATTTGGCTACAAAATACGAGAAAAGTTTTTTTATGCCATCACAGTTGTCGTTAGTTGCTCCAAGCTGCCATACACATAAAATTAAAGAATATAGTAAGGACAGTTTACAACTCACCACAAAGACTTAACGACGAGCTGTGATGGGTACGTAAAAAAGACACACACTTACACAATCGGCCACAGCCTTCTTCAGAATAAAGAACAGTCACACAGGCACAATTCACAATCACACAAGCACTCATCTCCAGCTGTCACACAACAAATTACACTCATATTCTCACCATAGAGCATGATTTGGTGTGCGGCAGCTGGAGATGAAGGTTGTGTGACTGAAATGAGCCCGTGTGATTGCATAAATGTTCTTTATTCTTTTGAAGACCATGGCCAACAGCTTATGCAGTGTGTGTGTGTGTGTGTGTGTGTGTGTGTGTGTGTGTGTGTGTGTGTGTGTGTGTGTGTGTGTATGTATGTTTTTAATGTACTTGTCACAGGTCATTATTATGTCTTTGCACCAAGGTGTAAACTATCATCAATATACTTCTGAATTCCAACTTGGAGTTTCCATTATTACACAAAATTATGTTTTCACAATGTGTCATTCTTGGCATTTATATCAACTGTTTTTACAGGATACTGACGAAGTAACACTATAACATATGCTATCTGGAATATTTAATAAGGCAACTATTATTAAATAAAATTAAATCAATAGCAATTAAACTCTTCACTGTAGTAACTGAAAGTTAAATAAAAGAAATTCATGGAATTTAGGGGTCACGATAACAACCTATTAAAGAACAAGTTGTTTTGTTTTTGCACTGTCACTAAAAATGATGTTATAAGTGCTAGCCAAGTATTCTGTCTCCTCACAATTTAAGTATCCTCACTTAAGCTTCCTGTTTGCTACAAATGTCCATTGTGCCAACCAAACAAACACAATCACGGGCTATATTCAATAGGAAAGACATGAACTACTACTGTCATTTTTCTTTAATGTTAAAATTGCTGGTTATACCACAGTTTATTAATGCATAACTCAAAAACATTGTGCACTATAAAAACTATTTACAACAAGCAAAATGATCCAAATATTTTCAAACAATCTTGTTTACAATGAACCTGTGTTTTACAGGTATATAAAATGCTGTTAAAAACAACTAACCATAAATCTTTCCAGCTGTTCTGATGCTGTTTCAGGCAGACCACCAACAGGTTTGGATGCAGCAATTGCAGCATCCACATCACCCAGCCATGAGAGAAGGTCCTGCAGTTCTGCACTGAACTGCTGAGCCTCTTTTAGTGCCTCCTCTAACTCACGTTGTCTCTCAGCTGCACGGTCCAGCAGCTCGCGCCACCTGCGGTTTAGCTGTGACAACCTTTCCTGAGTAGCACCTGCCTCAGCTGAACCTTGCCCTTGCTCAATCAGCTGTCGACCTGCATCATTCAAGGTGTCAACACTTGTCTGGTGTGCTTGGATATCATTCACTAATACCTAGAAAGAAGAATCACAAGCAAAATGTTACTTTTATTTGCCAGAGCAAAATAAGTGAATTAATTTCATTAAAAATGTTGGCATTTACATGAGGAGGGAGATAAAGTGGCACTAGCAAATACGAATGAAAATGTCACTAAGCTTCTATTCAGTAATTTGGAATATTTTAAGTGAAAGGGCTGGTAGTAAGTTAAAGTTACAGGTGTGAATACAACATTAATTATTGCATCCACCATGCAGCAACTGAGCTCGGGAGAAAAGTAAAGAGGAAGACTAAAAATTAAATGGGTTACTACCAGTGCAACACAAAACAAGGGGAAGAAATATGACATTTTCATTTGAAAAAAAAAAAAAAACCACCATTTTAGCATTTGGCTTAAGTGTTTTCCAATCAGTGCTCTGAACCCTAGCCGCCATTCAAGTCCAGTGCCTAAACCAGAGGAGAGAGACAAGTGATAGGACAGTAAGAATAATGAGTCATCAGTGGCAAACCCAACAAAACGTTCCAGAAGCAGGGTGTTGGCTAAAGTTTTGAATTGTCTATAAAAGAAAAAGTTAAGAATGGTAAAAACAGAACAAAAAAACTATTATTATATTGAAAGCAATTATGTTTGTGTGGATCAATTTATTTTCTATAAGCTCATACTAAACATTAATTTTGTATTCATGCTTACTACTTAATTCCTTAACTTTTCTTTGTGTATTTGTCCAATAAATATAGAAAGATCGAAATTAGTATTACCATCATACTTTTGATTTACATTTTGGGAAGTCAATGTAAATATTCTCATTTAATTGCTGTTATTCCCTTGTAAAGAGTTAAGAACAGCATATATTTATTTGTTTTGTTATTCATAAAATGCAAGGAAAATTTTAATTTTATTGTAGTAGAAACTTCACACATCTTGTTTACATACAGCGATTTTAGGTCTAATTTTTCACGTGTGCAGATTTAGCATTATATTGCATTTTTACGTGTACTAACATCTTATACACATATTAGCTACATTTCGTAGACAAACTTGAAATAACCATGAGTGTAAAGTGTTTTAGCTGCAGTAGGAAAGTTAGTTCTGGGGTTCTATGCAGCCTCTGTGGTGAGTAGCAATCAATCTGTCAAAAATATTGTTTACCTAAACTGACACATTCCACATCATTATGAAATATGGTATTAAAACTATATGGAACAAGTACTAATCTAACCTATAATCGCTAAACATTGTGTAAAGTTTTAGTTTAATATTAAGATCTAAATATCGCATCAGATTGCAAATTAAGCCAACAAATTAATTTTGAATCAATACTACATATCAAGATAATTATAATTCTGAAAGTGGTACACTATGGTACTTCAATAGCTGTATTCAAAATGCTGGGCTATTACTCTTATATGGTGAGTTTAATGACTAGTGATATGAAAAACTATTGTAACATTACTTTTATCAACAAGTATGTCAGTAAAAATTACAATGATGTATTTGTTTAAATGATAAGTACATTTTACTGCTGCCTGAAGTTAGCATGTTTGTATCAATTGAGATGTAAAAGACCACATTAATGAGTAACAGAACATATTACTGAGGAAAACATGATTCAGACTTTGCTGTGCTATGTCTTATCCTTACCAATACCAATTCACATTCAATCAGCAAAGACAAAGGTACGCAACTGTCAAATTCATATTTTTGCTGTGGACACACAAAACTATTGCCCAATATTCGGCTTCTCTTATATGTTACCAGTCTCGTCAGCAGGAAAACCCACAAAAATCCCACTAAAACGTCACCCGACTGAAACTGTATGAAAATTTCTAGTCGACAAACAACTGATACTGCACACATGATTACTGACAGAAACTTCAAACTTGTATGCCATACTCATGTATGTGTCACATTATAATATAAGGTAATTTATAAATAACCACACTGACCTTTAGCTTGGCAAGCTCAACCTCTAGGGCTTGAGGGTCCCCAGCATGAGGTTTCAACTCAGTAAGTGTGCTATCAGTCTTATCAATCCAAACCAGTAGCTCTGCCAGAGCGTGCTGGAATTGACCAAGCCGCAACAGTGCATTCTCCAGTTGACGCTGGCGCTCCACAACACCTCTCAACAAGTCATCCCATCGAGCATTTACAGCTGACAAAGGCTCCTTTATTGCAGCTGCTTGCTCTGCACTAGTCCGCTCTGTTAGTTCTTGTGCTTGCCTGGTAAGGAAAAAATTATACTTAGGTATGCTGTGAAGCCATAATTATTACTCTGTTTCTTATCTTACCTCCCCGTCCCCCTTCAAATTCTGCAGAAATATTTCCAATACATTGTTTGGTTGGAGGAGAGGAAGTAATGGGAAGAGGGAGCGAAGGGGGAGGGAGAAAGGTAGGAGACGGGGCAGAGGAAGGGTAGGAGACGGGGCAGAGGAAGGGTAGGAGACGGGGCAGAGGAAGGGTAGGAGACGGGGCAGAGGAAGGGTAGGAGACGGGGCAGAGGAAGGGTAGGAGACGGGGCAGAGGAAGGGTAGGAGACGGGGCAGAGGAAGGGTAGGAGACGGGGCAGAGGAAGGGTAGGAGACGGGGCAGAGGAAGGGTAGGAGACGGGGCAGAGGAAGGGTAGGAGACGGGGAAGAGGAAGGGTAGGAGACGGGGAAGAGGAAGAGAAGGGGAAGGGGGTGAGGGGGGGATGACGGAAAGGGAGGGGTAAAGGCATGTGAGAGAGGGGAGAGGGAGCGGGAGGGGTAAAGGCAGGAGAGAGAGGGAGGGTAGGGAAACTAAGAAATTTAAAAGTCACAGCATGTTGTATATTGTACACTATTTTGCACAACATGCAAAAATTTAATATCACTGTCATGCAGAACTAACAAGGACTTCAAAAATGACTGTAATATTTTAGGGTATTTTAACCCTTGGACATTAAAGCTTTAATATTTTACAGCCAATACCTTCCAGTATATAATTATATGCACTCACTTAGCATAAAGCAGAAGCTAGGCTCATAGACATTAAACAATTCATTTCAATTACTTAAGACACACTATTTTTTTAACTTGGAATTTACTGTACAATAATAGTGCAGCAACTATACAAGGTTTACAAGCAAAATTTATTTTTAAAACAAGCAAGCACAAAACTTCGTTTCCAAAGTGAAAGAGAAATTTGTAATGAAATAATATTAGCCAGTTAATGATGGAATGTCCTATTCACAGTAAGGCAATTAGAAGATGGAGCACTTGTTTAGATGGAAAAGAAACCTTAAAGACATATTTGTGGCCTATTTAGAAACTATTTCGCATTTGCCTATTGTGATTTAAAATCAGGATGGCCAGGTGGATTATGCCACATCAAATAGTACGACAAGTACAACTTAAGACACTGACTAACCAACAAGCACATGAATATGTTTCAAATTCTTAGTCATTGCCAAGGAAGAACATTAAAACTAAGGGCAAGTTTCCTAGCATCTCTTTTATAAGCCTGTCACTAATTTCTCGGAAATCTGCATGCTTAATTCTTGTAAACCATGCGGCCTAAATTTACATGAACATATTTCTTTGGTCACTGCATTTGTTTTCAATAATCATTCCTTTTCTTCACACACTTTTAGTTTTTTTGTATTTATTTCTGGACTTTTCTATTTACCTGTGGCTCCTCACATTTGGAATTACACCAATAGCACCAAAACAACAGTTTTTCATTACATTCCGTCTCGCATTTCTTTTCCTGCACGTTCCACCTTTAATCTCTCCAGTTACTAATCTGCTCAAATGCAGTCCCCAACAATCAATATTACCTTTTAACGCCCTCAAGCAAATCTCTCCTTATCCATGGTTGTGGGCACTATTCTGTAACTCTCCACATTTCACAACCTTGCCAGTTAAGTTTCCTTCACCCCTCTTCCCGTCAGCCCTACTGCCATTGGTCCCAGAAGTTTTTATTTTTGCATATTCTCCTCTGATTACTGAATACGTAAAGTAGAACCTCATTTTTACACTTTTCAAGGGACTTCAGTCATATGGTGTAAAATACAAGAAAACATAAAATACAGGAAATTATGTTTTAAATGGTAAAATATGCTTACTGGATCACCCTTGCATTTTCGTTGTTTATTTGTGATATATGTACATAATAGGCATCTAAATAATCACCAGGAAGTTCATTATATAATAAAGATTATCCAAATTTTTACTATTTTAAGCGCCAGGCAGAACTGGTAATTTTATGGGAAGTAGAAATTTTTGATGTAATTTCATTCATTATAATCAATGAAGCCACTTCTGGGCTACGTAACATCTCCAAAATTATCTGAACCGCTTCGATACATATGTTCCTAAAGTTCCGTTCTTTTTGTATTTTCCGATGATTCACATGGCAATATTAAGAGAATTTATTCGCGTTCTTGAGTGCAAATATATGCATAAGTATTTTTGTGACTTTGCATAGGATCGGCATCTCATACTATTATTGCTATTCTAAGGTTGTGGGTATTGTAATACCCAACTTTAACAGATAACATTCTTTTTTAATCAGAAATGATGTTGTTGTTGTTGTTGTTGTTGTTGTTGTTGTTGTTGTGGTCTTTAGTCTGGAGACTGTTTTGATGCAGCTCTCCACAATACCCTATCCTGAGCAAGTCTGTTCAACTCCACATAAGAATGGCAACCTACATCTGTCTGAATCTGCTTAGTGTATCCATTTTTTGGTCTTCCTCTGTGGTTTTTACCCCCATACACATCCCTCCAACGCTAAATTCACAATTCCTTGATGTCCAAGAATGTGTCCTACCAATCGGTCCCTTCTTTTAGTCAAGGTATGTCAGAAATTCCCTTTCTCCCTAATTCTGTTCAGTACCTCCTCATTAGTTACGTGATCCACCCACCTAATCTTCAACATTCTTCTGTAGCGCCACATTTCAAAATCCTCTATCCTCTTCCTGTCCGCATTGGTAATGGTCCATGTTTCACTCCCATACAAGGCAACACTCCACACAAATGCCTTCAGAAAGAACTTCCTTAGGCTTAAATCTATATATAATGTTAATAAATTTCTCTTTTTCAAAAGCACTTTCTACCCATTGCCATTCTGCATTTTACATCCTGTGTACTGCGACCATCATTTGTTATTTTACTGCCCAAGTAACAAAATTCATCTACCTCCTTTATTGCTTCGTTACCCAATCTAATTCCTTCAGCATCACCTGATTTTCTTAGACTGCACTCCATTACCCTAGTTTTGCTATTGTTAACGTTCATCTTATATTCACCTTTCAGCAAACTGTCCATTCCATTCAACTGCTCTTCCAGTCCTTTGCTGCCTCTGACAGAATTACTATGTTGTTGGCAAAACGCAATGTTTTTAATTCTTCACCCTGAACTTTAATTCCTTCTCCAAATCTCTCCTTGCTTTGCATGTAGCTTGCTCAATGTACAAATTGAATAACATTGGAGTAAGGCTACAACCGGTAGTGTAACGAGTTGCACTGCAAAACTATGATCTGACATAAGAATGTCAAATATATTAATTTAGGAAATATTAGTGGCCAGATATTTCTTTCCGATTTTTTTGTTTTTGTTTTGTTTACCTTTCAGAAAAATAATGGATGGGTTTCACTTCCTGTAGTGAGCTGAAGTTTCCCTGGACTACTAAACAGAGACTTTATTTATTCCTTATTGAAGTATATATATGTTCTTTGTTTGACACTGTTAAAGAGAGATTATCTGGAAATGTGCTAGAAGATTGACA
Source organism: Locusta migratoria (assembly GCA_026315105.1). Classification (NCBI taxonomy): domain Eukaryota; kingdom Metazoa; phylum Arthropoda; class Insecta; order Orthoptera; family Acrididae; genus Locusta; species Locusta migratoria. The sequence continues at coordinate 218,519,897 of CM048750.1, read as the reverse complement.
GACATTCAAATTGTATCAGCTTCTGTGAAAACTATGGAAGAGAATAAATATTTGTTAAGCATTAAACCTCAAGTTCGAGACAATTATTTCACTAGTAGCCATCTCTCCCTATTTTCTCATGCTGAAACAATTTTTGGAGAAGAAAGCCTGATATTTTATTTAGGTGCTTGGGGTACAGACTAGCTGGACCTCTTATGGCATTTCTTCATATAGGGAAGAAAGAATATAAGAAGAAGACTCAGTCATAATCCTGACTAGTTACAAAATACTGATTTTACGGTCATCCACCCTAAGAACATTCAACAACAATAAAAACTCTCCCAGTAACACTACAAACCCTGTCTTACTCCCTTTCCCTTTCATGCCCTTCAACTCTGACAACTGCTGTCTGGTTTTTGTACAAGTTGTAAATAACCTTACGCTCCCTATATTTTACTCCTGCTTGCTTCAGAACTTGAAAGTTTATTCCAATCAACATTGTCCAAAGCCTTCTCCAAATCTACAAAAGCTAGAAATGTAGATTTTCCTTTTCTTAATCTATCTTCTAGGATAAGCCGTAAAGTGAGTATTGCCTCCCGAGTTCCTACATTTCTCCTGAACCCAAACTGATCTTCACCGAGGTCGGCTTCTACCCGTTTTTCCATCCTTCTGTATATAATTCGTGTTAATATTTTACAACCATGACTTATTAAACCTATTAACACCTGTCTGCACCTGCTTTCTTTGGAATGGGGATTATAACATTTTTCTTGAAGTCTGAGGGTACTTCACCTGTCTCATACAGCTTACACACCAGGTGAAACAGTTTGTCATGGCTGGTTCTCCCAGAGACTTCAGAAGCTCTGAGAGAATGTCATCTACTCTAGGGGCCTTGTTTCGACTTAGGTCTTTCAGGGTTCTGTCAAATTCATCTCTCAGTATAGTATCTCCTATTTCATCCTCACCCACTTCTTCTCCTCTTCCTACAATATTCCCTCCAAGTTAATTTCCTTCGTAGAGCCTCTCTATATACTCTTTCCACCTTTCAGCTTTCCCTTCTTTGCTGAGAACTGGTTTTCCATCTGTGTTCTTGATATTCATAGAGACGTTTTTCTCATCTCGAAATATCTCTCATTTTCCTGTAGGCTGTATTTATTTTTCCCTTATTTATATATTATTCTATTTCTTTGCATTTACCTTCTAGCCACTCCTGCTTAGCCAATTTGCACTTCCTGTCTATCTCATTTTTTACTTGTCCGTACTGCATTTAGCCTGCTTCATTTATTGCATTTTTATGTTTTCTTCTTTCATCGGTTGAATTTAGTATGTCCTGTGATATCCAAGGATTTTTTGTAGGTCTTGCCTTCCTACCTATTTTGTCCTCTGCTGCCTTCACTATTTCATCTCTCGATGCTACCCATTCCTCCTCTACCTGTTTTACTTCCCCCTGTTTCTGTCAATTGTTGCCTAAATCTCCCTCTGGAATTCTCGAGAACTTCAGGTTCTTTCAGTTTATCCAGGTCCCATCTTATTTTCTTACCTTTCTGCAGTTTTTTTAGTTTCAGCCTACAATTTGTGACCAATAAGTTATGGTCAGAGTTTATATCTGCCCCTGGGTATGTCTTACAATTTAAAACCTGGTTCCGAAATCTATGTCTTACCATTATAAAATCTATCTGGTATCACCCGGTGCCTCCTGGTCTCTTCCACGTATACAACCTTCATTCGTGATTCTTAAACTAGGTGTTTGTTATAACTAAATTATGTTCCATGCAAAATTCTACCAGGCGGATTCCTCTTTCATTCCTTTTGCCAAGACCATATTAACCTACTATCTTTCCTTTCCTTCCTTGCCCTACTACCAAATTCCAGTCTACCATAACAATTAAGTTTTCCTCTCCCTTAATTGTCTGAATAATTTCCTTTAGCTCCTCATATATTTCTTCGATCTCCTCATCAGCAACAGAGCTAGTTGGCATATAAGTCTGTACTACTGTGCTCGGTGTTGGCATCGTATCTGTCTTTACTACGATAATGTTGCTCATAGTAGTTTACTTGCATTCCTACTTTCTTATTCATTATCAGATGTACTCCTGTAATACCTCCAACTGATTTTGTATTCATAATCCTGTACTCGCCTGATCAGAAATACTGTTCCTCTTTCCACCAAACTTCACTAATCCCCACTATATCGAAATTCAACCAATCCATTTCTCTTTTTAAATTTTCTAGCTTCCCTACCAGATTAAGGGATCTAACACTGCACACTCCGATCAGAAATATGTATCACAAAAACAATGCAACTCTTTATTCTCACGTCAACAAAGCAACTGGTTCTGATTGAATACACGCCAGGCGCTCTGGCAAAGAAGTTGGTTGAAAGAGGAATTACACTGCCACAAATCGGTACCTCGTAAGTCAACGAGACGTGTACTGCCAACAACGAAATGCGAAATATACAGTTGAATAAATGCAAGTGCCAAGAAAATCGACTGCAAATAATTTTTTACCGCTACACTTTATGGCGTAAGCCATGCCAGTGTCAATTTATATAGATTACGTAATTTTTTCGTCACGAACATGCTTTCTAAAAGCATAAAACATGGGAAAAGTGTAAATATGTTAACAAAAAAAACAGGGCGAATTAAAAATGGTGTAAATGGCAGGAAAACGTAAAAACAGGGAACATAAAAATGATGTTTTTTTGTATTTATCTGTCAAACTATATTTTCAAAATCTGATACTTCCACATAAAAAACTTCTCAGGAATTTGATAGAAATATAAAAATATTATGACCCAGGCTGACATTCGTTAATGTGAAAGCAAAGAAATCCTTAATGCAACTTGAATGTTGATCCAAGGTGCCAAACTAAAATTTCTTTATGGTAGTCTTAGATTTCAAATGAACTGTCAAATCACACTTTAATTACAGTACACAACCACATAATTATTAAAAATATCTTCCTCTTCAGCAGGTTTAATAAAATGAACACTTCTGGCAAATGATGGGCAGTCTTGATGCACTACACTAAAACACCTCTCTCCCACACAAAAAACAGCTCAACAATATGATGTAACAAGTACTCATTTAAGGAATCTGAACCTTAATTTAGTTGTTTCGGGTGAATCCTGGGATATGAGCCTATTAATTCTACAAGAGCAAGAAAATGTTGGAGTTGGAAAGATAATGAAGTAATGCGTGAGAAGACCAAAAGTAAACATACTCAAAATGCAGAGAGCCATGCCTTAGACCCGTTTTTCCTCAAGAAAGTTTTATTTGAAAGTGACTATCCGAAAGTTCACTTGATAGACTAGAACTTTGCCTTCTCCAGAATTACGTCTTCATAGAAATAAATGTGACAACTATGAGTAATTTGTTTTATCTGCAGGTTCTCAGCAGGAAAAAGAGGAAATAAGTTTTCAACATTTCCTCCTTATACATATCTACACACTATAAGTCTACATGGCTCTTTTTTCCATTAGGTCGTTGTATAAACAAGTTTAGTCTAGCACTCCAAAGAAAATCACAAACAGTTATAACAAAATGAATGAATATAACATGTGCACACATGAAAGACTTAATGAATTTTTGCTTTCATTTTTTATTTTTTTTAACACGTTAGAGTAAATATGTTTCTCACAGTAACTATCACTAATAACTCAAATATTTTTCACGCAAAAATATTGCACGCAAAACAGCCATGCACTTTCCAAAACAAAACATGCTAATCAGCAAGCAGCCATATCTGCTTCAAAATCAATAATAATGCAACTTGCCTTCTCAGAGCCCTGCAGGTCAGATTATGTCATCAAGTGGAAAGAAAAGAAATGTCAGTTATTAAATCATTCACACTACTCTTAAATAAATATATATAGACTATAAAATCATATATATATTCAACTAACAAAATTTTCTCACAAAATATATTCTCCACTGAAACTATTTTTGTGTAAGTTTTAAGTGAGTTTTACACAGAATGTCAATACTATGTAATTGTTTTGAAATGGAGAATAAATATAATATCCTACAGACAGCCAAATATATTACATATATTCTGGTACTGTAATCAAATTTCATCAAAGTGTTTTTCACAGTATTAAAAGAAGAATTTACTCAGCAGGTTTACCTGTTTAGAGCTTCAACCTTGACCATGTGTGGGTCAACCTCAGCCTTGAAGTCCTTCAGCTGCTCAATCTGTTTCTTGACAGCATCAATGTCTGAGCCAAGTGCTCCCATTGACGAAAACCGGTCTTCTGCACTATCAAGAAATTCTACCAAGTTCTAGAAAATGGAAAGAGGTTTAAGTTAGAGCCAGCATTTTAAAGGATTATTATATTTGTTTATAAAATGCATTCTAGAGCCACAGTTGTGCTAAGAGATATGAGAGAGGTAAAAAGGATGGAAAAGATTGGTAGTCCACAAAATTTAAGCATATGGTGAGGCTATGGGGTAACTTTTTATACAAAAAATTAAAATTTGTGTTACTCTTTATAAAGGAGTTGATATGTTTGTGGCTATCTCTAGAAGTGTTAAGACAGTTATATTTCAGCTTTAACATATAATGTTAAAATATGTGCATTTCTGATGCAAGTACTCAATGAGACCTGTAACACGGCAACCACTAGGAAATTGTGGTAAGCACAAGCAGGATTTTGTGAACATACAATAGAATGTGCAGAAGTAACAGATAAGAAATCCATGAAAAAAGAGAGAGAGATAAAAAAGAAAAATCGTAACTCTGTGGATTTGGCAGAATGCACCACCATAAGAAGTCTTCAATAACTAAGAAGAGGAAAAAAAATGTTCAAATGTTTGTAAATCTATCGGACTCAACTTCTGGGTTATTAGCCCATATCTTACAAACTACTTCAACTAGGGTAAACTAACCCAAGGACAACACAAACACCCATGACCAAGGGGGAAATCTAACTCCCGACAGCTAAGAAGAGGAGAGTAATGGATAGGACACATGGACCATTAAAGTTTCAAATGAGATAATAACAGGAATGTCGAACAGTCGGGAAATACGTAGTAATAAATGGAGCAGTGCAAATCAAGTTAGAGTACTGAAATATGTATAAACAAAAAATGGACACTGCATACTATTTGAAAATAATTGTTACCATATTGATCATATCATTTCATAAGTCCACAGAAATTACTTAAAAGGACATGAATAAGTCTGATTTGATTAGCATGTGAACCACATCATTATAAAATTCCACACATCAGGTGTGCAGGAAAAATTGTTTAATTCGAAGAGATCACAAACCTGCAAAGTCTCATGGAACTCCATGGCTTTTTCCATTGCATCAATTAGATTCTCTTCTCGTTTAGCGTAAAGAGCTGTAATGTTATCCCAAGCATTGTCCAGGTCCTCAATGTGTTTCTTCACTTCTGGTTTATCAGGTTCACCACAGAGGCTCATCAGTTCTTGGCCAGTTTGACGGCACTGGTCAACTTCTGGTTTGGTCTATCACAATACAATACACAATCACATAAGAAATTCAAGGAAGTTCAGTACTGAATTAAAAACATGAAATAGTTATCAGTATACAAACTGCTTCAACTAATATTTTAATTTCATACTCAATTTTGTTCCACTAAGTTTTATTTAAAACAGTCTACTATTTCAACACAAATATGTGAGTTACTTGACCATTTACTGGGTAGGTACCTGATCAATCTCATGGCGTATCTCCTGCAGAGCTTCCTGCTGCTGCTGAATTGCGGCAGGCTGCACAGCTGCTGGCTCCTGAGAATTGAGGCTGTCCTGCAGGTCTCGTAGTGTGGCCATAACATTGTGCAACTCATCCCAAAACCTTTCAGCCACGGCCAGCGTGTCTTCGAGAGAACGCCCGCGCTCTCCTGTTGCCCGTTGTACTTCATTCCACAAACTGTTTAGACGTTCTAGCTTGCGTTTGATGTCTGCAAATTTGGTTGAATGAAGGAAGGCATGGAAATTGAAAACAAAAACAATGATATTATCAGGAATTATATTCTTACAAAAGTTTAATTATTTTATACATGTTCAAATAAATATCATATGAGGATAAGTTGTAACACACCATAAAGATCATCAGTAAGGCACAGAAAGGCATCTGTGAAAGAACTCCCCCCCCCCCCCCCCCACACACACACACACACACACACACACACACACACACACATCGACAGAGAGAGAGAGAGAGAGAGAGAGAGAGAGAGAGAGAGAGAGAGAGAGAGAGAGAGAGAGAGAAGCTTTCAGTTGTGTACTGCACTGAACTGTGGATGCCTGTAGTGAGGTCTTAGTTCATGAACCACAGGCAACATATGAGTAGCCAAGTAAGAGGTTCTGACAGTTGGGATATCAGTTACTTTGAAATCAGATTGGGCATCTCAGACTTTATTTGTTTCTGTTCTGATGGCAAAGGCTACCAAATCCACCAGTTAATCCCTAAACCGTAAGGGGTGAAACCTAATGGGACCCTGTGCAAGTAAGGCTAGCAACCTGCAAATCGGGTACTTCCATCTGCAACAGTCGGAGCATAATACCTCTGACCATTGGAGGTGATGTAGTCCCACTTCTAATAGAAAGACCAGTGTCTCCTCAGATGCAAATTGGCAAATGATCTGGAATGAGATGGGGAGCTTTTAATAGCAATGGGGGCTACACTGGGAAGAAGGTAGAGCTGGGAGAATGAGATGGTGTTCCATGTTTTGGCTATTAGTAATATTTGGGTAAGGGGGACAGAAAGAAGACAGTGGGAGAATATGAGGTCTACTTGTCAGGATTCAAAGCAGGAAGAGCACATTGGCAAGTAGGGCTTTACATCAGGAGAGCAACTGGACCCTACATAATTACAATAAAATGTGTAAAAGACTAACTGAAGTGGATGGATTTGGCAGTCTCCTGCAAGAAAATTAGACTTGTGTCAGTGTATTTGCCCTGTGAAGAGACAGACCAAGACGAGGTGGCTAGATTTTATGATGCACTCATTGACGTATTTGTTAGAATAAAGGACAAGGACAATGTTTTGTCCGTGTAGGACTTCAATGCCAGGATAGGAAATAAAACAGAAGGGCATGAAAAGGTTATGGGAAAGTTTGCAGAGTGTATGGAGGCTAACAGGATCAGAAAACAGCTTTTGGATTTCTGTGCCAGTATGGGCTTAACTATCACAAACTTCTTTTTGAAGAATAAGAACATTCACGGTATACTTGGAAAGCAATGGGAACCAGATCTGTCATTGACTATACAATAACAGATCAGGAATTTAGGGAGGCAGTTAAAGACATGTGTTTGATGATTTGGATCATTATTTATCCTGCAGTGAAACTGGTTTTGTGAGGCCAAAGTGCAAAAAGTCTAATCAAGCAAAAATACGGAACAATGGTCTTGGGAAGGTTAGTTGAATGCAGTCATTGGAAAAGGAATGGACAAGGTAAAGGGACACACTACTGGAAATGGCTAGAGAATTTCTTAGAACAGTAGTGTGTAAAGGCAGGTAGAAACAGACAGCTTGGTGGAATGACACACTCAAGGAGGCCTGAAAGAGGAAAAAATTGTTTCAAAAATACTAGAACTCAGGTAAACAGAGAAATTTATGCTGAAGAAACAAACAAAGCAAAACAGGTAATTGCAAAATCCCAGCAAAAATCATAAATTAGAATCTTTCGGTCAAGCCAAGGAAAACCACTCTGAATGTTGTTAGTAATTTTGGATAAAAAGACTGGCTTGGTGAGATTAAAGTACATGAAAATGAAATAAGCAATCTGGCATATGCAGTGACTTAGATGAGATGGCAGAAACAATTGAAAGGATGCAATTAAATATTTCAGAGCTAGACCATAGGTGTAAGTGTTATGGTATGAATATCTGCAACTCCAAAACTAAAGTAATGTCTGTGAGAAAGAATGATTTTGAAGTAGCAGGCTTGACATCAGACGAGGCATCGATGTTAGCATTGAATAGGGGAACTTGGAGTAATTTTATTAGGAATACTATGTTCTGATGCTAATATACAATATTACACTCTTTCATCCAGAATACCCTTTACATTCCCATACTATCATCAAACCATGTGAGAACTTGTTATTCTCTTTAGTCCTGTTTTCCCACCTAACCACTCTGCATAGAAAGAACAGAAATTGACCTTGCTACAGTTTGCTGTGTCTTTCACACAAAGTGCACAATGATTCAATAGGAAAACTTTGTAATGAAAACTCAACATGAGGTGAACACTACAATTGCATATTAAAATCAATATTTTATCTCAGTGTCAACTTGCTCTAGAGTAGAAATATTTTTCATACTATCACTATGGCTATTTACCCTCCCTCCAATATTCACAGGTAACAGTTATATGACTTCCTCTAAATTATTCTCTCACTACACCTGCTAATTTCAATCAACTACCTTGTTGTCCATCTTTCCTATCATTGGTTGAAATTCTATATTCCGGCAGTATTTCATTAAATTCTCAGAAACTTTAATGTCATACGCTGACTCTCACTGTGCATGAATCATTCCCCTAATATACTTTCAACTTCCTTTCGCCTCACTTTCTGGGTGATTCCTTGTGATCTGCACCATATTAAGGCTTTCACTGTCTCAGATATTTGTGCAGTTTTTTTTCTGTGACTATGTTATATTTTACCTTAGCTCCTGCACCTTTAAAGATTGTAGTTCTTTTTATCTGATTTGATGTATAAAAAAAATTAACACCTCAGTTCTTCATATAAATAAAGAAAACTAACATTTTTACATTGGACTCACATTTTTCTCGCCCAAGATTTCATAAGAGAATGACTGAACAAACAATAGTGTTTCACAACACTGAACACACCTTTAACAGCAGGATCTGACGTATTTCCTGCTTTGCTGATTACATCATCTGCAGCCCTCTTGACAGCGGCATATGCTTCTTGACGCTTATCAAGGTCCTCTACAAGTGCTGTGTTCTCTTCCATTTGATCACGAATGCGTGATGGATGAGCTGAGACTGGCTCTGCTGCATGCACCTGATCTGCAGTTGAGCCAAGAGCTCTCAACATTCCTTCCAATTTATCTGAGAACTGGCTGGATTCCTGTCAAGTTTAAAGAAAAAAACGTGAGCCTAGCTGTTATAATCAGGTTATCATAATCTCATTTACATAATGGAAACATGGGTAAAAAAGCAACACTTTCTCTAAGTAAAAGACTATTTACATTAATAGTTCATGGTAAATTAAAATATATACATCAAAAATGTTCAAATGTTTGTAAAGCTTATGGGACTTAACTACGGGGTCATCAATCCCTAAACTTACAAACTACTTATGAACTACTTACGAACTAGGACGGCACAAATATCCATGCCCGAGGGGGGATTTGAACCCCCGACCGTAGTGGCCGTGCAGACCGTGACTGAAGCGCCTCAGTCTCCTCGGCCACCGCGGCCGGCAATACATACATCACTAGTGTACGAAAAATATATATAAAAAGAAGATATGGTTTACTTACCAGGCAAGAAAGCACAGGTACGTGGATACACACACAAAAAAATAATAAAAGAAGAACACACACACATATGGTGAGCTTTCGCAACCCTGTGTTGCTTCTTCAGAGAAAGAGCAAGAAAGGATAGGGAAAAGAAAAGGATGTGGTTTTTAAGATAGTGGGTGAGGTGTCATTCCAAACCTGGGAGAGGAAAGACTTACTTTGGGGTAAAAAGGATAGGTAAACAAACAAACAAACACACACACACACACACACACACACACACACACATTCATTATATATTCTTTACGCGAGTGGAGGGTTGAGGTCAAGAGTGTGATTTATAATTTTTATAGACTCAAGTTGCTATTATAATTCACCCTCTTTGTTATTGTATTCACTTGAGAACAATATTTTCCATAATTTATTGACAACCCATCAAACATTTCCATTTGTTCTTCACCTCAAGTTGAAAATAACATTTCTTAACTTGGAACTATCATCTCTTGACACTGGCTAATCTCAAAAAATTAATCACGACTAATGATGAAAAATGCATTATTTTCATAGCTGAATAGATTATCAAAATTTATATCAAATCGGGTTGAAACCCATGAAAACAGAGAGACAACCTGCTCGGTCTGTCAGGCTAAAATGTGACGCTCAACTATAAGCAGGATTCTTTACTAGGTGCACAGCGAAAATTACAAATTATAACACTGTTAGGAGCACACAATTGCTAGGAGCCCTATCAATTGTCAGAATGAAATTGACAGCATGGAAAAGAAAGATAAAACTGGTGATGCTGATAAACAGTATGTTGCTCTTTTAGCACAGGATACCTCGCTCAGCCACCTTCCTACCTGCAGTGCATAGAGTGATTAGAACAATATGAAAAGCTGCACATCAAATCATATGATGAAACAGAAAATTAATATTACACTCCCATCAATATGTACATACCTGCAAAGCTTTCTCAAGAGCCTGCTGCCGCTGTCTCAAGTCTGAACGTAGAGCAGCATAGCGAGAATTGTCATTCTCTACAATTTCCTGAACTTTGGCTGCCTCATCATCACTGACAAGTTTTACAAGCGCTTCTCCTGTCTTGTTGAGTTTTTCCACAAGAGGTTTATGTTCATTAATTGATTGCATCAACATCTGTAAATTTATTTTAAAAAAATTCTGAAGTCAGTACCATTGTATCCTAATTACATATTCTCTGTTTACTAGAAAACCACAGAAAAGAAGCAAGACTCCTTAATCTAACTTCTTCACAAGCGATGAAGTTGGAATGGGGAGTTGTGGTGAGCAGTGTGAAGGACAGTAGATACAGAGGTAGAGAGCTGATAAAGGGTAATAAGTGAGATGAAGGGAGACTGCAGTGAAATGGGGACTGCAGCAACAGTTTTAGTTGTGGGATGGTGAGACTTTGTAGTGAGTAGTTGTGGGGGAGAGGGTTGTACTGATTAGTTGTGGGTGGAGACAGGGGAGGGGAGGGGAGTGTTGTGGTTAGTAGGTGGGAGGGGAGGGGAGGGGAGGGGAGTGTTGTAGTGAGTAGTTGAGAGGGGGGAAGGATTTGCAGTGAGTAGTTGAGAGGGGGGAAGGATTTGCAGTGAGCAGTTGAGAGGGGGGAAGGATTTGCGGTGAGTAGTTGGTTGTGGGGAGGGATTTGCAGTGAGTAGTTGGTTGTGGGGAGGGATTTGCGGTGAATAGTTTGGAGGGGGAGATTTTCAGTGAGTAGTTGGTGGGGAGGGGAGGGGGGGAGGGGAGGGGAGGAGAAGCAGTGAGGGTGTGATTAAGTGGGTGACAGGGCAAGCGAGTAGGTAATAAGTTTTCAAAGCTTTGTAAAAACAAAATGACAACTTTCCCTTACTTTATTATACTTGCTTCCCTTACTTTATTATACTTATACTTGGTGAGCAATATGAAATACTTTATTTTATAAAAATTCACAAATCAATTTCGTTCTTATGAAGGAACATCAGTGCAGATTTTTAGTCATGACGACTCATGTACTCTGCATAAAACAATCAATGGTCATATCCATAAAACAATTAAAAGGTCTTTCTGGTACACACCATATGTCACTTTAGTTAGGCTAACAAGTACAGATTTATATATTTATTTATTTTGCTTTTCTCTCTCTTTGAAATGTCTTTTATTGGAGAGATGCTAAATGAGTGACATTGATTTTTATTGGTAAGCATGATAAAAATTGCAATTTCAACCTTTTTATTTATTTCCTTTAACATGTCTTGTGAATATATTTTTACTTTCTATCTCTCCTATTATAACTAATTTCAGGCTGCTCCGGTAGAGTTACAATAATTGTCAACATTAGCCACATAAACGTTATTGTGCATCCGAGCAATAAGAAACCCTTGTGTGAATAGTGTTGATTCATGTGTGGTTTTGTACCTAGTGATAGTCAACATTATTTACAAAAATCAGTGAAGTGGCATTATAATTTAGTAAATCATCATCAACTTTCATGTCACTTCTGGGATGCATTAAGCTATTACACACTCATTTCTTTTATAATCCTTAAGATAGCTGCTCTAAGAGGAGGAGATACGGTTTGTTCGATGAGCCACTATGTTACAAGCCCATCTTAAGCTTACAGTCTTAACATGTTTCTGTACTGGGGACAAATTAACGTGTGTGATTAGCACATATTTTGAAAGTGTTTTAACTGACATCACATGACTTTCCTGCATTTCAATTTACTAATGACAGAAGTGACAAGTCATAAAATAAACTTTCTCCGAGTCAGCATGTATAATAAACTTTTGTTTATTGTAAACTAATACATGGTTCCAAGTGCTTCTACATCTACATAAATACCGTATATACTCGAGTAATCCGCACTCTTGAGTAATCCAAGCACCTTAAATTTTGCCGAGGGGGGGGGGGGGGGAATAAAACAAGCGGATTTGTGTGGATCAGAATACCACCAGTTGGATTTGAACAAGTATGTGAGGGCAGACATTTGGGATGTCACATCTATTAAATTTCAAAACGACATGTAAATATCAAAGCAATTGATGCTGCACTGATTTTGAGACAGAGAGAGAGAGAGAGAGAGAGAGAGAGAGAGAGAGAGAGAGAGAGAGAGAGGGAGGGAGGGAGGGAGAGTGAATCTCACACCAACACCATAAAAGTCTCGTATTTTACTTCCTAAACGTTCTCATACAAACTGAAAAATATTTCATATGTAACGTATTACAGTGAATACGTACACAGTAACACACTAAAATGAACACTTATAAAATCTGAACCATTAAATAAATGGAGCTGAGACTGGTATTATACATTCACGTATCTTTGTAAAAGTGTATACATCATGTATTTACATCAAATATATTTGATAGCATAATAAGGAGCTGCGACATACATGTATTTTTCAACAAAGAAATGTCATCAAATGTAGCGCCTCACCGTATATTTGATTATAAAAGTTGCTTGTCTTCTCTCAGTTGCAAATGTATCCACTCTGAGCGCTAGCATCACTGTTGCTAATTGACGTGTGCGTGCGTTTGAACATAACTGCAATGCCGCGCCATAATAAGCATTTAAACAAAGTAGCAAGAAATCGCTGTAACCCTGTCTTTTCCAGATAAATGTCATAGTCACATCCCGATACCGATGTGTGTAATATGGTCGTACTGAACAGAATAATACCTAACTTAGGTAGATAAATTACTTTATTGCTCAGAAAGATGGCACCATAAACTAATCATTCTTACATCAAGAATGCAACTGTTCGTATGTGCCAGTTGCGCTGGCAAAGAAGCTGCCGGCAAGATATGCTACTCTGCTACATTTGTTGTTGTTATTATCCACTATCTTGAAATATGAGGACAATAATACCCCTTTTCAACAGCATGATGGAGATTTATGTCTAAGAAATATTAGGAATACTTGATAATATTTCTTTGTCAAGGATTTGATCGAAAATATTACTGTGTAATTTCGGCCTAAAGGGATGTTTTTTTAAAGCGGAGTAATCCCCATCTGGTCTGGTTTGTTGTTACAGATGGAGTAACACCAACCTAAATTCGAGTAATCCGTGCACCCCACTTTTTCATTCATAAGTTCGGGAAAAAATGTGCATGGATTACCCAAGTATATACGATACTTTGCAAGTCACATTGAAGTGCCTGGAATAGGGTCCATCAATCCGCCTTTATATTTCTCTACAGTCCATTCTGTAATAGCACCCAGGGAAAAAAAGAATACCTAAATCTTTCCATTTCCAATCTAATTTCTCTCACTTTATTATGGCGATCATGTCTCCCTATGTAAGTGGGTGTTAACAAACTGCTGTTTGCATTTGGAAGAGAAAGCTAGTGAAAGAAATTTCACAAATAGATCTCGCCGTAAGAACTAACACACTCCTTTTAGTGATTTCCACCCCAATCGGTGCATCATTTCCATGACACTCTTTCCCCTACATTGTGATAACACAAAACGAGCTGCCCTTCTCTGAACTTTCTCTAAATCCTTCATCAGTCCCACTTGGTAAAGATCCTATAAAACCCAGCAAATCTCCAAAATAGGACGTACAAGTGTAGTGTAGGCGTTTCCCCCCCCCCCCCCCCCAATAGAACAGGGGTGTTATATTGAACAACCTTTGTAGACTTTTTTTTTTTTTTTTTTAAATAAACATTAAGGTTGGTATTTTTAAGAATGTAAATTTTATGAACAACAAATTAAAATAAATAAAATAATTTAAAGAAACATTACAAATGAAAAATGATAAGAGGATATAAAAAAAGAGAGAGAAATGTTTTATATGGTGCTTAAGATGATGTAGAAAAGGATTAGAAATAAACTTAATTTACACCAATTAACTGAGTAAATCAAATGATCACAGTCATTTTGGTAAAAATGTTCACAAACATACAACACCCAACATACCAACCAAATTAACTTTGTCACAACTAATAGTGGCATTCCGAACGTTATGTTCTTTTCAAGACTAATTTATCAGAAGATATTATATAATAATGGAAAGTCCAGGTTCCACCACTGTAGTTATGGATCACAGTGACTACCTGGCAGAAGGGCTCCACCAACTATCTGACTCCTCCACCTACAAGTTGTGCCAGATTGACCCCATCCCCAAAGTCCAACAAGATCTCCAATCCCTACTAAAATCCTATGGCCCCTCCCAGAAACTCTCCCCTGAATCCATCTCCCTCCTCACCCCAGCAGCACCCCGCACACCCACCTTTTACATGCTCCCCAAAATCCACAAACCTAATAATCCTGGACGCCCTATTGTGGCTGGTTACTGTGCGCCTACCAAACGAATTTCAGCCCTAGTTGACCAACACCTCCAACCTATTGTCCAAAATCTACCTTCCCACATCAAGGATACCAACCACTTCCTTCACCGACTCTCCACCATTCCCACCCCTTTGCCTCCTGGATCTTTACTTGTCACAGTGGATGCCACCTCCCTATACACCAACATCCCACATGCCCATGGCCTTGCCGCTCTGGAACACTACCTCTCCCAACGTCCCTCTGAACGCAAGCCTGATACCTCATTCCTCATAACCCTTACCAATTTCATCCTACTTAACAACTACTTTTCCTTTGAGGGGAAAGTTTACCATCAAATCCAAGGCACAGCCATGGGCACCCAGATGGCACCCTCCTATGCCAACCTGTTCATGGGCCGTCTGGAGGAATCCTTCCTAGCATCCCAAAACCTCAAGCCTCTGGCCTGGTTCCGGTTCATTGATGATATTTTCATGATCTGGACTCACGGCCAGGACACCCTATCCTCCTTTCTTCAGAACCTCAATTCCTTCTCTCCCATCCACTTCACCTGGTCTTCCTCAACCAACCATGCCACATTCCTGGACGTCAACCTCCACCTCACTGATGGCTCCATCCACACTTCCGTCCATATTAAACCTACCAACCACCAACAGTACCTACATTTTGACAGTTGCCATCCCTTCCACGTCAAAAAATCCCTCCCTTACAGCCTGGCCACCCGTGGACGGCATATCTGCAGTGACAAGAATTCCCTTTCTGAATATGCTGAAGGTCTCACAAAGGCCTTCACAAACAGAAACTACCCCACAGACCTAGTCCGCAAACAAATCTCCCGTGCCATATCCTCACACACCCCAAATCCTCTTCCTAACACTAGTAACCATCCACAAAAGAGCGCTCCCCTTGTCACCCAGTACTACCCTGGTCTCGAACAACTAAATTCCATCCTTCGCCAAGGTTTTGATTTTCTATCCTCATGCCCTGAAATGAGAGACATCCTGCCCAAGATCCTTCCCACCCCTCCTAAAGTGGTGTTCCGTCGCCCTCCCAACCTTCACAACATCCTAGTTCATCCTTATGCCACCCCGAAACCCAGCTCACTGCCACAGGGATCATATCCTTGTGGAAGACCCCGCTGCAAGACCTGTCCAATCCACCCACCCAGCACTTCCTACTCCAGTCCTGTCACAGGCTTATCCTACCCTATCAGAGGCCGGGCCACTTGTGAAAGCAGCCACTTAATTTACCAACTGTGCTGCAAGCACTGTACAGCTTTCTATATTGGCATGACCACCAACCAGCTGTCCATTAGGATGAATGGCCACCGCCAAACTGTGGCCAAAAACAAGGTGGACCACCCTGTGGCACAGCATGCAGCGGAGCACATGCTTGATTTCAATGGCTGCTTCACAACCCGGGCCATCTGGATCCTCCCATCCACCACCAGCTTTTCTGAACTGCACAGATGGGAGTTATCCCTACAATACATTCTTCGATCCCGAAATCAACCAGGCCTCAACCTACGATAACTTCATTATTATTATTAATTTTTTTTTTTTTTTTTTTTTTTTTTTTTTTTCCTCCCTTCCATACCTTACAGTTCCTACCTCTGTATCCCAAACCTCGCCTGATTTGAGTGGTGTGTGAATGTGTGATCGTGTGTGTGAATGTGTGATAGTGTGTGTGTATGTGTGTGTGTGTGTGTGTGTGTGTGTGTGTGTGTGTGTGGTCTTGTGCACTTGCAGTGTACATGAATTATTTTACTTTATTTTATTTTCTCCCTTCACCCGCCTCCCCACTCCATTCCTAAGCTGCATCTCGTTATTCCCATCTAACCCATCCCCACCACCGTGACGTAACCTTTCTATCCCCTCCCCCTCCCCTCCCCTCCCCTCCCGTCCCCTATTTGCTGCAGAGCGTGATTCGAAGTGTGGCAGTCGGAGGTGATGGTTGTATGACTGTGTTGGGTGCCTGTGTGATTGCGTGAGTGCTCTATTTCTGAAGAAGGCCATGGCCGATAGCTGAATGTGTTGTATGTGTGTGTCTTTTGTATGTGCCTGTCGCAGCTCGTCGCCACGTCTTTGCGGTGAGTAGTAAACTGTCCTCACTATCAGAAGATATTATGAATTTTATCTTTTCCCATTACTTGTAAATGAAGGCCCAGAAGAGTGAATGGCTGCAGGATGTTATACCTGGTACCATAGTCTACACCACCATTGATGTAATCTACTACTTAGGTGCATCTCTGGTCGAAACAATGATAATGTTATAATTATATAATGTATATTTCCAAAGCTGCTGAATCCTTTTTGCATTATGCATAATTCAATATGTCTTTCAGTGCAAGTAATAAACAAAGAGCACCTCAAAATAGCTGCCCCACAAAGAGAAAGCAATAGATGTCCCCTGATAAGAATTGTGTCCAACTCTTGTTTTCTTCCTAACTTTATTTGGTTAATGAGATTATATTGTAAATCCCCAGTCAACCGTTCCCCACCAATTACTTACGACACAAGAGTTCACCAAATGTGTTACAATAGCCCTTATTTACATGATTTTTCATATTTTGTTTCCAATCCATAAAACATCTGTTTTTGAACTCACTACCAACAATATCTGCAAAAGTACTTGTGCACAATTTTTAAAATATTTTTTGACAAAGTAATATGAAATAATAATAAATATTTAAGATGTGATAATAACCTCATTTCTATCTTGCTGCTGTGCAATTAAGTCAGGCCGTAGAGTTGGCATTGCTGCAAGAACTGCTAATTGCTGTTCAGTGTCACTCAACCAACTGGCCAAACCGTCATGAGTTTCATTAAAGTGTTCAGCCAGAGCCAAGGCCTGCTCTAGCACTCCTAATCGATCTGAACTAAGTCCTGACACGGTATCCATCATCTCGCGCAGATCCTCCATCTTCTCACGAATTGTCGATGTGTCTTCATGCTGTGCTGACTCCCGCAGTACCTAATTATAAACAAAACAAACTAAGATATACCAACAAAAACAACACCTCAGTTACAGAATAAATCATTCTTACTACCTCATGTATAACAAAATATAGCTGTAATTTAAAATAATAGTACCTTCTCTTAAACCAGTATTGAAATGCATTTCATTTAGTACATTCTATCTCAGCTCCCTAAAGCACAAAGGAATGTTGGCTCATGAAGCATGAAATTTTACATTAATATTGTTGTCATCAAATCTTTCAAACAATGGCTCAAGTTATTGAGTGAAACTTTGTAACCGGATTTATTCACAATACCGAATATTTAAACTTGTCCTTAAAGGTTTTCCTAAAATTGTTTAATTTTCAAGTTCACTGTGTCAAGCGCCACAGTAAAAAAAGTAAGAGAACAGGTTATCACCATGGAGAGAAACTTCAGAAATATCTTGATGTGAAAAAGAAACATGTCACAGACAATGGTGAAAGTCCTCTGTTATCTCCTTATAGAGATACAAACAGAGAGAGAGAGAGAGAGAGAGAGAGAGAGAGAGAGAGAGAGAGTGTGTGTTGAATCATATAACTAAAGTTTTCTAATTACAATTTAAGACTTGTTTTACAGTTTTGTTGCTGAGAAAAATTTGGGCACAAATTTTACAGAAGAGCAACGGAATTAAGTCTGCAAGTAGTATGATACACCTCCCTTTGTGATTTTGACATTAACATAATGAGTACAAGAATTGTGATATTCCCTACCATCGAACAATCACAAAATTTCAGAGGTAACAACCACTTAAATGTTATTTGTAACCCAAATTCAATATTTTAAATGTAGATGTTAGTAGCACCTGTGACTCAATAGTAATTGATTTGATCCACATTTACTTTATAAAATACATCTTGAAATGTAACATACATAAAACATCATTTTGTTTTAGTGTTGGAAACCATCAGCTGGTAATATTCAGATTTCTTTCAATTCAAAAGTAGTGTGCATGGACAGCATATATAGCAACAGTCATTGCTGAATAAAAAGTCTTATCAAAAGGAGAGTTAAATCAAACCGCTTTAATTTTTTTAATTGTAAATCTATTGGACTCAACTGCTAGGTTATTAGTCTGTAACTTACAAACTACTTAAACTAAGGTAAAGTGATCTAATGACAACACAAACACCCATGCCCGAGGGGGGCCTCTAACCCCTGATGGCGAAACCCCTTTAAGAAAGATATTAAAACTTTAATCCTTTATTGAGAATGTTAAATTACCTTCTTGGCTGTAGAAAGGACATCTCTAACACGGCCTTTCTGGCTGGATATGTCATCATTTAGTGCTTTATGTTCTTTCAGTTGTACACGAATGACATCAGGTTCTGAACTAGGAGGCTCAGCTTCACGAATTTGCCCTTCAACTTCACGGAACCAATCGAGAAGTTCATCAATGTCTCCTATGACTTCAAGTGACCTCTGGAAAAGACAGATAAGACATTGAGAAATTGTGCTAAAAAGATGGTTATGTATACAATTTGCATATGAAATCATTGTCATTCAGCATGTTGTAAACATATCACAATTACTCGGGATCATTGGACCCGTCACCTAATCTATCAATAGATGGTACACTGGAAAAACAATGTAGTTGATACTCTTCCTCCCCCCCCCCCTCTGAATAACTTGAATATTTCTATTTTATTGTAAAGGTAATTATGCAACATCCAGGTTGGAGAAAGTTGTCCGTTTGCTAATTTATACAGTAGACGGAGAAGCAACTTTTATACCCTATCATGAACGTTTTTTTAAGTTTAAGTAACTGAAAGTTAAATTTACCTGTTTTGATAACTGAATACGTTCACCCTTACGCTGTATTTGTTCTGCTATTGCATCAAACCTACGGTTGTCACGAGTCACCAGGCCTTCAATGGTAGAAGCACCTTCTCCAGGTGATATCTGATACAACTGTGGACCTACTAGGTTGATCATTTCCAAAACTGGACGGAACTCTGAAACAGAACAATAAAAAAAATGTCATTCAATAAAAAGTCACTTTAATTTTCTGAAAATAATATCTGAGAGCAAAAATCCTGCAAGTAAGTTGCATCTTATGCTGACAGTTGGGTTGGAAGTGGGTGGTAAGAACTAAATGGACATCAATTTTTTTCTTTAAGGGGGACGAATTGTTTAACTGATACATTTATCACCAGTCTATCTTCATAGACTCACTTAAAATCTAATTTTATTTTTTTCATAACTCATTCATTAGAAGAAAAGGCCAGCTTTACTTTGCCACAACATCAGAAATCTTCTGTTAAGCTACATTTTCCACCACTCCAGATGAACAAACAACAACTTCCACAGTTTGTTGTTATTTTAATTATCTATTACATAAGCTTCTTGTTTCCTGCCCCAATACTTTGGAAAAGGTAGAAAAAAGACAATACAACATAATTATTAACTGAACGCAGTTAAGAAATGTACGTATTGTACCTGATGTGGCTCAAACAAAACTAACAGTAATTATACTTTGGAATGCAGATATGTATTCTTTGTTGTAACCTTACTTTCATTCTACAAAACCATCTGTATCACAGCAGTCTCAAAGTAATGTATAATTTTACATAATTGACAGTATAAATTCAAGTTAAAATGAATCCATTTTCAGTAAATCCCTAACCACATAACTATCTTCAATCTTACTTCCCCTTCTTTTCAAGTCAACCACTTGAGATCACTATTAATTCAGATCAGATTTATTATTTTTTCTATTCTTTATCACTGTCCAAGATTTTTTTCATTCTCATACTTTATTGCCCCATTTACTTTTCTGTCTATGGTGTTTCTGATGTGTGAACAAATCACAGCCTGAACTTCTGATCTGAAAAAGTTGCACTATTGTAAATTTCTGCTTAGCAGAATCCAACTTCGTCCATTTTGGATCTCGTGTATTGTCCTCCTCATGTTCACAAAAAACTGTATAAGCTCATGTGTTAACCTCCATTTGTACTTTCTAAATATGTGTGTGAATAATATACTTCTCCTCTTCCTGACAGTATCTGAGCACCCCTCTATATGCATACATAGTTTGTTTTTCTTCTAATCATTTTCTGTTCTCCAATGTCTCAATATCAATCTAAGAATATGTTGTTCTACAAGCAGTAGCCTCTTAAGTGAATCTTTTCTTACAAGAGGCAGACACACTGCTACGTAGCACAGGTCAAGGTAGTTAATGTTTGTATTGAAAAAAAAAAAAATTGTCTGTCACTCCCCCACCTTATGAATTTCTGTTTTAGTTGATATACCATGATGAGATTACAATTTTCCAGTCTACCAGGCTCGGTTTTCTGGATTATACATAAACGTTTCTTTTATGTATCAATTCACTTATTCACTATTACATTTCATTTATTAAGTATGATTCTGAAATTTCATTCATAAAGTATGGTTCTGAAAGGTCTATCAAACACTCATTTGCATCTTCCATAATCTCTTAATTCCAACAAATTCTTGAACTTGTGGTCAATACTTGTGAAGCATTTGTTAGCTATTATTTTACACAAAACAAAAACTCATTTTCCATTCCTGAAAACAATGATCACAGGATTCCCTACAGGCCATACAAAATTAAAAATGTTTGTTGCAGTGTCGTCTGCTACATCCAACCCTTCATTAACTATTATTAACAAACAAAATCAATTTGTTTTAAAGTGGCAAAAGATTCATTTTTACACTTTCTTTCAGTCAGCATTCTACAAATGTTGCTCCCATACTGGACTGGAAGCTTTCCCACTATTGCTTCAACTAATATGTTCACTCTACTTTTCTCATATTCCTATAGATTTAGCTACTCCCTAGTCTCTTATTCAACACCCATAGTAATGCCATATTAAAGACATTCCCAGTTACTCTTATCTACAGTTCAGTTTAAAAATTCCTTGGAACATATCATCTTTTAAGATTACAGAAATACAAGGAAATCTTTATTCTGTGAAAGGACATATGAGGAACACTCTTCACCACCAAGCAGGAAGGAAGCAGGTGGCAACATGCAACTGCCCCCCCCCCCTTCCTCCCTTTCTGGTTTTCTGCAGATACCCGGACCTGAATAAACCCATCACTTAGTGACAAAGTTGGACAAATGGGCAGAACTGGTCTCAGGATATGCAAAGATGGCAGTCAACATGGAAATGGAACTGAGCTGAAAGATAGGTATACTTGCCAAGACAAAATTCAATAATAATCCATTCTACTGATCTATAGCCAATACAAATACACTGATGAACTCAGAAAAATTAGGCACATCTCATGAACCAACAATATTTTTAATATCTTCAAAACCACAAAAATTAATGTTAACAGAATCTGAATGTAGCAAAATTAAAATTACCAAATTTGGAATACATGTGATTTCAACACACTGTCTTAGATGACAGCTTATTACCTTAAACTATCATAATGCAACACACTTTCATCTATTCATTTAAGGATTGTTACTTTTGTAATAATAATTTATTATAAAAGATAGATAGACCATCATATTCTCCACAGTTACTCCACAACTGCGCGCAGCATGATATGCACCTATTGTCCCCTATGTGTGTGTGTAATGAATGTTTGTCTATTTTGCCAGTAATTTATGTAAATATCAGATGTGTTGGCGGTCAAGCTCATGAGGGCCAGCTTGTTTATTAATTTGCTTCATATAGTATTTTTACTGCTAATAAATAGTGAGAAGGTGACTGAATGTTTATAATTTTTCTATTTAATGTTGTAAAATGGTAAGTTAGTGTGGAAGTTGTAAAAATTTAAGTAAAAAAACAAATCTTTTCTGTTAACTCTAGAAACACCAAGCCCATGCTAAAATTGCCTATACATTTTTCTTTTGTTAAAAAATCATAATAAAAATCCTTCATTGTTTACGGCCCTTTCTCTTTTTCTTTGTTTACGGCCCTTTCTCTTTTTGTCTCTCACCTTATAAAGTACTACACAATACATTTCTATGGTGCCAATTTTAAAACTGCAAATAAAATATAGAAATTTTATGGCCAAGGGCACATTTTGTCCTGGGTTGATACTCCACTTGACAATAATTCATAGTGTCTCACCTACGACCACCAAACATGGAGAAAAAATGTTGTAAAATCAGTATCCATCACCTTTAATTTCAGCATATCCCAGCTATTTACAAGCCTAACAGACCTAATAACTGGTGAAATTATTGTAAATAATAGTATATAAACGAAATTTCAGAAGAATGTGAAAATAACTCTTTCGGTCCTATATCTACCGGTAATACAAGAGCGCAATACTGCAATAAGGATAACGCAATGTACATATATTTGACCGACAACAGCTGATTTTAAAAAAAATTGCATTTTACAGGATTCACAGTTTATTGTAATACAAGTAAAATTTGTCCTTGTTCGGTGCTCCATGTAACCTAAAATACCTTGGTGCTGTTAGGGTTAAGAACTCTGCTACTTTTGGAGGGGAAGACTGCTGTGGCCAAGTAAAATACTTGGACGTTTGATGTGGAGAGCTCCATGGGGGTTGGAAAAACAATTTACATTTCATCTTGGAAGAAGGAGCACCTGGCCGCTTAAACATTGGCAAGGATTAATGAGAGCCAGTCTAAGAATTTTAAATTTTTCTTATTTCATTTCAGATTTGTAGCTCAACAGTGTATGCGACTCTATGAGTATTCAGGAATCTTCATGTTGTTGGACTATGATTTGAACTATTTTAAGCCTATGATTACTTCATGTCATGTGATCGTGAAATGGACTTGATATCTAGGGGTATTTTGCTACCAGTCTCATAATGCAGTTAACACATTTGTTCCGATAATTTTAAAAGGTTCATTTCTAATTTATTACTTTTGTTTGTGCAGGACCACTCTCAATGAATTTATATATGGCTTTCAATAAACATTATTCAACTGTATTATCTGGCATTGACCACATCTTTTGCAAATGATACAATAAAATCTCTTATTATTATTATTATTGAGGGTATGTTGCCACTCATCACAGAAACATCTACAGGGGCCACAGACGGTGGTCTTTGTGTGAGTGTGAGTGTGTGTGTGTGTGTGTGTGTGTGTGTGTGTGTGTGTGTGTGTGTGTGTGTGTGTGTTTTCCCTCTAACTGACGAAGGTTGTAACAGCCAAAAGCTATTACGTAAGTAGTATTCTATTATGTCTGCCATTCTGTGGCTCATTGGACGTCTCAGTGGTGAGTAGCAACCTAAACGTAGGTTTAGACCAGATGTGGCTCAAATTCAAAGAAGTCTTATCGACAGCAATTGACAGTTTTATACCAAATAAATTAATAAAAGAAGTAAGTGATCCCCCTTGGTACACAAAACAGGTCAGGACACTGTTGCAAAAGCAAAGGAAAAGGCATACTACATTTAAACGAACACAAAATCCCCAGGATTTGCGATCGTACTCAGAATCTCGAAATTTAGCGAGGATTTCAATGCGAGATGCCTACAATATTTATCACACCAAAACTCTGTCTCGTAATTTGACTGAAAACCCAAAGAGATTTAGGTCATATGTTAAATATACTCGGGGCAAATCACAAACAATACCTTCACTACGTGACAGTAATGGCGATCCTGCCAATGACAGCGCTACTAAAGCAGAGTTATTAAACATAGCTTTTAGAAACTCATTCACCAAAGAAAACGAAACCAATATTCCAGATTTCGAATTACGAACAGATGCCGTAATGAGTAACGTAGAAGTAGATATCATTGGAGTAGTGCAGCAACTAAAATCACTTAACAAGAACAAGTCTTCTGGTCCGGATTGTATACCCATTAGATTTCTATCTGATTATGCTGAAGCGATAGCTCCCTACTTAACAGTCACATACAACCGCTCTCTCATAGAAGGATATGTACCAAAAGATTGGAAAGTTGCCCAGGTCACACCTATATTCAAGAAAGGCATTAGGCGTAACCCACTAAACTACAGGCCTATTTCAGTGACGTAAATTTGCAGCAGGGTATTGGAACATATCCTGTATTCAAATATTATGAATTATCTCGAACAGAATGATCTATTGACCCAAGGTCAACACGGATTTAGAAAATATCGTTCACGCGAAACACAACTAGCTCTTTATTCACATGAAGTGATAGGTGCTATCGACAAAGGTTCGCAAATCGATTCCGTATTTCTTGATTTCCAGAAAGCTTTCGACACCGTACCTCACAAACAGGTTTTAACCAAATTGCGTGGTTATGGTATATTGCCCCAAATTTGCGATTGGATAGGGGATTTCTTGTCAGAGAGGACACAGTTCGTAGTAATTGATGGTAAGGCATCAACTAAAACAGAGGTGATATCGGGCATTCCACAGGGTAGTGTTATTGGTTCTCTGCTGTTCCTTATTTACATAAACGATTTAGGGGAAAATCTAAGTAGCTCTCTTAGGTTGTTTGCAGATGACGCCGTCATTTACCGTCTAGTAACATCATCTGAACATCAAAACCAACTGCAGAACGATCTGAATAAGATATCAGTATGGTGTAAAAATTGGCAATTGACTCTAAATAATGAGAAGTGTGAAGTCGTCCACATGAGTACGAAAAGAAATCTGTTAAACTTTATTTACAAGATAAATCAATCAGATGTGAAGGCCATAAACTCCACAAAATACCTAGGAATTACTATTACTTCAGACCTAAACTGAAAAAAACACGTAGATAATGTTGTGGGAAAGATGAACCAGAGACTGCGTTTTATTGGCAAAACCCATAAAAGATGCAACAGAACTACAAAAGAAACTGCATACACTACGCTTGTCCGTCCATTTTTGGAGTATTGCAGCCCAGTGTGGGATCCTTATCAGGTGGGTTTGATGGAGGACATCGAAAGAGTCCAAAGAAGGGCAGCTCGTTTCGTATTGTCACGATACAGGGGAGACAGCATTACGGAAATGATACAGGATCTGGGATGGGAATCATTACAACAACGGCACTTCTCACTGCGGTGTGGGCTACTTACGAAACTCCAATCGCCAACATTATCCTCCGAATGCGAAAATATATTGTTCACTCCCACTTACATAGGTAGAAATGATCATCAGAATAAAATACGAGAAATCTGAGCTCGAAGAGAGAGATTCAGGTGTTCTTTCTTCCCGCGCGCTATTCGAGAATGGAATGGGAGATAAATAGTATAATTGTGGTTCGATGAACTCTCTGCCAGGCACTTAAATGTGATTTGCAGAGTATCCCGTGTAGATGTAGATCATTCTCAAAAATATTGTTGAACCCTTCCTGAAATTTCCATTCTTTTATAAATTAGTCATTTATATTTATTTTGTATTTCATTATAATTTCGCAAATGTTAGCCTAAGAATAGAGTGTTTGGCTTTAAGATCACAGATACAGGGTACTATTTGCAGCTACTGTAGTTACTGGCCATGAAAGGAGACATGTCTCATTCAACCATAATACTCAATTGAGACATATTTCTTTCACAGAGCCATACATAACCCAATTTGCCCAATATGTGTATTTTGTATTTGTGGCAAACTTTTGCTAGATCAACACAAAAAGCCATGTAAAGGCACACAATTCAAGACAAATGCAGTTAAATCTTTATGTCAGTCATACATTTCTTAATAGTATATGATTAATAACAAATCATAATAATGGAAAGTCCAGGTTGGAAATAATAATAATATAGTAATAAGGACAGTTTACAACTCACCGCAAAGACATGGCGACGAGCTGCGACAGGCACATACAAAAGACACACACATACAACACTTTCAACTGTTGGCCATAGCCTTCTTCAGAAAATAAAACTCACACAGGCACACAACACAGTCATAAAACCATCACACCACAACACACAGTAAGTGGTGTGCACACATTTTGTATATTTATTTTATTTTGTTTGTTTTATTTTATTTGTAATGGTTGTATGACTGTGTTGTGTGCCTGTGTGATTGGATGAGTGTTCTATTTTCTGAAGAAGGCCATGGCCGATAGCCGAAAGTGTTGTATGTGTGTATCTCTTGCATGTGCCTGTCGCAGCTTGTTGCCACATCTTTGCAATGAGTTGTAAACTGTCCTTTCTATATTATTATAAATAACAAATCTTTATATATAAAAATGAATGTTTGTCTGTATATCCTCTATGCTTCATAAACCATTCATTCAATTGCAATGAAACTTTGGTCAACTGTTCACCGTATGCCCACAATGGTTCTTGGCCCAAAAACAAAAGAGCACGACACATAGATCAGGAGATATGACGTCATAAATAATGAGAGGCCACCATGTGAGAATACCCGATTTGTGTGTCATTTATGCACATTTCCTCCAAAAGCACTGGACATACCGGACTTACACGAATGAATATTGCTTCTTCAGAAAGAGCAGGGAATGAGAGGGAAAAGGAAATGATGCGGGTTTTAAGGGAATGGGTAAGGAGTTATTCCAATCCTGGGAGAGGAAAGACGTACCTTGGGGCGGAAAAAGGTTAGGTAACCAAACACCCACACACATATACACGAATGCACACCAAGGTAGACATATGCAAAATTCGCCTGGTAAGTAAACCACATCTATTTTTTTATATATAGTTTTCCTGTTAGGAATTTTTCCTCTATAATATACGTATCATGAAAAATTATAAGATTGTACAACATACAATTCAATAAAAATGAGAACGTACGAATTTTGTATGTAATTATTTTTTGATTACTCTCTCTCTTTGTTTGGATACTTCATTTATAATTTTGTACATTATGCAAGACAGTGTTATTTCTTATGTATTCTCTGATAAATATAACATGATTTTAGAAAAAAGGAGATGAGCAGAGAGTGAAGCGATAGGAGATGTACTAACTCGAGGCAGGAATAAATAAATAAATACTCAGGCAACACCGGGTTTTCAGCTAGTTCCTTATACATCTTCACAAATTTGGGACGAATCCTGCTCATTATACGCATACAAAACAAGGAACTTTGTGAAAGCAAGTTAAATATACGCAAAATCACTTCTTTAAATAGCCATATAAACTCACCTATTCTGCAACATGTAAGTTGATATTTGTGCTTGTATTATAGCATAAGTACTAATATATTTAACATAAAACTTGAATGATGATGATAACACCCACATGCCAACATGAGACCTTCCATCTTGCCACCTTAGTATGTAATATACTCTCTTTTTCTTTACAAGTTCAACATTTTCCAAGTTTCTTCAAGATCTTTATCAGTCCCTGAATTGCAAACTTTCAATGAGGTCCTTTTAATCATTCTCTGAGTTTAGTCTAACTTTTAAATCTATCCAAATAATTTAATGAGAGAAATTCTGATAATGTTACCCTTGTTCACAGCTGTTTTGGAAGATACTTTACTAATACAAATTTTTATTATCACTGGTCGGTATCTGTTAAAATAGTCCTCAGAATAGGAAGCAGCATAAGCCTTACCCTGTATGTCAAGCTCTAGCCGCTGAATGTCTTCCTCACGAGGCTCAGCTGCCTGCAGCTGAGCTTCAGCTCCCATCATCCAGTCAACCAAACGATTGTGGCAATTGTGAAACTGCTGCACAAGTGGCAATGCTTCCTGAAATATGATTAACATTTGCACTTCTCAGTGAAATTGTAAAGTAATGGGTTACACAGGTAAAATTCCAAATATACAACTTTAAGAACAGGTAAATCAATTAAGCGAAGCATTTAACTAATGTATGCACATTTCAAGCATGATCCTTCTACAATAAAAACACAAACCTGTGCATGTTTCAACATGTCTGCACCACGACTAGTAAGATCATTAAATCTCCGTTGTAATGAGTCCAGTTTATCTTTCAAAGCCAGAGCCTCATCACTAGAAATATGTTTCATGAGTTCCAGACCAGTGTCCACAGTACCATCCACTTGGCTCTGATGATTTGCTACTTCTTCAGTTAGATCCTATAACAAGGAAATCACAAATATTCAGTTTCATGTCTAAGTAAATTCAGAAGAAATGTACAAGAATATAATCATATTTAAATATGTTACTTGTAACTACTGGGCGAAACAACACATCCACTGTTATTAGACAAACCACTGTTGGTTTCAAAGGTTAAAAACCTCCAACATCAGCAAATGTTTATGAATAAAGATGATATGTCATATGTTACTAATTGTGGGTAACCTATGGCAATGTGTCCAGGAGTCCCCAGGTTCCTTTCTATGTCACAAAGTATCATATATAAAAGCCACATTTTGTTTATAAAGTTTCACATTTAATTTGTGATGTTTTACCACAGAGAATTGCTGAAATTAAAACTGTTTATTTTAAAACTATGCTGCTAGGTTCCTGTCTGACTATATGTTCAAAAATCATGACATTCACAGCCTATCAACTTGCAGAAGAAACCTAGAGCCTAATATATTGTTACTATTTACGTAAAGAACTTTTTTTTGCTCTGAATATTTTAAAGGCTGCTACATTTGAAGATCAGAATTTCTATTCCCTCCAGTTGGTAAATGTATTAAAATTAAATGGTCAAAATTTGAGAAAAGGAAGGCATCCATAGCACTTCTTATATTCAGCAGCAAAGTTCTGGTGGATCCTAGTGACACTTTTCAAAACTTCCATTTGCTTTACACCCGATTCAAAGCTGCAGGCTGTTTTTTGGACCCTCCCCCCCACCCAAAAAAAGGGGGGGGGGGGAAGGAATGCATCTTAGATTTGGGTCAATATGGTACATTGTGCAACCCTCTTACCATGTGTGAAAGGGTGTACTTCTGATACTATTATTATTTCCCTCTCCTTTCCTAGGTGTATAGTATGTGGGTGAAAATGAGGAATGGCAAACTAAGTCCAAGTTTGCATTTCCCCCCGTTTTTACTTGTCGAGTTCCTTTCACAAAGCAATTGTGTTATCCACCTTATTCTGGAACTTACTCTTGAAATTTCAACAGTAAATCTATCCATTGTGCACAACATCTTTCTGGCAGTATAGCCCTCTCAAGTTTGTGAACATCAATTTAAGCAATTTAACAGCTTTAATTAAGCAATTATCAGTTACAGTTATGGAACCAATACGGAAAACAACACAATATAAATAATTTGCTTATCAGGTACTGTACTTACCGCAAGATCTTCCATTTGTGCCAGCAGTTTCTCAGTGTGCACAGCAAGAATTCTGAATTTCGAAAGACGTTGATCTGCTCCATCCATCCAAGCCTGCAGATCCTGATAGCCAAGAACAAGGTGCCTTAAGCCAGAGCGGGACTGTGACAGTAGTGCACCAACTGCTTCTGAAGCGTCAACAAGGGCAGTGTAACGATCAGCTGCCACCTGGAGCCGGTCAGCAAGCCCAGCAGCTTCATCCTCCCCGACCAAGCCCATCAGTTCTCCAGCCACATCTGTCAATTCTGACAAATCTGTCTTGTGCCGAAGAATTTCAGTGTGAAGAGCCTGCAATTAAGTAAAGTAAAATAATAAATAAATAAATGAAAACAAAAAACCCACAGGCATTAAGATGAGGAGACAAACTATTTTGTAGTTCCCTGCAGGAAGATCACAAAGCCATTCCAGTATGCACACAGAAATTTGCAGTTTAAAAACGATGTAACTTCACAAACATGAGCAATAGTGCACTGGATTCAACTAGGAAAATCTCTCACTCCCAAAATTTTAAATTTTTGTTACATGTTAAATTCACATTAAGAACCAGGAATTGTGTGTGTGTGTGTGTGTGTGAGAGAGAGAGAGAGAGAGAGAGAGAGAGAGAGAGAGAGAGAGAGAGAGAGAGAGAGAGAGAGAGAGAGAGAGAGAGAGAGATATTACCAGGTATTTGTACATGTAATCATAAAGTGAAAGGTTCACTTTCAGAGAACAAGTTTCTTCAGACCCCTCTGCCCTACACACACACACACACACACACACACACACAGGAGAGACGGAATGAAAGTACGATGTGTTTGCATGCGGATGTGTGTGAGTGTGTGTGTATTTGTTTACCTTCCTTGTTGTTCCCTGAGGTAAGTCCTTCCACTCCTGGGATTAGAATGACTCCTTTTCCACTTCCTTAAAACCCATATCCTTCCCTCCTTCCTCTCCTTCCTCTTTTTCCTGAAGAAGCTGCCAGAGGTGGCGAAAGCTTGAATGTTTGTGTGTTTTTGTGTGTGTTTTATGTTTCTATCGACGAGCCTCTACTTTGGGTACGTCAAACAATCTTTATTTTTACATATTTTTCCCACCAGGAAAGAGTATATTTACACCATTTTAAAAAATAAATACATAGGAACAAACCTTATATATGCTCATGAAATATTTACTAGAGTAAATTGAACAGCGGCCACTATAACTGATGCAAACACAAGTAACAGCAACTTTCTTATGACAACAAAACAGACTCTGGACATAGTTACAAGAAAGTCTCTCAGATGGCAGCACTAAGCAGGATGGACAGTGTCTCCAGTTGAAACCACTGTGTCAGTCGGCTGGAAAACAATAAAAGCTAAGCCACTATGCCTCAAAAGGTTAAGATAAATGGCCACTGCCAAACTGTGGTAAAAAAATAAGGTAGATCACACTATGGCACAACATGCAGCAGAGCAAGTGCTAGATTTCAATGGCTGCTTCGCAACCCTAACGTCTAGATCCTCCCATCCACCACCAGCTTTTCTGAACTACACAGATGGGAACTATCCTTACAGTACAGTCTCCAATCTCAAAATTATCCAGGCCTCAACCTAAACTCACTCATGTTAAGGAGAACATACACACACAAAAACATCCAAGGGAAAACTCTAACCTCCGACAGGGAGCACCCAAACACTTTGCAGCATGGCACCTTAGAGTGCATAGGCATTCTTTCGCAGCCCTCTAAATTCAATTGTGTTCAATTTCATAATCTGTCAATGACAAATTTTCCATGATTTAAATATATATATATATATACTCACATCATGTTCCTTTATTCTCTGCTGTATTTTCTCCTCATCAGTAGGCACAAGTTCCATGTCTTTCACCTTCTTTTCTGTTTTGTCTAACCATTCCACAATAGGAACCAGCCTATCCTGTAAATTATACATGTCACTATGTCAATGTCTACCTTAAAATAAACAAGTCTACCTTAAAAAAATGAACATATGAATCAGCCTCAACATGATTTTTATTTATAAGCTATTATGCAAATTTTAAAACATTTCCATCTAGTTAAATTCATTATAATCTGATTGAAATGGGAAGTGGTTCAGTTGTAAAACTCTCTGGGACAGTTCTGAAATATGTTTAGTGTCAGTAAAAACACAGCTTTGTAAGTTTAATAACAACAAAAACTGTTGAACAAATAACTTCTTCACTATAAATATGGAACATTGACAAGTTTATTTATAGAGGCTGTAAATATTGGCAACATATAGGGAATTTTTAAAATAGTGTATACTAAATGAAAATTTTCAGTGTGCTGTTATTACTATACAATGACCACCACTCCTACTATAATCTAATTTTCATAATTATATCATGTGAACTAACTGATGGATTAATACCTTTATTGAAAATCACACCTTTCATTTAACAGCCTTCAATTTTAGAGCATAAATCTATTACTACTACCATGATATGTATTTCCTACTTTGAAATATCTTTTGTGGCTGCTTATTTTTGGTAGTGAATAAGCTGAAAGAAAAACAATAATCGTGCCTTTGTTCACTGTCTCATGCAGGTGTACACCTTTTAATTATGTTCAAAGCATTTCATTCCTTAAAACTCTGCACAAATCTATTTATATTATCTCTCTTACTCCATTCTCAAATACAAAAGAAAATAATTTCCAAAATAAATCTGCTACTGAACCTGAATTTATATTTATTAGCATGGTCAATAAGCTACATTTAAGTGACAAGTTGTTGTACATTACATGACTCTTGTCAGATTGTAAGCACTTAGAAATATAAAAATAGTCCTTTCCTTCAGCACAATGTCTCTTTTCTGTACAATCATCTTACAGTTTGAGACATTGATACTTCCAATCTGGGGGATAAACCTCTTAAGGTTAGTATTGTTTGTTTACAATTCTTACAATACAAAGTATGAATAAAAAAATTTCTTTTAGCTTCCCTGCATTAACCCCTGCATTAACTGCTGCATGAATTCTCCTGGAACCCATATTCTCAAAACACCCGAAGGATTTAATCCTAAAATTTACTGATTTCAATCAACTGCTCTAATTAAATATAATTATTTCCATGGCACTATTCTTAAATTTATTGTATTTGAAACATTTAAGTTCTTAGTGTTTTTTCCTTCCATTAGAGCTTTGAAACAGGTGCTCCCACACACAATTATCTGAACTCAAATGCAAACTTGTTTCTAACTAATAATTTAACAGTAACTAAAATAATTACTACTACCCGTGATTTAAACACATTGTTTTATGGATTCTTTTGTTTTCTACATTAATGACTTTTAAAAATGCTTCCTATTTGATATGGTAAGTTCACACGCTAACTCCATCCAGTTCACAGATAAAATATCAAACTAACCTGGAAATCCTTTGCAACGGCCATAGCTTGTTCTAGAGCATTCATACGCTGTGTTGCATTTTCTGTCAAATTATCAAAACGCTGCATGAGTTCATGTAGCTGTCTCTCTATTGCCTTCCGTTCTGCAGGATCTGCACCTGCCACAACTTCATTGCCCATCGCAAATAGAGAAGACATGGAGTTTTGTCTGTCCAACAACATTTTCTTGAGGAACTAAAACAAAACAAAATTCCAAAATTCAAGTACCAACATATGTGACTCCTGGCTGGATTGATATTCCAGAACAAATAGAAATTCATTGTGCATAAGTAATTCGTAACAATAGATCACAATGAAAATAAGCAAACTTAATTGTTTGGTTAATATATATATATATATATATATATATATATATATATATATATATATATATATATATATATAAAATAGACGAAGATTACTCACCAGGCGAAGGAGCACAGGTGTGACAGCATCACAAATAAATAAATGAATACACACACACACACACACAATCGCAAGCTTTCGCAACCCAGTTGCGTCTTCAGGCAGTAGGGAACACACTTAGGCAGACATTTGTAGAAATCTGCCTAAGTGTGTTTGGATGTGGATATGTGTGAGTGTGTGTGTATTTGTTTACCTTCCTTTTTGTCCCCTAAGGTAAGTCCTTCCACTCCTGGGATTGGAATGGCTCCTTTTCCACTTCCTTAAAACCCGTATCCTTCCCTTTCTCCTCTCCTTCCTCCCTCTTTTTCCCGAAGAAGCCACCACTGGTGGCGAAAGCTCGAATGGTTGTGTGTTTTTGTGTGTGTTTAGTGTTCCTATCGACCAGCCTGTACTTTAGGTAAGTCAAAAATCTTTATTTTATACCATTTTCCTACCTGGAAGGTCTCCTTCTATATATATATATATATTACTTCATTGCTCTGATTTTTTTTTTTTCCAGATGTGTCTGAGAAAGACCATTTAGGAAAGACAAAATGTCATTAACCAGTATAAGGGTTGTTTTTTCCATGTTGTTCCACACAGGATTTTCCATTATTGCTATTTGTTATTAACAATTATCATGAAAAAGTACAGTACCTTTTGTTCTTGCAACTGTGCTTTAACAACTTTGTAGTCAGCAGATGGTGGTTTCTGGTTGGCAACCATTTCCTCAGTATCTGTCAACCATTTAGAAAGACCATCAAGAGCTTCCTGGAATTTTCCTGACTGTAGTAAACCAACATCCAGTTTACGGTCACGCTCATTCAACTGAAAATTTGGGGCACAATTAACAAACAAATTCTTACATGACTAAAAATTATTTTTATTTTAAACAATGTATAAAAAACTGAAAATTTTAACAACAAACCCTCTCTTTCAGATCATTCCATTTGTCATTCATCTTTTCGAGAT
Organism: Locusta migratoria; assembly: GCA_026315105.1. Lineage (NCBI taxonomy): Eukaryota > Metazoa > Arthropoda > Insecta > Orthoptera > Acrididae > Locusta > Locusta migratoria. The sequence goes on along the minus strand of CM048750.1, from coordinate 218,485,301 downwards.
CCTTCTCCAAGTTGACTGTACTGACACCACCAGAAGCTGATTGTATCAATCCCTGACCCAAACGATTGCATTCATCTATCCTGGAAGCTAACGGTTCCACTTCCTTGTCTCTGAATGTTCTAAACTCTTCTTGCTGGGCTCGAATGGTGTCGACTTCTGAGCCCACGGGCTTCAGGTGGTGAAGCTGATCACTCACCTAGAAAAAGATTACTGTTATAGTTTTCTAAACTGCATATAACAACATACATTTGTGTGCATAATGAAAGGAAAATTTTCTAGTTCAACAAAGTTCTAAAAACATTTTCCTATTTTTAACAGGCAGTGGCATTCTTATCTTGTTCACCTGTTCCCTCTCCCTCTCAGCAGTTAGCCTTCTTTTCCCAAACATTCCTCCCTCTTCCCACCTTATAGCTCCCCTCGCCCATTCAACATGACAATCCCTCAACCTGTTCCAGGTGCAGAGCTTAGTTTCCAAGTCAGATGGCACAATGTAATAAATGAAGCTACTGGCTATAAAGCAACATACCACGTCAGCCATTAGGAGAAAGATAAGGGAGAAGAAATAGGACAAACTATAATGCAAGCAAACTGAAGAGATCTTCCCTACCTTCAGAATCATAGAAGAGACAAGATGTAGAAAATAACTTGAAGTAATATGTTACATTGATTAGCCTAACACTTTGAAATTCTTTATTCTACTATTATTGTTGCTCTTCTCGGCATTTTGCATATTTTGGCATATTCTACAGCGTTATGTCATGATCACAAATTTCCAACAGAATGAAAATTAAACTCAATAATCATATAAACAAAACAGTGAGCTAAGGGTCTGATTAGTGCTAAGGGTGTTTTTTTTTTTTTTTTTTTTTTTTTTTTTTTTTTTTTTTTTTTAAGTAAAACACTTAACTTGCAAGAAATAACCACTTGAAAATTGAGACTAAGGATAAAATCATTCACGACAAAAGTTGAGTCTCAATTTAACATGAATGAGGAATAATAATTTAAAATCTAAATTTTTGTTCAAGACTGCTACTTTTTCTTTTCACAGGTGCTCTCCAGAGGTGAAAGGTTGGTTGGAAGATGTTCATGAAAGATTCATTAACTTTAAAAACTTCAAATGTGATGTCTTCGTTTAGTGTCCTCCAATCATCGCAACTAAGCAAATTAATGCTCAAATCATCTTGTTTTAAGTACATACACCTTTTGAGACTTCCATCACGAAGTGCACCACAATCAGTGATGCAGTTTTATCAGTCCTTGTCCATTTCATTTCCTTTAGAACAGTCACATATTTTTTCATAAATATGATTCATTTAACTAAACATTTAAGACTGAAAGAAACCACTTACCAAATTACTGCTGGTGAACTCAATTACGGAAAATTTCAGGTACTTCAATGTATTATGTTACACATGCTGAAGTATACTTTTCACAGGAAAAAAATTACAGTTACTAATTCAACAAATGCTTATTGTCATTCACACTTACATGCCGAATATCCTCTATGATACCAGAATGTGTCTGGTAGAATGTTTCCAGTCTGTCAAGGGTCACTGCCAAGTCTTCTTCACGTGCACGACCTCTTTCCTCGAGACGAGCCAATTGCCTACGTAACAGATCAGCTTGTTCTCTAGTAGCTGCAGTGTCGGGTGCAAATCCAGAATCTACAAGGCGTTCACCAGCAGACACTGTATCTGCCACATTGTCCGACACACGTGAAAGCTGATAAAAAAAAAAATGAAATGGTGATTCCATATGTGCGCTAAAATTGGCACTAGTTATAATACATTCTAATGTAATGTGCTGTTTGGCCATGATAAATTGACAATTTTGGTGGCGGCATGTTTCCCACTGACTTACGGCTGCTGTGGGGACTGAAGTGATGAGGGAAAGGCAGCATCGGCTGCTTGCTGTAGTGCTGGAACCATTACACTAACAAGGTGTACAAAAATACAACTCATCAATGAACATTGCAGCTTTGGCAGCACTTGCAAATAAACATTGTTCAACTACTGCCAACTTTTGCCGTTTGTGACAGCACCATTAAAACTGTCACGTTATTGGGCCAAATAGTACACAACAATCTTTCAAAAAAAGATTAGTAATGCAACTCTATTTCACTGTTTGATAAATGTAAACAGAAATCAGTATTAGGGGCAGATTAAAATGGTACATTCTGAAAACTAATTTAGAATAGACCATAAAATTAGTGCGCTCTCTAAACACCCCCCCCTACACACACACACACACACACACACACACACACACACACACACACACACACATACATTTGATAAGGAGTTCTTTTTTAGATAATTTGTACAAAAGAAAGATAACTGTACTAGTGCAAAAGGACAAAACAAGACCAATATATACAATCTGATACCTTTCTGATGAATTTGGTGATTTCATCTTGCTGTGTATGAACCGTTTTCAGATCCCGGCCAGGTGGCTTCATATTTTCCAGTTCTTGTTCGAGATTAGATAAGTCATGGCTTAAACCTTTCACTTGATCCTAGATAAACAGACATAAGACCCATGAGAACTGTAACCATTAAAAAAATACCAATATCGCAGTCCTCATATTACCGAGATACTCACTGTAAACTGAGTGACTGCAGTCGCTGCTGACTGAAGTTCGCTGCAACGATCATCAAGTTTAGCTTGCAAATCATCAAGACGATCACCAATGCCATCCACTTCATCTTGCAGATGAGATGCATCGACTCCTAATTCTCCTGCCTCATGACACAAGTCACCTGCCTGTTGTCGCACAGCAGACAGTGGTTTACGTAAGGCAGTTGTTTCTTCACGTAGGGTCTGCAACGCAGATAAACAAAGAAAACCATTAAAATAACCATTTTAATCAGTTAAGGGAATTTCCCAGTAATATGAAAATATGTATAAGCAACTTCAGTTCGAAATAAATTTTGAGGCCTCAACCTTTATTCTATCCAGCAACTTTGGATCCTTTGCTGCACCTCCAAGTGCATCATGAGATGCCAGCCTATCTTCACAGCGTTGCAGTGAATGTGTCAGGTCTCTCAGGTTTTCAGAGAAATCTGTTAGCCGGCGAGATGTATCTTCAAGAGATTGTGTGCGTTCAAGTAACTCTGTGAATGGTAGGAGATCATTAGTCACAGCCTGAATATGTCATTTTTTTCAGTTCTTCATATACTGATTAGAACAATGAACTTTAAAAACTTTCACATTCTGATTCCAGAATTCTTACAAGCAATTAGCAGGACATTAATTAGTAAAACAGGAGCCATGAAAGACAAAAAAGTACTTAGGGAAGGTGGCATACTCAAGATGAACAGAATGGAAATCTTACTATAAATCTTATGAGCTGTAAAATGTGAAGCAAGTTGGAAGTCACATCAATTTACTTTGGGTCCTTCAGATTACAAAATTTATTACGATTTTGATAACAGTGTCAATAACATAATTTTGAAAGTGAAGCGGTTTACTTCATGTACCAATAAGAAGAAATCAAACTAAGATTTACCTCCACTTACTTATAGCTGATTTATGTAAGGCACATGAATACATGCCACATGAAACATTAGTCACATTAGCTTTTAAGCTCTTACTCTATCTCCAACAAAGATACACACATTCACACAAAAGCCACACAGACAGCAAACCGTACAGATCTCTCTGTGTGTGTGTGTGTGTGTGTGTGTGTGTGTGTGTGTGTGTGTGTGTGTGTGTGTGAGTGTGAATGTACGTACTTTCAATGCAAAAAGAGCAAGAGCTCGAAAGGTACTGTGATACTAATTTCTGTAGTATGTTTTCATGCACCATACATATGTCAACTATATGACTTAATATTCCATCCAGGTGTTTCCATTAGTACTAATGTTTTATTTCTGATTGTCAGACTTATACCCGGGCTGACGAAACATTGCATTGACGTTTCGTGTTACGGCGAGTTAAGTTGGCTCCACTGCTTTAGTGACATTGCAATACTAGCCTCTATACACACAGCAGACAAAACAGTTGTCAGTTGTATCTTGTAAATGTAAGCTATTGAGCAATAAAAGTGCATATAATAATTCTTTCTTGATCAGCAATTAATTAACGGCATATTAATGAAGACCAGAGCACAACAATGCACACGCTTTCAATAACGGAGCACAGCAATATAGAAAATAAGCTTTGAATCATAACAGATACAAAAAAAACAATAATCTAGATAGTAACTTCTCTCTCTATATTTTATAATCAGAATGCTTTTCACTCACCAATTTACAGTGACAATGTTACAATTACATCCAGCTCCCCATCTTCACTGTTGTTGTCACTACCAAAATAATAATCACCAAGACAAATCATTAACCATTGATGATTACTGATGATCCCTTCCGTTGTTTGCGCTGCCTGAATCAGTTTTTCAACGTGCTTGACCCCCCCCCCCCCCCTTTTCATTTTTTTTTCCTCTCCATGATGCAGCATACACATTGGCAACAGCTTTTCCACCTCTGTTATTGTGAAAGACTTATTGCTCCTTAAGTAATTCTTCACATCACTCCATACCAATTTTATAGGGTTAAAATGGCAGTGAAATGGGGTCAGATTTATTACATTGTGACGCTGCTCCTTTGTGATTTCGTCTACTGCATATGTGGGTGTAATATGCTTATTTTGTTTCACAAGCGATTATAAAAAGTTTTGACAATGACATATCTGCACCATAACTTCTTTCCAGTCGTTTGAAGCGAGAATGAACTTCCTGCTCAGAGCATAAGCTTCGAAGTTTTTATTCATACGAAATTGAGAACTTACTCAGAAAACGTCACGAGACAAACGTCTTTTCGGTGACATTATCCAATTACTTGAACTCGGAAAGTCAAGTTAAACCACTCACAGTAAAACAAATCGCAGCGAAAAAAGCGCAAACAACATAAACATGCATTAAACACGATACACAACTTTGTTTACATTAGAACTGAACAAAGCCGGCAACGCGGACATGTTGACGTCACGGCACGCGATCACTGGAAGTGTTTATCGTGCTGTGATTGGGTCATTCCTAGAGACTAGCGCATCGCGCTTCTGGCTCTTCACTTGTTATTTGCAAACATCAAGTGCAAAGTTTCAGCGGCCCGGGTATAAGTAGTTACTGATTCACAGAAGACTTTCAATTTCCATACCTCCTGGATAGTATGAGCTTAGGAAATAGACTAAGATCACTCCTATCTTTTTGTTTTAAATGACAGAATCAATTCTACTCACCATTATTCAGACGATCCCATCTTTTCTTCATCTGTGCTAGCTCCCCTTTAACAACATCTTTATCAATATCACATGCAGCTACAAAAGTGTCACCAAGAGTTCGGTTGTTTTCAAATTCTCCAGAACGTTTCCACACTTCATTTCGGAAAGCTGAAAGATCTTTAAGCTGACGTTCTATGTCTTTGCGCTTAAAGGATGCTGGTGCCAGTGCCTCAAGCTTTGTCTCTGCTTGAGACAACCAAGGGAGGAAAGCTTCCTGGGCTTTGTAGTACTTGCGACAATGTTCCTGAAAGAGAAAGGAAATGAGAATTTATTTCGAAACAGAGCTAGAGATACTTCAAATTGAAATAAACAACTGACTGACATTAATTTTATTTTTTACTTTTGCATTTATTTATTTTCCATGATATAGGCAATGTGGATCAGTTAAGAAAAGTACCTCTGCAGTACATACTTCACAGATTCCAACTCCTCCCCTCCCCCTTTCCCACATCAATTTCAGGTCTTGTTAACAGATTATATGCTCCTGTCCTCTCGCCCCACAATTCTTCGGCCCAATGAAAATATTGTACTGGAGCACTTAACTTTCTGATTCTAAGTTAGACATTCAATATATGGGGTTCTTTCTTGTTTTCATGTGTTACGATTCCTCCTAACATTTGAAAAAGTAATCTTTGGTAGATGATACAATCATTCAATATGTGTTGGAACCCTTCACACTACTACAGCTAAAGTCAATTACCATTTGTTTCTACTTGAAGACTGGCAGAAAAAAAAACTGTGTGTTTCATCTCTTTCTTGTTGCAAAGTCTTAAGAGATTCTTCTTCACTATTTCCATCACACAGTGCCCATGTACTAAATATAATAATAGTGTCAAAGCCATTGAATTTGTTCCGAGACATACAGAAAATGTGCAAATAGACAGCAGATGTTTACTGAAAGCTATTAACATTGTTCTTGCCAATGCTGTCATTTCATTAGAAGAACTGATTGATAGCGAGGCAATTTCATTAGAACTGAGGTCATTTCATAGCAAAATTTATTGTAATCCCCTTCATATTACCTGTCCTCATCATCTTTACATGTGGGACACTCTCTTCCTAAGATCTGACTGAGCGAACTGTCATTCATTTGTAGCCTTTCCCAAGTTATCTAACTCCCTCTTGATTAAGGAGTTATCAGTCCCAAAAGCAAAGTGGTATGTCACTCTTTTATGTATACAAGTATCGTCAGTATTATCCATTTCCTCCTTAGCCAGAATGTCTGTATTACTTTATTAATTTTATCAGTTGATCTTTCCTTTCATACAAATAAAATAGTATCATGCTACAAGGGCTGCAAACTAACAATAATCAAGCCCACTGCAGCATAAACATGTGAAAATATCACCCTGTTCACTCACCATGCATGTCTGAAGCCTCGTATGTCTTTCCATAACATCCTTGCGCAGTCGATCCCATTGAGACTGAATCTTATCAATGTCTCTTTGCAAATTGCGTGAATCACTACGTTGCATCTGTGATGATCGGGCTAACATGTCACGTCCCTTATTTAGCAGCATTATTACTTCATGTTCTTTGCTCATTACATCCTTATAAATAGGCTGAAAGAAACAAAAAGGCAAAATCAACATAAGAATGTTATTAAAATTCCTAAAGTGTGAGGAATATTGTAAATAAGTGTCAGTGAAAGGCCTTCATTCTTTCTTTTAATAATATATTTTTGATTAATAAGTTTATGAAAACTTATAAACAATAAATAAGGAACCAAAAGACAAATAAAAACTTTTAAATGGCTTGGAAAGAGAGACAGATAATTTAAAGATAGAACACTGAAAATGGAATTTGAGACAAGGTGAAAGGAGAAATAAAGTAAAGGTCAGGTAACAGGCTGCCATAAAATTCACAATTCTTGTAAAATACCAGCCTCTTCGAATCTACTACTCTTAACAAGACTTCCTCATTCTCTGGTTTGAATCTATATGAAGTAACGATTAAAATATAATTCTTCAAACTTTTGTTTCTATTCTCACCTCATGCTGATCAAGTTGTTGTTGCAGGACTTCTCGATCAGCAGACACTAATAATCTTTCAGACATAGCTCCCAGTTCATCCGACAACCAACCCAGTGTGCGTGCACACGATGCTTCAAACTGTCTACCATCCCTGAAATATATAACAGATTATACATACACATTTTGTAGGACAAACCTGAGAAATTCATAATAGTGCCTATAAAATGAAAATATTTACACGCATCTACTGAATAAACTTAAACTGAATGAAGGTTTATTTAAAACAACAGCGAAGCAGTGAATATCTAGAAACAGCATTCATGACTAATTATGACATCTACATGTATGCACCAACTGTGTAATGCACAAAGTGCCTGCAGAGTGTTCATTGAATGTTTTCAGACTCTACTGTTCCTTTCTCAGATAACAAGCGGGGGGAAAAGGGAAGACCTAAATCTTTCTGTTTCAGATCTGATTTATCTTAATTTTATTGTAATGATCATATCTAAAAATGTAAGTGGGTGCCAAGAAAATATTTTCACATTCAGAGGAGAATGTTGGTGAAAGAGATTTCTTACGTAGATCTCACCACAACAAATAAAACATTTCTTTCAATGATTTCACCAACTCGTGCATCATTTCTGTGACACTCTTTCCTCTGTATTTTGATAATGCAAAATGAGCTGTCCTCTGAACTTTTCTATGTCCTCCATCAGTCCCACCTGGTAAGGACCTTATGCTGCACAGCAATACTCCAAGAGAGGATGGACAAGGGTTGTGTATGCAGTCTCTTTAGCTGACCCGTTGCATCTTCTAACTGATCTGCCAATGAAAGGCAAACTTTGGTCCACCTTCCCCACAGCATTTTTTGTGTATTCTTCCCAATTAATAATTCTAATTCCTAAGTATGAATGAAGTTTACAGCCTTTGAGGGTAGCATCGACCTATAGAAAGATTCCTGAAGAAAGGGCAAAGACAATTATTTTACCTATATTCAAGTAGGGTAACAAAGGCACTCTGTAAGAATTACATATGAATAACACTACAGTACCACTGCATGTAGATTTATAAAAAGATAATTTTACAGAAAATCAGAAATAAGGTAACAGCACAATTAAGAGTTGAAAACAAGGCTTTTGACCTGGAAGATTAACTACAGATGTCATATTTACAGTCAGCCAGGATGTATAGAAGAAATGGGAATTTGGGAAAGATATGTAACTGCATTCATAGATATAATAAGGTATAGGGCACTGTTAGGAAAAAAGAGATATGACATCATCTGAATAGTCAAAACAACGGTTCTGAGAAATCATGAACATGTACAAAAAAAGCATTAACTGTGTAAAATAGACGGCAAAAAATTAGAATGGTTTATGACAGACAGAGGGGTTTGGCAAAGAAATGTGCTGTCACCAATGCTTTTTAATATGGACAACATCATAAGGAAAGTTCTCCAAGGGACAATATAAGACATTATGAAAATTATAGGATATGCAGGTGATGTGATGACTTGGAAAGAATATGAACATAAGTTGAAAGAGCACCTGGCAATGAGTATTTGAAAAAGCAGGTATGGAAATAAGCTTAACAAGACTGAAGTCATGAATATCAGCAAAAAATATGAAAAAAGGAACTAAAATGAAGGTTGTAACTTGTACTTAAAAGATGTAGATGCCATCAAGTAAATTTACCAAGAAATGAGACATCATTAAGGCAATTTCACAGAGAATAGAACATTGTTCAGAATTGGCTTATTGTTTATCAGAAGTAATTAGAAAATACCTGATGAAGCAAACAATATGATGTACAAGTCATTAGCTATCAATATCGACCTATGGGCATGATACAAGGAACATAAATGTGCTTTATTTCAGGAATCCTTGGTGAGACAAAGGAGCAGGATATGAAATGAAATAATATGAATCACTTTACAGATTTTTTTTAAATAAGGAGAGGAAAACAAATGGTTTGAGCACATTTAAAGAATGGAACCAGAAAGACTTCTTAGAAGAGACCTAGAATGGGCTGAATCCAGATGGAAACCAACCCAAAGATCAAAACCAGGATGGTGAGACCAGGTGAAAGAAGATGTGAAGCAAAGGGATCAGATGCTAAATGTCAGACTGCTGGAGAAATATAAGCTCGGAAGAGGCTATACCAACAACTTGCATAAGCAGAAACGTACACCATACAGATATTTTATTTAAATGATTTTCCAATTGCTTTTGATACTCTGATGACTTAACTAGGCAAACAAGCATCAACCATAAACATCTTAAGAGGGCTGCTGAATCATTTAAAAAGACAAGAAAGAGTAGGGATCCTATAGCACTTCCTTGAGAACACCAAATACACTTCTGTTTTACTTGACAACTTTCCATCAATTACTACAAACTACATCCTTTCTAAAAGGAAATCTCAAATCCAGTCTCACAACTGGGACGATATACCATACACATAAAGTAAGATAATATTTTCATTTTTCAAGCCTTCCAACAAATGGAAGATGCGCACAACAACAATTTTTATTAAGAGGTAGGTTGAAGTTTTAAAGGGCAGTAAAGCTGGCGGGTCGTTGGGGTTCCATTTACAGATGGGGCGCCCAAACCATGAAACAAGAGGGGCCACGCATAGACGCTATTCACGGGTGCACACAGTGATGCCCAAAATCAAGGAGTGCCTTTCTTGGCCATCATAGAGAAGACGGCCCGCAACAGTGAGAAGGCAGAAGGAGAAACAAATGAATTTTGACGTACTTAGTTATGAGACATATTGTAAAATGATTATGAGAGATGGAATTTGTTTGGTTCTCGTGTAACATATGTTAAAACTACACCCATTGATTTAAAGGGAACATTTAATTTATTTCTTAAAATAGTTGTCAAGATAAAAGTTTCTTAAAGTGTTTCCCAGAAGCAATCAGGTGAAGAAGCACCGCTTTGCGGGATTGCTCATCAAGAAAATACAAAGGCAACCGAAAGTTAACGGAAGAAAGAAGATAAATGCTCAAAAGGAAATTGTTTAAGACTCGAGTTAAGTAACGTCCCATCAGAATGGCGAGTTCTATTCGGATCCTCTGTGTACACTTCCTACTGGCTAAGGAACTAGCTAGGGACATTACAAGTCTGATTCGAAAACAGTATCAAAAGTGTGATAGCACTCGTGACTTAATGTAAGTCAAGAGCTAGCTGTAATTTAGGAGAGTGATATTTTTTAAACTGAGTTGACTATGGGTCAATGGGTAATTCATAATGTTTGAACAAACTACATATTCCAAAATCCTGCTGCACATGGAAATCAATGATATACATCTGTAATTTCTGTTAGTGTACTCCTATTGTCTTCCTTGATTTTTAGAGTGATCTGTGCAGCTTTCCTGTTTGTGGGTTCAGATTTTGTGCTTATCAACTGGTTATATATGACAGCAACATACAGAGACAGTGTGACCTACTCTGTACCAAATGTTAACAAATTGTATGTAAATAATTACCATACAAATAGTATTATGGATAGCTACATCCTAAGTACCCTCTATTAAAAATTCATTCTTCTCTAAAATAGGAGCCTTATTAAAATGGAAAAAGACCAAAGCTGATCAGCCTAATAAAAATAAGCAATTTTGGTACAATTAACCAAAAAATGTCCTCCTCCAGTTTCTATTTGGGCTTTGAGCTCTGGTACATCACACAGATTTACTTCTCTTATACTGATGGTTCCTCAATCTGTACGACTTGGCTCCCCTTGAGACAAACCATTTTTGTGTGCTACAGAGATCCTCTAATATTAAATTTCTCAAACTGATTGGCAGTGCAAGGATACAAAACTAAAAGTGTTCTAGATCGGCTCTAAAGCTTCCGAACAATGACTTCATTACTTACAAATAGCCGTGTCACAATGATCCAATACGATAACTGGGGGGGGGGGGGGGGGACAATTGTTAAATGGTAATCACCTGGAGGAGGACAGTAATTGCCTGAAACCAGTTGTTAATAAATCTCCAAGGCTGCAACTGGTGTCTGTTTCCTTTTTAACCTAATTTTAGCACTTTCACACATGAGCCTAATAATGCACTAGGTGAAAAACTAAGCATTTTTCAAGATTTTAAAAATTAAATTAACTGTTGAAGCTATAATGCTACAGTTAAGAATTTATTATGGGATGGCACAAATATCCATGCCCGAGGGGGATTCGAACCCCCGACCGTAGTGGTCGTGCAGACCGTGACTGGCGCGCCGCAGTCCCCTCGGCCACCGCAGCCGGCAGCTCGAGTCAGACTTGGGCACCATCATGAATGTGTTAAAAACATTAACAGACTGTTTAACTTGCACTGATTTTAAAAATCTTAATCTTTAATTAGGAGTTTACTATTTATGACAAAACTGATGCCACACAGACCACAAGAAATAAGTATTCACAACATCAGGGCTGTAGGCAAGTGACTACACCAGGGTGTATGTGTTTGATGTAAACAAGAGAATGCTAGTGAGACTATATAGGTGTTCACTATTAATTGCTGTTATTTGTATATATATACTACTTTTTGTTAATGGCTTGACCCTGGAAACTAAAATCATGGAATCTGTTACCACAACTGATGAAAATCCATGAGTGCATTTAAGTTATTGTGCCCATGTCATTTATTTATTAAATATCACTGCACTCTAACAACTTCTTTCTGTGAGCAAAGACATTTTTCCTTCTAAATGAGCCTCACTCTCAGATGAAAAGTTTATATGTTGATGTTCGTGAAGAGAAATATATACCTCACAAGAGATGCTATCCGATTATCTTGGATTTGGATTCTCCTGTAATTAACATTAGTTTTATAATTATTCAGTTACCAAAAAAATGAACTTTTTCTTTCTTTATTTGTCTTTTCTACTTAAACTTCCCCAACCAAAACATTTAAGTAATAGTAATATGTTTTATTCACTTGTTCATGTCACTACACCATTTAAGTTCATTATTACTAGTTAATTGTTAATCGTTAACTTCTGATAATTTAAGTACACATCAAAGTGTTACTTCGCAGAATTATCTTGTACATAACAAATTAATGATTAGTGAAGTTAGCTTTTTGATTAATGGTGGTCAATTATGTCAACTGCTTACCGTAGGTTGCCCTCAATTTCTGCTTTGCGGTGATCCATCTTTTTCTGCAATGTATTGTACTGACGACCAACAGCACCAAGTTTTCCTTGTATCTCTGCTCTAGAAGCAGGATCACTAAGCACATCACACAGCTGAGCTCCTGTTGATTCTGCATCTGCTAGCAGAGGGCGCTGGCCTTCAAGTTGACGTTCGAGATTCTACAAAATTGAAAAGAGTGACAAAAGACTAAAACCCATAAATGATAATGTTACAAAATCATTATTAAAAATATACATCATGCCTTGCACAACAGACATAATATCAGTTACTTCTACATTCTAATGACAGGACAAGAATAAAATGGCAACAACTGGACAGATAAATGCTGCACTATCTGTTCCTCTATATAGAATTTTTGCTAAGGCAAATATTTGTAAAACTCAATAGTAGGTTTTTCTGAAGTCAAAACAATTTGTATCATTATTGTACATTATATAGTGTATGAATTTCATAAAAAGCAGAAACAATTATCCATTCGTAAGAGGTCCTAGTTCTTACAGACAAGCCAACAAAGAGAAAAACGATTTTAATATTATCACACAAGTAACAATAAGAATGCTTTCCAAAAATCAATAGCTATTAATCAGTGAGTGTAAAACATCTGAAAGCTTGTCACAGTAACTTAACTGCTAGTAATGTAATAACAAAACACAACACAAACCTCAACTTTACGAAGCTGTTCCTCTGGATCCCGGTCAAGAGGTACTTCATCCAAATGGTCAGACAGAGCTTGCAATGCATCTCTCAAGCGCAACAAACCGGCATCAAATTCGCGGCTTGTATCAGCTGCAGCACCCAATGAGTCGGCACGTTCCTGAAGCCTTGCAAGAAGTTCTGCCCATCGTTGCTGCAGAGATGTCAGCTTAGAAGATATACGCTGAGCATCAGGTGCCGACATGTCTAACTTTGACAGCACAGCAGAACCAACTTCTTCCAAATGCGATAATTGTGGCTGCTGAGTGCGGAATTCTTCTCGGAGAACCTGTGATCAGATTAACAAAATCATAACATTAGTATTTAATATAGAAATACTGAGAAGAGCATGGAATTTTAATAGAAATGTTGCTATGTTTTATGCTTGACTATTTCATATCAGTACTCTGCACCTAGATAACAGCCATTGCTTGGTTATACTATGTATGAAAGTAGCTAGAGATCTTCAATGTAAAGATAAATGAAGTATGTGAATATAGTGTTGAAGAACAATATTGCCCAACAGCTTTGTATCCTTTTCAAATTTGTCAATAAAATTATTCTGGATATTGGAGCGCTGTTGCAAGCATCTGCAACATTAGTGGTCACTGATGTAATGTGATCCAAGGCTCAGAATAATTTTATTGACAGAGACAATGGCTGTGGAAGCCCCTATTAAGATTCTCAATTATGTTGATGTTGCTATTAACCTCTCAATGCTTCCATTAGAAAGTGATACATCTGTATAGTTAAATAATAATTATTAAGTATCAATATTAGCAATAAAATTGTAATAACTTCATTGAGGAAATACACATGGTATATTATCATTTATCCATCCATTCAATACAATAGCAAAGTAAACTGAGATTTAATAACATACCTGTACTTGCTGCACTTGACTCTGAACCATTCGTGAATCAGAAGAGATAGGACCAAGGACAGTCATCATACGATCTTTAGCTCCAAGCCAAGCCGAGAGGCTGTCATGTGTGTCATAGAATTCTTTAATATCATCCATCAGTTTTATTCTGCAAAAAGGGAAAAAGAGTGTTATATCAACTCAGCACTTGCAACAAGAATTGAGGCCACAAAAATCTTAATATAATTTACATTTCATAATAGTGTTAACTACCTACCAGTTAAAATAACTATTATTAGTAGCTGAAAGCTCACAATCTCTTAAAAAAAATGTGTCATAGTATTATACATTACATGTGCACTCATAACTAACCTGTCCTTGCATCTATCGTTTATGCTCTTCCATCGAGTGACAACATCAGTTACTTCATCATGCAAGGTATCAGACCCTTGTACACTGGGCTTTCTCTTAAGAAGATCAGCAACCTGTCCTCGAGTATTGTCCAGTAGTGATTGTTTCTCATACATGTCCTCCATAACAGCCTATAACAAATTTTCAATGAATAAACAACTACTAATCAACATCCAAGGCCTTTTCGATAATTTAAAAAATATTTTACATAGTCATAAAAAATGAGTAAACTGTAAATAATTCAGAAATAAATTTATGACAGTTTTATTTGATTAAATATGTATTAATGATTTTAAATTACAGGAAATCTGAATGAAAAACTGATAACACAATTTTATTAAACATTTAGTTATCCAATACAATCCTTCACTAACAATGTTGTTCATGTAACGTAACACGCTGCACATTCCATTTACTGAAATTTATAATTCTTGCTTTACTCAAAAAATTTTACTTTTACCTAGAGACCTGCCGTTAAATAATGGATAACAAGCCATGGTTCAGTATTTTGTAAAATTTTCAAATTATATATTAACAAATTCATATTTATGTCATTCTTTCCAGTATTTGATCTCATTTATATTGACTATATTGGTTCTAAAGCTGAAGTGATTGAAGAGAATTTACAAAACGTATTTTTGGTAAAAATAATAACTTATTGCCCAGCAGATTTTCTTGTTGATTCAACTGCTTTCATTAGTAGAAATTGAGAATGGCTGCAGTTGAACATGAACATTCAAATCTTATATTGTATCAATTATAAGAGAAACCCACTAAGCAGCAAAATTTACATGTTATATCAACGGATCTCATGGTGTAAATTATGTAAATTTAGCCAATCAATTACATGAGACACTCTTATAATCAATACAATCATATGTGATGAGGTTACATATAAAACCAAAACTTGTCAGAATTTTAAAAGTGAACACTAACTGTATAGGGTAATAAAATCTGATGGAAGAATTAATCAATTCCTTTCTTCTTTCTCAGATGTTAACCCCCCCCCCTTTCTACATTACATGTCTCTTTCTCTTTATCACACATGAAACATTACTAACATTCCGAAACAAGCTACAGACCACCTCATCCCACATGACAATATAATACATGCTTTACATCAAATTTAGGATGAATTAAGTCGTTCAAATGTGATACTTTTAAGCAAAACAATAAAGCACATATAAAATTAGAGATGAGACAAGTATATCAATAATGGAGGATAGGTAACAACTCACTGTAAATAGTCTCGCTGAGCTGCTGACAGACATGAAAATAGATAATCACATCCACGCAACTTAAATTTTCGGCCATGACCTTTGTCAGAAAAAGAAACACATGCATTCACACAATCATTCAAACAACTACACACACACACACACACACACACACACACACACCTATAAAGTCCGGCCACTCCAGCAACACAAGCTAGACTGTTGCTGGAGTGGTCGGACATGATAGTTTTGTGTGTGTATAGTTGTCTGAATGGAATGTACATGTTTATTTTTCTGACAAAGGCCATGGATGAAAATTTAATGTGTGTGGATGTGATTATCTATTTTCGTGTCTGTCAGCAGCTCAGCGAGCCTCTTTACGGTGAGTTGTTGCCTATCCTCCATTATTGATATTCTTACCAGATTTTCCATTGTTAGAAGAGATAAGTAGTTACCTTTATACTCTTAGCAGCTTTGTTAGCTTCTTCTTTTGTCTGTGGAACCACTTCCTTTGGCAAAGATCGTTGCACCTTGTCTAGGAATGCAGACAGTGTACGTAAACTATCCATGTGCCTACGCACTTCCTCACGAGTGCTGTCTAACTCTGACTGGCGATCAGAGAGACGTACACCAAGTAACCCATAGCGATTATTAACTTCAGTTAGCTGCTGCTGAACTGGCGATAACTCTGTAAGAGATTTACACAAAACATATTTGATAACTTTGTAAGTGATTTATATCAAGCACATAAAGAATGGTAGAATGCTCCATATTTATGTAGGAATGTGAAAGTCAAGAATAAGAGCTTAAATAATAATAAACAGATTGATACAGAAAGCTTCAAGAACAGCAATCCTGAACCTAGCTAAATAATGCCTCATAGCAAATAACCAAAATAAGAGCATACATCATTTTTATCTGTGTTTCCCATAGACAAGTTATCATCTTGTATCACCTGCTGTATCACGTCTACAAATTTTGACAGTATAACTGTATTTAAGAATGCATATACTAAAGTGAAGGTTCAGCATTTGAAAGACTAATCTGCAGCAAACACACTCAATTCAGAGGTATCAGCCTTAGTTAAAATATTTTAATTTCATATTAGGTAATAAAAAGATTTCTGGTTTACAAATATTGTCAACATCCTTTCTTCCATGAACAAAGTTAGAAGTTTCCCAATCATAAATTTATGGGTTACCAACTGTCTCTATAAGCAGGATTGCTGAGAAATATTTCACCACACAACCTCTGCAACTGCAACTGCAAGCTTAGCTAATTACCAAAAATGTAACAACCAACAATCACATTTCCTCATTGAGAATGTGACTCCACTTCCTTACATCACTGACTACAATAATATCAATAATGGAAAATACTGGCTGGAACAATATGAGAGGATAAGGGTGGCAAAGAGGAAGATCTTTAAAAAGAACTAAGTGGCCACATCAGACAAAATGAGTTATAATGCTGGAGCAGAAAGAGACATTCATTGGAAGAGATAAGGAGAAAATGGAGGTGGAAAAAAAAGAAAGAAATGGGATGTAGGAAAAATGAAGAGATAAGAAAGAGAGATGGAAAAGGGAAAGGTGAGAAAAAATGAGGAAAAGGAAAAGGGTGAGAAAATGAAAGGGGAAGGGGTGAGAAAATGAAAAGGAAAGGGTTGAGAAAAGGGTGATAGTTGGAAGGTGGCAGGGGGAAAGGGGAAGGGGGAAGGAGGAGGGGGAATGAAGGGAGAGAGTTATAGGGAGAGCTGGAGGACGAGGGGTAGGGGGTGACGGATAGCTTTATGGTTGTTGCAATCCATCCTCATTCTATCTTTGACATTAAAACCTGGATTTTCAATTGTTAAATCTAGCTTGTGAATGACTTGATAAGGAAGTAACATATGTACTACAATGTAAAGTGCACCCTGCCCCCCCTCCCCCCCCCCCTTTTTGGGTTCCAAAAACCTGCCTGAGGCTTGTAATCGGGTAAAATCAAGTTCTGAAAAATGGAACTAGACCTGTTGCAACTATATTTTGCCACTGAATATAAGTAGCACTAAGCACGATTTGCAGACACAAAGATAAATGAGTAGCCTGTTATCACAGACGGACGTCTGTCGTTTGCCAGAAACTGAGATAAACGTCACTTTTTATTGTGAAACATAGAGCAAATATATTTATAAGCTGATTTGAGCATTATGAACTTCAATACTTGAGGATTTATACCTGGAAGTGGCGAATATCAATTTGATCACTCGAGCACCTTCAAATTGTGTTTGAAAATAAAGATGTCTGTCTTTGAAATCAAAATGTGTAGGTGTCCGCTTTTGATGTGAACACGCTTTTAGATGTCCGTTTTTTATACAAAGAGATTCGCTTACTGCTGACGAAAATCTTTTAGGGGTGTATAATCTGGGAAATTTTACGAGTATCAACATAAAGTGGAAAATATTAAATTCAGAACTCTATTACATATTGGAAAAATGAAGAACTACAATAATCATAATAATCTTTTTAATTTTATATACAAAATGAAATGTTACGGCACTGAATCTCTAAAATTATTAGCATAAGGTTTGTTGAAACTGTCACCAGCTTTTTCCTTAGACAGCCTTACAGTATTTCTGACATCAAACTTCCTTACAACAAGTGATAAATTTGTACAACACACCTTACAATAGAACAGTGCAGTTTATAAGCCAGTCTTACCTTTGTTTCTTTTCAATGTTTATTTTCCACTTTTCAGTTTGTCTCAACCCCTTCTAGATTTTCCTCCGGACACTGGTGATATGTTCCGTTTAACTCGCTTTAAGATGGTTATTATTAAAAATAATAAAGAAGTACCGGGCATATAGTGTCGCCATGTCTGATTTTCAAGGTCATGTGATCATATACTGTGTTCCCATTGGTGCACACTGCTTTGTTCAACAAGTGCTGAATTTGATATCAAGCTCTTATGTAGGTGTCTGCTTTTGATGTGAACAGTCAAATTTAACGTGCGATTTATCACATTTGCATCAATTTTTAAAAAATCTGACTTCACCAATGAAAAGAGCAGAAAAACATCCTTTAGGATCGACTGCTAACTAAATTTCGACCATTAGGTCAGATGTCCAGGTTTGATATTAGGCCACTCAAATAATGGAGCTGTAACTGTGTCAGGAGAAATAAGGTAGAAGATAAGTCTACTTTTACCCAAGTTTCGACTGCTAAATTTTAATATATCATGCAACAAAGGGAAAAATGTTCAAATGTTTGTAAATCTATGGGACTTGACTACTCTGGTCATCAGTCCCTAGGCTTACAAACTACTTATACTAACTTATGTTAATGACAACAAATACACCCGAAGGAGGACTCTAACCTCCAAGGGCGAGCAGCGGCTCACTCTGCAGCTAGGTGCCTTGGAATGCTCAGCCACTCCACAGCAGCAAGAAAGGGATAGAAATTAAGTACTGCTCATTTTCTAATGTAGCAGCCTTTCAAATATTTATAGTGATAAAAATCAATTTCTTTACATCAATACAAATAATGCTTTAGGATTATTGCACGAGTTAGCATCTGCGAAATTCACGATTTTCTAACATGTGATTTTGTAGGAACCTAGCACAGCTTTAAAATACAGTTTTGCATCTCAGAAATGTTAATGTGTGTTTCTACATATTTCAATTAACCAACAAGGGGCAAGAAAAACTGTAGGGAACATATAGTGGTAAAATTGAAGTAATTGTTTTGTAAGGTGTTTTAAGTCACTGTGTATTTGCAACTGTCACAATTCCTTGTGATTATGATGGCAATACTAACTGATCCACTGGCAATTTAACCAGCCACATGATTTAATTACAAAACACTATTCATTTGAAACATAATTAAAAATTGGTGGAGCACTGTGTTAAAGAAAAAGTTTTCTTTATACATAATCACACTTTGATTTTGAGTCTTATTTTTCAGTTGTGGCATAGTTTCAGATACTTTTTTCCTTGCTATACAATTCTCATTTTTTGTGGGAGGCTTAGATTTGGGTAAATATGGTATGTACTGAAATACACAAGTTAGTCTACGCTGAAAAGTAAAGCCTCCAATTTGTTTAACTCTGTTCTCAATACCAGTATAAGTACTACATGCCATACATATTACATGGTCGTCTTTTCTGTTACACAACAAGTTGCAACACTATGCCTGCAAAGAGCTCCGAACTGTAGCGTGTAACAGGGATGAGTTTAACGTAAGTATGTCAATGAGTGAAAAACCCTTAGATAACTGAAATAATTCGGTGTAACAATGTCGGACCACACACAAGTGGATGACACCTGCAGCTGTTGAGATTCATTCTCTGTACAGTCCTGACAAGGTCAAGTGCAATTTACCTCGTTTCCAATAACTTGGAGAACACCTCTGAAGACTTCACTATGATAGTGATGAAGCCATGCAAGGATGGGTGAGGTTGTGGCTCTGACAACAGTGCATAGTTATGGTATCAACAAATCTGTCTCAAAAGGAAAATTATGTTTGTCACCAGGGTGACTATGTTGAGAAATAAATATGTATAGAGATGAAGAAAAGAGATTAACTTCGCTTTCACTGCTTTCAATAATACAAATGAATGAGTCTGGTGACACTAAATAATAAGATTATTGTTGTCATCATCATCATCATCATCATGTTTGTTGTTTCATCTGCTCTTTGCAAAAATTGGAAGTAAAGAGATATTGTAAAAACAGGTGGTGGTGGTGGTGGTGGTGGTGGTGGTAAAATAACTTTAAGAGGGGAGATCATGATCTTTATGAAAACTGTGCACCCGAAAAATGTAGTACCCACATTGACTGAAATTATTTGTAGACTACTTTCAAATTTTTAACCTGGAATAAATCACTTCTTGAGCAGTAATTCTTAAATACAGTAAAACCCCATTTTTATGTTCCCAAATTTTGTGTTTTCCCACCTTCTCTATTATGGACATCAATTGTCCTTTCAGAAGATTTACAAATTGTTATAAAGAAATATTTTATGTCTGTGTCTGTTATCTGTACTGTTAAGATCGAGTATGAGCTAAGATGTAAGCTCACATGTTGTATGAAAAATAATAAATATCAAGAAGTGTTTTTGGAACAATGTGTATAAAGTGTATTTATGGAGAATGTTCAGTGACTTTATTGGTGCTTATGAAAGGAATATACTGAAGAAAGATATTTTTTGATTCAGCAAGCTGTGGAACTAGATCAATTGCGACATATATATCGACTGAGAGTTACATTGGTGTAAGGAAGATTTAAAAGTATGCTTAGGTACTGAAAAACCTTTCCCTCTTTCCCGCGGATATAACAACTTGCGACTTCAGAAATGGGTTCAACAGCACGGTCCAGGTTCGTTGATGAAGTTGCCTAGCAACCTACTAACTACCCCATAGCAACTAACTGTGAAATGAAGACTTTTGAAGGGAATATGAGATTTGTTATGATTTTTGTAGGTTTTAATGGGAATTTTTTCCTGTATTACCCCGTTCCATCGCACTGACCCTATGCAAATGTCACAAAAATATTTATGCATATATTTGCACTTGAGAACACGAATAAATTCTTGAATATTGTCGTGCGAAACATTGAAAAATACAAAAAGTACGGAACTTGTACAGTTTTACTATGTAAATAATTAATGTCAGTTAAAGGCTTGCTGACTAATCGATTATGATGAATGAAATTACATCAAAAATTTCTACTACCCATAAAAGTGCCAGTTCCAGTTGCCCTTGGTGCTTAAAATGGTAAAAACTTGGTTAATATTTATTATAGAATAAACTTCCTGGCGATTATTTTGATGCTTATTATGTACCAATATCAAAAATAAACACAAAAATGCAAAGGTGATCCAGTAAGCATGTTTTACCATTTAAAACACTATTTTCTGCATCACACCATTTCACTGAAGTCCCTTGAAAAATGTAAGAACGGGGTTCTACTGTACTGACATTTTAGAAAATCAGAGTTGTTTGTCTCACCAGTAAAGAACCAGTTCATTCGCTAATAAAATGACTCTTAGAAGAATGATGGAAAGAAAGAAAGGAGAGAGATATATTAGCAGTATTAGTATTGTTGGTGGTTGTGGTAGTGGTGATGGTAGTAGTAGTAGTAGTAGTAGTAGTAGTAGTAGTAAGCAGCAGCAACAGTAGCAGCAGCCACCACTGCCGCCAAGTAAAATTTTCTTAACAGAAGTAAGTTTTTATTCATG
Organism: Locusta migratoria; assembly: GCA_026315105.1. Lineage (NCBI taxonomy): Eukaryota > Metazoa > Arthropoda > Insecta > Orthoptera > Acrididae > Locusta > Locusta migratoria. Next base: position 218,463,499 of record CM048750.1, on the reverse strand, counting down.
TTGCCACGAGATGAAATACTAATCACAAAGACTCTGAATCAAATATGGTATCACAGAAGAGTAGACACAAAGGAATAAAAGTTAAAAATAAATCAACTATAAATGTATAAGTTCTCAAAAACGTAACAGTAGCTTCTGTCACCAATCAATGTGAAAAACAAAAAGAAACACACACTTGAATAAGAACTCAATTATAATGTGTAAGCATGTAGACGTATTAGAATTGGCAAGAGAGAATCCACCCATATGCTTACGTAGTTACAAGTGTTACATTAAAGAACACAAATAAATGTACATCTGGAAATGACACTAAATGAAACTGTTTCAAATGTTTTTATTTCTGTCAACAGTTGCAATTATTTGTTTAATTACATGTTTCAATAACTTGGATTATCTCCAGATCTAAAAAAATATTAAAATTACAGTAAAACCTCGTTTTTACGTTCCCGGTTTTTACATTTTCCTGCCATTTACACCATTTTTTGTCGGTCCCGTCAAATTTCCTATATTCACAATGTTAATTCGCCCTCATTTTTACATTATCATATTTACACTTTTCCTGCATTTTACACTTTTTGAAAGCATGTTCGTGAAGAAAAAATGACGTAGTCTACATAAATTGATGCTAGCATGGCTTTCCCCTTAAAGTATAGTACTTAAAAATTATTCGCAGTCAATTTTCTTGACACTTTGATTAAATGCAAACTTATATTTCGCGTATCATTGTTGGCAGTACGTATCTAGTTGACTTACGAGGCGCCGATTTGTGACGATGTAGTTCCTCTTTCCACCAGCTTCTTTGCCACAGTGGCTGGCATGTACTCAATCGGAACCAGTTGCTTCGTTGATGTGAGAATAAAGAGTTGAATTGTTTTTGTGATAGATATTTCTGATTCATAAAGTTTCGTATCATAATACTCACAACCTCAAAAAAGCGGTAATAGTGTGAGATGCCAATCCTATGCAAACATCACAAAAATACTTATGCATATGTTTGCACTCGAGAACATGAATAAATTCTCTAATATTGTCGAGTGAAACATCGAAAAATACAAAAAGAATGGAACTTTAGGAGTTTTACTACGTAAATAATTAATGCCAGTAAAAGGCAGTAATTTGGAAGATGTGTTACATAGGCTGGCAGTGGCGACCAAACGATATCTATCGAACTGGTTCAAGTAATTTTGAAGATGTTTTACATAGCCCAGCAGTGGCGTCCTCAATTATAATGAATGAAATTACATCTCAAATTTCTACTTCCCATAAAATTACTAGTTCTGCCCTTTGCTTAAAATAGTAAAAATTTGGATAACCTTTATTGTATAATAAACTTCCTGGCAAGTATTTAGATGCCTATTATGTACATATATCAAAAATAAACCACGAAAATGCGAGGCTGATCCAGTAAGCACATTTTACCGTTTAAAACACTACTTCCTGCATTTTACGCTTTCCTGCATTTTACACTATTTTACTGAAGTCCCTTGAAAAGCGTAAAAAGGAGGTTCTACTGTAGTATGTGCAATTTGATTAACTTACTAAAGGTTAATTGAAAACAATTAAATTATACATAAATGAAGAGTTTTTTTCTTTACCTTATAGTAGTTCACCAGTAACCCTACAATAGCCAACAAAATCTTCTATTATTACCATAATGTAGATGATACCATTTTATTAGTTAAAGGAGACCAAAATGATGTTAATGACATTGCACAAAAAATGAGTGCTATTCATCCAAAAATCAAATTCACAGTTGAGCACGAAAATAATGGATGCATCAATCACCTCGACATTACAGTTACAAAAGAAGCGGGTACACATAACTTTGGTGTATATAGGACCTTATCATCAATCCAAAATCTTTGTATCCAAAAAGAGTAAAGATGGCATATTTTTGTTCAATGGCTAACAGATTATTGAAACTGCCATTAAGTGAACATGAGAGGAAGAAAGAAGTTGCTATCATAAAGCAAGTTGCAGCAAGCAACAGTTACCCAGCTTCAACAATAACTAAGCTGCTGCAAAAAATTAACAAACAACAACAATGAAAAAACAATGGCAGTATGCTGACAGGTGATCAAGAAAACAAGAAAATCATCTACATACCAATGAGCTACAAAAGAAAGGTTTCAGACATCATTGCTATGCAATTTCAAAACACCAACATGTGAATAGGATTTAAGACCAACGATGTCACTCGATATAGACTGAGACACTGTGTGAACCAAAAAAAGCCTCAAAATTCAAGTCAACAGGCGTCTATAAACTTAAATGTTGAGACTGTTCAAAAATCTACATAGGTCAGACCGGTAGAACATTTGGAACACGTTTTAAAGAGCACTCCTCTCTTCCTAGTAATAGTACAGCATTTGGAGAGCATTTAGTGACAGAAAATGCACGCTGTTGGAACAATTAATACACATTTACAAATGCTACATAGGGAACCAAAAGGACGCCTCCTAACGACACTGGAAGAACTACAGATATTCACACACCAGCTTCAAGAACCTGGAAGCACACTCAATCAGCAGAATGATTTTAATAACAGTGCATTCTTTAAAAGCTTCAAAAGCCTCTTGCAATCTTTGTCCTAGCAGCAGGTCAGCGTGAAGACTAGCTTCCGTACGTACAAGAAAAACTGTGTACTGCACAATGCCACCAAGTAGCAACAGAAGCAATTAATACCCATACCATGCCGTTTTATATAAATTTTAATATTTTATACAGTATGTTTAATCATTCTAATGATAAATTTAAAAACTGATGTTCAAATATTTTTAAAGTATGACATTTGTAATTTTATACATCTTTGTTTTACACCTTCAATGTTGTTCACCGCTGTGCTCCTGCGGTGAATTGCTGACGGTGCGACATGTTTTCCCGTCTTGTCCCAATTTTAATCATCTTCGTGTAGCCCTTCACTTTCCGTCTACTCTGGAGGAACTTTTAGCTGATGACACACGAGCAGCTGCTCGAGTATTGCGTTTTATCAACATGGCCAATCAATCAAAAGATATTTAACCCTTTTAATTGTTTTTATCTTTCGTTCTTAGCCTTCTTTTAATACTCTATCTGGTAATTAGCAATTTTTTCGAGATCTAGCAAATCTCTGTTCTTATCTGTGCCCTAAAACCACAAAAACACTTCAATGTTTTAAAATACCGTATGAATGTTTCATTATGTTACCATATTTTTATAATTATACCACATAAAGTTAAATAATTTTTATGTTTGGATTTATTCAAGAACCCCACTTTTAGGAAAATATATGAAACACACATTTGTTCATTACAAGACCCTAACTTATTAGGGCTCAAGCCATCCTCTGCAATCCCCTCCCCCCTCCCCACCTACTCTTTCCCTCACCACCACCTGGAACCAAATTTTAAGTCCTTACATCAAATTGTAAAACTCAGTACCACTTAGTACTCAGCCAGACGAGTTTTGCGATGCACCTATAAGGTAAAGAAAAAATTCTCCATTTATGTATAATTTAACTATTGTTCAATTAATCTTTCATAAGTTAATCAAATTGTACATTTTTATTTTACTTTTGATTTTTAGATCTGACGATGATCCAAGTGCTCAAAACAAGGAATGAAACAAATATATTCCAACTGTTGATGGAAATAAACACATTTGAAATAATACAGTGCAGTTGTGGACACTCTCCATAATAAAAATGAAACTGTTTTGCAAGCAAACTCTATTGTCCACAATGTACTCAGAGATTTTCGAATGAGGCTTTGTGTAGGAATATATAGCAATGACTATCACTTGATAATTTACATAGAAACTGGAACTGGCTCTAGTTTTTAGCTTTCACACTGATAGATAGTTCTGGCACATTGTAGGAGGCTGAAGACCACACATTTATGACATTAATGGTAGTTGCAAGGAACAGAAAATTTTGGTGTCAGTAGCCGTCAAATACAACCTCTCACAAAACTTACAGTAAGTAAGTCAATATGCATAAGAACAAAACAGCTTTTAACAGCAGGTAGTTATGATACTGACAAATTGGAGATTTAGAAGCAAACTGGTTATCAAACTTTTTTTAAAAGTGTGAAGACCATTTCATACTTAAAATACTATCAAGTTAGAAACTTGGGTTGTAAGAAATGATGAAATTTACATTATTACAACACAAAAAACTTAGGAAAACTCAAAAGACCCTTTTTCTTCATGTCTAAATAATTTAAATTTCCTAACAACAAAGAAGCTTAACATATAAACAAAGTTGTATGTGTGTGACTTTTGTATGTGCCTGTCGCAACTTGTCACCACATCTTTGTGGTGAGTTGTAAACTGTCCTTACTATATTATTAACTCCAACCTGGACTTTCCATTATTATATAAAGATGCTCTGAATTTCATTTGGTCATTAGGAATACTGTTGGCCCATTTGTGCCATTAATGGGAAGATAGCGACTACTCAATAACAAGCTTTTGTGTTATCAAGTACGGCTGAAGTGTATTAATGACAGCTGTGATGCATGAATTTGGACTCAAATATGGTATTAAATCTTTTCACAAGTCGTTTATGAAATGTTGGTATATGCAGTTTACAGAGAAAGAGAGTTTCGGCAAAGGGAAACGTTCTGGATGACAATGCACAAGTGAAGAACATATTGACTGCATTTGGGAAGCATTTGCTCCCAGTCCAACAAAATCAACACACCAAGCAAGTAAAGAACCGCCAATCCCAGAACTGACCATTTGGACAGTACTAGCAAAAAGGTTAGTGATAAAACCTTAAAAAGGTAAAGCAGTCAACAATCAGATTATTGGTTTGAACACTACTGTGATTTACTAGGCATGGTCATGTTTGGAGGAGGTATGCCGTTGTCTTTCTCTGACCTTCAAACTGACTTAGCCAGCCAGTTATAGGGGGACCTACAGTTTAACATGGGTTCTATACCACGGTGCTACTCGATATTTTTCACATCAGGAACACTGCCAGAGGTGAAAGAAGTGGAAAGTGACGGATAAAAATCCCAGGACCTGGGAGAGATCGAACCCGCAACCATTGGAATTGTAGTCTGGCACAGTACCACTGTGCTACCGCGCCACATACTGTCTGAAAATTTCCAATCCCTTTCATAGCTGACAAGGGAAAAAGGCTCAAGTTCTGAGAGTTGGACCTTGAGCAGATGAAAACCAATGACTTGTTCATTTTAAAGCCAGTGTTTAGTGATTTAGCTACATTTCACACAAATGGGAATGTCAGTTGGCACAATATATGGGGCACCGAGAATCCATGAGCAACAATTCAGCTTTAACTTGATTCACCTACAGATGAACATTTTCTGTGCTATTTCAGCCAATAAAGGTTTTGACTTTTTTTCCTGCAGATGTGCAACTGTAACTGGGCAAACCTACCTGAAAATTTTGCAGAACTGACTGTTACCTCAATTTGAAGGAGAAGCACAACAATTAGTGTGCCAGCAGAAAGCGACACCACCCCACTGGCACTTACCTGTCTATGCCTATGTGAATGGAAGGAACCCAAAACAATAGACTGACTGTTAAGCAAGTTATGACAACACTTCATCACTGGTCTACAAGAAGCCCTGACTTCAATTAATGATGTGGTGATTCAGCCACCTTCGGCACCTAGGTATTCAAATTGTTACACCTGAAAGTGACAGTGTGTGTGGAACAATTTTAATTCTCAGGTTGATGTCATTTGAGTGTCTGGAGGCAGTTACATTGGGAGTACTCTTAACATTGATGACTTACCAAAGTTTTATCATGTTTGTTTGATTAAATACAGATTTTAAAAGTTGTGGTATTCATTTCGAAGCACCCTGCATTTCACAGAATGAAGATTTGTTTTAATACAAAACTTTTAGCTGTGGGAGTTTTTACTAAAGTACTGTATCCTTTAAAATAACAATATTAAAATGGAACTTTTTACATAATTATGTATCTGAAGCAAATGTTTATAACACACAATTTGTATAGCTATCTACTTTGCTTGCAACTGACAACTCTGTAATAAATTGTTAAAATGTAAAATATCGTTACATTTCTTCTTACACCAGCATTTTGCAATCATAAACCAAATTGAACAAGCAATAGAAACAAATAAAAGAGAAGAGGCATAAAACTATTAAATGTTTACCACAAAATAGACTGAATTACATAATAGAAAAGTTAGGTGTGTGGAATTGAAAGATATAAAAGTACGAATCATTAACATACCATCATCTTCATCGATATACTTCCTACACCATGTACAAAAATTTTGAACAGGCCGTAGGTAACAGAAATGTGAAGAAGATGGAGGAAGGTGTGTGTGTGTGTGTGTGTGTGTGTGTGTGTGTGTGTGTGTGTGTGTGTTTTACAAGGTGCACTCGGAAGCTATATACTGTTGGCAACAAATAAATGATTCATGCAGAGCAGCATACCTACATTTTGATAGAAGTGCGGAACCAAGCTTAATATTTTACAGGAAAATTTTTGTCTCACCTTCAAGGTGGAAGCCATCCTGTGATGACCGTCTGCTGCTGAAACCACTTGAACCTCCAGGAGAAACAGGACTCTGAGCGTTGAAGCCAACAGATTTTGTGGGAGATGGTGAACGAGCTTCTTGCGAAGACCGACGAACTGAATAAAACGTTTCTCAAATGACTGACAAGGTGAACTTTAATTTAAATTACATGTGAAGAGAGAGTTGCACTATCAGTACAAAAACAGAAAGAACAGGTTGGTATGATAAGATTTTTAAAATAACAGAAAAGTATGATCTACAGTTCAAAATAGCTGTATTTGGAAATGTCCTAACAGACATATGTACAGGCAGTAAGAACTAAAAATTGTAGAAGAATCTCAACTTCCATTAGAAACTTATAAGGTAATTGTGGAATTTTCTTTTTCTTCCATGTTGTTCTAAAATTTCAAGTTCATGCTCAAATTAAACACACCGTCAGAAGTTGGCATACAAAGACATTTATTAAAAATTATGAATAACATGCTGTGTCAAAAGAGTTGTCATGAATTTAATGAACTGAAAGATGAAAGTCTTGTGAAAATAAACTGTGATAGCCATACAAATTCTCAGAGCAACATAACAAAGATATTTGCACCCTTGTGACTGTCTACATTATGCATCTACAATGTTTTATTGTAGATGGGTGGATATGTTACTTAACAGACCATTTTCTGTTATGTTCCTAGAAATGACTCCAACAAAACAAATTTTGACTGATTCATTGCATTTCATAAGAATGGACAATGTCTTTTGTTTATTATGTTTGTGGCCACATTTGTGATATGCCAGTAAGACATCAGTGCCTGCCACAGCACTTAGATGAGATGGCAATACAAACATATAGGGATTTCAAACCAAAGGTATCATGTAGTGAGTCAATCCTTAGAAAAATTACCATTTAATAGGAACATCCTTATTATAAAGATCAATTACAGTTTAATTAGATATACAGATCATCAGTCAATGCTAGATGATACTCTATTTACAATCCCTATATCACATGAGCACCTCTGACAGCAATATACATAAAATTAAATTGCCAATCTTCCAATTTCAGTCTGTCAGAGCAGTTGAGTGAATGTGTATGAGCTCAGGTATGCAAAGGAGCGAAGACACCTACTGAAGGATTGAAGGAATGGTGAACATTTATACATTAACAGTCTTTAAAACCATGTATGCTATTCCATGCAGTGATATGCAATTCCTCTTGAGAAGTGCTGAAAATCAAACACGCCCCCGTAATCACAAATGGATGTCCACTGCCAGTGTTTTTAAAACCATTCACAATATAATCTAGCCAGTAAACCTCTACCCCTACAAAAAATGAACATGTAACAGATCACTACATGAAAATGTGTGCTGGACTAGGAATCAAACCCCAAACCATTGATTTTGCAGCAAAATTTTCTACCAATTAAGCTATACAGCCACAACTCATCCTCATTGCCTTTCCTCAAAAATACACTACTTTTATTACAATGTTTTACATACTGGTCTACAATATCCTGGGGTTAACAACATGAGGATAGGTAGCAACTCACCATAAAGACAATCGCTGAGCTGCAGACATTCACACAACTTTAATTTTCGGCCACAGCTTTCATCAGGAAGAACATACGTACATTCACACTATCACTAAGGCATAACTCACGTACTCCTGACTGTCATATCTGCACTCAGGTGTTTACGAGTTATGCCAAAGTGATTGTATGTATGAAAGTGTTGTATGTGTGTGTCTTTTGTATGTGCCTGTCGCAGCTCGTCGTCATGTCTTTGTGGTGAGTTGTAAATTGTTCTTACTATATTATTAATTCCAACCTGGATTTTCCATTATTATATTTATTCATTTATTAATTTATAGAGAATTTTGACTATGAGAGAAGTTACTGTTGTTATGAAGGAGGAAAGAGGTGAAGATCCCACTTGATTTGTAGTGGTAAAGACAGAAGTAAATCAACCATGCCCTTTCAAAAAAACAATCTCTATATTATACAACTTTTTTAGAAGCCTTTTCTCAAAAACTGAAGTGTACTGGGGACAGTTACTGACTACAAGGATGTTAATATTAGTGCTTAGATTTATAATGTCATTCAGAAACACACATTACTACAACCCTATTCTGTACACGATTGTAATTAACACATTCGGGAGGGCTTACGCTGTCAAGGTGGCCCTCACACCCCAGTGAAGTGAGCTGTTCCGAAAATGTTGAACAGAATCTTTATACTTAACTGGTGAATAATATATACCTCTATTGTATTACTGTTCCTCTTAGACAGATCAGTCTTGTGCTTAAATAAAAACTCCTTCATAAAAAATCCATAAAACAAACTGCGCAAGAAAGTTTACATAATTTTATCAATAACAGGCAAAAAAAATAATAATTAAAGATTTATCCTGTCCTGATGAATGGCAGTGACTCATCATTTTTCCAATAGCTCCTCTGAACACTAATTTACTATAGCAGTTGCCTATTTACAACATTCACAACTAGAGAACAGTATTTTATGTAGATAGAAATAAGCAACTTACGTGGGCTAGCTGTAACTGAAGTCTTCTTTGTGGGACTGTAAGCAGACGATCGACGTCTCTGAGGTGATTCAGGGCGATCTCCACGAAGAAGATTATCGTAAGCATTTCCCAAGTCATTCAGACGATCCACTGTACCAACATACTCTCTGTACTCCTTGTGGAGAGGCTACAAGTGATCAAAACCAAATTAATTAATCACAACCAGATCTTTTCTATATCAGTTGGAAGGTTTTTTTAACATATTTGCAACACCGCAAGATAAGAAATCAATTACTTATCTGAAAAGAACAGTTCTGATGTATCATTACGAGATGCTTAGTTCTATAACAAACCTTTAGTTCTTCAATTTGAGTTCGAAGAACATCTATATCAACAGCAACAGGATCGAGTCGCTGTACGCGACTCTCCATCATTGTCAACCAGTCCATCACTTGTTCGTGGAGTCGTTCATATGCATTCAGCTGGTCAACACGTGCCTTTCCTAAACGTTGCTTCTCTTCAAGCTGGAGTCCAAGCTCTTTCCATTGACTTTCCAGGTACTACATTAAAGACAGATAAATAGTAATAAAACAGCAGGTGTTATGCAATTTGCATGCTATGGTTAGATTTATATCACTATTAAATTTTACAAAATCTGCAATAAAATTAATTCAAAACATTCTTGGTTTTATGTATAAGATGCAAGCAGTAGTTAAATAACTTTTCATCTGTCTAATACCCTCCCTAAATTAAAATTTATCTGACTGTAGGAACTTAGCATCTGTCACAGTTCTGAATAAGACACACTACACATGTTCCAATTTCCTATAAATTGCATGTGAGGAGGCACTTCCCGACCAACTTCCTTCCTGCAATCGTCTGCTGCCTGCACAGCAATACATGAAAACAAGAACAGTTCAGCAACCAGGCACCAGAACAGGGAGGCACTGCAATAGCTGCATGCAACTGGTGAGAACACAAGTAGATTGCTATGAATTTGGTTAGTTGGTTGTATGATAAATATGAACATGTGTTGGGAGCTTTATGCTTTAACCTCTTCCAATCCATTCCTAAAGGACAGGCAACAAATTAATTGTCACAAATCAAATTTAAATAATACAGCAAATATAGAAACATCATGAAGAATGAAAATCATGTAGATTGCACAATAAGTTGTGAGGGAATGCTAACATGGAGAAGAATTATCTTTTTTTAAATAAAGGGGGACATTTAGCCTAAACATCAATTAATTTATCCCATTTGTGAAGAGTAAATCTACAGTAACAGTACTTCTGCTTTCACACAATGAAAATCCCTGAAAATAGAAACTATGACTTTTTATGCACCCTCCATTCCCATCTGTCTTCCAATTCCTCCTCATCTTCAACATACAAGTTTCATCTGCTTGTGAAACTTCAGTAAAGCATAAATTTTGGAAGAATGTAATTATGAACAACTGTAGTTTAAACTTACGGGTATGCTGCCAGGTATCAAAATAGACGACGGCCGATATTTCGGCAGGAGACCACCCTGCCATTTTCAAGGTGGGGTGGTCTCCTGCCGAAATATCGGTCATCGTTGATTTTGGTACCTGGCAGCCTACCCGTAAGTTTTTTGAAGTTGTTATTCGCCAAGAGAAATTAAGGAATCACAACTGTAGTGTAATTTATAAAGTTAAGGAAAGTTTTGGGGCTTGCACAATCACAAGAAATACCTGAAATAACAGCACCTTGTACTAACATACTACATCAGATTTTAAGATATACGGAATTGCTCTATAAAGATTATAATATTTTACAACATTTACATTTTGATTTCTCTGTCTACCTGATGTGGAACCCCGGTGGCCTGATTGTCCTACAGACATCATATGTAATCATTCTCTTATTTAAAAAATAAGTAGTAAACCTCAAAATGTGTCTAATGAATAAATTATAAAGTATTTGTTACAGATTTTAATATGTATTTCAAATTGGTTAAGAAATATTATATATCAAAAATCTATATAAATAAACCTTTTTGAGCAAATTGAATGTAAATGTACTTATATTAACTGTATATTTAGCTGCAACTAAATGAAGCCTCAAACTACAGTGTGCCACTTAAAGAACTGAATTACTGAAATAATATTTTTAGCTACATCTCTGTATATGACCGGGGGGGGGGGGGGGGGCGGCATTTTTGAAGGTTCCTCACAAGCAATAAAATCTCTTATCTGTGTTGATCATCAAAATTTAAATATGTCACACACAGTTTTGCCAGGCACTACAATTTTAGGACAGAAGGGAATTAATGCATACTATTCAAGTATTATTTCTAAAGCAACTGTATCCCATTCATCATGCAGTTCATCGTTTATTACCATGATTTGTGGAGGAAATATGACTAGATTTTATGTTCTAAATAATGCACAGAATTTACAATGTTCTTATTACTTATGGTGAAAATATTGCTAAATTTTTTCCCTCACGCATTACCTTCCACATTTATTCCTAAACTAAATGCTATTCTTCCAGTTATATAATGAGAATAGTATGCAACTCCCCACAAAGACATACTTTGAGCCGCAGCAGCACACAGGCACACTTCACAGACACAAGACCTTCATCTCCAGGTGCTGTGTTCTGTGCCCGAGATTGTGTGTCTGAAGTGTTGCATGTGTGAATGAATGAATTAAAAGTACGTTTTCCCCCCTTCCTGACTAAGATTAGTGACCAAAAGCTAAGTTAGTGTGTATGAGTGCCTTTTTGAAGTTATTATCCACCCTCCCTCTACACCCATTTTTTAAATTCAGTCTGTCATTTGCAACTATTTGTTTAAGACCTCCATTGCTGTATTTGGGTAAGCTTGCTATAAATTACGTGACTTAACATAGTGCAGGACACCTGACACCTCCCGCCATTTTCCCTTTTCAAAGCACACACAAAGCATCAATTACGTGATTTACAGTTTCTGATGTAGGCTAAAACAACAGGTAAATACCCACTCTCAGATTCAGATTGTGATAACACTTACCTTGATTCTGTCCCTAAGAGCAACAGTGTCAGTGACATCTTTCTTGCCCACAAGAGTACGGCCTGCTCGAACAGTCTCCTCAAACTCTGGTCTGTGGGCTTCCTTTTGGGCAGCTAATGTATCTACACGAGCTGTAACTCTTCAGCATCTAAGCGACCAGCACAAGCTTCAAGTGCTTCCACAGTCTGTGAACACCAAGTCTCAAGTTTGCTTGCTTGCGTTGAGAAGGACGTCAAGGCTGCAAGTGTATCTTCTAACAATTCTGTGCGGCGTAATGTCCTCTCGGAAAGCTTCTCAAATCTGAAAAATTATAAACAAACCATAGAGAAAAATATCACTAAAATGGTTACAAGATATACATATGCATAACACTAAGTGTAAATGTACACCAATTATTTATAGGGAAAAGGAAATGGCTGAGTAACAACTTGACATTGACAGATAATGAATATGTGATTGTGTTGGTAAACATCTTTTATACTAGAAGCCGTACTGCAAGAAATACTTTTGTCTCCTTTGCACAAGTCCCCTTTAGAAATGGATGGTTTGATTTTGAGAGGGACTGAATGACAAAGGATATTGGTCTTCTGTTTAGAAAATTGACACCAGTTCATCTACAAGTAATAGGTAAGATGTACCAGAGAAAAGAATTGGGGGGGGGGGAGGTCTCTCTCTCTCTCTCTCTCTCTCTCTCTCTCTCTCTCTCCCCCTCCCGTGTGTGTGTGTGTGTGTGTGTGTGTGTGTGTGTGTGTGTGTGTGTGTGTGTGAGAGAGAGAGAGAGAGAGAGAGAGAGAGAGAGAGAGAGAGAGAGAGAGAGAGAGAGAGAGAGAGAGAGAGAAGGGGGGGGGGGCATAGTAGTAGTTGTAGTGGAGCTACACAATTTTATATGAAACTATGCTGTCATATTTTTTGTAGAGAATAAGCAATATTATTTTGAGGGCACCTAGTGGTTGGTAATTAGCATTTACACAAACCTTGACGTCACATCCTTGAGCTTTGCATCTATTTTCTTGGCCAGCCTAGGATTAGATGCAGTGGCTATTAATTCTTGAGCTGACTGAGAGACACTTTCAATGCTGGGCCTGTGCTGGTCGACATCTGCCTGCAGTAACCTATGTTCACGAAGTTGTTCATCTAGTCTTTCTTTGTGGAGGCTTGCTGGCCTCTGAAGACTCCTAGAATAGACAGGACATGTGTGTGGTGTAGCATCCATATTAATGACAATGAGCAATTGATTCTAGAAAAGTTAAATAGATTAAAAAAAGATGCAATACATAAAAGAGTATTAGGGTTAAAATGCTATCAAATATGAACTATAAAATACTATACCAGTGTTCAAACAATACCAGACAGTTGTGAAAGCAGGAGCAGAAGTGACAACAAAACACACATTACAGGTGTCAAGATGTTGATAGATGAAAAAAAAAAAAACCTCAAATACATACTATTCGTCTAATGTTTCTTTAAACTTATTAACCCCAGAAGTGTAAAACTTGTTTGTTTGATTCTGCAAATCAGTGTGTCTTGTAAGCAAACAAACAAACTAACTAACTGATACTTCTATTAGATCACATATGCTTACTTGGCATTATTCTCAGCACTGTTCAGCCACTGTGTAAGGCTGTCGAGTGCATCCTGCACACTTTGACTTTGAACAAGAGCAGTGTCCAGCTCCTGGCATTTCTCCAAAAGAGCCTCCGAGAGTTGCTTGTATTTGTCTTCCAAATCGTGAACAGGTGCTTCCAAGGATGCCACATCTGCCTGTGTCTGTTGACCTTCCAGAGATCGCAGGAGTGCATCCAGAGACTGGAATTAGATTACATTTTTAGTAACTTTAGGACTATCCAATCTTCAGAAATCACATCTATATAGAACATTCATTGTTTTTACTTCAATATATTGTTTAAAAATAGTGATAATAAACCACAATGTAACACACACAAGGGAATTTGTAATGCTAACACTTGTTGCAATATCTGTAACATTATCAGTATAATTTACTTCAAATGTGATCACTGAGCCGCAGAAAGGCACATAGAAAAGACAATACCACTCGTACAACAAAAGTCTTCACACACAACCTTTGTCAGAGAAAGAGTAGACACTAATCTTAATTCATGCACATGAACCAGTAAATGTGCAGCTGGCGACAGTACCTGTACGACAGTACATATGTCAGCTACAATGTGTATGCACTCTTTTTCAGAGAAAGTTAGAGGCCAAAAGCTTCAGCAATGCGAGTATGATTGCCTTTCTTAGTGCCTGTCTACAGTTCAGTATACATCTTATTGACAAATTGCAATCTATAACAATAATATGGTTGAAATATAAAATGTAATACTATTTTTGCGAATGATGGGTTGCTTACCATAAAAATGTCAAAATGAGCCGCAGAAAGGCACAAATAATACAATACAACTTGAGAGCTTTCATCCATTAAGGACTTTGTCAGAGAGACACGCACTCACACAGACGTGACCATAGTCTCCACCCGCTGTGGCCACTCTGTGGTACTCAGCATGGCCAAGGCGAGAGCAACCAGTGGTGGGGGTGAGGAAGCAGCAAGGAGAGGGAAGCAGGAGTGAATGAGGGGGAGGGGGGGGGGGGAATATGCACGGCACGGGTGGGGGAATATTCCAGTGCTGTCTAAGGGACAGGGCAGAAGGAAGGGAAGGGACTGAAATGTGTGACAGGATGGGAGGCAAATGGAAGGAAAAGAGGTGGGCAGGAAGGGGAGGGACGGATAGTGGAGCCAGGAACTAGGAAAGTTTAGGCCTGGGGGATTGCAGGAGCATAGGATTAAGGAGATTTTTCACCTGTGCAACAATTCAGAAAAGCTGGTGTTTGTGGGGAGTTCCCACATGGCACAGTCTATGTAGCAAACATTGAAGTGCCCCTTGTTACCCAATACCATCCTCAACTGAACCATATCCTACGTCAGGGCTTTGATTATCTTTCAACATGCCCCGAAATGAGATACATCCTACCCAAGAGCCTCCCAACCCCCCCTAAAGTGGTGTTCCATTGATGCTACTTCTGTGTACACAAACATCCCGCATGCCCAGGACCTCGCTGCAATGGGGTATTACCTTTCAGACCAACCACCTGCAGCCCTACCTAAAACCTCTTTCCTTATTACCCTAGCCATCTTCATCCTAACTCACAACGTCTTCACCTTTGAGGGCCAGACATACCAACAACTAAAGGGAACAGCCATGGGAACCAGGATGGCCCCCTCATTCGCAAACTTATTTATGGGATCCTTAGAGGAAGCTGTTTTCGATACCGAAGCCTGTCAACCCAAAGTTTGGTATAAATTCATTGATGACATATTCATGATCTGGACTATCAGATGAGAAAAACTCCAGAATTTCCTCTCCAACCTCAGCTCCTTTGGTCCCATCAAATTCACCTGGTCCTATTCCAAATCTGTCTGAGGAAGGCCACGGCCGAAAATTTAGAATTGGTGTGTGTGTGTGTGTGTGTGTGTGTGTGTGTGTGTGTGTGTGTGTGTGTGTGTGTGGGTATGTGTGTCTTTTATTTGTGTCTGTCGGCAGCTCAACGTTTGTCTTTACGGTGAGTTGCTCCCTATCTTCGTATTATTATTAACATTCCTTACTGGACCTTCCATTGTTGTCAATCATTGAAGTGAGCCAGATTAAGTAGCACTAGCTGTCGACTGGTGTAGAAAGCTGCACAATGGTTGCACCTCAGTTTGTAGATAACATGACTGCTTTCACAGGTTGCCCTGCCTTTTATGGGATAGGAATGCATGCGACAAGACTGGAGGTGGATAGGACAGCTGTTGCATCTAGACCTATTGCAGTGGTATGAGCCATGGGGCAAGGGGTTGGCAGTAAGGATGGAGCAGGGATGGACAAGGATATTATGTAGAATTAGTAGGTGGCAGATACCACTGTAGACAGATGGGGGAGGATACTGGGTATGGAATTTCTCATTTCACAGCAGGATTAAAGGTAGTCCTTGTCCATCCCTACTCCATCCCTGCACCCAACAATTTGCCTCCATGGCTCATATCCCTGCAATAGACTGATATGCAAAATCTGCCCTATCCCTCATCCCAAGACCACCTACTCCAGTTCTGTCACATGCGTTTCCTACCCAAATAAAAGGCAGGGCAACCTATGAAAGCATACAAGTTATCTACAAACTGAGCTGCAACCACTGTGCACCTTTCTACATGGGCACGACCATCACCAAGCTGTTTATCCAGATGAATGGCCATCACCAAACTATTGCTGGGAGACAGCTAGACCATCCCTGTTGTAAAACTTGCAGAACTGCACAATAAAGCTCCCTTCAATGACTGTTACACAGCCTGTTCCATATGGATCCTTCCCACAAACACAAGCTCTTCTGAATTACAGAGGTGGGAACTCTCCCTACAATATATCCTACGCTCCCACAATCCCCCAGGCCTAAACCTTCACTAGTTTCTGCCTCCACCATCCTTCCCTCCCCTTCCCTGCCGACAGACTAACCTTACATTTGTCTCCCATCCCGCCACACAATTTCAGTCCCTTTCTGTCAGACAGCACTGGAATTTTCCTTCACCCGTATCGTGCATCCCCCCCCCCTCCCCTCCTGTTTCCCTCTCCTTGTCACTCGGATTCTCTCACCTAAGCTGTGCAGAGTACCACAGACTGACCACAAGGTCTCTGTGTGAATGTGTGTATCTCTCTAACTGACGAAGACCTTAATAGCTGAAAGCTCTCAAGTTGTATTCTATTATTTGTACCTTTCTGCAGCTCATTGGATGTCTCTGTGGTGAGTAAGCAACCTATACTTCTCAAAAATATTGTTGAATCCTTCCTGGAATTTCCATTGTTTGAAAATGCAATATTAATAATTCCATCCAAACCCTCACCTTGCATCCTTATTGTACCCTCTCCCTTCACCATCCATCCTCATAAATGAGTCAAACTTACTGCCAACCATCAATCAGAATGCAAGCCCAAGATGACGGTTGTGATTTGGTGAGTTATGCCTGTAGTTGTATGAATGAGTGTGTGTTCTATACTGACATAAAGATTTGGCAAAAATCTGCAGGTTGTGTGTATGAGATTGCATTCTTTAAGTGCCTGTCTATTGGTTGACAATTATCTTTGCAGCGAAATGGAAGCTGTCTCCCTTATGATATATTAATAAGTCGTCATTATTCAATTTTTCTTAAGAATCACACCCTGACTTTCTAAGAGTCAAATACAGTCTTTGTCAGTAATTACAATTAATTAATGATAAAACATGACTACCAAATTTCTCAAAGGCAAAAATCAAAATTAAATAGCAAATTAACCATTTCCTGATAACTCAGGTGTGTTCTATCAAACGCTTTGGTAACAACAGGAACAAAACTTTGCAGCTTTCTTGCTCAGAAATTACAGGAATTGTTATCATATTTTTACTATTTCACTACCTCAAAAAACTCACCAGTTTGGCTGCATCAATGAGTCTTCCCTGAGCAACAAACTCTGAGGACAGAGCACGTGCTCGAATCAACTGCTCCTCTAGTGTACGGGGATCTGCTCCTGCTGGTTCTGCTATTGTCTTGTGTGCACGAGGTTCTGCCTCGCGCATCCATGCTCTTGCCTTTTCCAATGCATCTTGATGTTCACGTTGACGACCGCCAACACCACTTAGCCGGTCTGATAATCCCTCAGCACGTGATAACAGATCTCGATATCTGACAGATGCCTCTGAAACTTCATGACTCACTACTGATTTTGCAGGATGCTCGACATGGGGAAGGCGCTCTGGTAGTCCTCCTCGGAAATCATTCAATATGGACAAGTACTCCTGTATAAAAATATTATATAATATCATAATGGTGAAAGGACAAATTTTATTTGATGTTAGTAAGAAGTAAAAAAAAAAAAAAAAAAAAAAAAAAAAACAATATCCCAATTGAATATCCAATATATAAGTGAAAAGTAGTACCCATAAACCTTTAGACCATTTACATTTGCACTAAAAGAAAAACTTGACATAATGCAATTGTTAACAACAACAAAATTACAGGAACACAGTGAGATAAAATTAATTATTTATTTATGGAAATATATTTTAACAATTCACTAAAATATTATACACTAACTAAAGTAGAAAAAATATTCATAGAAGGAAAACCTTGGATAATTAAGAACTAACACATACATTCATTCAGAACAACTGCAGGGAAAGTAAGAAAAACTTTTATACAGTAAATTTTATGACATGCCATACCGAGTATTTTCCATATCCAGTCGCTATAAAAAGGAAGATTTAATACCAGCTCATTATTTTCTATCTTTCAATCAATCAAAGCACGAAAATCACAGGGGTAAGGAGAGAAAAAACAAGAGTATTGTTCACTGTAGAGTGGAGGGAACCCACACATCATTTGTAGACATTCCCTGCCTTATTCCATTCACAAACAGAATAACAATTCACTAATATTTTCCAAAACTCCACATGTAATTTAAAGAGGCTCATATTTTAGGTTCTATTGATCACAGAGGTAAGGTCCAAAATGTTTTTGGTAGCCCTTATCCTGGCAACCATTTATCTCTCTCTCTCTCTCTCTCTCTCTCTCTCTCTCTCTCTCTCTCTCTCTCTCTCTCTGAATATTTAAACCAGTAGTTCCCAACCTGTGGTCTGCAGACCACAAGTGGTCCACAAGAGTTAAAATATGGTCTGGGAAGGTTGAAATTTTATAAACTTTTAGTCATTTTAATTATTAATTCCAACTTACATGGACAATTTCTATTATAATAGTACTGACAATACATACTACCTTTGAGTTTAACAAATATGTTAAAAGTCTTGATTAGGGCCTTTTTTTTCCGTATCGGCACAGTTTATTTTTCATGAACCTTGTAGTCCCTGGTCTAAAAAAAGGTTGGGAGCCACTGATTTAAATAGTACACATGCCCTGCAGGTCAGGTAAATTGAGCAAATTGGTTGGTTTTTGTATGCTAAATGTGGTCTAGAATGGGCTGTATATGGCTTATACAAGCACCATTTGTTCATGGGCAGTTCCTGAATAAAATAATAAAAATAAATAAAATATGGGCCTACCTTCTCAAGATGATGAACATAATAGACAAAATAGAATTGCAACAAGGAATGTGAATTTTAACCCAGTAATTCATCCAAAAGATTGCTGTTATCTCCTGTTAGACTATGTTGACTAAATTCATAGTCAAATATAGAGGACATATGAAAATGTTATTTGAAATTGGCACAATATCTCATTTTATTCTGTAAATAACTGTTTCATATCCACTGGACAAACCATGTGGTGTTCCCATTTCCGACAGCCAGAACTGACTTTCTTTTCATTAATCATCACACCCTATATACTAATATGTCAAAGTATACAAACATCCAAAAATTTACTGTTCAGAACTTGTCTTCACATGCTTTAGCAGTGAAAAGAAGAAAACAAAATGTCATCAGAGGTTCAAGTCCTCCCTCAGGCATGGTTGTATTTGCTGTCCTTAGCATAATTTAGTTTAAGTAGTTTGTAAGCCTAGGGGCTGATTAGCAGAGTAGTTAAGACCCAGAGATTTACAAACATTTGAAACAAACAGTTAAAAAATGCTCCTAAATGGCAATTATGATTCTGCTAAAAAATTAAAATAATAAAATAAAAACTGTGACAGAAAAATGGGAAAGCAGTTGCCACAACTCAGCCATACTCACAAAAAATTTTACCACAAACAAATTTGCACTTTTTATGCTGAATGAGAATAGCATGACATTGCACAGGTGAGAAGACAAAGCCAATGGGGGAGAAAGAGAGACAGTGGCAATGAAACAGGAAGTAAAATCGACAGAAAAAGGGAGCACTGGGACCAACAGAGAGAGGAGACGGTGAAAATGAAAAGACAGATGGAGACCATGCAGGTGAATAAAATTTTCCAATTTCCCCTAACCCCTACATCAATGTATTAAAAGTTTCCTGGTCTAAAGGTTACACACCCAAGCAAACTAACCACAAGGACATGTGTAGAGATGAGACAATGGTGATTGAAAGGACAGGAAGAAATAACATTGGAAATGGAAGGATAAACAATGTGATAGAGAGAGTGGCAGGGAGACAGTGAAAGGAGCAGAGGAGGAGACAGTGCCACCAGGAGATAAAAGGGGCAGGGTAGAGGGTTGGGGGAGAGAGAGAGAGAGAGAGAGAGAGAGAGAGAGAGAGAGAGAGAGAGAGAGAGAGAGAGAGAGAGAGAATATCACTTCACCACTCCAGTCACAACCCCGAGGAAAGGAAAAAATCCAGTGTTGAGCCCTGCCTTTAATAATTCTGAACATCCTCCCAAAGGGATCCTCCTGCTCTTCCCAAAACCACCCCTTGGAGGCATTCCAGGAATTCCTAACATCCAGCATTGCCTCCCAATCCTGAATAACATATCAACCACTCTTAGCATCATCCCAGGTGAATCCAATACTATCAGAGAGCTGAAAGCAGACTGTTCCTTGTAATTCTCCCACTGGAAAAGGGTTCCACAACTGTGGTACTTCATCGAGCAGAGTATGTGGCAGAAGCGCTGTGTCCACTCTCGCACTCCTCTACTTACAAACCTGTTCCTCATGACCCTATTCCTTCAGTCCAAGCTGAACTACAGAGAATCTTAAAAAACTTAGGACCCTCACAAGGTCTCAGCATTGCCTCAATAGAACTTTTCTCTCTCTCCACCTGAACCACACACTACAACCTTCTATGTATTCCCTAAAACTCAAAGAAAATCATTGTGGCCATCCCATTGTAGCAGACTTCAAAGCCCCAACAGAATGCATCTCGGCTCTGGTATACCAACACCTCCAACCTATAACCTGTAACCTCCCATCCTACATCAAAGACGCAAACCACTTCCTGGAATGCATCAAATCCATTCCCATGCCTATCCCACTTGATAGCTTCCTTGACACCATAGATGCCACATTGCTCTACACCAACATTCCCCACACAAACAATTCAATTTTGTCACATTTTAACCTGGAGTTTTTACCTTTTCTGCTTATTTACAAATAGTTTGTTCTTGAGAAACACTTTTAATTTGTGTGTGTGTGTGTGTGTGTGTGTGTGTGTGTGTGTGTGTGTGTGTGTGTGTGTGTGTGTGTTCATGTAAAAAATTCTCTTGTAGTTGTAGCCAAGACTTTATTTATTCACAATACCATTATACAGGCAAAGTCTATTCTTTGGACTGTATTAAAATATATTATTCTATTTTTCAATATTGTTATTCTCTAAGAAACTGCAACAAAATAACAGATATATTTAAGTCAGCAATAAAAGTCCTAGTGTCAAAAACAGTTTGGAAACCTGAAAAAGAATGGTAACCTGTTGGATACAATCATTGGCAATTACTTTTTTTCGTAGTATTTTAAATAACTGGTATAAAGGATTTTTAGATATTTATTTGTATCTCAATATTTTTATTACAATTATTTTTTTGAATACATATATCACATTTGAGCAACCCTATCTTAGTTCAAATGTTGAAATGTTTGTAGAACTTATGGGACTTAACTACGGGGTCATCAGTCCCTAAGCTTACAAACTACGTACAAACTAGCTAAGACTAAGGATGGCACAAATATCCATGCCCAAGGGGGGATTCGAACACTGGACCGTAGTGGCCGTGCAGACCGTGACTGGAGCGCCTCAGTCCCCTCGGCCACCACGGCGGCCCTATCTTAATAACAGTGTCATTTTCAACATGACATTAAAAAATATACGTAAAAAATAGATGAAGTACACTTACCAGGCGAAGGGGCACAGGCAGTAATAGCAACAAATAAACACACAGCGCACACACACACACACACACACACACACACACACACACACAAAAATGCTAGCTTTCGCAGCCTAGCTGCTTCATCAGGCAGAAGGGAAGGAGAGGGAAAAGGAAATGATGAGGGCTTTAAGGAAGGGGGTAAGGAGCCATTCCAATCCCGGGACAGGAAAGACTTACCTTGGGGGAAAAATGGAGGGTAAATAAATGCACATACACCCACACATTTACACAGACACAAGTACACTTAGGCAGACATACTGTAGAACTGTAGAAAGCCTTCTACAGTTCTACAGTATGTCTGCCTAAGTGTACTTGTGTCTGTGTAAATGTGTGGGTGTATGTGCACTTATTTACCTTCCATTTCTTCCCCCAAGGTAAGTCTTTCCTGTCCCGGGATTGGAATGGCTCCTTACCCCCTTCCTTAAAACCCTCATCATTTCCTTTTTCCTCTCCTTCCCTTCTGCCTGATGAAGCAGCTAGGCTGCGAAAGCTAGCATTTTGTGTGTGTGTGTGTGTGTGTGTGTGTGTGTGTGTGTGTGTGTGTGTGTGTGTGTTTATTTGTTGCTATTATTGCCTGTGCCCCTTCGCCTGGTAAGTGTACTTCATCTATTTTTTACGTATATTTTTCCTGTTAGGAATTTTTCCTCTATAATATTCGTGACATTAAAAAATGTTATATACGAGAAAAATATTGTACCGAAAATGGAAAAAGATTACCAGAAAATAGCACCGATAAATAACACAAAAAAACCACTTTTAACCATAAAATAAAACCGATTTTTCCCTGTCCCTACACATAATCTAAGGCAACTGCATCATAGTTCAAACCTAAACTTAATAGTTGCCATTCTCTTATCTGCACAAAATCCACTCTTGTATGTTTTGAAATACGTGCAAATTGTGCTTGGTTTCTTGCTGCCTGTTGACATTCCTTCTAGTGGAAATGCACATTTATTTTTAGAGGGTATGGCCTCACTGACATTGATATGACATTGTCCACTTTGTCAATCCAGACTAACATGTAAGGTCATCCCCACCTGATCAGCTCCAGATTAGAGAGTTCTGCCTGTGTGATTGTGTGTGTGTGTGTGTGTGTGTGTGTGTGTGTGTGTGTGTGTGTGTGTGTGTGTGTGTGTTTCTGAAGAAACCTCTGTCTGAAAGCTTATTTGAACAGCATTTTCTTCATTTTCATAATACTGTTGATTTTCTTTATACACGACCTACTCAAATTTTCATTACGTTTTCTTGTAAATTCCATCACTCTACTGAGACCCATGGCCAAATGATCACCAAAAATTCTAACAAAGAATAATACAATTTCAGAGGAAAATATTTTTCAAGATTCGACAGAGGTACTTAACATGTATTTCCCATACAGTAAAGTAGTAACCAAACCACTCACAATTACTTAATTTATTTAACACAGTAATAATTGGAAATTAATAACACACCTTTGACTCATCTGAAAATTTCTGAGCAGCCATAGTAATGAAGCGCAAGTCTGCCTGATGAGCTATCACATCACTAACAAACTCCTTTGTGCTGTCAGTGCTGCTGTTCAATTTGTTCAGATTCGACAGAGATCGCTCCTTGTCTTCGAGTTGCCTGCAGGCTTTATCCAGCCATGAATTAAATGTCGACAGCTCAGACCTGTCGTAACAAAAACACATGACTATTGAGTACAAATTATATTAGTGAAATTGTTAACTGGCAAGTATAAGAATAGCACATAATTGTTGAAGCATTTGCAGCCACTACGTCACTCAAGTTGGCATTCAACTTGCATCACCACTGACACATCATACTCACAAGAACACTGAACTATTGGGCAAAGCTCAAGCCAAGTGTCAACAAGTAATATGTCTATAACTAATAGAAGGGAACAACATGACTCTTGTTTTGCAGATATCATTAGTCGAACTATTGAAACACAGTGGACCTTCTCACCACCACCACCACATGACATGGAAATTATGTGTCTGGGCATACAAGGCCATAAACAGAGAGATAGTCAAATAAAAATTAATAGGCTGTCTGATTACATGCCCAGGACTCTTAGTAATAAACAATTAACTAATGTATCTGTAAATCCACACACAATTTCCATTTCAAGTTCCTTGAAACTATTTATCATGATTTAAACCATTAACAAAATTTCTAACCTGCTCTGGAACCAAAATTTGAAAACATATACCAGCTACTGACAACTTGATAGGAGTGTTGATAATTTACTCATGTTGGTGGGAAACCTAAAAAAAAAAATTACCCAAGTTTGTTTAGAATCATTCTTCCTTGAGGAGATGTTGAGATACAGTTAGAACTGACTCTTTTGTGGTTGGGACTGAGACAGAACAGGAAATTTGTCCAGTAAAAAGGCATTGTCAGCTACAATGTCTCAGTTGTGAGGACTGTCCCATTCCCTTACACATTTTTCAAAGTCTGAAGTTCATATGAGTGTGGCATCAACCAGATCATTAAAGATATGACCAACACCATGCCCTGACAATTCAAGTTTGACCAGCAGCTACACCTTCTTCAATATCACAGACTTGTCTTCCTACAGGTATTTATCATCTTGTAGTTAGCAGCAGTTTAACTGTTCATCACTTTGAACATAATAATTCGTTTGTTAAATTTAAGTATCTCGTGCTACAGCCACAAACCAGCACCCCCTGCCCCCTCCCCCCTTACAACTTTCTATGTCTCAATACACAATCCCTCCAGCTTTACTGTTGTCATATGTAGTTAATTACAGTTTCAGCTGACATGCATTGTTCCATTTATCATTGCATAATGTATGTGAAGGCTGCCTCTATATTTTTCCTAATTCTTAATTCGGAATATATCAATATCTTTCTTCCTCTCTGTCTTTTCTTTTTTGGAAGTGTGATAACCTACCAACATTCCCAGTAGCCAAACAAATCAGGTGGCTCTGCCAGTAGAAACAATCCTGACTCCTTACAATCAGATACTAGATAGGATATCAACTGAAAATATCAGTAACTTGTTAATGTTTATCATGCCCCAAACTGAATCAAGCTCCTTTCGTTTTCACTGCTTGGGATTCCAAGAGCTGTGAAAAACAACGGTTGGGAGTGGCTGCACTATTTCTTCACTGAATTCCAATCTTTTACTACCTCTGAAAAACATTTGTGATTTCAGAAGTGAAGAGTAACAAATACAAATTA
This sequence comes from Locusta migratoria, assembly GCA_026315105.1. Taxonomy (NCBI): domain Eukaryota; kingdom Metazoa; phylum Arthropoda; class Insecta; order Orthoptera; family Acrididae; genus Locusta; species Locusta migratoria. The sequence goes on along the minus strand of CM048750.1, from coordinate 218,438,480 downwards.
CAATCTGACTTTCATTTTTACAGTAAAATGCCTTCTTAATTACAGAATATGCCTACAGCTTTAATGATAATCATTTATGTCTGGTTTTGTTATTAACTGAATTGTTAAAAGCAACACCTATATGATCTGATAATCACAAATAATCCCCCCCCCCATGGGCAAAAGGTATTGCAACAATCAAGTAACTAGGCCCAAAAGAAGGGGGGGGGGGATAATAATAGAAAAAACTGAAATGGGCTAAAGAAAATTGTCACAAACAAGGAATCAGTAAGAGCCATGTGAATGTAAGACATGGGTTAGAGACAAGTTCCTGGTGTAGATCTTTATCAATAGAACTTCTAAACTGATAATAGCAATTGGCCTCGAAGCATATAAAATTTCATAGAATAACGTTTGTTTTCTACCAGACTTTGTAACTGTTAAATTGAAACATTTAATATCATCATCACCTTCTACCATCGTATGTCCCTGAAACACAAATTCTTTTTATTTAAACTTACTTGAATTTCGAAAGTTCATCACGTGCAGTTCCAAGCTTTCTGAGAAGGCGTTCTGTACGTTCTGAGGCACAGTCAAAGCGCGTCTTCAAGGAACGTCCATTCTTTTCAACTGTTGACACCTCATCGGCTGACAGTACATCTCTTCCAGTTGAAACAAGCTGTCGTACCAGGTCCAAGCAAGCTGCAATCGGTCGTGAGTGGGCCTCCAGATCGTCTTTCACTTGCTGCAAAAAATAAATAAAATTCTTAGAATATAGGCTGATAAATGCAACAAGTACTAGAAAATATTAACTGATTGAAAACAGTGACTAATGTTGATCTTCTAACACATACCTTTTCTCAATAAAATGTTGATGCTTAAAAGGAAGGCTGTACAGACATCCCTCATTTCTCACTTAAAAATACACTTTTTCCCCAGGTGAAAATGCACACTGTACACAGGTTGATATGAATTGTTGTTATTAAAGAAAAGAAGACTCTATATTTAAACAATGCTCTCAATCCATTTTTGTATACTGCTCAAGTGTTTGGGATCTCGGTCAAGTTGGATTAAAGCAAAACATTGAAGCAATACAGAGACAAGCTGCTAGATTATTACCAACAGATTCAGTTAATTTCCATTACACAGGTGCTCTGTTAAGAAAACTGGAAGTCCTTGTAGGATAAATGTCCCTTTTGTGGAACATTACTGAGAAAATTTAGGAAACCGGTGTCTTAAGTTGAAAGCAGAAGTTTCTACTACTTTAATTGTACAGAACATGAAAGGAAGACAAAGATAACCTCACTTGGAGGCATACAACCAGTCACAATTTGTTAGTGCAACAGGAAAGGAAATGATAGCCTTGCAATGGCTTTCAGGCTATGTATATAGATGTATTTGTTATTTACTTTATATGTTTTAATTGAAAACACGAACTCTCATCAGTTTATACTGAAAGTTGACCAAAACATATACTCTGTAATTTCATGTCATATCAAAAAAACTATTATTTATTCATCAATGGTTTCATTATCAGAAAATAATACTGACCTTGAGTGTGTTTATTTGGTTTCTTAGATCCTCAGTATTTTCTGCAACATTTCCTTGACTTGCAATGCGATTCTCTGTATTTGAGAGCCACAACAGCAACTTGGACAGTGTCTCATCACAATGTTTATACTTTTCTTCTACAGCTTGCTGTTCAGATAACACACAATAATAAAAATTTTAGTCTTGCATTAAAAAACTTGATTGTCAAACATTTTTAAACCCTTTCAAATAACTCAAAGATTTAGAGTTTGTTTTTTCTCTTTTTAAACATCAATAAATCTGAAATTGCCCTAGTTTATCCATTGGCAATTAAAGAGTAATCTACAAAAGCAAAAATACTTGAATGCAGTTACATATAGTAAGAACATCCAACAGAAATATTATTTGACAAAATGAAAATACTATCATAAATACTTAATCTTTGTTAACACACAGCATTAAATTCAGAACTACTTTTTAAGTTTTTCTTTGCTTTTATTTGTTATATATGTGCCCAATGGATTTTTTTAAAGATTCAGTGCTAGTGTCAGAAAGAAGATGTCAGAAGAATACTAAATCAGTTAAATTTTTTCCAGATAAATACACTTCTAGTAATTTGTAAAACTGAAAATATCATGCAGAACATAACTAACCATAAAGCCCCCACAGAGAATGTGACATCTGCAAAGGTTGCATTACCATAGTCATGCAGGTTTGCTTGAAATGCACTTCCTCCCATGCTCAAAAACTGGCAGGAATCTACACACTAAACAACACTGCACATAACATAAAGAATCATAGCAATACTTTCAGTAACCATAGAATTTTCTTTACAGTTCCTTAAAACCAGACAGCGATTGAAACAACTTCTGAAATTTGACAACACAAGCCACTACTCCAGAGAAAGAGCAGAAAATTTCTCAAGGTAGAATTGCAAACCAATATCTGAAACTCCCACATCCAGAAGAGAATAACTTTTATAGAGAATGACAGAGGCAACAGATGAGAGGATTCTGACAACATGGCAACAAACCACTCAAATACCACTCACACAGGTGTGTTATAGTTAGTACAAAAATTTAGTAATATCGTTAAACATGTAGTCTAGTTTTTAATTCTTTGTACATGTAGTAAAAGCCTGTAAACAAACAAAAACAATTACATGCCAGAAAGGTATACTACTACAATTTCAACACTAGACTTAACTTTAAAACATCAAAAATAAAATAATTTTGTTTTAATGATTGGATTTAATACATCAACAAGGCAAAACATTCAAGTCAAAAACTTAAATTGCTACTATCATCATATTTTCAAACTATAACATACATAAAAATTTTAAAGAAAATATTTATATTCTGCATATGAATTTCATTCATTAAAAGAGAGACTAGACTAAAACCTAACTGCTATTAGTATTGTTAGGAGGAGCGGGTTACAGCATTGCCGGGCATAGCAATTAGCATTAAAAGAACAGCAATAAATCATGTTAGTTATGGGCAGATATTTGCAAAATCAGTTATATATCAGCATCCCAAAAAACCACTTCAGAATTTCACTTTATAGTTGCACAGCAATCAATGCTTTGCTATAATTTAATCATCTGTTCATTCCACACATTTAAAAAAAATTAGTATCACATAAGGCAAAGCGTCTGCTCTCAAACATCTGTAACAAGATGAGAACAACAAAAAATTAGCACTGCTAATGAAAATATTAATTCTGGAATAGCATATCATGGTAACTATCAAATTTAATGAAATCAAACTTCCAGTCACACATTTCATACAAAGAAGGAAAAATATGAAGCAGCACACAAATGCAAATGTGGAAAGTTTTACAAGAGATGAAACATAATAAGAGTAAAAAAGATTTATGAAGGCCATTCAATGATAAACACAGGAAGGTTAGAGTAATTATTGAGCACAGATCACAAAAAATGTTGAAGTGAATTTATAGGAAGTTACACATGTGCTGAGGTTAACAGCAATTGTTGTAGAGATCCTGCAAAACTTTCCGTTCTTTGCCATGCATTAGTGCAAAGCTGCCCCAACATTGCAAAGCTGAGTCATTCCACTAGCTATCATGAACACACACAAGGAAGCATAAGCATGCACACATACAGTGCATTTTTGTTATAAGAAGAGTGGGGATTGTTTTTAATTTGTGATCAATTTAGTAAAAACAGTTTATTAGTTCCTGCCAAATTGTGCATGCTGTGTCACTGACTTTCAATTATCTCAGACAGGTATAATTTACCATATTAATTTTTAAGTCAAGTACTGAAAAGCATGGTAGTTTTTATCACACTCCAACATGTTACCTGACAACAGCTAATTCTGGTTAGAATTGCAAAATGTTTAGACCCGTGTACCTGATCTTAGACACAATTTAGTAGGTTATTTTAAACAGTATAAAATCATGAAACTAATCTCAACATTATCAGATTTAATGCTGGTGTTTTCTTTTTTCTTTTTGTTCCTCCTTGTGAAAGGGAAGTGACTGTTAGCATTTTTCTATACATACTCCAAAAACAACTAACAATAATTTGAAATAAATATTTTCCAATTTAATATGTACTATTGCCAGTAAAAAAAGCTCAGCTCACAGATTTTTTTATCTGGTTTGGTACACTCCACAACATTAATATTAAAGGGCGTTGATCTTGAAAAATAAAAACAAAGCTGATTCAAAATACATCTCAATTATTAATTCTATTTCTTTCAGTGACATGTCAAATTAGAAAGGTTTATAAGCAAAAGCCACTAAAATAAAAGTTCAGCATTACAGTTATTAAACAGTAAGTAAAACTTGAATGCAAACTTACCCTGGCCTGCGCAGGCAGGATGTACCCACGCTCTAGGGCCTTTGTGAAATCAATAGATTTTCCCGTTGTTGTCTCTAGCAATCTTCCAGCATCTTGATCAACCAGACCTTCTGGACCAACTGCCTCAGACAACGTCAATATGCGCCCTGTAGACGCATCTTTCACCACTGTTGTTGAGGGATCTATAAGATTAGAAGCTAGAGATTCACGAAGAGTTAAGCGTCGCCGCTCTGTTACACCACCTGCAGCACAGAAGGGATCACGAAAACCTCCTGTAGTTGGATTGTACAGTGAGAAAGTTATAGCTTCAATAAGACAAAGTGCACGGCTCGGTGTTGTCAACAAGCCAGTATCTAAAGCAGCAGCTAAGGTGTAAAGACGGGATGTTTCAGAGTCGAGGACACTGCTCTTCTCTGAATCAATTAATCCTTTGCGGAATCCTTCTGGCAGACGAACAAGTCTCTTCTTCAACTTGTCTTTCACAAGAGCTGAATCGGGATCTATTAATCCCAATGTAACTGCCTCTTTTAATGTTAGAACTTCATGTGATTGTGGGTCAGTAAACCGACCTGTTGATATGTCCAAATGACCCCCCTCCACAGCTGCATCAAATGTCAGTGGTTCCCTTAAAAACACAACAGTTCCCTGTTCAAATATAATGCACAGCGACTTCACTTTTCCAGTCTGTGGATCAAATGCTGCACGCCGATTCAAGTCAATCAACCCATCTGTTATAGCCTTCTTCAAAGTACGGAAGCGTCCAGTTTGAGGATCCTTAATTACAGCAGATTCTGGATCAATCAATTCATTGCGTATTGCTTCTTCCAGGGTGCACTCGTGCGATGTCCTGGGGTCTTTAAATGTACCACGCTGAAAGTCAATTGAGCCACGCCTTACAGCTTGTTGGAATGTAATTGGACGATCCACAGTCAAAAGTAACCCTCTTTCAAATGCGACATCAATTGTGTAAGACCTCTTTGTTTTTGGATCTGTCACACGGCCTCTCAAAACGTCTATAGAACCATCTTCTATAGCCGAGTTGACACTCTTAAGTTTGTTACTAATGGGATCTTTCATGGCTGTAGTATTTGGATCCAAAAGACCATGTAATAGTGCCTGTGACAAGTCCAAATTATCGTTAACTTGTGGGTCAACAAAGCAACCTGCCTCCGGTCGATAAAGCCCATGCTTTACAGCCTCTTCAATTGACAAAGGCCTGCGAGAAGTAACAATAAGGCCTTTCTCTTTTGCTTCTTTCAGTGACAGAGTCTTCTTTGATTCGGGTATCTTGTACAAACCTTTATCATCATCAATTAGTCCATTTGGAACAGCTTCTTCAAGCTTCACGTATTTACCACTCTTTGAGTGTTTCACTATTGAGATAATCGGATTAATCAGCTCTTCTTTGCAAGCATCACTTAAAGTTAGCTTCCTGCCAGTAGACGGATGGACAAAACGACCAGTGGAGGAGTCATACAGACCCATTGCAATTGCTTCATACAATCCAAATCCTGCGCTCTCTATGTCCACAATAAGACCCAGTTCCATAGCTTGTGAAAGTGGAATTGTGCAATCGGAGCCTGGTTCACGAAAAATGCCCGCCCTTCTGTCGATTATACCAGCTCTGCAAGTCTCTACTAGTGACAACAGTCTTTCAGAGCGTCGGTCCCAATAGCACGGTAATTGAGGATTGATAATTGACCGGCGTATAGCTTCATGTAGTGTTACTTTACGACCCGTATTTGGATCTGTTAGCTTACCACTTGTATCATCATATAAGCCCTGATGAATCGCTCTCTGTACTGATACTGCTGCTTTACTATCCACCAATAAACCTGTAGCAAATGCCTCCGATATAGGTACACTGACATCACCTCGAGTGAAGTCTTTCACTTTTGCCGTTTGTCCGTCAACAAATCCTGATTTTATAGCTTCTGCAAGAGAAAGTTTCTTCCAAAATCCACTCCTTGTATCCTTTACATGAACGGAGTCTGAGTCTATTAGGTTGTTCTCGACAGCATATGCCAAAGTAACACGTTCTCCTGTGCTAGGATCGAGGAAGAGACCTGTTTCCTCATCGAAGATTCCTTTAGCTAAAGCTTCACTTAGTGTTAAAGGTGGATGAGCCTCTATCAGTAGACCTTGTTCAAAGGCTTCTTGGAAGTCCAACTTCCCATCTCTGCCTTTGAGAGCACCAGCTTTCGCATCCACAACACCTGAAATTTGAAACAGGACAAGTTAGGAAAATTTGTATGGATTTATTGTGTGATTTTCCTGACAGGCTAAACCTATATTGTAATTGAATCAGAACAAGATAAATGCCTATCATTTTAAAATAAAAATAAAAAAAACCTCCACAATACAGCAATTTTACACAAAGTTTCAACCAGCAAGTTGTGCTATCCATGTTATCTACAAGTTACATTTACATAGAATAATCAAGTGCAGGTTAACATTTATGTAAACAGTTATTCAACGTACTCCGAGTGTTAAACTACAAACAGGTGAAATAAATGTGAATAAAATAATTAGAATGCAAACCCAATATTATCTAATTCACAAAATACTATCATTATAGAGATGAGCATTATTTGGATAATACAAAACAAATTTAGTATTTTATGAAATGGCATTACAATTAATTATTATCTGGCAGAAAAGCATGATATTCTAGGTTCTTTTAACAGATGTGTTTCTATTGGACCTTTATTTCAGCATAAAAATATTTTTGGTTCAGAAGATGCAAGCATAAACATAGAAAAAAAATTTAGATGCAGGCTGCTAGGTTTGTTACTGTAGGTCAGATCAATGCTGGAGCATTAGAAAGGTGCTCTTTTAACTCAACAGGGAATCTCTAGATTGGAAGTAATGTCCCCCCCCCCCCCCCCCCCAAGAAACACTGTTATGAAAATTCAGATTTAGAATTCTGGAATTTGAAGTTGACTGCAGTATGTTTTACTGCTGCCAACTTACATAAGGACCATACGGTATGGGAAATTAGAGCTCATACAGTGACATACAGCCATTCATTTTTCCCCTCATTCTATTTGGGAGCGAAACAGAAAGGGAAATTGTACTCTTGGATAGAACTGAAGCGATGATCTAGTGGCACTGGAAGCCTCTTTTTATACTAGCCTCTGCCCAGCCTCCAGCCCTCGAAGCTTACATTCAAGTTCAGCCTCTAATTTTTCTTGAACAAAAGGTTGTTCAAAAAGAATTACACGCTAAACATGAAAGTAATCTTCGAGGACTGGAGGCCGGGCAAAGGCTAGTACAAAAAGAGGCGTCTGGTGCTACTACTTCATCGATTCAGTTCTATCCGAGAGTGCAAAACGCACCAATATTCCGTTTACACATCAGAAAGGAAAACGACTAGTAGAAGCATGAGGTGTCCCTTGCCACACATCTTATGGTGTTTCGCAGAGTTCATATGGAGATGAAGATGTAGGCATAGTCAAAACAATATACAAAATTAAATTTTCCACCTTTAACTATCCAAGGCATTTACAGATGGCATTATTTTGTTACAGCTGGCCTACTACAAACCTTCCTACATCATTGAGAATTTATTGTCTACTTGGCCAATGATAGTAATTAATGTGTCCCAGAGAAGTAGGCAATGCAAATAATCTGTTGTGATAATTCTGTGTAACTCAGTGGCCTGGTGAACGTCTTTCAACTAGACGCTACCTTGGCAACTTGCATATCCTTAACTTACTCCATTTATCCAACCAGGGAAAGGGAACCTACAGCTTAATGTGGAATCTGAACCACGTCATTTCTGGTGATTATTCACATAATTGAGAAATGAAGGTTAGGTTAAAACACAGACCGAACAATTCATGAGCCAACTGAGTTTTCAACCCACGGCACCCTTGACTTCCTGTAGAGTGCTTTAACCCTGAGACCACCAGGCCTGACAATAATCCATAAAGATCATTAGAAGACATTTATTTTTTATGTTAGAAGTGCTAATGTATGACACAAAGTATCAGTATTTTGGGATAGTTTTTTTTAAAATTTGGCATAAAATACATCTAATACAAGAAGTATTATTATTAGTAGTAGTAGTAGTAGTAGTAGTAGTAGTAGTAATTAATGTATTAATTAATTCAAAATAAAGCACAATTATGTACTCACCTTCTTCAACTGCACTTGCAAATGTGACCACCTTCCCTGAATCTGTTCGAACAAGAGTTGAAGCAGGATCTATAATGCCTTTATAAATAGCTCTATCAGTTGCCAACTTCTCACGAGTTTCAGGAGTTGTGAATCGACCAGATTTAGGATCATAAAAGCCCTGTACAGAAAGAGAAAGTATGCAACTTTTCGATGTGTATACATTGTAGATTTTAAAACATGCAGATGCACAAAACAATGTATTTTCATTAGAAAAAAAAACTGTCATCACTTTAAATTTTCTACCAGAAAAAGAAGCAGATAAACTGTCAAAAATTTGGATTAATCAATTTTTTAGGACTTGCATGATGGCAACAGCATAAAGAAAAGATTTACATTTCTTCCCTTTCCCATTTTATTAGGGATTTTTTTAAACTTTAATCATTGTATTCTTTTCAATGAAACAGAAAGACATAATAAACCACGAGACATGTCTCTATTGTTAGTAATGGCATTAGTAATATGCACCATGGAGCTCACAAATATTCTGTACAATTCCACTGAAAATTTAATAAGTCCAACAGCATTAAAACAATAAGCAGCTAAAAATGCTGCTCAGAAGAGAAAAAAGGCAATGTCATTGACAAAAATATTAACTGTTCTCATTAAAGGTAGTCACTGGCTACACTATCTAAAGCCATAATAAAAGGAATGACACTCACTAAGGAGAGAACTCAATGATGGTATACGACTGAGGCCAAGACTTATACTGCTGAAGCACCAATTTGCCAAGATTGTCAGTAATTATAAGAAACACAAGCTAAGAAGACATTCAGGCTAAAAATATATTTTGTGAGCAGGAAAAAATGCAATGGGAAAGAAAAGATTGTATTTGAACTAGTACAGTTTCTCTTAAGAGTAGGAGATGAAAATTTAAATAATTATAAGTCAAATACATTTCCACCAACTTCAGTTTTAGAATCAACAATAATTTATCTGTAGACACTGCACGAAACTGAAGAGCCAGGAAACCATACCAAATGAAACTTCAACAAATATTTGATAATATAATGTTTCACTTGATATACAACCTATCTCAAAGTAAAAATAGTATAAGATATTCAGATATGGAGATTTGCAAGAGAGACAGTTACTTACCTTGAAGACAGCCTCTGGCAATGAGAATTTTCTCTTTGCAGGAATGATCAGGCCTCGCTCCAGAGCATCATAGAAATGCATTTCTGCTCCACTTGTTGGATCGGTTGCCGTGCCAGCTTTAGGATCTATGATACCAGCACAAACTGCTTCACGCAGACTGATGATGTCCCCAGAGCGCGGGTCCTTAACAGCCAGGGTGTCACTGCTAACGTCCCCACGGCGTAATGCTTCTTCCAGAGTTATACGTTCACCATCTAATAACAAGAGACCAGAATGTGGTTCGTAACAGCCCTGTGCTAGAGCTTCAGGAAGGGACCAAGGCCTTCGAGTGCTCAACAGTAGGCCTTTGCTAAGAGCAACATCCAATGTTACACCTGGTGCAGGTCTTGTCAGCATCCCACGTCGAGCATCTAGTAGTCCTATCACCATAGCATCTCTTACTGGCACCAGACGATCTGATGCACTGTCCTTCACTCGGACTGACGACACATCAACCAGACCACTGTCTATTGCATCCTGCAGTGTCACATCTTCCCCTATAGTAGGATCTTCTATGAGACCAGTGCGAGGCGAATAGTATTCCTCAGAAATAGCGTCAATCAGAGACAGTGTGATCTTGTTTGTTACAATGAGGCCTTTATTTAGTGCTTCATCTAAAGTCAGTAACTTGCCTGTAAACGTGTCACGCATTTTACCCACCTTCGGATTCAGAAGTTTTGTTGTTAAAGCATCATCCAGTGAAATCAAACTGTCAGCTCTAGTGTCCTTGCACTCTGTAATAAAAGCATCGACCATTCCACGTTTTACAGCTTCCTCTACATCTATGTTCTGATTTGTAAGTGGTTCCTTTATTAACCCAGTATTTGGATTGTAATAACCTTTGCGAATGACTGCTTCTAGAGAAACTGGCTTCCTGTGTCCTGCTATAACATACCCTTTCAGGAATGCCACTTTGAATTCTATTTCAGTTCTTGTATCCACATTTACTATGACTCCCCTATTAAGATCCACAATGCCAACTTCAATTGCTTCCGACAATGGTATTATATCATCAGTTTCTGGATTACGAATGTTCACGGACTCTGGATCCAAAACTCCCATTTTTATAGCATCGACAAAGCTAAATTTTTGTCCAGTTTTTGGATCCTCAATGTCACCTGTCTGAGGATCATAATGTCCATCTTGCACAGCTTCTTGGAGTGTTATAGTTGGTTTCATTTTCTTTGCCACTAATTCAGATGTATGTGGCTTCTCAATAACCCACCCCAATTTTACTACTTCAGAAAATGGTACTTTTCTCCCTGTCCCAGGATCCACCATGTGGGCAGTATGACGGTCAATGACAGGTACCTCAAGTGCCTCACGCAGTGAGACATAAGCATTTGGCTTCTTGCTCAATAGATCTCTGACAAGGACTTGATCTGGATTGAGTATGTCACAATGATAAACCAGATCTTCAAATCTGATTACTTCTCCTGTAGCAGGACTTAAAAATGATTCTGGTGTCATACTGAATGCACCAATGTTCAACAATTTCTCAGGAGTCAAATAGCGCACAACAGTCACCTTAAACTGCATCTTCTCATCCACAAGATTAACATGAGCCTTGCTCAACACTTCAATTTTACTATCCTGGGAAATGACATTATTCAAAAGTGCTTCCTGCACAGTGTACAACCTAGTATCATTAGGCACCATAATATTCACTACACACTTGCTGGGGTCTATGAGGCCATCCGTCACTGCTTTACTGATGGACACGACCGGCAACTTTGTTTTGGATTCGATTTTAATGTCTGATGGCTGTTTGGTTCTCTCTGTTAGTACACCTCTAGTGGGTGTTAGTTTTTCCATTTCTGTTGATGTGTCTAACTGTTTCTGCTTGTTCACAGATGAAACTGTAGGTCCTTCAGCCCCTTCCTTTGTTAATTTTGTTGCAGACGAGAATTGTTTCTCCTCACCAAACAATGGTATCTTTTCTTTCTCAGATTTCACAGGACTTTTCTGTTTCTTGTCAGACTGTATTGTGCTTTCCCTCGAGGAGATTTCTCCTCCTTGTAGTTTCATGCGATTACTTTTCACATCCGACATGACAGTAACCCTAGTATTTTTATCATCAGCCGTTTTCTCAAGTTTCTCTTTGACAGCTCCTACCACTGCCATTCCTGCTAGGACAGGAGCACCAAGTACTGCCAACAGTCCCATTTTAGCTGCTTGCTTCACTGAAATCTTTGTTCCCATTTCTGGTTCTTTTACAAATTGGCCTGTTTTGGGGTCTAATAATCCTTCTCTTAGAGCTTCCTTTACAGTGACAGGTTTTGCATGTACTACATCATACACAACTGAATCACTGTCAATAAGACCAGCATTCACAGCTTCTTCAAATGTGTATGCTTTTTTTGGTGAATCTGGATCTCTGAAACATCCTGATGCTTCATCATACAGTTTCTCTGAAGCTTCCAAAATATTCAGTTTTTTAGTTCTTTTATCACCACCATCAACATTATCAGGCGCAGCTTCAATCAACCCATCACGGATTGCATCACCTATTGGCATTACATGCCCTGAGTCTGGATCTGTATATGTACCAGCACTGAGATCAATGAGTCCACGTGCTATTGCATCTCCGAAGGAGACCTTGATTTCACGTGTTGTGAATTGCTGCTTCACCTCAGACTCGTCTCTAACTATGCCTCGACGTTTTGCATCCTCTAGTGTCATCACTTCGCCTGTTAAGGAATTCTTTACTTCTGAAGGGCTAAGTAGTGTATAGCCCTGAAGGAGTTCAATTGTTTTTGTTGTTATCGTATGATAGGAAGTTACAGTTTCTGTAACTGCAGTTAAGCTACCTGCAGGGAAAGAAAATCTTCATGTTAATCAAAATGAAATCTGAAATTTAAAATTTTAAAAAACAATTTAAAAAAATTTTAAATAACCTGTTGCCGAAGGTTCAAATGTCAGTGCATGCTGTCCTGGTTTAACAATGAGTAGGCCATTCTCAACAGCCTCTGTGATTGGGACCTGTTCGCCAGTCTGTGGATGCTTCATCGTACCCCGTTCTGCATCAATGAGCCCCCTTTCAAGGGCCACTCCCACATCCACACTTAATGGTGAAGCAGGGTATGGAAGAGCCATAATGAAATCTGAACTGATGGCCTGTTCCAGAGGTTGTCTGTCACCTGTTACAGGGTGGCGAATTTCTTTCCTAGAAATCAAAATTAATGCATATCCTTTTTTTTATTCCCTTAGTAAAGAGATGTTTAATAAAAACTAGCTGATGAGTTATTTATTTATTGTGGATCCAGTTGGTAAGTTAATCAAGTAGATATGGCACATGTCAAATTGTACAGATTTCAGTTGCAACTTACAATAAATACAAAGACAACACAATGTCAAATTCTGCATATTTCATAAAACATATACAATCAATACAGTAGAAGTTTAGATTTAAATAATATATCAATCATTGGAGAACATAGCATCCAATTAGCAGAAAGTGAATTTCAAGTATGAGTACCAGTACCAGTAATAATTCAGAGTGTGAAGTTAAGTCAGATATTCCAATAATGATTACAGGTATAGCACATCTGTTTTACAAAACAACCTTAATGAAACACAATAAGTTTAATGATGATATACATTTTTTTCATACATTTTCTTGAATCAGGTAATCTTTGAGAGCTTGGTTACATTTTGGCAGTTCTGTATTACGACATTTGATATGTGATGGGGGAACATTAAACAGCTTAATGCAGGAGTAAGAAACTCCTTTCTGTACCAGAGTGAGACATTTCACTTCAATGTGTAGATTATTATTTTTTTTATTAAAGCAGAACTCCATTTTTACTCTTTTCAAGCGAAGGAAGGAAGGAAGGAAGGAAGCTTAGGTCATTAGAGATGGAGCTAACACTTGGGTTTTGGGTCAGAATGGGGAAGGAAATCGGCCATCCCCTTTCAAAGAAAGCATCCCGGCATTTGCTGGAGTGATTTCCCTAAATCACGAAAAACCTAAATCTGGATGGCCGGAGGTGGGTTTGAACCACCTTCCTCCCAAATGCGAGCCCAGTGTGTTACTGTTGCACCACCATGCTCTGTACACTTTTCAAGAAACTTCAAAGAAAGTGGTGAAATTTGCGGGAAAACGTAAAATGCGGGGGAAAAAAAATGTGGGAAATAACATTTTAAACAGTAAAATTTGCTTACTGGATCACCCTTGCATTTTCTTAGTTTGTGTGTGGTATGATTTATGTTCATAACAGACATCAACATTCTCACCAGGACATTTCTTTGTTATGTAATAAATGTTATCTGAATTTTCAAGTATATTAAGTGCCAAAACAGAACTGGAACTGTTCACTTCATGGGAAGTAGAAATTTTTTACCTAATTTCATTCATCATAATCAACGATCGAAATAGCCCGAAATACCAAATTTACGTTCTAACACTGTAAGTAGCATCTTTTTTAATTATTATTATTAGTGGATTTTCATAAATGCAGTAATTAAACAAAACACACATTTTCCAGCAGACCTTTATACTAGGTCATATTCTCAGAATATATGACATCAACTGCAAATATGAAAGAACAACTGCAGGATCTGTTCTCTCGGAACAGACGCGCGCCCCCCCCCCCCCCACACACACACGCACACACTTTTCCCACTCCACCAACAGTGTCTATCCACCGCCCACATAACTATCAAAACCTCCTAGTCCATCCCTATGAAATCCCCAAACCACCTTCCCTACCCTCTGGCTCCTACCCATGTAACCGCCCCCGTTGTAAAACCTGCCCTATGCACCCTTCCACCACCACTTACTCCATTCCCATAACCCGGAAGGTGTACACAATCAAGGGCAGAGCCACTTGCGATAGCACCCATGTGATTTACCAACTGACATGCCTGCACTGTGAAGCGTTCTATGAGGGCATGACCAGCACCAAACTGTCCATTCACATGAACAGTCACAGGCAGACAACGTTTGTTGGTAATGAGGATCACGCTGTGGCTAAACAAGCCTCGGTGCACAGCCAGCACATCTTGGCACAGTGTTACACCTTCCGGGTTATCTGGATACTTCCCACTGGCACCAATCTTTCAGAATTCCGGAGATGGGAACTTGCCCTTCAGCATATTCTCTCATCCCGTTCACAACCCGGTCTCAACCTCCGCTAAATTCAAATTCCTGCACACCATCTTTAACATCTTTGCCTTGATTCTCTGGACAGAACCTCTGCCTCAACTGTTGTCTCTGTCCAACCTCTTCGCTTTCTACAAATGTCTACCTTGTTGTGTTAGCGCGCGTGTGTGTGTGTGTGTGTGTGTGTGTGCGTGCGCGCGAGTGCGCACGCGCGCGCATGCACGCTTGTTTGCCTTACCTTAAGGGAAAAAAAGAAAGTCCTTCCACTCCTAGGATTGGAATGACACCTTTTCCACTTCCTTAAAACCTGTATCCTTCCCCCCCCCCCCCCCTTCCTTCCTCTTTTCCTGAAGAAGCTACCAATGGTTGCAAAAGCTTGTATGTTTGTTTGTGTGTGTTTTTATTTGTATCTGTCGACGAGCCTGTGCTTTGGGTAAGTTATCCGATTTCTATCTTATGAAAAGGAGTTTGACATTGGCTGCTTCATACTTTAGAAATGAAATATAACAGAGAGACGCTGAGTCATTATTCAATTAATGATGAAAATTCTCCTCAGAGATGATAAATTATTTTTCAAAAGAGAGAGATTGGCTGGTCAGTACTTACCTTTGTGCTGTACTGCCGATAGTTACACAAATGAAGAAACAGATAAAAAGGGGACGGAAAAGGACAAGCTTTCGGAACACAGTTCCTTCCTCAAGTGGGAGAGAAGGGAAGAGGAAGAGGAAAGGATGGGAACGGAAGGGAAAGGTAATTCACGACCTAGATCATGAAGGTGGTGTTTCAGGAGTGTGGACGTCAGAGATATCCTTTCCTCTTCCATTCTCTCCCACCTGAGGAAGGAACTGTGTTCTGAAAGTTTGTCCTTTTTCGTCCTTTCCCTTTTTTCTGTTTCTTCATTTGTGTAACTATCAGCGGTACAGCACAAAGGTAAGTACTGGCCAGTCAATCTATCTCTTTTGAAAAATAATGAGTCATTATTCAGTCGTACAGGGAAGAAAGTTGTTTATATAACCCACACAATCCCTTTACCATAATAAGTTATATCAGCAGTCATTTATTCCTCAATAATATATGTGCAACTTTACAGACACCAGCTCTTCAAAACTGGTTACACCCTTCCTCACAAATTTCCAAATTTGTTGCGGTTTTCCGGTTCTCAGTTCTTTTATTAGCTGTAAGTATATTCCCCTGCCTTCCTTCTTTCCGGCCACAGTTGAACCCTACATCTGGTTTTCGTCATCGTCGTGACATAATCTGAAGATTTACTGTCATAGCTACAAAAAAGTGTATCCTATGTGCGAAATGCTGTATAAATGTAGGCAGAGATATAAATTTTCAAACTACTGTCATAATATAAAACTGTCTTGCGGTCTGAGGCACCGTGTCACGAATTGCGCATCTGCTGCTGCCAAAGTTAAGAGTTTTCCCTCGGCCATTTGTGTGCATGTAGTCATTGGCATGAAATAATTTAAGTAGTGTGTAAGTCTAGGAACCAATAACTTAAGTAAATTGGCCATTAGCTACACAAACTTTCAACTTTAATACAAAATGAAAGTGTTGAGTCTGTAATTCAAAGCAATAGTGACTCAATTCTGTGCAGACTACATAAGAGAAAAAGAAATACTTAATAAAAAATGACAACTTCCCATTAAGTAGAAACCTGAGCTCACAGAAACAATTTAAATGAATGACACTCCAGGAAATCACAGCTTCCCTTGGGTTCTTGTGTGGCATGAATGAACGATTAGATGAGCTATGTTTTCTTCACGTTTCATGCGTGTTATAGCTGTCTATTGCGCATGCACAGATTCGCGCGAAGGAATATCCACTGTGCATCATTTAACAGGTTTACGTCCAGAAGTACCTAGCTCCTGATAATCACACTTGTGGCATTGCTGCTTAGATCTACGCCTTAGGTGTATAGTGTAATACATCCTTAAAAAGGGTCCCATACAAACAGAGAATGTAAAAGCAATGTAAAAACCAAAAATAAGACTCATAACATTTTAGGCCTAAATTAACACAAAGTACAGAAGTAAAATCAATGTATTTTGTTTTCGCAGCACTAAATAAATAGAAAACCCACTGATGATGGCACAGAGGTGCCGAAACTAGTTTGGGTGTAAAATAAAATAGTGTTTCACATATCAGGCGGACCTCGTACCCAGAATTTTTTACTGCAAACACGGCAAAAGTAAGAGCTTCAAATAGAGAAAATGATGAATAGTTAAATTCTGCTTTTACGTTCCCAGATTTTAATTTTTCCCGCCATTTAGACTGAAAACCCAAAGAGATTTTGGTCATATGTTAAATATACTAGGGGCAAAACACAAGCGATACCCTCACTACACAATAGTAATGGCGATCCTGCCGATGACAGCGCTACTAAAGCAGAGTTACTAAACATAGCTTTTACAAACTCATTCACCAAAGAAGACAAAACCAATATTCCACATTTTGAATTATGAACACAGGCCATAATGAGTAACATAGAAGTAGGTATCATCAGAGTAGTTAAGCAACTAAAATCACTTAACAAGAACAAGTCTTCTGGTCCAGACTGTATACCCATTAGATTTCTATCTGATTATGCTGAAGCGATAGCTCCTTACTTAAAAGCCATATACAACCACTCTCTCAAATAACGATCTGTACCAAAACATTGGTAAGTTGCACAGGTCACACCTATATTCAAGAAAGGCAGTAGGAGTAACCCACTAAACTGCAGGCCTATTTCATTGACGTCAATTTGCAGCAGGGTTTTGGAACATATCCTGTATTCAAATATTATGAATTATCTCGAAGAGAATGATCTATTAACCCAAGGTCAACATGGATTTAGAAAATATCGTTCATGCAATGAGTGCTATCGACAAGGGTTCATAAATTGATTCCATATTTCTTGATTTCCAGAAGGCTTTTGACACCTTACCTCACAAACGGCTTTTAATCAATTTGCGTGGTTATGGTATATCGCCCCAACTTTGTGACTGGATAGGGGATTTCTTGTCAGAGAGGACACAGTTTTTAGTAAACGATGGTACGATATCGACTAAAACACAGGTGATATCTGGCGTTCCACAGGGTAGTGTTGTTGATCCTCTTATTCCTCGTCTACATGATCGATCTGGGAGTAAATCAGAGCAGTCCTCTTAGGTTGTATGCAGATGACGCAGTCTTTTACCGTCTAGTAATAACATCTGAAGATCAAAACCAACTGCAGAACGATCTAAATAAGATATCAGTTTGGTGTAAAAATTGACAATTAACTCTAAATAATGAGAAGTGTGAAGTCATCCACACGAGTACAAAAAGAAATCCGTTAAACTTTGTTTACAAGATAAATCAATCAAAAGTGAACGCCTTAATCTGCACAAAATACCTAGGAGTTACTATTGTTTCAGACTTAAACTAGAAAGAACACGTAGATAATGTTGTGGGAAAGGCGAAGCAGAGACTGTGTTTTATTGGCAGAACCCTTAAAAGATGCAACCGAACTACTAAAGAGGCTGCATACACTACGCTTGTCCGTCCTTTTTTGGAATATTGCTGCCCAGTGTGAGATCCTTATCAGGTGGGTTTGATGGAGGACATCAAAAGAGTCCAAAGAAGAGCAGCTTGTTTTGTATTGTCACGATACAGAGGAGACAGCATTACGGAAATGATACAGAATCTGGGATGGGAATCATTACAACAACAGCGCTTATCGCTGCGGCGTGGGCTACTTACGAAACTACAATTGCCAACATTTTCATCCAAATGCGAAAATATATTGTTGACTCTCACTTACATATGTAGAAATGATCATCAGAATAAAATACGAGAAATCTGAGCTCGAATGGAGAGATTCAGGTGGTCTTTCTTCCCGCAAGCTATTCGAGAATGGAATAGGAGATAAATATTGTAAACATGGTTCGATGAACCCTATGCCAGGCACTTAAATGTGACTTGCAGAGTACCCCATGTAGATGTAGTTGTGGATGTTTTGGCGGTTCCATCTGATTTCCTATGTTCACAGTATTAATTTGGCACTTTTTTGGATTAACATATTTACACTTTTCCCACATTTTACGCTTTTTGAAAAAATGTTCGTGAAGTTTGTCAGCTTAGCTTTGATTACATGTTAGTTTTTCATGCTTTGCATGAAGCGTTTTTATAATTTTTTCTTATTGTAAAATACAAATGTTTATTTAAGTATTTTTGTGACATTTTATAAACATTGAGACTAATGGTTGTGTATATTTTTATGCACACTGAAGGCAGCATGGTATATTACAACCTCAAAACGCAATTATAGTGTGCGATGCCATCCCTGTGCAAATGTCACAAAAATGCTTATGCATATATTTGCACTTGAGAACGCAAATAAATTTTCGAATATCATTGTGGAAAACATGTAAAGAACTTGTTTAGTTTTACTACGTAAATAATGAATGCCAGAAGGTTTGCTGACGAAGTCGATGATGAATGAAATTATATCAAAAATTTCTATTTCCTATAAAGTTACCAATTCCAGTAACGCCTGGTGCTTAAAGTAGTACAAAATTCAGATAACCTTTATTACATAATAAACAAACTGCCTGGCGAGTATTTTGATGCCTATTAGGTACATATACTACAAAAATGCAAGGGTGATACAGTAAGCATATTTTACCATTTAAAACATTAATTCCCACATTTTACATTTTACTGCATTTTGCACCATTTTCTTTAAGTCCCTTGAAAAATGTAAAAAAATGGGGCATTTCTGATCATAATTTCAACCAGCCTTTGTCCCAGGGAGCTATATCAATTACAACTTATTGTACTCCCACTCAGATGAGCAGGTTCTTTGGATGAGCCATTTAGCATTACAACATGCTTTTGCCCCTTTACATAAGATTATAGTCACAAGCCAACAGTACCACTTAAACCTTAATATTCTGCTTTTTTCAGGAGAATTTGATGGTTTACACAGTCAAAGGCTTTAGAAAGATCACAAAAAATACCTAGTGAAGACATGTTCTTGTTAATAGCTTCCAAAACTTGATTGCAGAAAGCGAAAATTGCCTTTTCATTACAAAGACCAGCACGAAACCCAAACTGATTTTTGTTAAAAATATTGTGGGAGTTGAAATTGCTCTGTCAATTTTGCTTACAGAAACTGGAAGTAAAAATAACTGAGATTCTGTCGTTAATAGCTTCCTGTAAAAAGAGCAATTATTAATCCATAGATCCCTTACATCCTATCTTCCTGCTGTTCTCAGAAAGTGTTCATTAAGGACTTCTGCAACCATTTCAACTTTCTTTTATGATATTTCCCCTATTTTAATACCCTTGTGAGTCACATTTACTGTTTTCCTGCCAGTTTCCTTTCTTTATTACATACCATATAGTTTATATTTTATTCTCTGAGCTCTCAATATCAGATTTTATACACATACTCTTAGATTTATTTATTTATTTATTACCTTCTTTACAATTTATGGGGAAACAGCATTGTATGCATCTTTGGTGTTACCTTCCTAGCTTCACAATCTGCGTGTATATTTGTGAAGGGGAAAAAGGATGGTATGCTTATGTCAGCACGATGCAAGACCACAAAGAAGGTATGCTTTTAGTGTGTCTCTTTGCAAGCCCAGATAGGAAACCTTTTTTGTTGAGGCAGCCAAAATTTTTTGTTAACCCTTGTATAAGAGTAAATGTTCTCATCTTCAATGTTGCACAATTGCATATGCCATTCAACAAACCTTACAGTCAGTAAAATATATTTATTTTCTTTCAAGTAAAAATTCACTAAAACAAATTTCTTTTTTGAAACTAAATAGGTTTCTTTTCAAACAATTATAAAAAGGTAAGTGGGCTGTTTACCTCTGAACGTCAACAAGTCCACGTCTCAGAGCCACGGGGAATGTCATTCCTGCAGGTGGCAGTGGCTGGGCACCTGGTGGAGCTGCTTTACCTTTTCGGCTTGGGAAAAGTTTCGCATCCTGTGAAGCTGTCACAATGCTAATTGGGCCATCAAATGTATGTATTAAGGATTTTTCATCATCGATGACACCCTGAATAAAACAAAAACAATCAAAATGTTACTGAGTGTTGGTAATAAAAACAACAATTTATATCTTCACTTTGTATTCAACAGCTGTTTCTGATCCACACTGATCAGTAATACACTACTGAAAATAATGAACTACTATGTAAGTAAAAATACATTATGTTTTCATACAAACCTCAGCAACTGCCTCCTCGAGTGTGATCTTCCTATTTGTATGTGGGACAATAATAGCAGAAAACTGGTCAACTATTTCACATAACATAGCTTCTTTCAAAGTCAGATATGCTCCAGTTTCTGGGTGAACAACCTTGTTTGTCCTAGGATCAACCAGACCCTGATGTACAAGTTCAGGTAGTGAGAGACTACGAGCGACAGGAATAAGTATGCGTCCCCCTGGGCTCGATGGATCCAAGACTCCTCTGTGTAGTGCCTCGCGCACAGTCAAAACATCTCCACGTTGTGGGTCCACTACCGCACCATGATCTCCATCCACACGACCAAGAACCACAGCTTCAGACAATGACAAAGACTCTCCCTGTATAAAATAAAGTTTTGTTTAGTATAAAAATAATAAATTTAAGAAACATTTTTAGTGGTTTGATTGTGTGGCCATCTTCCAAAGCAACTGTTGAAATTAAGTATAATAGGTTTCTCTTTTCACATCTTATCCTGCCTTCAATTACAACTTTTTTCCACACCAGATGCATTCCACTTTTTAATAATAAAACATCTTCTATGGTAGGTGTTAATGTCACACGTCTCATGTGAAAAAATTGTCCAATTGCAATCAGCATAAGATGGGAAACCTATTAATTTTCATACTGTATTTCAGAAATCAGCACAATATATGAAAAGATGAAAGGAATACTTTTAATACAAAAACAGAATGAACTGTGGACAAGGTGTCGTTGACAGTATGAAAACCCTGTAATGGTGTTACAGAATAGGTTGTGAAATAGTCCTTAACAAATCATTTCCATTATATTGCACTGTTTCGAAATTAACTAGAATTGAGGTTATTCAATCAAATTGCCATGTGTAAATTCAAGCCACCCGCTGGAGGCAGTGTTGCTAAATTTATTCTTCATCATGTTACCTTAAATTGAGCAAACAAACAGTGTTAGCCATTGGCTTGTGTTAAAAGCTCCATCCAATGTCCAATTTTTGGATCGCTCTGTTCTGCATTTAGGGGAAACCAAACTATGAACATGTTTGGCAATACATCGATGATAGGCTGTTTAAATTAGTTAAAATGACATTTTACACACAACAAAAAGATTGGTTAATTACTTATCATTGCAATCTAACCTGGAAAACTGATATGAGCTTTTTGGATTGTTTATTAGTACCCTGTATATTTATAAAACATGGAAATAATAAAGTAATGCAAAATATTTTAATGTGAGAAAACATTTAATCACCAAGTGGTGCCACGAGAAAACACACAACGGCATGACAAAGCTCAACTTCCTATCCTCTTTATGTGTGTTCTCTCCTGTTACAACTTGGTAAATAGAATATTTTAAACAAATATACTTTCACAAATTGATCCTTTTCATTAACAGAAAATATTTTACATAAAAAATAATAACGAATAAGTCTATATTAAACAGCCTTTTATACCAATAATTCAAAGTGGGCACTTTTTAAGGGAACTAACACGGCTGTATGAAGTAGTCTCTATACAGGTGAATTTTATTTGTTCTTCTCTACAGACTAAAGAATGGTGTAAAAATTCAGATACATTCTTATATGTAATACACCTTAGTGATTATAATGCTTTAAATGACATACTATGTTCAATAAACTGATAATTATTTATAAAATGTACTTTTAATTTCAATTATTTTTACTGGACAGCATTTGAAAGTTACAAAAACAATTGGAGTTGAAAAAATTTTAACAATGGAAAATCCGATTGGAATGTCAATAATGGAGGATAGGTAACAACTCACAGTAAAGAGACTCACTGAGCTGTTGACAGGCACAAAAGTAGATAATCACATACACACAACTTAAATTTTTGACCATGGCCAAGGCGGAAAATTCAAATTGTGTGTATGTGATTATCTATATCTGTGCCTGTCAGTAGCTCGGTGAGCCTCTTGTAGCGGAAATAAATTTCACATAAGATTTATTGTTCTCTGATTGCCCAACACAATCAACACATTATCTGCTGAAAGACTGACTCAGAAGCATATAAACATACCTGTTCACCAACATAAGTTTCTGGCCGGTCAAGAACATCAGCTGTCTCACGGTCAATAATACCAGCTGCAGCAGCCTCACGAGGTCGAAGTACTTTTTTGCGCATCTTTTGCAAAACAACAGGCCTTGCTTCACGATCTGGAGAGCTAGAGAAGGAGCGTGCACGCCCAATTGCTACTCGGTATTTGGGCTCGGTAGTAACACGTCCGCGAGTTCGTTCTCCTTCCGAGGGCCTATCATCATCTTCTTCATCCAATGAAATGCCCGTCGAGCCAAGTACCTACCAATTTGTGCAAGAAAAAATGATGATAATGTTCAGTTTTGCAAGCTGCCACACTACAATTACTTTAAACTAATGGCAGCAAGATCAAAAATTAGTATCAAACTACTCTTGATTATTCAGATACTCAATACATGTCACAATATGTCCAGACACTGCCTTAAAAATTACAGATCTAATAACCAAAATCCTTTTAACAATGGACAGTCCATGATGGAAAGTCAACAAATGAAGAAAGTAGCATCTCACCATAAGGACAATTGCTGAGCCACAGAGGCACGTCGAAGATAAAATAACATTCATACGACTTTTAATGTTTCACAACAGCCATCATCAGAAAAAGGCACAGATATACTTACACACTCACACATGAGCACTATCTCTGGCCACCTTGGAACAACTCGCATCCCCCCCTCCTCATTCACCGTTGATGGAAGTTGTGCTGGAGTGGCCTAGAATGGTGGTTATGTGCGCGAGCCTAAATGAATGTGTGACTGTATGTTTATCTTTTCCTGATGAAGATGAGGCCAAAAATTTTAGGTTGTGCGAACATGATTCTCTCTTTTGTAAGTTATTGTTAAGTTACAGCAGTGATCATCTTTACAGAGAGTTGCTACTTACTCTCATATTAATGAGATTACACAGTTTGCATTTTAGAACAAATACTGAACTTGTAGCACTAAGTTTTTATATTAATTGTTTGTGTGGGGGGAAAGGGAGGATAGAGTAAAAGTAGTAGTGCTGGTTGTGGATTGTAGTAACAGAATAGAATATTTATTGTTTCAGTGTTTTACATATAATTGTCTTTGTCAATGTATTATAGTGAAATCTAGTTATACATACAGAATATTGTACAGAAAAAAAAACAAAGGAAATAATGTAGGCCTAGAATACAATCAGTTTGGTAAAGATCCAAAGCTGTATTTGACAATGAGCAGACAAACATTTTGGCCCACTTTAGGTTACTATTGTAACACTAAAAGTGGGCCTTTGCAATCGTCTTTTGACAGCTCTGAATTTAAATGAAAATAACAGCTCAACCATTCATCTGACACGGAACGGAATAACCGAATTTGTAGAGGAGAAAATTCTCTACAACATTGCTCCCTTATGGGTTCCCCCCCCCCCTAAATATCTTGTATTGTTTGAGAGATATTTGCAAAAATAACGGAGATTTGATACCCTTCATTGAATTAACGAGATGTCACGTGACATTCCTCACCCAGAACTCTCTTTGGCATAAGCCATCTTGCCTTGCCTATTTGATGATTTTATTATTGTTAAGTTACACGTTGTTATTTAAAAGCAATAGCACACTGAAGAATTAACAAAAGCACGTCATTCTTCGTACGATAAATGATAATCTAGTGTCTAAAAATGCCATAGTAGTATCAGGTAACAAATGTCGTCAATAGTACAAGATTAAAGGACGAATGTTCTAATTATTAGCTGTGGCATAATGGGAAATGTGTTGGTCTGTCATGCTGAAGGTCAGTGGTTCATAACCCGCCAGAAACTTAAAATTTTTCTTTTTTTTCCTTAAAAGGGTTTCAGGCACTCGTATTAATGAAATAGAGTTATGTTCTTCAATGTTTAGAGTTGTAAATACGTAAAAATGGTCCCTCTAAAATGTGTGTGTGTGTTCTATTTTGTGAACATGCTGTGAAATACATAACAACGAATTGAACAATGGTCTTTGAAGCTTATGCACGTAAACTGGGAGGATACTGTAATAATGAACATTCTGCAAAAAGTGTTGAAAAGGGTAGTTTCGTATATAAAGTCCCAGATTTCTGTGGAAAGTGTAGTTCCTTAATGAAACAGAAGGGAAGTGTATACATTGCAACAAATTACCTTGTTTACTTTTTTTCTAAGCGTTTATTCACTATTTGTGGAATATATTGAAAGTCACTAATTAGAATCAATGCATCTACTAAAATGTTTGTCTTTGACAAGGTTGCTATGGACACTTTTGACGTAGATGGTATTACCGTTCCTGTAGTTCAGATATGACTTCGTTCATGTTACACTGTTCTGCACTAAAATAAAGAGCAAATATTCTATTTCAAACCGTGATTACATTTTCTTTTACAGCTCAAATCAAAAACAGAATAAGTGTGGTAATACTGAATTCCACATAACTCTAGTACTCAATATATATACAAAGTTAGTACTATCAATACATCATTTACAACAGTCATTGTAACAGTATCTCCCCAGTTTATGTACATGTGTTAAAGAAGTGTGAAGAGAAGGCCTGTGCATTGCCGTGCCACGAAATGCAGAGTAGCTTGCAATCGCGTAGCTTACTGGCTGGGTGATGGGGCACAGCCCACCACCTCACAGCGGCCAGCCAGTGAGCTAAGCAATCACAACCTACTCTTGTGTCATGTAACGTGGCACCGCAGTGCACAGGCCTTCTCTTCAGATGGTGTTAGTTGAACCATCTTTCATTTTCTCTTTTGATTGGTTCGTTGGTTTGAATGGGTACTTTGTGGACGTTGGTTTGGTTTGTTCTATTTTGATCGTTTCGGATAACTCAGTCCTCTCATTACAGAAGGCATCGAGCTACCATGACGGCAATCCTCTGACCGAGCAGGCTGAGCAACCACGCCCTAGCAAATTTCGAACCACCGTCTAAGATGTTCGTACATCACAAACTAGTTCCCCGCCTATTATGCTATGGCGAACAGCTGCGAGAGTAATCTGTGATTCTCGTACTATCGATGGCAGGTGTTAACTTACTAACCAACATTAGGTTATAATTCATTGTCCTAAGAACAACATGTTTTTGATAATGTTCAGTGCGCCATTGCTTTGAAATGACAATGCTTGAGTTATAACACGAAAATCATCAAGTAGAGAAAGCAAGATGGCATACGCAAAAGAGATTTTGGGGCAAGGGATGTCATGTGACTGATTTACGAATTCCAAATGTACGCTTTGTTCTATCCAGGCTACGTTCATTCCAGCCTATAGTCAAACGTAACCAGTACAAGGAAAGAAAATAAACTTAGAACTACCAAGGCAATGCAGGTGATAATATTTTAATGGAAAAATATAACGAAAATGTGGGAGAGATATTAAAATGATTGTTCAAAGAGGTAAAAGTTCAAAAAAGAATATGTCTGTCAAAGCTAAACTAAATCATCATATAATATTGGGGAGTTGTTAAAATACTGTCAGAAAGAATATTACGTGTTTGGTGCATAGATATTTCCACAATAGTAGAGTCTTAATCTTATTACTATATTTTTTCTATTGTATAGATTATTATTTTGGTACAAAATGTTTGCAAAAACTTATAAAACTACAAATCTAAAGTTGGCCATAAAACACGTCAGTGCGATCTTTTTTATCAGTTCCTAGGAATTCTTCAGTTGTTGTCATAGTCTTAGTAGTATTAGTAGGAGGGAGGAGGAGATGTTAGCATCAACGGCTCTATTACAATTAGGCACTTCCATGAAGAATATGCTAACTGATTGCTGGTTTCAATTATGTACAAAGTCCGTAGGTGTTATTGAAGTATAAGCTCCTTTTTGGTATGAATCAAGAGAATTTAACAAGTTACAATGCCTAGTACTACCAATAGTTGCCTACAAAACTATGTGAAGGCACAACCTAGCTTTTGAAACTTGGCTCCTTCCTTGGGGAGTAGAGTGGGAGAGTTTGGTGAAGGTTCAAGAGAAAGGTTGGCATGCTCAGATGACAGTGTAATACGGACTCTAGTGTACTCATTCTGAGGTTAGAGTGAGCTGGCCTACCTCTGTAGGGTTCTAGAACTATCCCACACTATTCCCCGAGGAAGATCCTGAGTTTTGAAAGCTAAGACTGTGTTGTCATTTATTTTTATAGACAACTATCAGCAGTACTGAAAATTTCACCTCCTGAAAGACCTTACTATCCAGAAAATTCTCCTCAGAGATAATAAATATTGTTGAAATGAGATAGAATGGCTGGCCAGTACTTACCATTGTGCTGTACCACCGATAGTAACACAAAATGAAAAAACAGAAAAAAAGGGGACAAAGGGACAAGCTTTCGGAACAGAGTTCCTTCGTCAGGTGGGAGAGAAGGGAAGAATAAAGGATGGGAACAGAAGGGAAAGGTGGTTCACGACCTAGGTCATGAAGGTGGTGTTTCGGGAGATACTGCAGTATCTCTGACGTCATTCAAATGGAAATGAGATTTTGACCACAGCCTTCTTTAAGGGAGGCTGGTCCAAACAGAAGGCCTGTTTCTAGCGGAACAGCAACGAGAGAGAGAGAGAGAGAGAGAGAGAGAGAGAGAGAGAGAGAGAGCACTGGCTAGCAAAGCATGCTACTTGAGGTCTACAGTAAATCTGTTAAGTACAACAGTGGCAGGCTATGGGTATATAAGGGTGGAGGGGTAGAGGATGAAGATGGAGAGAGAAGACAAAGGGAAAGGGGAGAGTGAGGGGGAAGGGGAACTAGAGCATGGGAAGGAAAGGAGCGAGGCAGGGACAGACAGATAAGAGTGCCGGTAGAGAGCAAAGCAAAATGATGGTGATTGGATGTAAATTAGAAGAAGATTAGAGGACAGAGGGGACAAGCTGTTGGGTGGAGTTTGTGGGACAGTAGATAATCATAGGTTGGGGCAAAGATGATTTTAAGACAAAAGAATGTGCTGCAAGCTTAATTCTCACTGCACAGATCAGAAAAGCTGATAGCAGAGGGGAGAATACTGACAGTTCAGATTTTGAAGAAGGTATTGAAATAGAGCATGTTCCATTCAGCTGCATGTTGTGCTGAAGAGTTGTCAACACCACCCTTAGCAATTTGTCTGTGACTAATCACCCTTGCAGATACCTGGTAGATGGACATAAAAATACAAAAAGCTGTGCAGTGATTGTAGCAGAGTTGATAAATCATAAGGCTTCTTTATAGGTGGACTCAACTATAAAAGAGAGGGGAAACTTGAACAGGAATTAAAACTGCTGGGTGGATGAGTGGAATGGCCAATTATTGTACTTTGGCCTTACAAAGGAATAAGATCCCTGTTGCAAGGTGTATGGACTGGAAAAGGAATAGGGACTGACCTTGATAATGAGGAGGTTTAGTGAATGACAAAACAACACCTGGGTCAGGGCGTCATAAGAAGACAATCAAGGATGTGATTTAGTTGTTCAAATCCAGAGTGTATTAAGTGATATGGCTGATGGGGGAAGGGTAGACTCATTTGTAGCTGGTTATTGAGGATAGTGCGATGACTTTTAAAGTGTGTGTGTGTGTGTGTGTGTGTGTGTGTGTGTGTGTGTGTGTGTGGTGGGAGGGGGGGGGGGGAAGTGTGAGTAACAGGACATCTGTTTGTTGATTAGGTATAGGGGACAGTTGCTGTCTTCGAAAGTCTTTGTCGGATCTTTAGCATCCTGGGCAAGGAAGGTCTCATCACCAGTTACTGCAAGTGTATAGGTTGAGGTTTACCCAAAGCCCAGTTTTTAAAATTATTTCTTGAATAACTTGTAAACAACAGTTTATAATGAAAACATCTTACAGTTTACTTTTGTACCATCTAATTCCCGTTAAAAAAAAAAAAAATCCCATTCCATTTTTTCCTCCAGGAAGTAAGAATATTCAGAAAATTATACAATATGCATGTGCTATAGATTGCATTGGTTTAGTATGCCAATTGGAGTAGTACTCGAAAACGTCAGACAACAGGCATCCTATATGAAATTGTTTGTCTTGTGTTAACCTAAGCCCCAGCGGTTCTTTATAAACAATTATCAGTTACATCTTATATAGCAGAGTGCCATAAATACTAACTTCTTATTCTATTGTTGGCGGACAGCATACCTTCAATCGGCCAACATCAGTCGCAAGTTGTTCAGCCTGCTCCGGTGACAGCAAGCCACGTTGCACAGCCTCCTCAGCTGTTAGCTGTGCTCCAGTTGTCGGGTCTCTCACCACAATGGAAGTTGAGACAACTGCAGTCCTGGTTGTTACAACGCCATCTGCTGGTGATGCATCAGCTGAAACAGGTAACTGCTCGGCAGCAGGAGCAACAGAGAGTGATTCTCCCATCACTGCCACTACACCAAATCTGGATGCCTCAGAAAGCGGAATTCGACGCCCAGACTTATCTCTATATTCACCTGTGTCCTTGTCGATGAAGCCTTTTCTCAGAGCTTCATTAATATTTAGGGACTTTCCAGTGTATGGATCCTTAACTTTAACCATTCTCGGTTCAATTTTTCCCTCCTTTACAGCAGCAAGAAGATTATCAGTCTTTCCAGTTTGTGTGAAAATCACTAGTGCTGATGACGGGTCATACACAATACCGGGTGCAACCTGTAGAGGTTCTATATCGTGAACATCTGCACACACCTCCTTAAATGTGTGTGGATGACCAGCACGCGTCACAGATTCTGAAACTTCCACTTTATCAGGACGGCCACTCACTTTTGTTACTTGAATTAGTCGTCGCGAGGACAAACTGTTGCTGCCCGACTGAGTAGATGCAAATGGGCTACTTCCTTCCAAGATAACCAATCCCTGATCAATTGCCTCTTTCATAGTGATCTTATGGCCATCTGGTGACACATAATGGCCTGTTGCATCTACAACATGCTTTTCCAAAGCACGTGTTACAGTCAGATGGCGTTTGTTGTTGGGATCAATGACAGTGACTGACGCTGGATTTACTATTTGCAGTTTTATACACTCCTCGAATGAAGCAAGCCTGTCAGTACCTGGAATAATAAAAAGCCCCGTCACAGGATCAAACAGACGCCGCTCTATTGCCTCGGAAAGTAACCAACCATCCTGTGGAAGCTCAAACACCTGTGTATGTTGCTCTAACTGCAATTCATCTGTAGGTTTCAATTCCAGTATTGGGGTATGTGCATTAGGAACTGTCACCTGATCTTGCCTACTAACAGACACATCTCGGAGAGTTTTTGGTAGTCCTGAAACCCTGTCCTCTCCGAGTTTATCTTTTGAAGGGTGTTGAGACTGTTCCACGCTGTTCTTCATATGTGAAGCTGGCAATGATGGAGGGAATTTCTCCAAAGATGACTGTAATGCTTCATTTTGCAAAAACGTAGTTAAATCACTTTCTGTAGGGATATTTTTCATTGGTGAAGAAGGAATTTTAGCTTTCTTAGGAGAACCAGTAATATTTTCATCTGGATATGCTTGTTTTGGAGGAGTATCATGGAAATCTACCTCCATCGGTGAAACAGTACTTTTACCTTTCCGAGGAGATGATGGATCTTCACTGGCCAACTCTTTTCTCCTTGAACTTTTGTCTTCTTTTTCAATCACTGTCACTTTTGTTGAACTTTTATCAATTGTTACTTCCTCCACAGTCGTTTTTGTTCTTGGAACACGTTCTGAAAAATGTGAGCTATTTTCTTTGGGAACTGAATCTTGTTTGTGAAGTGAATCCATTCTGTCTGGCAACATTCCATCCACACAAACTTCTACTTTTTCAGCTGCAATCAATCCTGCATCAACAGCCTCCTCCAGTGTCAGAATTCTACCTGAATCTGGGTCACGAACTGTTCTATTTTTCTCATCATAAAGCCCTCGAATGAGGGCTTCCTGTAACGTCATCCGTGGAGACTGACCATATGCCAAACTTACTTCTGCTGTAGTGGCTGTCCCTGAAGATGTTATAGTGACATATTTCTTCACAGTCTTAGTAACTGTTTGTGTTGTTACCGTGATGGTGAGCATGCTGAGTAGCAGTGCTGCTCCCTCTGCAGTGATTAGTCCACGTTTCACAGCTTCATTAAATGCCACAGGTTCTCGAGTTTTGGTGTCAATTGGGAGTCCCAATTTGGTGTCAATTTTACCCCTTGCAACAGATTCTAGTACAGTCAGTTCCCTGTTGCCATCAAAGATCCCAATGGGTCGGTTAAGCATCTCCAGAACTTCTGCTCTAATAAGTCCTCTTTTCGTTGCTTCAGCAATTGACACTGATTCCCCAGTCTTACTATTAACAACAACACTAACTTTACCACGATTTATTATCAAGAAATCTTTTGACACAGCTGTATTAAAGCTAACAAAGTCTTTACTATCAGGTTCCTTAAACCCATCAATGTCAAAGATGGATTTCACGGCAACCGAAGTGAGGAGGCCTCGATCGGCTGCCTCTGCCATAGAATACACAGCATTCTCAGCAGTGTTAACAAAGCGAGCACCTTCTGGTAGCACTATGCCATCACGAAGTGCTTGAGACAGTGTCACTAGTTCCCCAGTCCTCGTGTCAGTTATCGAGTGTGCCCAATCATCATCTAAAGTGCCACATTGTACAGCCTCTGACAGTGTAAGGCGTTTGCGGTGAGCTGGTGACCAAATATAACCACGTTCGTCCAATAAGTCCAGATCAACTGCATCTTTAAGTGTGGCAGCACGCGAAACAAGTCGTCTGCGCCGTGCTTCACTCAGCTGCAGCACCTCACCTGACAGACCATGATGATAGTGCCCACTGGTATCGATAAGACCGCTTTCTAAGGCAGCAGATAGTGTGAGGCGTACGTCTGCAGCAGCGTCTACCACCTCGCGCACCTCACCATCCAGTACGCCTCTAGTGACTGCCTCGGTCAGTGTCAGCCACTCACCAGAGCACCGATCCAGCACGCGGCCATCACTGTCGTCCACCAATCCATTTGCTAGTGCATCTGACAGTGACAGTGGCAGCCCGGCAACGACCCCGCTCACCCCTGTTCCCAAAGACCTCGTATACCTTACCTCTGGTCCAGCAGATGGCACACCTCTCTCAGCATCTGCTAGTTCTCGCTGGATGGCTTCCAGCAGAGACAGCTGCCCAACACCACAGGGCCCGAGAAGACGAGTGGCCAAAGTAGGTTCCACCAAACCACATTTTACGGCTTCCCGTAGTGGAGTTCCCGCCACCTGGCCCGTCCGGACATCCAGCACACGTAAAGCAATTGCTTCACCCACAGTCAGTACTCGACCTGCCACAGTATTGGATTACTAATAACAACATAGCAGTAAGTTGTAAACCATAAATTTAAATTAATGTGTGTCACCCTGACTAAGGATCTATACTGCTTGTTATTATTATTATTATTATTATTATTATTATTTTTTTTTTTTTTTTTTTTTTTTTTTTTTGAGCAGGAATGGATAAAAGATTGCCTCAATTGTTGTTATTTGTTTTCAGGAAGGAAGTGAACCATTCTAAAAATCAAACCATTTGCTATTTTGTTAAAAACTGACTGTGCATAAAATACATGTTGATTCTTGAAATGGAGAAAACTGCAAGAAGCCACTATTATTAATACTATTACTTTATAAAATAGCACTGTTAGCAGTTTCAAACCTACAGGTTCATCTCCAGATGGCAGTTCACGTCCTTGATTGCCCCTTGTAATAAAATATTCTCGGGATAGTGTTACCCTACAGTATTGTGTTTGAAATGGCATATTTGAACATAACTATCACTAATAATGATCTAACACCCATTTCAAACATCTTTTTCCACTGTTGTCATATGGTGCAATTTAAAAAAACAATACAGATGTAAACATTAACAAATGTATTTGGACACGAACAGCAATCAGAAGATAAACCTATAGGTTCGACACTGACACCGGGAAAAGCACTAATTTCTAAATAAATAGCATTATTATTATTATTATTATTATTAATGTCTGGTTGCTAATTTCTTCTTTGCAAGAATCAACTGGCATCAAGCCATTAACAAAGGATAAAATATTTGGTGTTTGTAATGTATTTGTCAACATAAAATAGGAAAAACAAACACTGAAAAATAATCTTACCTGTGGCAGGATCAGTAATTCCAAGCAGATCGGAAACATCAGTTCCCTCATCAGCCTGTCGAATCCTACGTAAAGATCGAATTTCTGAGAAATGCATACTACTTCCTCTATTACCAGATACTCCTACAGTTTGATTAGGACTGACATCGGTCCCTCCCACACCTGGACGGCCTCCATCAACTTCCGTTGCTTGTCTCTTTGGAGCAGGAGATCCATCACGTGGTGCTCGTGTGGTCACTGTAATTTTGCTGCTGTCTCTTGTTTCCTGGTACCTAAAACCATCAATTATATTTTTACTTAAAATTAAGCAAGCAGCAACAAAAAATTATACTCATTATTCCAGCCTACATTCAAATACCCCAGCACATCAAAATACATTATTCAAAGCAATGAAAAAGATACTACACATACGGATAATATCAACATATTTCTTACTTTGTAGTATACTGTCTGCTGTTGAACTGAGATTCTTCCGCAGATTCATAAATATTGAATTCTGTTCGGAATGTTTTGAGCTCTCTTGGTTCCATTTGTGATACCAATACCTGAAATGTAGGCAAATGATAAGCATAAAAACAAGTTAAAAGTTACAATTTAAATAGCAGTAACAACAAAACAACAAATATTTATAATGCAAGGAGAAAAAGTAACCACTCTGTGTGTAGCTGAAGCACTGGGTGGGCAACAGGCATAAAAACAATCTATATCACAGTGTGTTCACGCAGTAGCAACCTGCAATGAAGATGCCACAGCTAACCCAGCCACTGCTCAGCAGCCCGCCATTGTTCAATATTTACTGCACTTCTCTCCAAATAAATACAAGGTTGCTTAAGTGAATGTAACCTCGTATTGGTGACGTGACTAAATGCAGAGTTTCAATATAGCTATCAATTTTATGAGAGATTAAGAGAGTAGTCCCCGAGGTGACTTTCACTCTTGTTGGAGTGTGTGTTGGCCATTCCTCACAACATCTTTACTCCACCATTATTTGTTTTCCATCTAGAATTTATACACACAATTAAATTGCTGTTCGTTAGTCTCGCTAAAACTCGTGAACGGCTAAACCAATTTGGCTGATTTTAGTCTTGAAATATTCGTATAAGTCCAGGGAAGGTTTAAACGGTGATAAAATATGGAAAAGTAGTCCGGAAAAGAGGAAAGTCACAAAATTTGAACCAACTTCCTTTTTAAATGAGTTTCTAAGTGTACTCAAGACCATAAGTTGAGAAACGTTCATCCAATTGCAATAAAATTTTGATCATTTGACATTCAACGAAAGATGAACGTTGTTATTAACTAAAAATTTGGGAAAGTTTTCCTGAAAATTTTAAAATTCGCGAGAAACTTAAAGAGCTTTTTGCAATAGCATTCCAATATCATTCGCCTGATTGCGGTAAAATTTTGCATATTTGACGTTCAACGCAAGAGTAACGTTCTTATGAAATACAAATTTGGAAATTAAACACTTTCTAATGTATCCTATCTGGAACTTCAGTGCTCAAGCTATCGCCACACCAGATTTCATCACAATAGATTCAGTGGTTTACGTAATGATATATAGCCAAATCAGTTCAGCCGTTCAGGAGTTTTAGTGAGACTAACGAACAGCAATTCAATTTCATCTTTGATAGATCATATAGGGGTTCAGATCGTGTAAGGCGAACTTTACTCTTCTACATCTACATAGATACTCTGCAAATCACATTCAAGTGCCTGGCAGAGGGTTTATTAACCACTTTCATAAGTTTTCTCTACCGTTCCATTCTCTAATAGCGCACATGAAGAAAGAACACCTAAATCGTTCCATTTTCGATCTGATTTCTCTTATTTTATTGGGATGGTCATGCCTCCCTAAGTAGGTGGGTGCTAGCAAAATATTTTCAAATTCAGAACTAAAAGTCGGTGATTGAAACTTAGAAAACAGATCAAAGCACTATACTTCTGAACACGCCCAACACAATAACCAAGTCATTATTTTACATGTTATAAATCTAAACTTTCCTCACAATGTTTCCCTATTTTTTCACCGTTTAAACGTTCCCTCAACTTCCACGAATATGACATGAACATCATGAACATTATCCTGGACTTGTGTGCGTGATCTGCCAACTCTTCCTGCCCACTATTGAGCCAATACTTAGGCTATCTGATGATGCCTTTATAAAGCTACTGGGTATAAAATATGATGATTCAAATTAATATGGTTTATATTGAGAGGTAAGTGATGCGAAGTTCACCGGGTCATCTAGTGAGACATATTTGTTGTCCATCAAACCACAATATGAACCTATTCCATCAATTATCAAAGAAATTAAGTGAGAGGATTTGCACAGATACCCTGACAACAGTAATATGACAACAATGAAACCATGAAATATTACAAAAATCTAAAGAAATATCCAGACAAGGTTTTACAAAAACCAAATTACACTAACCCAAATTGGGGAAATTTGGGACAGGTACAAGAGAGGTGTTATAAGTAATATTGTACAAATAATTGAAAAATATTTTCCTGAACATCTCAAAGCAAATTAGAAGTGTTAGAAGTTTAGTAGAAGTGTCTGAAGTGATTAATAACTTCCAAGCTGAATTTCAAAATATAATACTTCCAAAATCTAACAATTGAAAATCCAGGTTGGAATGTCAATAAAAAAGGATAGGTAGTATAACAGGACCATACACTGGTAGCTTAAGTGTTACTGAAGCATCCTCCATCATCATTTACTAAATGACATGAACCCAGAACAACTTACCAGCATGAATAAATACGACTGGTTTGGAATACCCTGCATACTTTTGAGTGTAAATCATACTGCTATCAAAGTCTTATCAGTTAATTCATTAATGAGCCAGTTTGTAATATCCACATTTATCCCTATCAGTTACTTTCTTGCATCTTTTAGCAAATATTTATGTACAGAAATTCAATTTTTAGACTTACCAAAGCACAACAAAACTTGTATCCATTTAGAAAAGAGTTTCATCAGTTACTATGATTATTAAGATTCCAGAAAGTTCGCTACAATTATTCATATTTTATAAATTTTTTGTGCCTTTTACCAGTTAATTGTATATGCCAATCACTTTTATAGACCCTCAGAACTACAATAAAATATATAAATAGTTAGAAAATTCCATTAGTAACTAATTTGATTATTAATATATTAGAAAATTCTATGTAATTAGACAATACACATTTATTAGTTTCAAGCTACGAATCACAAATTCACAAACTGATTATAACATGGAAAATGCTGTATGTCATAACAAATTGAAAAAGGGTAACTGCCTCAGGGTCTCATTATTTTTCTTTCACGACTGTTCTGTAACCTCCATTCTTATCCTGCTTTTTCAGGACCCTTCAGGATCACGAGTCACTTGTTATGCACGTCTTCTTTCTTCCCAATACCTCTTCATTCTCTTGTTTCTTCAGTTTCTTTCTTGTTCTGTTAAGACAACTTTAATTTTGGTGCCCAGGGCCACCTGTGACCATCCACCAAGATTCTACACTTCTTCCTGACCTGTAATATTGCCTGCAGATTCCTTTCTTTCATTGCTACAGCCTTCCAATCATCTCCGACTTCCTTCATCCAGTTGTTTCGCGCGTGACATCTTGCATTACTTATATTCTTAGTCAACCTTCCGTCATCCATCCTCAGAATGTACACAACAAATTGTAACCTCCTTTTCCAAATCTTGCTGGGTAAACGCTCAAAATTTTCACACAGTTTCTCTGTCATGTTCTGTGTATCCATAAATTCCAATGTTTTTTGGTACCCCATACTTCTCAAAATTTTCCACTCCTTCTCCAACTGCATGTAAATCACTCTTCCAGAGTGTGATTGTTTCTGAAGCATACAGTGCAGCACTTCTGCAACAAAACGCTGTACCCTATGTTTAAGAGAGAAAAACCCCTATAGTCATCCAATACTTTCTTGTCCCCCTTCTTATGTAGTGGTATTCCAATGGCTTCTTTCCAGTCTATGGTTATTTTCTTATTTCTCCAGGTATCAGTCATTACATTGTACATACTTCTTTCTAATTCAGGCCACCCCACTTTATCTCTTCATCACCTCCAATCAATTTAAATTAATGAACAGTTAATATAACATGAAATTTTGGTTGTTTATAACAATGTAAGAGTTGTTAAGAGGTTATATAAAGTGAGTGCGCAAAGCACTCAAGAGGTCAGGTCAGTTAGAAGAGTACCAGTTGCAGGTCGATTCTGTCAGTAGAAGCAGCTAGTACAGTTGGCAAGAGAGATCAATGTTAAGAGGTCTATACCAGTTTGATGTTAAAAGTCGATGCTGTGAAAAAATAAATGACATATATTGAAGCAGAAGCATAGTGTATTTTCTTCTCATGAAGAATACCGATTATAGCTCACTACATTCTCCTGCAAATTTTAAAAACCCCATCACAACAAGCTACGTATTGGACCCAAAGAAACGAGCACCATTTATAGTTTCAACAATTGTAATTTGTGTACGATACCGTACGATATTTTGCTGTCTCAACTCTTTACTTGAGCCGCGGTGGAGTGGACAAGCAGATTGAAGCACTATGCTCCAGTGCGCGAGGCCACTA
Organism: Locusta migratoria; assembly: GCA_026315105.1. Lineage (NCBI taxonomy): Eukaryota > Metazoa > Arthropoda > Insecta > Orthoptera > Acrididae > Locusta > Locusta migratoria. Next base: position 218,400,834 of record CM048750.1, on the reverse strand, counting down.
CTCGTTGGGATTTTGAATCCTCCAACCCCCCCCCCCCCTTCGGGCATGGATGTTAGTGCTGTCTTTAATATAAGCTAGTTTATAAGTAGTTTGTAAGTTTAGGGACTGTTGACCCCGCAGTTAAGTCCTGTAAGCTTCAAAAACATTTGAACATTGTTTACTTGAGGTTTACATGGTTTTTATATTTGGCTATCATAATAGTAAAAAGGTCATTCTTGTTGCCTTCTAATATGGTGTACGATCACCTCGGTTGGTAAGTACAGTTGTGCACCATAGCTGCCAACCTTGAGAAGAGACTGTCAGTAATAATTCGACAGACCAATGAGGGGGAAGAGGATTTGGGGGTCATACGCACATCCTTCCAAGAAAATTTTAAAAATTATCCTATACATAAGCCATATTTAGACCAGTAAATGCTATATTTGTGACACTCTTCGTTCATAAATATTCATCGAAAAGAAAAAATTCTAAATGAACACGATCAGGTTAGGAGGAATAACCCAAAAAATTATTTTTGTAAATACCTAGGATGGCATAGAAACACTCCTGCAATTTCCAAACACTTGTCTTCAAAGAAAGTTAACAGTTGCAGAAGAAAGAAATAAGTTCGCATTTATGAAATAACAATGTAAAATCCTTAGCAGGTAACAGTATATACCAAATGGTTTGCTTTTTAAAACAAAGAATAAACCAACCTGCCCCAATTAATGTCACATTTTGCCGAAATATCATAAGTCGTATTTATTTCTAGCGGCACAACACTGCTATAAAAACGAAAACAGACAAAAAAAGAAAAAGAAAGAAAAAACAGTGGAAACTTTTCCCTTCGGAAACGAATTGGCTAACTTCTGACACCTGATAAAACACGTGGACTGTTTAGCTGAGACGGAAGACCAAGTACTAGTTGTAAACGAAGGAATTTACGTAGCTCTTGCCGGGTGGGCGTTTATTTGGTAGCTATGGAGGAGAAGAACAGGCGGGACTTTTTGCAGTGAAAATGCTTTCGTTAACGTTTCCTACAGCTTTGCTACGTACCCAGGAAGAAAATGATTGCGATCAATAAGACTTTCCCCTGCATTATGATTAGCTAAATATAAACAGTACCTATACCGATTTTCTTAAAACATCATATTTAAAATGTCTTAATTCCGTAATTTTTATGAACTTCCCGTAACTCCGTAAATAAGATGATAGATCCGTAACAATTACGGACAATCCGTAATAGTTGGCAGATATGGTGCACCTACATGGTATGGACAGTATTACGTTACCAATCAGCTCTTGGAGGATATTTGGCCAGTCTTCCACGAGTGCAATATCCAGCTGTGCAACAGTTTTGTTAGGTGCTGTTCTGGCTGCAATGTGTGCGCCAAATGGACCACAGACATGCTCAATTGGATTTAGGTCCAGTGGACAAGCTGGCCACTCAGTTTGTTCAATTCCCTCAGCTTCAGGCATGTTATCCACCAGTGCAGCTCTGTGGGGACGACTGTCATCTTCCACAGAAAGGAATCTATATCCTATGGCACCGACATAGGCCACAACAAAAGGTCGGAGGATCTTTTCTCTATACCTCTTTGCAGTTAAAGTGCTACTCTGAACAACATAGAGGTCTTTAGGTCCGCCAATGCTGACTCCTGCTCAGACCAGTCGTCCACCACTACGATGTGGTAAAGTTTCCTGAATATAAGAAGAATTGTTCCGAATTAGACCTCTCCAGATGAAGGAACAACAATTCTCTGGCTGAACACAAACTCTTATCTGTCAACAGAATCTGGCACCAATCATTATGATTCCAATCCTGATGGTCCTCCACTTGGTTTTAATGGGACACACACCATAGACCTCCGCGCGTAAAGGCCACATTCCCGAAGAGTATTTCGAGCTGTTTGTTTGATACTGTGCATCCTGATGCTGCAATGCAGCCGAATTGTATTCAGCCTCCAGTCTCGACAGGCTGTTAACCAGAGATAATGGCCATCTCTTGTTGATGTTACCTGTACATGACCTTGGCCTTGCATTTTATTTTAACGGTTCCTGTTGTTTGAAATCACATCCAGGTCCTTGAAATTGCACTTCAGAACAGTCCAATAACTGCAGCCACCCCCCCCCCCCCTCTCTCTCTCTCTCTCTCTCTCTCTCTCTCTCTCTCTCTCTCTCTCTCTCTCTCTCTCTCTCTCTCTCTCTCTGTGTGTGTGTGTGTGTGTGTGTGTGTGTGTATGTGTGTATGTGTGTGTGTGTGGATGCACGCGCGCCGCTACCAACTTCCCTACGACTCTCCATAGCTTCGGGTAAATCACATTGCTGAACCTAACTTTGAATTCTGTTTGCCAGAGTCACCAAAAGTCAAAACCAGTCCCCTCTGCAGCAACTTCCTGTTATTACCACTATATTGGTTGCCATAAAGTTGTCTCCACTCTGTAGAACTGACAAAAATATGTCAAACCATTTTATTTTAATCTGCCAATGACAATACTTCAGATACTAGATAATCTCAACAGATCCCCTAATTGTTTTGATCAGTGTAGAATACACAACCAGTCACAAAAATTTCCACACACCAGTCTGCTGATCAGTGATAGTCTTTGTGGCGAGTTGCTTCCTATCCTCTATTACCAACATACTTGAAGGATTTAATTTTTTATGGTGAAAGAGAAAATCAGCCCCCTCCCCCATCTCCTTTGCTTCCCAAAACAGGATAATAGGCTACTTTCCTGTATCGAAAATGGTTTGAATTACTGTTATTCAGAGTAATTATTATGTTCAAATAGAATTTTCGGTCATTATTCATACAATGACATCTAATGTTTTCTGAAATTACAGATTAATAATAATTAGATTTCAAGATTAGGTCATTCAATCAAACACACATTGTCACTGGCTGAAGCTCTGGTGGTGTCACATGACACGAGGAAGGCAAAGTTGTATATGTGTTACATTAGTGTTAACACATTTTTCCTTGTGCTAACTGGTTACAAAGAAACTTGTCAGATTAAATTGGAACTTGGATAAAAGTAAAAGAACAAGTCTTTTGCCGCTAGTGCCAACATTAAATATTTACGAAGAAATATAATGGTCGAAGTTTTGCATTGCCTAAATCAGACAAGTGAGCTCATCTGCCTAGGCATTGATTGCCGTGGTTGTTTGATAGTGTAACAGGTTACAAGTCTGTGCTCCATGTTGAACTCCACCATCCCCTATTTTATTCCTCTCTTTTAGTTGTGGTGGAAGAATGTGATACTGCGAAACAGAATCAAATTACTGATGGCATAATTAACTATTTAAGATGATTTCCAAAAATCTGTCCAATACCCTATTCCTACTAGTTTCAAAAATGTATATTATAATAAACTTACAATTTTAATGTTACTGGATAGATGAAAGCAAAGAGTTGTGTGTGCCCAATATTAATATAATGTGTAAAATGCCACTATACAAAACAGAAGTCCTCTACCCTTTACCCTGCAGAACCACAAATCTGTGCATAACGTTACTGAATTCACACCATCAACTGCTGCAGTCTTCATGAGTAACTGGCATACATGAGGCACTGACAGCTTGTCCATGGTAAACTGACAATTCGTGCAGTGTATAGTGGGAATGGTAGGAAATGGGCCTTGTGCCCATATTAGACCTCTCCAGAAATGAGATTCAGAAAGTGGAAAGCAGCATCAGTTGATCCCTGCAGTCTTGGTGCCATTACTCTCGATGTTTAAAGTGATACTTCAAGTCTATGGTCAGTTGAACATTGGCATTGAATACAGAACCATAGAGGAATGTATAATCAGGGAAAAGACAGTAACACCGACAGGAAAATAAGGAATATTTGGAGACAAAAGCAGTTGTATGAATATCAAGAACTCTGACGGAAAACCATATAAAGCAAAGAGGAAAAAGCTGAAATGTGGAAGGAATATATAGAGGGCCTGTACAAAGGAAATAAACTTGAAGATAGTTTTCTAGAAATGGAAGACTAAGTGCAGGAAGAGGAGATGGGAGATACGATACTGCGAGAAGAATTTGACAGAGCGCTGCTGGAAGATTTGAGTCAAAATAAGGCCCCTGGAATAGATGATATTCGGTCTGAACTGTTGATATCATTAGGAGAGCCAATCTTGAAGAAATTGTTGCGCCTGGTATGCAAGATGTATGAGACGGGAAATACCTTCCAAGTTCAAGAAGAACATAGTAATTCCAATTTCAAAGAAAACAAATGCAGACAAATGTAAAAATTACAGAACTATCAGTTTAATAAGTACTGGTTGCAAAATACTAACTCTAATTATCTACAGACGAATGGCAAAACTTGTGAAATCCAACCTTGGGGAAGATCAGTTTGGATTTAGAAGAACTGTAGGAACTCACATTATAACATATCTAAGAAGACAGGCTAGGGAAAGGCAAACCTACATTTTTAGCATTAGTAGATTTGGAGAAAGCTTTTGACCATGTCGACTGGAATACACTCTTTCAAATTCTGAAGGTAACAGGTAAAATATATGGAGTGATGAGTTATATTCAAATTATACAAAAACCGAACAGCAGTTATTAGAGTTCAAGGGCAAGAAAGGGACACAGAGGTTGGGAAAGGAGTAAGACAGGGTGGTAGCCTTTCCCCAATGTTGTTCAGTCTGTACCTTGAGCAAGCAATGAAGGAGTGCAAGGAGAGGGAATTAAATTACAGGGAGAAGAAATAAAAACTATGTGGTTTGACAATGACATAGAATTTTTATCAGAGACTGCAAAGGATCTGGAAGAGCAATTGAATGGGATGGACAGTGTCTTGAAGAAAGGGTATAAGATGAACAAGAGTAAAACACGGATAATGGAATGTAGCATCAGGAAGTCAGGCGATGCTGAAGGAATTAGATTAGGTAATGAGACAATAAAAGTAGTAGATGAGTTTTGTTATTTGATAACTTCTGATGGCCGAAGTAAAGAAGATATAAAATGCAGAATGGCTATGTGTAGAAAAGCATTTCTAAAGAAGCGAATTTTGTTAACGTCCAATATTAATTTAAATGTTAGGAAGTCCTTTCTGAAAGCATTTGTCTTTAGTGTAGCTTTATATGGGAATGAAATGTTAATGATAAGGAGTTCAAAGAGATTATAGAACCTTTTGAAATGTGGCGCTACAGACGAAGGATGAAAATTTAGACAGGTAGATCACTGAACTAATAAGGAGTTGCTTAACCGAATTGGGGAGAAAAGGCATTTCTGGTATATCCTGACTAAGAGAAGGGATAGATTGGTGAGAGACATTCTGAGACATCAAGGAATCGTCAACTTAGCATTAGAGGGAAGTGTGTGGGGTAAAAACCGTAGAGGGAGACCAAGGGAAGAATACAGTAAGGAGACTCAAAAGGATGTAGGTTGCTGAACTTATTCTCAGATGAAGAGACTTGCACAGGTCAGTAGTGTGGAGAGCTGCATCAAACCAGTCTGTGGACTGAAGACCACAACAACATCAACAACAAGAACAAAAACAATAGATATGTGGATCTCTTTCTGCAACAAGTGGCACCAATCACCAGATTATCATGGGCAAGCTGTGCAGTGTTTAATGTATACTTACAAATAAAAATTGTTTGTAGATATAGATTTTCTCAATGTTCTTGTTAGGTGACAGATAACAGATGTAAGATACTTCATACAATGCATCTAAAAACCATCAGCTGTTTATTAAATCCTTAGAAATCCACTAGTTTTTGGTCAAAAATTAAATCTGGCTAACAACATCACAACTCAATTTCACTAAAAACACCGAACTGTATCGTATTTAACTATCTTATCAGTCAAGCATGCATATCAGAGGAGAACGATATGCATGCTTGACTGATGGGATAGTTAAATATGAGAAACTGACCTGTGCTGTTATCAGCCAAATTTAATTTTATTTCATGCATTTTCTTAATCCTGTTTAAATACATTTTTATGAATGATGATGGCCTATGACCGAAACAAGTTGATGTTTAAGAATTTAATAAACAACTGATGGTATTAAGAGGCATCTTATAAAGATATATAGATTGGTGCTGTTTTTCTCCCTAACATGTCCAAAGGAACAGACACCATACCAGGTTCGAAGCCACATTGCACTTGCAAGTATTTGATTAATGAGAGGAAGGAAAGTAATGACTTCAGCAGCACTAGGGCACCAAAGTAACTCAGTGGCAACAACTGAAAATGTGAGATGGGTTGTGATTTGAACCCACTTCAGGCCAGTGGTCACCTTAACCACTTGGCTACTTGTGTTAACCTCCCTTCAGCTTCACATTCCCTCATGTCTCATGCTACGACTGTAGTGCCCCTATCGCTTGTATCCTCTTATACTCACCATTTTAAATTCCTGTAAGAGATCAAACATTCTTACTGCATCTGCGATGAAGTAATTGACCTTACACAGGCATCTCGGATTGGTGTGGTGCCTGTTCTTTCGGACATGGGTGTGACTTCAGGGGTTTTGAGATGAACAGGAGGTGAACATAGGTAGCCAAATGGTTAACGCGACCACTGGCCTGAAGTGGGAAACCCAGATACGAATTCCAACCTGGCTCACATTTTCACTTCTTGTCATTGAATTACGGCTCACATTTTCACTTCTTGTCATTGAATTACTTCAATGTCCTTGTGCAGCTTAAGTCTTTCCTTTCCTTTCTCTCATTAATAAAAACATTTATAAGTTGGTGTGTTGTCTGTTCTTTCAGACATTTATTTTAATGCAATGCTGGTGTAAGGTTCATTGCTTCACTGCAAATGCAGTAATAATTGCAAGCTCATGCGGGAAAATGAAATGGCGAGATGAGAGGGCACGGGCAATAAAGGCTACAGTCGTAATATGTGACGTGTGACATGTAGGAATTTGAGATGGACAGGAAACAAACGCAGATGGCTACATGGTTAAGATGACTTATGGCTCAAAGCAGAAGACCCAAGTTCAAATCCCAGCCCTGCTCACAGTCTCATTTTTTGCCTTCAGTGCCATGGTGTAGTTCAAATCATTTCTTTTCTAGCTCTTCCTTCCTTTCCTTCTTCCATTCATTAATAACAAGTTTGGAAAAAATGGTGTGATCTGCCCCAATCAAAGTTAGAAGTTTGTTCTACCAAAGTGACGTAGTGCCACAACAATGATTCCCCCCCCCCCCCCCCCCCCCCACACACACACACACACACACACACACACACACACACTGTGGGAGGATTATAACACAGAATGTCATCGAAGTTTTAGAACAGGGCTAAAATGTTCTGTTACAGTTTTCCCCATTTACGTGGTGCCCCCAAACCAGATTTCGTAAAAACGATTTTACAATTCTGCCTTTGTTAGATCATGTAAAAACTCAAAAATTGATAGGAAATTAGCTTCAATGATGTGGTTTCCCACTTCCACAATTGATTTTCATGCCCAAGGAAATACAACAGTTTTTTTTTTTTACTTTGGTAGTCAGGTTGTGTCACAATGATAAAATTTTGTTGCCAATGTAGAGCGAATTTATCTGCGGTGAAAAAGGAGTATAAATATTACAGTCGGCATGAATCTCTCCATTTAAGTAGAGAGAAACAATGATTGTGCTAAAACAGCTGTTTGCCAGACAACATATCTGACTAGGCTAGAAAACCCACTTCAGGCCTGACATGTAAATATTACTGCGAAAAACAGTTTATGTAATTTGGTTTTTATCCTCTGGATGACACATGTAAATGTGGTGAGAAATGCACACATAACCTTCAGTGCCTAACAGCATACAATGCATTATGGGAGTCTTTTCACATTTCTAATAACTTTTTTTCCAATATTTTAAATATTTAGTGTATGATTTCACATTGAAGTCAAGCAAACCTGTCCAATGTTCCAATGGCAGATTGCCAAGCACAGCATTATGAATATTGCAGACATTTTCATTCACAATGATCAAAAACAGGCCTTCTGACTTGCATCTGTTTGGCCATATGAAGGAGGCACTCTGGAGGAAATACTACATGAATTATGTGGAAGATGGATATGCAACTAGATGTTCATTTCAACAGATACCACTAGAATGACACCATGCAGACATATAGGCCCTCCCATTAAGGTGGCATTAGGCCACAGCATTGAAAGGGTGAAAAGTAGTTTTTTTTGTAGGCAAAAGAATGGAAAACAACATGGTGTATTTTAATACAGAATAAAACCAATCTGCTTTTTGAAAATAGTGTAGCATTATTTATTGAAAGATCCACATATGTGTATTGCTACTGTCACTAATGACATGAATTAAAGCCACTACAGTTCATACTGAAATTCTACACAGAAGATTCAATATTACTGAGCTTCCATGAGTCCAGTAACTTCTCCCCCATACACTTCATATTTCAAGATTCATTAAACTAAGACCTAGTATATAAACCAAATGACACAGACAGAACTTACCTGAACTGAAGGTTCATTGGAGCACAGAGTAGCAATCTGTTTCAATCGATCATATAGCAGGGACAGGAGGGCTCGGTAGCGATGGTTGAGAGCATCCAGCTGCGCAGCAACAGCAGTTGCACCAGGAATGCGGTCAGCTCGGCTGTCTCCATTGGCTCTGCTTCGTCCGATCACTGTGTCCATGCTTGGATGAACCTCATCAACCAGCCACGATGCATAGTGCTGCAGGCGCAGGTCGTAGATCTGCGGGTGTGCGGGGCCGGCCGCATGTTAGTTAGGTTAGTTGGCCCCTCACCTCAGTCAGTCATCCCATCACCAACCCATGAATAAACAGGGAGTGCCACCCAATGTATGTCCCCAATACAACAAATATCAAAAACTGAACCAGTGATCCTCATGTGCAATATCTAAATTTCTCTTCTGTTTCTGCTTATGATCTTTCCATATATTCTTAAGATTGTTCCACATCACAGTGGATTATATAAATTAGGAATTTAAATGTAAAGCAATACAAAATAACAATTAACTGAAAAGATAATGGGATATTCATCAAATCTATAAAATTACTCTTTATGAACAACTGTTTTGTCACATGAGGAGCGCATCTATATAATTGGTTAATTTTTTTTCTTTTTTTTACATCAGTATTAAAAACAAGTGAAAATGAGTAGCCTATTTCTTTATGACCAAACAGTAGCTCAATGTTCAGCTGGCTGTTAAATGTCAACACTCTAAACTACTCATTTTGATGCAGTAAGTAATAATTGTAAGTTTTACTTTGATACACAGTAAGGCAAGTGCTAAATTTTAAATCATTACACTTTCACATAATCTGATGTAAACATGTGTTACATAATCATGAAAACCATGAAACTAGAGAAGACAGAGTGGGAAGGTGGTGTAAATCCCAAACACAGTGTGAAAACCATCACCAAACATGGAAAATATACCTGAATATCCATTAAATGATTAAGAACACATGTTTGAACTTCGTGAACAAGTTCATTAAAAATTTCATGAATGGGAACAGAAGTGCACAAAAATTATAAAATTGGCCAAAATGTTTGTACAAGCCAAAGTATGAAGTGGAGGAAATACCTAGCATGAAATGAAAAAATATAGGAGGCTCATTGGGGGAAAAAAATGAAGAATCTCTCTAGCATTCAATGTAATATTCATGGTTCGTTATTTAATTCTAACATTCCATCATTTTCAAAATAAATCTCTTCATTTAGCTTCTGTCTCCCTTGGCTACTTAAAGCAAAATTGTGTTGTTAACACCAAAAGATATTCCGAACACAGGAGGATAGATTATGTACGTTTGTTGTGTCTTTTCTTGCTCACAACAAGAAAGGAACATGCAACATAATGGCTGTGTCAAGGTACCACTTATACTCGACTCCACAATAATTTCATAATCAAAGAGCAAAAGACAAAACAATGCACAGCACTAGTTGCCAACAGTACATTGTACTGCATGAAAATAATTGGAAACTGCGAAGTTTCCAGTATTTTGAGGAAACTGTAACACATTGGTCTAGAAAAGTGAAAAGCTATATTTCTATGAAATTACAAAGAGAGAATGGATTGCCATTACCAGACTTATCTTTGAGAAGCACAACTTTATTACTGTTAACAGAAATATTTGTAAGGATTTTTCTCCTTCTTTTCTTTTGTAATTATAATTTCATTTGCTGGGGCTACTGAAATTTTGCCTCATAGTAGTATTTGAAAATTTAGTGGCATGTAAAACTGAATGTTTAGGTTCAAAATACACAGAACAGATGGATAAGCAAGGAAGATGTGTAACATGATGGTAGACGATATGCCTGATAAGTTAGCATTATCTTCAAATATGCATCAAACATTATTCTAGCTCACCCACTAGTAAACCAGATATCATTTAACTAACAGGCAAAGCACTAAAATAAGTTTCACGTTTCCCTGAGAACAATCATAATAATTATGTTATATTTGAGAATATTAACATAATGTTGTTACTACTAACAAAACTGTGTTTAAAGTTAAGTTCTAAAGATGTGTAACAGAAAGTCAGTAGGTATACAGAATTAGATAGGAGACTAGGTTACAATATATACAATTACTATTTACAAATAGTAAATCCACTCACACCACACGCATTCAAAACCTGAAGGTGGACTCCAAACCTTATAGAACTGTAACTATAGTCTCTAACAGCTGCCTGGTGTTCTGATGACACGTCTTATTTTTCTTATAGTTGGTAATCTGAAAACTTAACATGTAACTTAACCAATTACCTGTTTCGTTCCACAAAACTCACCTTTGCTTCCCGGATAAATCGCCCACCAACAACATTAACCTGTTCAATTGCAGGTGCTTTCTCCAACACGTTATTGTATAGCACCTGTACCAACAAACAAAAATACAATTCATTAAATAAAAATTTTGAAGATCAGTACACAACTGTACTAAAAATTATTTCTGAACATTCCATAAGCTGTTTACAGGAGGAATGTCATAAAAGGTACAACCACAGAGTATCACAAATATCTTTCTAAGACTTTTGATTAGAGGGCAAAACATCATCTGAAGACGCACTTTTGTCAAATTAATATCCAAATTCTCTTTTTCTGATGGAGGTTGTGGCCACAAGCTTATATTTGTGCGAGCATGCTCGTCTTTTCTATGCGGCAGTCTGTAGATCGGCGAATGTCTTTATGGTGAGTTGCAACCTACCGCATTATATTATTACTGTAAAGCAGTGGAATCAATAAGATTGAATTTTTCCTTATTGGTTATCTGGAAAGCAAGAGAATAAAGGCAAAAAAAGAATATGTTGTTGTTGTTGGGTGTTTCAGGGGAACTCGACTGCTGGGTTATCAAAAAAAGAATAATTCATGTACATCATGGGATATTGGTGGTGTGAAAACATGCTCAAACAGCTGCAATGAGTGAAACCTAGCGGGCCATTCAGATTGCGCACGCCCATATTGTGCTCTGTGGCTGGTGCTGGCCTGGCCGAGATAGTTCCCGGCCTAGCCGGGAGGGCACGGTCGTCTAGACAGCTGACATGAACTGTGCACCATCTGCTGGCGGCGCGCCATCAAACGGCCAAAGTGACGCCTGGGTCATTCGACGAGCGAATGCAGAACTAGCTACATTGTGTTTACAACATACAGTGTTTTCTTCAGTGGCAACGAGGTTTATGGTAGCGTGGTCTTCCTGCCGAAGTCATGTCAGAACAACTTAGCGCATTGCTGACGAATCTTCAGTCGTTACCAGAAGTTTTGGCTCAACAGAATGCTTCCCTCACGGCGTCTATTGACACCTTGACTAGGCCTGTGACACAACAGGTCGGGTTGCAGTCTTGTGTGCCCGTTCCTCTGTTTCCTCCCTTTGACAACAAAGCCGAGCATTGGTCCGACTACGAACAGCGTTTACACCAACACTTCGTAGCCTTCCAGGTGTGTGATAAAGGTAATCAAAAAAGCTTATTTCCTTTCATGGCTCCCGCCTCGTCTTTCTCAGTTGCTGGGCAATTTGGCGCCGCTTCAGACGTAGGCAGCCCTGTCCTTTTCGGATATCTGTTCTCTCTTTGTGGCATATTTTCGCCGCCACTCTCACGTGGTGTCGGCCCGCCCACATATCTTTCTACTATTCACAGAAACAGCCGGGTCAATCATACCGTGCTTGGGCCACGGAACTGCAGGGGCTGACCCGTCGTTGTCTTTTTCGGTCCGAACCACATGGTGATTCGTACGTGGACTCTATGGTCCGCAATGTTTTGACTTGTTTTCCTCTCGACCTGGACATTCGCAAGCAGGCTCTTCAATTGGACAATCCCTCATTAGTGGAGGTTTTGTGTATTGCATGCATATTTGAAGTTTCTGAGGCCGTGGGGAGTCAACTTTCCACTTGGGTGGAGGTATCCTCAGTTGCCGATTCGGCCCAGTTATCCGTGGCACTGGTCTCTTCAGTGGCTGTTGTTGCATCGCTCTCCCCTCCCTCCCTTCCGATGCTGCGGCACTCGCCTGTGTCGTATGGGCAGGGAAAAAGGTGACGCATTTCGCCGGCTTCAGACAGTGAGCCGATTTCATGTCTTTTGTGCGGGGCATCCCATTCTTGAGAATCGTGCCCGCACAGACGGACCACATGTAATCGTTGTGGAAAATTCGGACACATCGCCCGAGTGTGTCGCTCCTCTGCTCAGGGCCGCAAAAGGACCTTTCACCCTCGCGATTTCGGCGCATTGCCCATGGATATTAATAAGGTTGTTCCCATTGGCGTACAGCCTCAGAAATTGTTTATAGACCTCCGCATTCTATTTCAAGTGGACACTGGTGCAACAACATTGCTTCTAAGTTCGGCTACTCATCAAGCATTAGGCTCCCCCTCTATGTCCGACGCCTCACGCGTTGGTTAGCTATGGTGGCCACCATATTCCACTATTGGGGTCATTTGTCACCAAAGCTACATACCAGAATGTTAGCCGTGCGATACCGTTTGTGGTAGTAAACAGTGCGACGGCTATGAATATCTCCGGCCTCAACGCTTTCCATGCTTTTGGCTTTACTATTACCTACTCTGTCTGCTTGGTTTCCAATCAAATTGCGTATGAGAGTCTCACGCAGCTCCGCGCGGAGTTCTCGTCCTTGTTTGCGCCGGGTCTTGGGTGTGCTATGAATTTTCAGGCCACTATTACACTTAAAAATACAGCTCGCCCCGTCTTCTGTCGGGCTTGGCCCCTCCCGATCGCCCTCTGTGGCGCTGTTAAATCCGAATTAGATCGCCTGATGGCGGAGGGTATTTTGCGTCCTGTCACAGCAAGCGACTAGGCCTCCCCTCTAGTTGTCATACGCAAGCCCTCTAGGGCCCTGCATTTATGTGGCGACTTTAAGAAAACTGTAAATTCTCACTCCCTCATTGATTCATTTCCTATGCCTCGCCCAGCGGAATTGATAGATCGGTTGTCAGGCGGCCAGTATTTTTCGAAGATAGATATGGCAGAGGCTTATCTCCAGTTGCCTTTAGATGATGCCTCCAAGCAGGCGCTGGTAATTTCTACGCCTTTTGGCCTATATCAATATCAGAGATTGCCATTCGGGGTGGCCAGTGCCCCCGCAATCTTTCAGCGTTTTTTGGAGCAGTTACTAGCACCAGTTCCCTGTTGCGTGAACTACATGGATGATATTGTGGTGACGGGGTCCACAGCTGCTGACCATATTGCCAACCTCCGTTCCTTGTTTTCCGTTCTGGAGGAGGCTGGCCTCCACTGTAATTTCCAGAAATCTTCTTTCTTCCAACCGTCTATCCAGTACTTGGGCTATGAGGTATCCATGTCGGGGGTGCGTCTCGTGGCTGATCACATGCATACGGTCGCAGAACTTCCCCGTCCTTCTTCCGTTCAAGAACTTCAAGTATTCCTGGCAAGATCGCCTATTATCACCGCTTCCTCCCGCAGGCAGCCACAGTGGCTCACCCCCTGCACCAATTGCTGTGTAAGGGCGTCCCATTCCACTGGTCTCCATCTTGCAAGAGGGCTTTTCAATCACTGAAAGCGGCCCTCCTTGAGGCTCCATGCCTCGCTGCATACGCCCCGGGGGTCCCGCTTGTGGTGGCAGCATATGCCTCCCAGCACGGTGTGGGGGCGGTGCTGGCACATCGGTTCCCCGATGGGTCGGTGTGCCCGTTGGCGTTTGCATCTAAAACTCTTACGGAGGCGCAGCGCCGATATTCCCAGGTGGACAAATAGGTCCTAGCCATCATTTTTGCTCTAAAAAAATTTTATGTGTATCTCTATGGGTCAAAGTTCACCATCCCATTAGTGTCTTTGTTCCACCATTCGGCGGCTCTTCCGGACAAGGCAGCCCGTCGTCTTCAACACTGGGCCTTGTACCTCTCTCGTTTTCTTTATGAGATACAGTACCGCTCTACGGCTCATCACGCCAATGCCGACACCCTATCATGCCTCCCAGTAGGCGCCGACCCAGTCTTTGATGCCGAAGAGCTTTTATGTTTTTCAGTAGATGAGTCAGCAGTAGACGAAGTCGCCAGTTTCCCTATCAATAGCTCACAAATCGTGGAGGCTACAGCTGCTGACCCTGTCCTCCGAGTCGTCCTTCAACGGGTGAGGCAAGGCCGGATCTGAGCTTCCTCCAGGTCGGGCATCAGACCATCTCCGCAATTATTATGCAATTCGTCACCGTCTTAGCACCTATGAGGGCATTTTACTTCTGTCCACAGAAGACGGCTCCCTTTGAGTGGTGGTTCCAGCGTCATTGTGCCGCTGGATTCTCGACCTTCTACATCGGGACCACTGGGGCATCTCCCGCACAAAGATGCTTGCCCATCGACATGTATATTGGCCAGGCATAGATGGGGACATAACTCGCCTCATAGCAGGATGCTCTTCTTGTGCGTCCCAACAAGCAGCTCCGCACTCATCTCTCTCTTCATGGCCCACTCCGTCTGCCCCTTGGGAACGACTCCATGTCGAGATAGTTCCCGGTCTAGCCACGGGAGGGCACGGTCGTCTAGACAGCTGACATGAGCTGGGCGCCATTTGCTGGTGGCGCGCCCTCAAACAGCCGGAGTGATGGCCGGGTCATTCGACGAGTGAATGCGGAACGAGCTACATTATGTTTACGACAAACAGAGTTGTCTACAGAAACCACTAAATGTCAAAACAATTTAATGACTTGCAAGGCAATGCACCTGAATCAGCTGTTTCAGTTCATGTGAAAATGAATTGAGAAATAATGTCCCAGTAATTTCTGTTAGTGTATATACACTGTGGAAGCCTTTTGGCATAGTCTGTTGATTTTGTGCTCTTGTATGTGTATCACAAGTGCTTAATAATTAATAACTAGCTTTGTCCTCTGACACCACTATGTGGCAATACATTTACAGAAAAACAGTTCTATAAATACATAAATGAAGTTCTTACTCGTGTAGGTTCCAACTGTTCCTTGGCACGATCTTCAATTGGAGCAAGGCCACTTAGTTTTCCATAGCTCTCATCCACCCACGCAACCTCTTTCTCATATGAGTTGCTGTATGTCTGCAGCAATCCGTAAGCAGCTTCACAACTGCGCAATCTGTAAAACCAAAACCAAGACACGCATTGACATTATGTCAGTCATGTCCCTTGTCAAATGCTGCATGTTTCTAATGTTGTGCTTTCAGCTTCTCGCCCTGTCCTTACTTCATTCTGAAGCTGGGCTCACTGTTGAAGTGGCAGCAGCAGCACCACCGCCAAGCTTCAGGATATGGAAGGTTCAGGCAGAATGAATATTTTTTTTTTTTTTAATAAAAACTAACACACACACACACACACACACACACACACACACACACACACACACACACAATTTGAGACATCAGATGCACAAGATAACTATTATCCCTTCCATACAGTCTGCTCACATGTGGATAAATTATTTCCATGCCTTGTATGATGGAGCTTCCACAAAAGCCCTCACAGGCATTCACCAACACCCAAAACTATCAACACCAACAGATTTCGTGCAGACTATACTCACACACGCCTGATCATCCCACCACACTAAAGAACACACACAAGCTGTAGAGGAGCACCCCTTCATAATTAAATATCATACAAAGTTTTACTCTCTATTATCATACCTGGAAGCAAGCACATCCTACCCACAATTCTTCCCATTCCTCCTAATGTGCTATTCCACCACCCATCCACAACTACACAACACCTTGATTTATGCCTGACACACACTCACATCCAACACTTTGCAGCTGAGGTTATATAGGTGCAAGACCCCACTTCATACTTCTCTAGCAATTTCTGCACACATTTTTTGTGAACATGACCACCAATCAATCAACTGCCCACAAAATGAATGGTCACTATCTGATTGTGATAATGGCAGGGTCGACAATCCAATACAATGGCTGTTTCACAACTTGTGGCATAAGGATCCTTTTCCTAGCACTACCATTTTTTAATTTTGTAAACGAGAGTTACTCTTGCAACACATCCTTAATTCCCACAATTCTCCGGGTCTCAATCTATAGTTTCTCTTAACTTTCCAATGGCCTCCATTTCCTTTATTGTTGTAGCACCTCCCAACTCCATGCCCCATGCCTTCATAATTGTATGTTTCATTAACACATTACTTATCTGCATAAGATAGGGAAGGAAAAGAAATGAATAAATAATACTCAGAAAGCCAGGATATCATTGAAGAAAATTTCAATAAATAAAGTAAAAAACTTCTATTTTTCGTTTCAATACCCAAAAGAGAATAAGAATATTCTTGTAGTAACAACTTTTAGATTTCACAAATGACACTGTCAAATTTATATATTAAATTCAGAATATTAAATTTTTTAATTACTGATGACTGAATTTGAAATGAAACCCAAAGCTGCATACAAATATACTTTGTTTCTAAATTTTAAAAGGAATTACTAATAAAATATCTATATTCTTCACCTGTCGACAAGTTGAGAGCAGACGTTCCCCCAACGATTTGTAAGTCGTCCAACTTCTCCTTCTAAGCGTTCAAGATCAGAATGAGGGCCCCGATGATTAGGTCGTGACTTCTCCACAAGACGACGTGCATTTAGCACATCTTCACTCAGCTGATCAATTACCATCTGATGCTGAGCAACAGAGTTCTGTAGATTCAGCAAATCTTCATGAACCTGAGAATATAAATGAAAAACTCTCATACTTTCTGTACAAAATTGCAGAAGATCAAGAAGAAAAATTTAACCAGTTCAGACATATGACTGTATCATTAAAACACATTGATGTCAGAGCAGTCAACTGATATAGTTATTCAATCTCGGCTTAAACACCACAGAATAGCAATTAGTTTCTGATATCTCACTTTCTCTATCATTACAAATTAGGGTTTAACATCCTGTCATCACCTTGCTTAGATCACCCACCATCACTAAGGATGAGGGACAGAAATGGGCCACACCCTTTCAAATACACCAACCCAGCATTTCCCTGGGGTGACTTAGGAAAATCATGGGAAACCTAAATCTGGATGGTCACTGGTGGGTTTGAACCAGCATCCTCCCAAATGCAAGTTCACTGTGTTACCGCTGTGCCATCTCACTTAGTAGATGTAAAGATAGTGCAATGGCATTGAATAGAAATACAAACTACCACAAACAAGTAACTTTTTACTTTTTTGATTAAGTAGCGTAGTATTAATGTGTGTTATGCAAACAATCAACTGGCACTGAACATCAATTTAGTGTTTTATCTTCATTTCTTAACTGTATGACACTTGAGTACAAGGAAATTCCAAATGATAAGCAAGATGCAGAACACAGGATTTCAATAACACATGAACTATAACTCTTCTAATCATAATTTTTTTTCAGGCTGAGAAGTGTATGTCTTATGCCAGTATTTGGCTTTATAATAGTTCAGAAAAACTAAAGAAAATTAAGGAATTTACACTTTTCTCATGCTGTAGATTACTAACTTACATGTAGCATATTAAAAGCACATAGGACATTTAAAGACCTGGCAGCATATTCACGATTCTTCCCCATAAATCAAGATTAACTGTATGGCCCTCTGAACTTTTTCCAAGGCATTAGGCAATGACTTGGCAAACCCATTTCCAGATTAAGTAGTTAAAACCATACAATTACCTTCATGAACAGTGTAGGCAACAATCATTAACAATTTAGATACAGCATTCATTCTGCACAAAAAAAAAAATTGCCAATGTGTACAATCCTTAAATAATGGGGGCACCAAAATTAATCCTTATAGCTTCACAAACAACAGAATAATACAATTTTACTCATACTTTATGCACACAAACCAAATGGTATTCACAATACACAAAGCCATGTTCTTGATTTACAACTAATCATTTATTACAAAATAAATATAATAAATGCAGAACTGTGTCATACTTTCACTTCACACTATGAACATCTACCTCATAGGGAGAAACCATTCACAATATTCTGAGGCAGAATATTCACCTTTTAACTAATCTACACCATAATTTCAACAACCATACAATAGAAAGGAATATAATTCTGCGCAGAAAAACTATCGGAAACAACTGTGAGTGAAGACTTCCGCAGCCATTCTTACTGCCAATGAAATTAATCTGAGCAATTGATTGGACCTCATAGTCTATTTATTAAAATCTACCAATGTTTTGGCCCATATTGCAAGTGACCTCCTCCTGAGTGCCATGCTTGCACACCCAGAAGAGGACCGTTTGCAATAGTGGCCGAAACATTAGTAGATTTTAATATATTGATGATATGGTCCAATGCCCCGAATAATGTTATTGAGGAACGACATATAAGATAGACCTGTGTAATAGTACCATATGATATGCAAATATACTTACAGCCCTTAACGCTTCAACATCTGAGGGAAGCTCTTTGTAAGATGCAAGTTTAAGTTCAAATTCTGTTACAATGTTTGTAGCTTCTTCAAGTCCACTGAGAACTATTTCAATGCACTTCAGTCTGAAACAGAATTATTATTTAATGAGGAGAGATGAAATACCAAAATAAAGTGTACTTTATTCATGGTTCTGCGTGAATACATAAAGCTCAAAATTTCATTATGTGTTAACCTTTCAATGTACAGATGAGATGTAGACCACAGGTTGTTCCACTTTGAAATACACTTGTCAAGTCGAGACTGTTGTTCAGGTGTCTTGCGCGAAATACTGCGGAATGTGGACTGCAATTTCTCCACGTCTGGGCCAAGAGCCTAAAACCAGGCATGAACTAATTAACACATTTTATTGAAATCGTAATTTTGTGTGAAAACAGTTACATATGTAACAAAAATATGAGATGAATAGAGGACCTTTGTCAGTCATCTTATAACAAAAAGTGTCAAAGTGTGAAATTTCATCGTAACTTACTTGTAGGCGTGTCTCGAAGTCTTTGTGTTCAATAACCAAATGCTCTAATGAATCAACATCTCTGGGTAGAGGTGCTGCAGTACGTGCATTCAATGTACGCTCCGCTTCATCCAGTGCTGCTGTAAGTTTTGAGGCACTATCATTGAAAGAGCGACTCGTACTTTTGCTGTCCTCTGTAACATGTTAATTGGCCACTTTGTACAATCACACTTTCCTCAAGAATATAGTAACATACATTCAAAAGTGGTACACTTTAGTAACTTTTCAAAACTGAGTGCAGTGCCAAGAACACAAAGAATATGAAAATAAAACTCAGAGTAACATTATGTTAGTGGCTTGACCAACCTCTCTCATTTGCCTACAACAATGAAAATGAGGAAGACATTATACTTCACATTATTACTGCTGTGCAGCAAAGAAGAAAGTAACAACTTAGTTTTTAAAAATACTGTAATATCCTTAAACTGGACAAAGAGAAAACAGTTCTTCATTTACACAATGTGAAACTATCTAAGGCGGCACATTTATATTGAAACGAAAGCAGCTACTAGGCACTGGTTCACAATAAATACTTAAAACTGATTATGAACACAAGAAAATTGACTTATTGTTTACTTATTATTTTAGCAATCAGGGCTTATTTTAATGTGACTAATCTTGTTTCTGTCTCAAAACATATTTACTCTATCATGTGATGTTCCAATGTGAGGTATATTTAATAACAAAATAAGTAATTTGTAAAAACAAAAAGCCTTTCAAAGCCTAGAAGCCATAACTCACAGGCTGTTAAATTATAGGAGATAACAGTGTCCATTCACTCAGTATGCTTTACTTTTGCTCTGCCCTTTACATATTGTACTAAATATTTTCACACATCACAGGAATCTTCCTAATGTTTACATTTGATTTGTGTATGTAATGTACCATTAGTTTGCACTTTCGAATCATACCTTCATCTCTCGCTCGTCTCTCAAACTCATCGAAGAGTCTATTAACCTCCTCCATTTCTCTTTTTAGGCGCCGTAGCTGAGGATCAGCAGGGTCACCTTCCTGCAGTAATTTGTCTGCATCTTCATTCAGAGCTTTGCGAATAGCTGAACGTTGTTCTTGGCCCATTGCTAAGAACTGAAAACAAATTGTGAAAATAGTAAAGAAAACCATATGACATTAAGAAATACATACGTAGACAAAAAGCTGAACTCTCAATTACAACCAAAATACTATATTTTCACATGTTTCTCTATTCTAGACAAACCTGTGCTAGATCCCAGCTTTTGACAACCTTGATTGTGGCGAAAATCATATTCTGTCGCATGCGAAGCTGTTTTTTCTGCCAAAGGGCAGTCGAACGATCAAATTGTCGCCGTAACCTATCAGCAGCATCAATTGCATCCTTATCTGGAGGTGGGATCAAGAAGCACACACCAGGTACAGTAGACTCTTGCCCTGAAGAGTTACTCACACGCCACTTCACTCGGCCAGAATTATCGTGGAGGACACACTTCTCTCCTTTCTCAATAATAATCTGTGGACAAGAACAATTAAAATAATAAATGTTTCAACTGTTAAAATTATTTACGTTAAATGAACTATGAAAGTACAATATAATATAAAATGGTCTTATTAACATTTGATAGAGGAAAGAATTAATAGGGTAACTAATACTAGGTTTAATATTACTTATTAACAAACACATTTTATTCATACTTACCATAAATTCATCTATGAAAAAATTCAATTTCAGTACTGTTTGATCCAATTATAATTTTTCAAATTAACATAGCATAAACTGACCAAGTATATGCAAGCAGTTCTCACCATTAACAAGGACTGATTCTACCTCTCAGGAGACAAGCCCCTAGTCGAAGTTGTGAGAGAAGGGCAACACCACAGAGTAAGGGATGGCCTATGGCCTATAGCCAATAGGAGTTAAATTACAGTGGGAACTACCTCTGCTCTGCAACCGATACAATGTCTGTGGAGCTTCTGTGGGAACTCCAAAAAGTGGAAACTAACAGTGTTCTGATGCTCAGATAGACATAGACAGCCAGCCAGCCAGCCAGCCAGCCAGCAGGGGATCAACGATTAACTAGCCTCAGGAAGGATACATATAAAAGTAAACAACCCAGTAAGACAAGTTGACTACAAACTGGAACACTAAAAACTGAAACACCAATAGTAAAGATCTTTGTCAACAGAATCTTTGCTTTGAGAACAAACCAAGAAAGACATCTCTTCAGACCTGTTGGGGACGGTCAACTGTGAACAAGTCAAGCTGGATAAACACAAATATGCATTTGGGACCTTATGATGGCCTTTCTGGAAAAAGAAAAGGTATCTGATGGTGTCTGTAAAAGAAAGATCTGAGATCTGTGCAAGTGGGAAATGAAAGAAAGGACTGATTCCAAAGAACACAGGATGCCACATTGTCACTACTTCTCTTCATTGTGGTCATGCACAAGATAATGCCTACAATGGAAGTAAAAATAGGAAGTGACGAGTTGACACCAATGTTGTTCACAGTAGACTTTATGATCTGGGGAAACTTGGAGCAGAAGATTCCGAAGCAGTTGGATGCTTGGGAAGAAACCGTAACACAGTATGGTGTGAAATCACATGTGACATACTAGTAAAAACTGGGAAATTCCTAAAGCCAATACCATAATTTTCTGCTTTTAACAGTTTCTACCAGGAGTAAATGAAATTCCATCTCCTGAAGTAAGTCCTGGCTTGTAGTTCTGCCTCACTGTAAAACATATGCTATATGGCAATACAATCTTTCACTGAGCCTAAATTTTATAAACCTATGCCTGACCATAAAAAAATTATAGAAATAAACAAAATTGTTCTTAGTTATGTTTCTATGACTTATCTTTAGAGAAAGATCAAACAAGTCTGCTTTATTTGAAATTTGCAATCTCACAGCACACATTTTTTACACAAATTATTCTACATGTTTATTACAAGTGCTATTTCAAATATGTAACTTACATAGAAGATAGGAACATTGGAAAATATTTACAAAATACAATAAATTCATTATCTTCTAATTAAATTCTTTTGTGGAATTCCTCTCCATTTTACATTAAATTAAATGTCGGTACGATGTTTGTATTTCAACTCAGTGTTGTTGGGGCAATCACATGAGTGCAGTTTCATAAACACAACTCACTGTTATCAGTAGATTACATTGACACAAAATGATGAATTTCATTATTAAGGCTATTGCTATCAGACACAAATTCCAATAAGTAAATCAGAATCAAGCATCTATTTTAATGCCAAACAAAGCCATACTTAACTTTGGCTCAATTTGATGAGAAATTAATGAGAAAGTTTCCACAAGAAATCATTTACTGTAAAGTCAGTGTATTTACTTAATTTTTTTATTTGTGCTTTTTCTGCTTAAACATAAAGAGACTATGATTTACAAACTCTCGAGCAAGCAACATTTAACTGTCCTTAGGAAAGGCAATTGTTTTCTATACCCTATCCATTTCCTCCTCATTTCCACTTCCTCTTCACTCCTCCTCCCCCTTCGACCTCTATCCTTCCCCCATTACCTCATGTATTCCTTCCCTTCCTTCTGTGTCCATCTCATCCTCCTCTTCCTCTCTGCCCATTTCCTCTTTCCCTTGTCACAGCTATTCAAATTTAAGAAATTAAAAATTATGGAACTGCTTCAAATATTGTGGTAGTAGGAAGTTACTCCTACAAAAAAGTTACATAAATTACTAAGACAATAAAAAAGTTATTTGCAGACTTCATTACCACAAGGTTTTGATTTTCGAGGCTGCAGACATCAACTTATCAGTGTGTTGTGTTGTAGTTGCCTGGTCTGTGTGTGCTACAGCAAATTAAGCATTTAAACAAAATGTTGTTACTTGTGTGTGTCAATTGTACCAAAGAATATGATCCATATGCATGTTAGAAGTTGGTAGCATATCAAATTGCAATATTCATGTGTTATTATTGGAGATTTTAATACATGATAGAGAAGGTAAGAACACCGTTATAGATATGAAAGCATCTATTTCCTTTTACTTCTCTTAATGACTACGTACACATGATATTTATTTTGTACATGTCCATGATGAAGTACATTTAAAAATAGTTAAGCTTCATTGACCAACATGTAGAATTAATATTAAAAATTGTTACTTAAATTTGTGGCCACCAACAAAATTATGATGACAATTTAAAAGTTTTGATTCAATGAGCAGTGTACTTACATTAACTTGTTTGTATGAGCATACTGCAGTCACAGCAGTGGGGCGTGTTACAGGCTGTCTTCGTTGCTTCAGTGGAATTACTTCAGTGGCTCTCTCAGCTATCCTTTGTATTACAGTTGTATATTGGTTAAGCTCATCACGCAGTTCTTGCATTCCTTTAAGTAATCTTTCACCTTCATCCAGAGTAAAATCCGATTTACTGTAGATTGTATTCAACAATTCATCTCGTCTAGAAAAAAAATATAATAATAATAATAATAATAATAATAATAATAATAATGATATACAACTAGTTGAGCACATTTTTATTTTGTACTTCTCACTAAATTTGTAAGTTTGTATTGTTCTGCATTTAAAATGAACATCTGTGAGCTATACACTCATATTGCAGTAATGGAAATACACCTACATGTCAGCATAAAGTGCATTCATAGCAGATGAGTAGGTATCTTCCCCCCCTGCCCCCTTTTTAAGAATACAAATGGTTTGTAAGAAAAATTTTGAATGAACACTGAACACTGACGAATACATGTGTATCAATAAGTATACAAACAACTTCGTAACAGACAATGAGGAAGTGAGGGAGAGAAGGGCATCAGGAAAGAGACTGAATGGCAATTTTTTTCTACAATTTTCATAGCAGACTGAGAACCAACATATGTGCTGTTATTTGATTCTAATAAGAAAGTAATTGACATTCACAAAAATTGAACAGGTTTGGCACAAATATTGAGAAACACAGAGGCAGGGGCCATGGAAACAACTTGTCAGTTAAACTGCGGGGTATTTTCTATACTGATCAGAATGACCTTTACTTTACCTGAGGACTGAACTATCACTCTCCCAGAAGAACACATTCCCTACAACCCAGCATGAATGTCACATGTCAAGAACCTTTGTAGCCAAGTAATGCCTGAAAAAGAGATGGTACAACGGGAAGCTAATGCCGTACTCACTTGGCTATCCATGCCTCAGCATCATGTAAGTCACGGTAGAACTGCTGATAGTGGGCAGCATGCTTGAGATGAGTCTCTAGGCATAGTGTCAACTGCAGTAGCCAAGCCCACTGTGTCTGCATAGCAGCCATATATGCCTCTATGCATTTCGCTGCAGGGTGGTGCTGTAGAACCAAGCTCTCTCCTCGGTCTTGTACTGCACTAAATTGTATCTCTCGTTTCTCCAACTCACTCATCAAAGACTGCAATTAAAGAAAGACTTGCTTAAAATAACATGCAAGAATATTATGAGGACAGACTATAATTTTCCAAAAGATAGGCTGGCACATAGAAAAGACAGCACCCCCCCCCCCCCCACACACACACACACACACATACACGCACACCAGACTGTAGTTTGAGGCACCTCCGTGACTGGAGGTGCAGGAGCCAGAGATGGTGGTCATGTGTGCACAAGTTGTGACTGTATGAATGTGTGTGTCAGAGAGAGAGAGAGAGAGAGAGAGAGAGAGAGAGAGAGAGAGAGAGAGAGAGAGAGAGAGAGGCCTTTTATTGTGTCTGTCTGCAGGTCAATAACACATTTACAGTAAGTAGCAATCCATCATTTTCATAACATTGGACATATTTAGGTAATTAATAATTCATAAACCCTAAGGATTCTGACTATATTAAGTTTTTTTCAGCTAGTGTTACTTGGTCCTTCAAATACTGCATTTGTTATTGGATCTCAGGCCTCAAAATCAAAGTTTCATATCCATAAATACACATATGACTTCAATATAACACTAATAATAACGGAGTTTAAAAAATCATAGCCTGCAAATTATTTTACATTAAAAAATTAAAATCAAGCGCATGAGATTAAGAACTGTTCTTACTTCATAATATTGTTCCAAAGCAGGCACATTAAGTGACTTGTCACTCCAGTCTCTTGTCACTTCAGTCTCTTCCTTGTCATTCAGCCAAACCAGCTCGTTTGTGGCAGATTGCAGGAAGTCTTGCAATACTTCGAGATCAGACAGACGCTTATTAGAGGTGACCAGCAGTTCATTATAAAGCTTTTGTAACTGTCCCAGGTGCTGATTATACAGTTGTAGTTCTTCACCATGGAAATTACTCTGTTCAAAAAAGAAATTCATTCATACTGAGAAAATTAAACAGTTACTACATTAAATATACCACTACCAATCTTCATAACAAAAAAGTGTGGTAATTCAAAACAGATTGTAACATATTCATTCTCACTAATGAAATTCTGTCACAACTTACCTTAGCTAACGAGCAGTGCTCAACCTTTGACTGAAATTGTTCAATGATTCTATGTTCTCGCTGGTGGAGTTCAAGTTCATTTTGGACACTAGGTAAATCAGATCCATATTCAGCATCCTGCAGTTGTTTCTGATAAAATAAAATGATACATTATAGCCACCATTAGTGCCATTATTTAATTATAAAAGTAATGTATATACACTGACAAGCACTGACACATCACTATTGGCATTGAATTTACCTTAAAATGTATAGAAAAACTATGAAAATTTTCTTTCACTTACCAATTTGGTACGACACCATTCAGAGCATTCTTGCAGCTGTCTAAAATGCACATTTGTATCAACAAGTCGTGTCTCCAAAACAGTGCGTGTCTGTCTGGTTACAGTTCTTTCTTCTACAGGGAATGATAGTGATGCAAGAGGAGAAACCAAATGGGTGTGTACCAACTGTCTTAGGGAAACCCAACGCTGATGCAGTTTCTGGACCCTAAACAAAATTAATAAGAATGTCCTTTAGTGGCAAGCACATAGAGAAATTTAATGTTGCTGTCTTCTACTTTCCAATTTAGTTGCTTATGAATTATTTTACCTTTGTGTTTTATGATATTAATAAAATGCAATCTGTTAATTTCATACTTCACTATATGTTTCACACTTTCATTCATTGCTTGTATACATAAAAAGTTCTGGATCAGACACAGTTTTAGCCTTAACCCAGAAGAAAAAGAGAGAGAGAGAGAGAGAGAGAGAGAGAGAGAGAGAGAGAGAGAGAGAGAGACTTAGCACGTGGTCGGAACAGACCTAAAAACACCGTTTCATATTATAGTATGTTACGAAGATACCTATGTTTACCCTAAACTTCAGAGTCATGCTCACTTAGGTTTTTCATTAAGTACCGTAGTACCATTAACCTGAGAAAAGAGTTTCTGAAGAACTAACTCATATTGTCAACAGGTTACGATCATATACAAAACATGTACAAACTGTAATCTCCTGAAATATAAGTTGAAACTGCATTTACACTGGCTAGTACATAAACAAAGTTTGCAGCCTTATAACTACTGCTCTGACTGTCTATTGTACTGTGCTAGTGAAATACATAAAGATAACGATTGTAGTCCTAACCACAAATGATGACATATTGAGCATGTTTAACAGGTAATAACAGAGAGGGATTGCAGTGCATCTGCTTTCAACCGAGAATTGTGGTATGCACATAAACATGCTTAGTATTTGAAGAAAATATTTATCTCGTAAATTACATCTCTCAACAGCTTATATGGTCTATCACATATCAGATCAATCAGAGATGAAAACCCATATTAAATGGAATTTATGAAATGATTTACTACCATTATTTCTAATGCTTCGAATGGTTATGACATTCACAATGGAGTCCTGAGAAGACTATTGAATGTTCATCGACAGATGTGCAGCACAAGTCTACACTCTACTGCTATCATTTCTGCTCCAATTATAGAAAGAACTTAAAGGAAATGAGTATGAATCATGACAAACCCTGTCTTCTAAGCTACAGCTGTATGTTCAAATGAAGGCAGCAGGCAGATTTCAAATTAGGATTTTTCTTGCAATTTGACCCATTTTGTGGTGAAACTGTATTTCATCACTGCCAATAATCACAGAAACTGAATGAAAGATAGAATGCAACATAGTGTGACAAGTACTGACAGATGACAACCTACTGCTTTTGCTTTATGTACTAACAGCATAGAACCAACCTCTTGTGTAATTCCGGTGCTTGAGGGTACCGCCCTTCACGCAGGACCTGCGTGTCTGTAAACATGCTGTTGATAGCATCCTCTGTACCTCTCAGCTCAGTTTCCAGTAAATCAACATTGTGTTTTGCATCAAGCGGGTGCAGGCGGTCAAGACGACGAGCTTCTTCTTCAACACGTACCTCGAGCTCGCCCAGACGAGAATCAACTTGTTTAACTTCACGGTGCACTTTTTCTGCAAGTCTTTGCAGTCTTTCTAGTCTGAAATAGGATTAGAGAGTCATGTAATACATTATTCCACAGTTTTGTAATACTGTACAAAACTAAATCAGCAAACTGTTATTGTCAGGTCTTTATTAAATACAGTAAACATGAAATTTGATAATGTCTTTATTTTCAGAGGCATCAAGCTGTAATAAAACAGTTACCTTAAATTTAAATATATGGCTACACAAGTTCCCAATCACATACAAACTCAACACATTAATACTATTTCTTAAAAATAACCATAGACACACAGAAACCTACATACAGAGCTTTTATTTATTAAGCTTAGTTAACATTATTACCGCTTTATCTCTTCGAGGATGGCATGGTCACGGTCCTGATGTGCAATCATCAATCTGTTCCAGTTCTTGTCAATTACCTCATACTGAAGCTCAGATTCAATGTCTACTTCTCCAACAGCTTCAAAATATTTCTGTAAATAATATTAATTGACTTGGTCATTGCACATTATTAAAAAAACACACCTTTTAATTCCAGTTAGAAAAACAAATACTGGTAAACATTTTATAATTTACCCACTGCCACAATCGTAAAAAAATCTTCATCACAGTACAAATGACTGTTTAAAATAAATAAAAAATGTGTGTCATTAATATCCTGTACATTAAGGGCAGCTTACCTCAAGTTCTCTGTAGATTAGGTGTAGTTTCTGCTTATCTCGCTGTCTAGGTGGAATTTCATCCGATCTAAATCGATTTGATTCTGCGGCTAGTTTCTTCATTTCTATGAGAGTACTTGGAAAAGTTCGATCCAACATTATCGATATTTTCTCCCTCATCCATAAATGCAGACTGCTGGCCAGTTCACGATATTCAGATAACCTCTGCTGAGATTCCTGTTAAAACAGAAACCAATATTTCATAACATATGTCCAGCTGGTGCATTCACATTTTAAGTTACACAATTCACAGCTGTACTACTTCAGTTTGTACCAAAAATCACTAACAAAAAAATTATCAAACACACAAGTTACCAAATTACAAAACAAGTTAACAGTAGCCACTTACTGAATCATAAAGAGGATGAATTGGGGGTGGCTCTGGGAACACATCATACAGTGATGATATGTATGTGATGAGAGACTTCTCATCTGGCTCAGGTGTGTCAACATCTGCAGAAGCAAAGAAAAAATAAAATTAAACAGAGAATAGTACCTTCATAACTTTCTTTCGAAGGCAGATTAATTTACCCTTTACAGGCCTGATAACAAATTATTTATAACATAGTTGCACGTTTCCTCTTCTTATGTGTGTCTCAATGTATTGATTTGTGCATAAATTGCTGTACATATGCAAAGCAGACCACTTCTTCACAAAAATTTCTCATTAACTGTGTTTTATCTAATGACAACATTCATTCTATTTAGAGGATCATCAACAGAAACTTTCTCAGTCTATTTTCTAATATTTACACCCTATTTCATAGATTTGCATCAATATTTGAACCATTTGTGTGGCAAATGAAGAGAAACTGCATGAAATACTTTCCTACCAATAACATAATGAAGATAGATACAACTCACCTTAAAGAGAATTGCTCAGTCACAAAGAGCCACTTAGAAAAGACAACTACACTCACACAACTTAAAGCTTTTGACAACTGAAGTCTTCACCAGGATACATGTTTGCACACATTTATACAATCACATAGGCACAACTCGCACACAAATGATCTCCTCCTCTTCATCCCCCACTACTTAAGACTCGGCAATGAGAGTGGCAGTCATATCTGCAAAAGTTGTGCCTTTGTGATTGTATGAATGTGCATGAACTGTTTTTCTGACAAAGGTTGTAGATGAAAGCTTTAGCTGAGAGACTGTGAGTGGCTTTTCTACATGTGTATCAGCTGTTGAGCAATTGTCTTAGCTGTTAGTTACACAACCTATCCTCATTACTGTTACAGAGCAATTGAACAGTAATAAATCATTCATAAGGCCAGGCTCACTATATTGGGAGTTTCGTTATTCTGTTACTACTTGATCTGGGATCATGGGGAGAAAAGTTTTATCTTGGACCAGTGTTTACTTGTATTATATTAGTACATTTGCCTTACCTTAACTATAGTACAATATAATAGTGAAATTTGAGTGACAAAGCAGGAACCTGGGGAAATTGATTAATTCCTTTTGCAAAAAGTGTTGATTGGGCTGAAATTAATGCTCATCTAATGGTTTCACTTGATAAAGAAAAAGTTTTCCTTGGAGATGTTGGAAGTGCCTCACTTCTTCCATTTAAAACTGTTGAGCCTGGTGGTCTTGGGTAAAACACTAGACTGGGAACAGAGGGGTCACAGGTTTGAAACCCGGGAAGACAACAAATTTTTCAGTCTGCATTTTTATCCTAGCCTTCACTTCTCAATGATGTGAGGAATCGCCAGAAATGAATATGAATGACGTGTCCATATTAAACTGTAGGTCCCCTTTTCCCTGTTGGAGAACTGAGGTAGGACATTGAAGTCACCAGGTCACTGAGCAACCCAAAATTATTTTATACCATTTCAACTATATATATCGTAGAAGGAAACATTCCTGGTCGGAAAAAATATATATAAAAAATAAAGATGGTTTAACTTGGCACCGGTTTGTGTGTGTGTGTGTGTGAGAGAGAGAGAGAGAGAGAGAGAGAGAGAGAGAGAGAGAGAGAGAGAGAGAGAGAGAGAGAGAGAGAGAGAGCGGGGGGGAGGGCGGGGGGAATTGCAAGATTTTAATTGACACCCTTTTCAATGAAAAGCACACATAAACATGCAAAATTTCTACAATTGTTTGTCAAGCCAATGTTTATTTCAATGGCTAAATATGATTTAAAAAAATGGCAAGAATTCTAAACTAAAATTTATGTTTGAATGTCCAAATATATCCACATATGTCATTATTAAAATTGACAAATGTTACATGAAAGTACAGGTTAAATAAAAGAAAGTTAGTTACCTTCAGGATCAAGAAGCCTGGTTACACCATACTCCCTCTCAGCTACTGTGAATGCTGTTTCAAGACGCTCCCTCACAACTCTTGAACGAATTGAGCGCCAATCAATTAGGTCAGGTCTAGAACAAAAAGAAGTTATTGTAATCCTTCTGACAATGGAAAGCCCAGGTTAAAATCTTAACCTCATTTTACAACTGATGTTCAAAAATACTACATTATTCATGGTGGTTGCAAAGTGAAATATGTAGTTTTTCTTTCTTTCTTTTAATTTAGATTTGATTTAATTTTAATTTTGATTGCCTCTTGCTGGGATGTAACAATGTTGACAAAATGAGAATTATCATTTATGATTTCAAAGGTTGATCAAGTGAGAAAAAAAGGCTAGTGTGCTCACAGAAGACAATAGAGGACAAAGGTAATAAGACTGTTGCCAGGTATTACATCTGGCAGTTGATGGTGCAATTTCAGAGATGGTGGAGACTAGAGCAAGGCAGGAATACAGTACTTAACCCTAAGACAACAAAAATTGGACGTAATAAATTAATGACAACTGGTACTTTAAGAGATGGAAATCAATCTAAAAGACCCACAACATCCAAGCTGTAGACAAAGTGACAGTTATTCAGCACATATACAAACAGCGCCCTTCAAAGTCAACAAGCTGCTAGATCTTGACATATCACATGGTAATGATCCATTTTAAAAAGTGTTACATTTTTTGATCTTGTATGTCATGAAAAGTGCATGAAAAGTACAGTGAGGACTATGACAGGACAATTGATTTTTGTAAAATCATATTTATTTGGAAAGATGACAACCCTAATCTGTACAACAATATCCTGTGTCTGATGGAGTGGTATTTCATGATGGAGGTTTTGTAAACTATCACAATTATCATT
The DNA here is from genome assembly GCA_026315105.1 of Locusta migratoria. Classification (NCBI taxonomy): domain Eukaryota; kingdom Metazoa; phylum Arthropoda; class Insecta; order Orthoptera; family Acrididae; genus Locusta; species Locusta migratoria. Next base: position 218,369,233 of record CM048750.1, on the reverse strand, counting down.
ATTGATCAAATTTGGATTCAAATGTAATGGTAGAAGAATTCAATCCAGGGCACAGGTAACCATCTAGTAAAGGATGAAATCAAACAGATTAATTTGCCCACAATGCTGTATGACACCATGAATGTTTATATGGCTTGTGAGTCAAGGATGGGAAAATAAGATAACTGCTGTGACAAGATTTCTTCCCAAGCAAAAATATTAAGAAAAAGTAAATCTGACTTCACAGTTTCCCAATACTCCAAAAGAAGTTAGGACAATAATTGAAATAACTGCTCTAATGAGCAACAGCCTCACTCACAATGGAAACAGTAATGAATATCCCCAACAATGTCACTGAATTATTTTCACAGTTGTCTATTTTTTCTTTTTCACAGGAAAGTACTGTTTTGTTACCATTAGTATTACAGTAAATACGTCATAAGACTGTTTTTTCCCTGCAAAATAAACCACATATCACTATTAATACATGAAAAATACATAGAAGCATTTAACCCAAATACCTGTTGCGGTGGATAAGAGCATTGAATGCCAGTCCATCCCTCCAAGAGGATGTGAAATCGGAGACACGGACACCTGGATATTTTGCCGTCGATCTGCGTGCCCATCTCAGCAGGGCATCTCTTGCCGAAATGTTTGTCTCTTGTCCCACAACAATGTCAGATATCTGCAAAAACAAAAAAAGACATGTTTACCACTTCTGTCACTCACATCTTAACATTTTGTAATTAATAATGGAGAATAAATTTTACAATACATTATTTTTCACGACTGTTCTCCTGCTTCATTTTGGGCTTTCAACAATACTGGCAACAAATATAAATGAATCTAAAACAGAAATGACCTGCTTCTTATCACAGTATTTTGTGTAAAATGTGTTTTGATACTGGAACAAACTTTCTTGGGCAAACATTTGATTGTGTGCCTACTCCGTAATGGATAATGTGCCAGACCACCGCAATATTGCAATAAAAATAACATATTTCCAGCTTGGTGCTGTGAAGTGAAATAATTATATTAAAAATCACACGATGAAATATAATCAGTAAAATCGATAAATGGTCTTTGTAGTGCATGTTACAAAAATTCTTTAAACTTTTAACATGCACTACAATGACTTTTTTATGTTTTTATATATTTGACTGTTAAATGTTTTATGGGGAGTACAAGAGTCCTCTTGACTCGAAATCTGCACTAATTATGTTCCATCAAGTGAACGAAATTGATATGTGATTTTTTTTTTAAAATAAATATTTCAGATCATACCATCGGGCTACAAATTTATTTTTTTATTGAAATATATGATAATTTGAAGCTATTAGCAAGTAGTAACTGTTCATTATAATAAAAGCCATAACTTATCCCTTACATTCGGAGCACTTAATGCCCAATTGTAATGCAAGACTGTGAAATTCAATCACGTTCTCATCCGAGAAAGAGCTCTCCAAATTATTCATTAGGCCTACAGTATGCTTCAAAAGACGCACCAGGTCATTTAGTGGTATACATGCATAATGCAGAGCAACTGGAATGTGGGAAAAAAATAAGCAACAGAGTAAATATTGGAAGATAGATATTTCTTTCTTTATGCCAATGTTTCGTAGAACATGAGTAGAACAACAAAACATTTCTTAAAAGCGATGGTATTATTATTACTAAATGTACCTGACTGATACATTAGTAATTTTTTTTTTCTTTTCTTAATTGCAAATACTAGAAATGTGACATCCAGTTAGGTGAATTTCATTCTACAGTGAGCAACCAAACACAGGCTACGACAAAGGGTTTGTAAAAGGCAAGTGCCGCACACCCGAGTGCCCTCCCGACCAGAACACGGAGCTCTAAAACATGTCCAGCTCCACCCCCCAACATGCGGCGCGCCTCGGCTTTCATCGCTTTTGTTTCGGAGCACAATTTCCATTCTCAATTTCCGGTCTTCTAGGGGAATAAAGCGTGCCGCCTAATGCAACGTTCACGTGCCCGGCTGTGGGACGTCCGCTTTTAATGGAGTTGCTGGTGTGTAATGGTCGCGGGTCGCGTACGTAACAGTTGCACTGATAATTTATCGGCTTTCTCACACTAAACAATAGTCTTTAGCCATAGGTGACGGTGCAGAAATATAAGACATTTTCACGACGATCATAGTGATTACCAAACTAAAGAACTGTAATTAACAGAGAAACAGGCTTTTTACATTCCGTGTTGCGGCGTGGTGTTGTGTTTTCAGATGTTGGCTACGGCCGCTGCATGTGAAGTACGGCAGCTCTGTTCCTTTTTTTCGAATGTTTTGTTATGAATTTTTCCGGTGACGATTACAGTTAATTTATTGAGCGGACAAGGGTACATCGAGAACCTGTTAACCATAGAGCAAAAACAGGGTTAATTATTTACTTCACGGTCGGCACGAAAAAGTAATCCCATCACTATATACAAGGTCTTTGCTCTATACTATTCTGCAAACACCTGAACACTGGACAATACGAACTAAATTTTTAATATTAAAATGCTCCAAATGACATTCAAAGTGGTCCGACGAAATAATACTAAAAGTTCTATGGATTTCTATTCTTTTCTGGATATGCGTCTCCATATTTTCTACACAAGTCGTCTCCATGCTTCAGCATCGACCATTGAGCAAATAATGTCGATGCCAAACGCCACTGTCTTAGCAGTTATATTTTGTTTGTGTTAGTGTACTGTATTTTTTGTGGCGAGGTGAGGGATTAAAAAAACTGATCCATCACGGCAGCTACGTAAGCCTACGCTCCTCGGAAAGGGAAAATCAACTTTCGCTAGGTACGAAACAACAAATTTGTTTTCGTCAGTATGTCGTAGATTCTGCCAAACACCTAGGAGTTACAATTACGAACAACTTTGACTGGAGAGAACACACAGAAAATATTGTGTGGAAGGTGAACCAAAGGTTACGTTTCATCGGTAGAACACTTCGAAGATGCACCAGCTCCACCAAAGAAACTTGTGCGTCCTCTCCTGGAGTACTGTTGCCCCTTGTGGGACCTTCACCAGGTGGGACTGACGGAAGACATTGAGAAGGTACAGAGACGGGCAGCTCGTTTTGTTTTATCACGTTACGGGGGGTAAAGCGTCACGGAAATATTGCACGATTTAAGGTGGAAATCATTAAAAGAAAGACATTCACTGCGGCGTGATCTGTTTGTGAAGTTTCAACCACCGACTTTTTGTTCTGAATGTGAAAATATTTTGCTAGCACCCACCTACTTAGGGAGACATGACCATCCCAATAAAATAAGAGAAATCAGATCGAAAACGGAACGATTTAGGTGTTCTTTCTTCCCGCGCAATATTAGAGAATGGAACGGTAGAGAAAAGTTATGAAAGTGGTTAATGAACCCTCTGCCAGGCACTTGAATGTGATTTGCAGAGTACCTATGTAGATTTAGATATGTCAATAAGGGAAATTCGTCAAAAAATTGCGTGTTTAATACTGACAATTAGACAACGCCCATATTTTTAACATTTCTTTAATTAAACGCACAGTAGATACTACACCGCTAAGCCCCTTCTCGGGTAACGTGAGAGTGACCTCTCGAAAAGCTTTCTTGTATTATCTTGGCAGATCATTATAGGGTGCTATCAGTCTCTTTTATTGTTTGAGTACTATGAGTGTAGTCCAATCACAGGGCTGCTACCTGCGCGATATATCACGCACGAATGTAGCCCACTAAGAAACTGCGATTCTTCACAATAGGTACTAAAGTCATTGGGCGAGTGTGTATGTGGCAAAACTGAAATACTGGTAGTTGATATACATGTTGTTGTTGTTGTCTTCAGTCCTCAGAGTGGTTTAATGCAGCTCTCCACGCTAACCTATCTTGTTCAAGCCTCTTCATCTGAGAATAAGAACGGCAACCTATTTTATTTTTATTTATTTATTTATTTATTTATTTTATTTTTTTATTTATTTATTTATTTATTTTGAATCTGCTCACCGTATTCATCTCTCTGTTTCCCCATACGATTTTTACCCCCCCCTCACACACACACACACACACACACACACACACACACACACACACACACACACTCTTCCTTCTAATGCTGAATTGACGATTCCTTGATGTCTCAGAATGTGTCCCACCAACCTATCCCTTCTCTCAGTCAGGATGTGCCAGAAACTCATTTCTCCCGAATTCTGTTGAGCAACTGAACACCTTGTTAGTTACGTGATCTACCCATCTAATCATCATTCGTCTGTAGCACCACATTTCGAAAAGCTTCTGTCATATTTTTGTATGAACTCCTTATCGCCCACGCTTCACTCCCATACAATGCTACACCAGTGATGGACTATGGGGGTTGGCGGGGGGGGGGGGGGGGGGGTGCAGAGAGGGCGGACTGCCCCAGGCCTCTCGTCTTGGGGAGGGGGGGGGGGGGGCTCCAAATACCTCGAAAGCTATTATTATTATTATTTTTTTGAGTGTCCTGTGTCTCTCGTCCTGGGGGCCTCCAAATCTCAAAAGTTACTTTTTTGTAGTCATATATGTATTTACAAGTGGACGGGGGCTTCCTTTTGTTTTGCCGCCGCCCCGAGCCTCCGACAGCCTAGTCTGACACTTTACTACACTCCAGACAAATGCTTTCCGAAAGGACTTCATAACATTTAAACTAATATTGGAAGTCAACAAATTTCGCTTCTTCAGAAAGCAACAACTGAAAAGCCACACAGAAAACGAAATTACTCTAAAGCTTTCCTCCGTGAGCAAGAAAGTACTTTCGGGCATTTCTCCCATGCTGCACCTGATAATGTGACAACAGAAATGCAACTAATTCCTGAACCCACTTTTCGATAACTTTGGATGAAAGTAACAGAAGATACTTAGTGACTAGTAACGCGCGAGTGACTACCTTATATATCTTGCTTGAGTCTCGAGAAAAAGAAGGCGCTTACGAAATAATTTTTCCGTCTTCCCGTACGTGATAGGAGTAAGACAGGAAGGTAATGCGGTAGGCGGATCACCTGGTTTGCGCTGACTTTTTAAGTCAGATTTTGTAGTTGCATATAATTTTGTGATTTTTCTGTAACTATTCTTCAGAAATCTATGATGTTGTGTCGTTGGAATTTACAAGAGCAATTGACGGACAAGATTGGGTGCAAATGAAGTTGCAGTCGTATTCTATAGCCTGCGGGGTCAGAACACGGGTTGCGAACGAGTGACCTTCAGACGTGCGCTTGCGAAAGTACTTAGCCGCAGTATGACATCAGAAACCCGAGGTCTGCATCACGTTAGAGGCAGGCAGATTTTCCCACCAGCCTGCGGAATCTCGCCAGCTAAGTGCTGGAAGCATCGTCACCCACTCTATTGTTTGCTGTCACGCGTTCCTATGCCCTTTTTTCTCATCGCATTCACAGCCTCACCCACGACAATAGCGTTTCTTGTTGGGTTGGCCTTAAAACTCAGCCATTTTTCACGAGATTACGACAAAGAATCACAGCCAAATTTACTGCGAAGTTAACGCGTTGTACACTTACATTCAGACACACTATGAAAAGACTAGAGTAGGAAGTTGATGATGACAGGACCTGTGCACGAGTATGTCCTCCAGAAATGATTAGCGAGGCGGCGCTTGGGTTCACGTGAACACATCGTGTGCGAAACATCGTCCACCGGTCAAGTCTGCCCGCAGCTCTCGAGCTGAAGAACAGGATGCGTCGCAGGCGTGTGAGCCGTCAAATAAGCGAGTTTCAAACAGGACGAATTACGGGCTTGAGATGCATGTATCAGGGAAATTGCTACTCGTGTGGGACGAAGTGTTTCGGCAATGTAACGTGTGCGTGCAGAATGGTTCGCCGAAGGCCAGGTCGCGCCACAGACCATACTCCGAGAAGATCGACATCTGGCAATGAAGGACACAGCTGCACGTCCTATTCGTCCCTGCCCCAACCGTGGAACAGTATAACACATCGTACATCATCCGGGATGACAGTCGGTCGCCATTTACTACGGCGTGGGTTACTTGCGCGTCGACAACTTCTCTGCCTAATAAGAAGCAGTAACATACTAGACAGCAATGGTGTATGAGACGACAGCAATGGGGACGGGCATGGCATCAGATAGTGTTTTCGGACGAATTGAGGTTCTGTTTGTCTGATAATGATGGCCTTATTTTGGTTCGCCACAGAGCGGCATTAGAGTAACTGCACTCACACACGACACAGCGTTAACTCAAGGTCTTATGCTGCGAGATGCTATTGGGTACAACAAAAATTTGGTGCGTGTCCAGGGCACTGCGAACAGTTTCAGCAACGTGAAGACCCCGCAGACGCCATATTTCAGCAAGAGATTGAACGGCCACGTGTTGCTGCACGAACACGTGCCTTCTTGGTGTAGCAGGTGGTCAGATGTTAGACCTATCCCGCCAGATCATCTGATCATCCGCCAGTCGAAAATGTATAGGGCACGAGGAGACTATGAGTGGAGCGCTGTGACCAAATGCCATCCATCACAGATGAAAGGCGATAAGCTGGGGGTTAACAGCTTTTAAATATTCGTTGAATGTCATGTTGACCACAACTGCTTAATTTATTAGCCCAAAGCTACCGGTTTCGGTTAATACACTATTGTCAAGCGCCAGCAGACCTTAGCCAGTTGATTAACGTGACATGTTACAATCTTGGGAAAATTCAAAACAAATATTTGGCGTTATACTTGACTTGCTAGATTAGCAGGCAACAACTAAAAATCCATACAGAAAACTAAATTACTTTAAAGCTTTCCTCCACGAGTAAGAAAGTACTTTCGGGCATTTCTCCCATGCTGCACCTGATAATGTGACAACAGAAATGCAACTAATTCCTGAACCCACTTTTCGATAATGTTGGATGAAGGTAACAGAAGCAACTTAGTGACTAGAAACGTGCGAGTGACTACCTTATATATCTTGCTTGAGTCTAGACATAAAATTTTCTCAAGATTGTAACATGTCACGTTAATCAACTGGCTAAGATCTGCTTGCGCTTGATAATGGTGTATTAACCGAAACCGGTAGCTTTGGGCTAATAAATTAAGCAGCTGCGATCAACATGACAGTCTACAAACATCACAGATGAGGTTTGGAACCAAGTGAATGCAGCGTGAACGGCTACACCGAAGGACGCCATACGTGCCTTATACTCGCCAATGTCATCACGCAAGATACAGAAGACCTGGGCCTTTACCCGCGCGGCCATTCCAGTGCGGCGTCATCTTATTTCCATGTACTTTACTATGCGTTTTAATGGCACAATAATTAAATTCTTCGTATTATTTCGGAAAAAAGCACCCGAAAGCCAGTGTGTTCACTGCGCAGGTAGATACTATTTAAGTGAAATTAGTTTTATGCCAAATATAAAGATGTTCATTTAAACTGTAGGATGATAATGAACTAATTCAGAATACTATTTCCACTGCTCCGTATCTTTACCTTTTTTTTAATTACAGACGTAATAAAATATATTAAATAAGTGCGCGTTACAAACATCTAGTGAAAGAGAAAATAAGTACGTTTAGATCTTAAAGACCTTCATACTTAAGGGCATGTAAGAGGGGAGTTCGAATGAAAAATTCCTGTGGCTGTGACAAGAGCCAGTCCTCTACTATGTCCTTTAGTTCGTCGTCCTAGTTGAAGCGCTTCCCTTTGAGATTTTTTCTTTAGCGGACCAATCAGATGGAAGTCACGGGGAGACTTGTTCGGGCTGTATGGCGAATAGTCAAGATGCTCCCATTTGAACTGGGCCAGTACATTATGCGTGATCATGGAGACGTGTGGACGAGCGTTATCATGGGGCGTAATCACTCCCTCCGTCAGCAGCCCAGACCGTTGGCTCTTAATGGACTTGCGTAGGTTACGGAGTGTCTCACACTACACGTCACCTTTAATAGTTTTTCAGTGCTCGAGGAATTCGATTAGTATCGGATCTCTGACGTCGAAAATGGCGGTGAGCATCGCCTTGCCTGCTGAGGGTCCAGCCGAGATTTTTTTAGTGAGAGGTGACGACGCATGCTTCCCGTGCCTAGATGTCGCACTTTGTTTTCTCACAGCGGCATATTCAAATTTCAACCATTCTGCTTGTTAAGACTTTTCGTACCTTTCCATTTGAATCCCCTAGTAATTAAGTCACTACGCTGCTTCTGTTTCATCTTACATTATCCAAATGTAGGTTCAGGACTTAGTTGCATTTCTGTTGTCACATCAGATGCAGCATGGGAGAAATGCCGAAACTACTTTCTTGCTTCTGGAGGAAAGCTTTAAAGCAATTTCGTTTTCTGTGTGTCCGGTTTTTGCCTGCTCATATGAAGGACGCTGGTATCTACATCCATACTCCGCAAGCCACCCAACGGTGTGTGGCGGAGGGTACCTTGAGTCCTTGAGTACCACTTTCGTTTCTCCTTATCCGGAGAATATTGCTGCAGAACTGGGAAGAAGCTTCCTAGTTCTGTCACAAATATGAAAGCAGGTGTCAATTGACTTCTGCTTCACGTTTATACATCAAAATCTGACGATTCTTATGTAAGTTCCTTGGATATTATTTTCGTACGGGGTATACTGACCGGTTACAACAATGCGTTTCAAAATACTAAGTTTCCTTTATGTTTGCATACTGGAGCAATACTTGAACACAGTTCCTTATTATAACGATTGTAGCTTCCTACAATTATTCCAAAAAAGGAATGCATGTGTTGGTTCAGTTTCGTAGGTAGTTGAAAATTGTTCAAATGTTTGTATATCTATGGGACTTAACTATGGAGGTTATTAGTCCCTAGGCTTACAAACTACTTTAACTATTTAAACTAACCCAAGGACACACACACACACACACACACACACACACACACACACACACACACACACACGCCTGCCAGCCTGCCTGCCCGGGGGAGGACTCGAACCCCTGACGGCGCGCAACCGCGCGCTCCGCGGCGAGGCGCCTTATAACGCTCGGCCACTCCACCGCAGAGTAGGTTGTTGACACGGTTCCTTTCAGCATAGACTTGTAGGTCTTACAATAATTCCACAATGAAAAATGCTCCGATCACAACGCAAAACAAATACGTCCTGGTCAGAGACGTGAAGGAGGCATCTGGCTTACCTGGCAGGTTAGAAAACATTAAAATCAAAGAAGACAGACATATACGCGCTTTTTGCTTCAAAATGTTATTACCCACGTCTAATGTAAAATTGTGTCTCGTATCAAATATTTTTTGTCCAATAAACCATATCGCGTCAAATACACATCCGTCTCATACTTTGCCATATGTGAAGCCCTATGAAAGTCGTGTCACATAATATCCTGTCGCGTAACATACCATTAGACATATTTTGCACTGAAGTCACATTTTTCTCCAAAAACCTCCGACAAAACTTTTCTTATTATTCAAATTAAAATCCGAATGTACCACAATATATTTATAAGATATGATCATAGTGTCAAATGTTCTCAATATATAGACCCCTACAAGATGAGACATTTAGAACTATTACGGAAAACAATAAAGAAATCGAATTAACAAAGGAAAGAAAAGTTTTCACCTCGTGAGACGGTGTAGCCAATGACACCAAACTGTACACCCCCTCCACATACCCCGCTCCCATGGGGTGAGATGGGGAGTCAGATTGGAAATCTCAATCAACTCCCATTTTTATTGCTGATTCATATCTTCTGGAAGAGTTGGCCCTTACTACCTTTAACCAAATAGCCATAAGGCGTCTTATGCCATGTTAGCATCTGTTTCTGTTGATGCATCATAATGACAGCCCTACGGCATCCATTGAAGTCATATCTGGTGTTGTAACGAATTCCTCACAGTGTAACTTCTTTTACTCTTGCAAAGAGATCGTGATCACAGCAACTCATGTCAGGTGAGTTCGGCGGATGTTGCAGAAGGTTCCGCTGCCAGAGCCGCAAGATGTCTGACAGCAGCAGCGGTGTCACACTCAATCACAGCAATGGATTCGGTACAACACCAGAGATGACAATCCATGCCACAAGGCAGTCAATACAGAAATAGAGGAACAGATGGTATACGACGCCTTCCGGACAGGACAAAAATAACAGTCGCGATTATATTGAAGGTGTGTAAGTATTTAAGACAATAAACCATTTCAGAGAAAGTTCTCAAAACATTTTATCAGACACTGTGACATGAGTGTAAGCAGTGCACTAATGACGATGTAACAGTTGAAATCTATAGATCTGAATCACAACAGAATTTTCGCGATTGATTGCTGTACTTCACTGAATATGAATGTTTCTGTTGTTAGATGATGAAAAACAAAATGGGGGAGTTCATCTATACTTTTATCAATGGACCAACGGCTCCAAATGACACGTTCGCGCGAGTTAAATGGCATAGCGTCAGTCATATACTCGTCAATTCAAGCTGAACGGAATAGAACGGGGAAGAAAACAGTGCCTGCCACACACAAGAGACCACGAAGCCGATTAGGTATTTAGGAATTGCGCGGAATCTTAAATTCTTCTGATCCGCAGCGTTCACAGTGACTTCGTATTTCACAATATTTTAAACTCTTCCAGTATTAACGAATCGACAGCTCACTATTAACGCGTTACGGAACACGCGAGACGTGAAGGGGACCGCGCAAGCAGACCGTGCCGCGGCTCAACGAGAAGGCAACGGCGAGAGGAGACGCAAAACCTGAATGGGAGCCGCTACGTGACGTCACCCAGAAGGGCACCATGCTCGAGCCGTGACCGCTGGCCGCTTCCCCTCGGGGTCGACGCCCTCTGTCCATTCACACAAACTGCAAGTCTCTCATACCCGAAAACTAACACATTGAATTTATCAGCAGATATTGCGAATGTTTTCCAAGATGCAAAACTAACGATGTCGAATAAAGGTTTTCGAAATAGTTGGAGCTACTTTATGGCTTTGCCTTGAAATGTCGGTTATTTTGATGCGGCAGAAAACTGGAAGCATGTTTCCGTCGACTCCTGCTGCTGTGAATAGAAGATTCTTGTAACTACCTGTGATATCTGTAGCAACCTCGACCTTATTTTTGCCTTCCACTGCTTACAGCGGAATGGGAAACGAGTGTTTGAATCTTCACTCTGTAATAGCTGTATCTTCCTATTCCGCTTGGATACGGCATTAATCGACGTGTAATATAAATGTTCTCATTGTATGGTCTTAGGCATTCAGAGAACAATACAAGGCAAACTTGACGACTATATGTGACGAGAGGAGGACCCGCTAGTTTAAAGAAAAGAAGGCAGGGAGTATTGTGTTGTCAGCAGAGGCAGTAACAGCAGAATGCGTCGATCAGCGAGATCTCGGTAAACTATGAAGACTTCACGTCGACTGAGTAACGAGTCTCTCAGGAACATCTCAACTCCTCCTAAAGGTGTCCGTGAAATTCGCTGGCGTCCTAAGAGATATAACAAAGAAATCCGCATGGGAATGGCGGAAGGAATCACTCGTGTATTTCAAAGTGCCGACATCAATTCAGGTAGGATTAAAAAAGAATGGAATAAGGTGGGACAACAGCTCCTCGTGATGTTGTCAATGATAACCAACGCTTGGAGAAATGTCCATCTTCATGTTCATATGTCAAACACGGTACACGTTTTGAATGAGAACATATGCAAGTTACTTCTTCAAACTTAGCACAAAAACACAATGTCTATCTTGCAACAATGTGCTTGGTCGTGATTTTTTAATTGACAATGGTACAAATGTACTGGAACAATTGTGGGTATATTTGTATAATACGAAGATGATCATTACCATATTATCTCTATCTTTCCATGTTGGAAGAAACGTGTGCGTGATGCAACCAACTAATAACCTGTAATTGCCTCATATCGGCAGTTTCTTTCCCATGTGTGTGACTGTGCCATCTTAGAGCAGGGATCATCAATCTTTTCGTTCCGTTGCCATACGTATGCTTGGAACATATTTATTCAGCTCCTTCAGAGTACTAACTCAAGGTTATTTGTTTCATCTATTAACGCTTTTACAAATTAGTTTAAAATGTAACAGGTAAAGTAAATTTAGTGAAGAAACATACTGAATGTTAATGAAGCACAGTGGTGCTCAATATTTCAGGATTTTCTAGGATCAGACAAGGTCAGATTATTTTTCTTTAAAAATTTGACATTTAGCTTTCAAATTACTATACATTTTGATGAAGGAGATCTGCTCTATTGGCTACAAATTGCTGATGACATCTCAGTACGTGATATATGAATTGAATTTGTCGATGTAGACATAGTCAACATCGGGGGGGGGGATCGCACTGACGTGTTTTACGGCCCACTCTAGATTTGTGGTTTTATAAGTTTTGCAAACTTTTTAGACCAAAATAGTAATCTAAATAATAAAAAATTAATTATTAAGAGCGTCAAACCCTTTTAGGGGGAAAAAATTACGTAGTGGCGGGTTCCGAAGCACTGACCTTCAGCGTCACAGTCTAACGCATTGCCCACTACGCTATGGCTAACAACTAGATGTTGCGTTCCTTAATCTCATACTATTGATGACCGCTGTTAACTGTTGCTAATATGGCATTTGTAGACACCACATTGTCATTTATCGTACGAAGAACGACGTGGCTTTGTTAATTCTTCAGTGCGCCATTGCTTTGAAATGACAACGTGTAAGTTACAATAAAGAAATCACCAACTACGCAACGCAAAATGGCGTATGCCACAGAGAGAGTTCTGGGCGAGGAATGTCACGTGACATCTGCGAACGGCTGCTTTTCGTTAATTCAATGGAGGGTGTCAAAACTCCATTATTTTTGCAAATATCTCTGAAACGATACGAGATACGGAAAAAAACATTAGAGCAAAGTTTTAGAAAATTTTCTCCTCTACAAATTCGGTTATTCAATTTTCGTGTCAGATGCACGGTAAAGCCGTTATTTTCATTTAAATTTCGAGCTGTCAAAAGACGATCGCAAAGGCCCTAACCTACTGTAACCTAAAGTGGGCCAAAAAGTAATGCATAAGATTTTGTGTCAATTATCGACAGTCTTTCTTCCCTCGCACAAATTACGAGAGGATTGATTGCAGTAATGTAAAAAAGTGTTCGGAGATTCCGCTGTGTATTCAACGTTTCAAATACTGGAAAGTAGAACCTCTATAGCCGAACAGTTTTTGCCGGAAATGGAACCTAATGTTCCATTGTCACGTAACTACTAATGGAACTGTAGCCAGGCAAACTGACGGGCTGACGATTTCTCGGATTTTTTTTTTTTTTTTTTTTCCCCCCAGCAAGAAGGACCCTACCAAATGTTGCTATCTTACAGTTGAGTTTCGGTGTTACTAGCGCGGGAAGTAAGAAACCGTATTTGAGCCCCCGTATCTGCAGTTGTGAAGCGCAGGAAGCGTTTCAAGTATGTGTATAGAAAAGAAGGCCGTTATCGGGCAACGAAACGTGCCACGCTCGTCACTGAAGCGTACGTTATCTGGGTTACCAGACACTACTGTGACGCCATGTGTTAACTACTACACGTCGAAATAGCCCGCCACATACACGCATCTACTGTACACGCTTTGCTGCTGCGAGACGCATTGTTTGCACTCCGTGACAAACACGAGACAAGCAACATATTGACTGTCACACACAATAACAAATTAGCACGGAAGTACTTAGACAACGAAAGTAAATTAGAAAGATTGAGAAGCGCACCGTAGCACACCTACGCGAGTTTCTTCTTTGGGTGCAGAATCATTACTCGTAACTACGGCCAAAAGCCTGCTAGATAATATAAGGGCGAATTAATTTATAGGTAACTACTGCACTTGTTTCTGTATTGCATCACGGTGATAATTTTGTGCCTATACTTTGACGAAGCAGCTTTGTGCTTGGATTGGAATCAAATGTTACAGATTATACCAAACGACAAACCTTATGCACTATTTCTTTACCGACAGTATTAGATTTTGGACTTTAAAATTTAATTCACTAATACCTAATGACATGATATTCTGAGGTGATTGGTCACTGAGCAAGAGCAGTTTTGTTATACAGAATCATCTATAGTTGTGGTGGTGGTGTTGTTGTTGTTGTTGTTGGTGGTGGTGGTGGTAGTAGTAGTAGTAGTAGTAGTAGATGAAGAAATTTATATCTACAGTGGTAAAACAAAGGTCCTCGGTAACACAAACACAAAAACATAACAGTTATAGAGGTAGTAATGACGGCAGAACCGTGCAAATTATGTTAAATGAAGGGCCAGAAATAAATACGAATTTTATAGCGATTATTGAACCCTCTGGTCTTTAAGGAATCCATCTCACGTATATAAAACAGCCTCAAACATCAATTACTTTACAAATAAGTTTGTGTTTAAATATTTTACGCGCAGCACGAAATCGACGAAACGTTTATGGTACGTTTGAAATGATGCCGAAAGTTTAGTTTGTTGCAAGTAGCCAAGTACTGGGTACTTGCGCGCCGTCACTTACTCTGCTTCGCAATAAAACAGATTCTAACATGAATATTTCTCTTACTATGTTAAATGTTAAAATTATGACACCATTTGACATTTTTAAATTAGGTCAGTAACTACGGGAAATATTGAAAAATCACATTTTGTTGTCGCTGGAAGCCGTTGGTTAGACATCTTGAACTGGTACACAATTGGAGGATAGCATTTTAAGATGCTCCAACGAGAAATGATTAACTAAACAGGGGCTTGTCCGGAAAAAAAATCTACTGTTGGGCTAGAGATGGTGTATCCGGCGAAGGCATTGTTCTGTACAATGGGAAGCAGAAGGACACGTGTTAGCCCCACATTGTGGGATTTATGACAAAGTACGGTGCTACAATAAGCTGGGAACGTGGCTAGAATGAACAACGAGCGATGGCAAAACAATGATACTGACGAGGTATCAGATGGTAGAAGCCTAGTATGGGACGTCAGTCGAAACTGCTACTATCATCCGGTGGGATAAATGTAAATTACTTTTATTCTGCTTTAAACTGCAATATTACACATGTTCCATTGCAATCCATTTACACAGGTTTCCGCGTCTTAAGCAATTTGTGTGTTAAAAGTTTTTCAACATACTGTATCACATTTTGGAGTAAATTTGGATTAGATTAAAACCTTTGTACAACAAAAAATTACTACTAGAAATTGCCCTCCCAACGTATACAGAAAATATTCTGAATTGAATCTCCCCCCCCCCCCCTATACAGTGCAGTATTTATTAATAAGATAAAAATTCAAAATAAGGTGCGATGATAGGACATACTGCATTGGCTAGGACAAGAAATTAGTTTCAAAGCAGTACGAACATGGAAGAGGGATTAAACATAGTCTCGGTGGAGTAGCGGTCTAAAGCACCTCGCTGCGGAGCGCGCGGTTCCTCGCCGTGGAGGTTAGAGTCCTCCCTGGGGCGTGTGTGTGTGTGTGTGTGTGTGTGTGTGTGTGTGTGTGTGACCGTAGGATAGTTTACCTAGGTTTAAGTAGGAGATTAAAATTATGTGCCTGATCGAAAATCGAAGCCGGGACTTTTTCCTTTACGGGCAGTGCTCCACCGAGTGAGTCGGCGAAGCTTGACTATGATCCCGTCCTGGCAGCCAATTTTGCGCAATATAGTTTCTTCCAGCAGTGCTGTTCCCGCAAAAGGTATGTAGAAAAACGTCCGAGAACTTTGCAAGTTAGAAGTTGTGACGGAAGCAAGGCTGTAATGTCGGGACCGTGAAGCGTACTTTAACAGCCCAGTGGTAGAACACTCTCCCACCAACAACCAAGGTCCTAGGTTCGAGTCACGATCTAGTAAAAAGTTTAAATTTATCATGAAGGTTTTCATCATTCCGCCGCAGAGTAAATATTCATTCTGGACAATGATCAAACTCCATTAATAAAGCCGCTGAAACCGCGTGTAACAGGCGAAAGTCTTACGGACGAATTTCAGAAAAATAGGAGATGACTGATATCAAACTAAGAATCTACAGAACGACATGCAAAATGAGAATAGAATACTGTGTTTAATTTCTTCCAACTGAGTCGTGTTGAGATGGTTAAAGCGCTAATGCCGTGTGCCAACCACGGCGTTGTGCAGATGGCTTGTACAAAGGCGGCAGGCTGCAGAGCCCAGAGAGAGAGAGAGAGAGAGAGCCTGGCCGTGATGAGCGCTGTGGCAGAATCCCAAGGCACTCCTCCAGAACCGCGACCGAGGGTCAGCGTCCGAAGCCGTGCGCCGGCATGCATTCCAAACTCACAGCCCGTTACACCCAGAGTTGGTGCCGCTAGCCATGTCACCTCTCGTTTAAGAATTGCTTCTTACAAAAACTCTATGGCAAACGGTCCCATTCCGTCGACGAAGAGGTCGTGAGAATCAGATCCCATGCTCGGTGTAGGGAAGGAAACGGACGGTAGTGTTTCGCCTTAAACAATCCGGGGAACCACGTGTATCGCTAAGTAGGCGCCATGCGTGGTTCTGAATCGTCTTCCAGAATGCAAGTCCAGTGACATCAGGACTGTACCTCTTCTTATTGGTAAAGAGGTGGTGTTTAAATTTCACGATACAGTTAAACAGAGTCGTGGGCGGTGAATTTCTACACCTTAGCTACATACAGTACAAGCTTCCACCTATGCTGTAAAAAGCGCGTCAACAGTAGAGTCTAATATTTGCGTGCAATATTTGTAAAATAATTTAGAGAGGAGCTTTTCTGCATCCGAATAACATATTTGCAAAAAGGGCAAATTTTACTTAAATTAAGAGTCGGTAGACTTTACGAAGCCCTCAGCCCAAAATTAAAGGAGAAAGATTTGCTTGTCTATTGCTAGTGGAGAGTCAACTGCATTCTAGCTGCACAACACATTCACTGATTCATTTTAATGAAGCCTCACAAAGAGTTTATTGCAATCATCATACATATAAAGACAAATGTAACTGCGAACAAGACTTAAATAGTATCTCTAGCCACGTTTTGCTAGAGTGTTAGAAGAAAACTCATTGCCTGCAAGTGGTTGGTGGACGCCGAGCTACGTACAGCATCACCCGTATTCTTGTATCCTTCAAAGAACAAAGCACGAAAAACGAAGTTCTCTAATCGCCTCGTTCGCCAACTTTCGTACATGTGATTTCTATGTACAAGGATTTTTATAGGCAAAAGTTTAAGAAAATAACCGCAAAACGTTAGATTTTAGACCAACTAAAAGAAAACAGCTGGAAAATTGAAAGAATCATTGTAATAGCTCTGCGAGAAGTCAGTTCGCATGTAACGACAGTGGCGAGCGCTCTCAACCAACCGTAATTTTTAGAACAGCTTCCTGATTTTAAGTGAAATAAATTTTAAAAAATCAACAGTCTGTCGCAATTTTGTTGATTATTCATTCACCACTGTTGCTGCACGAGCCACTACCATGCAACGGAATTAAATAAGTGAAATCATTCATTTCTTAGAAGGAAAAATCCCTCTGCTACAGATGAAATGCTCAAGATTTTCAGGTACTGCTAGGCGCGCAATTTTGCTTCGCACATGATGCAGGCTCCACACAATTCGATAGCCTGCTTGCGTTCGCCGAAGTCAACGAGGGATTAGCCCCTGGGGGAGAAGATAACTGGTGCAGTAGACAGGGCACAGCTTTTGCAGAAGCTTCGGTATGCGGTGGAAACAACATATGGCAAGAAAAATCTGTCGCGGAATGCCGAATTGCAACATTACACAGCAACCGTAAGAAATGCTGCACTGTATTCATAAGAAATGATCACACTCGGCAAGATAGCTTGCATACAGTTAGAGAAGGAGCGGAAAATTTCGAGACACATATGGGGGCACCAAAAAACATGAGGATATCTGGATATACACAAAACGACAGGAACTGTATGAAAATATTGAACCTACATCGAGCAAGATACGGAAGAGGTGGTTACGAGATGTTGGACAAATCATCAGAATGGGCGATGAGAGATTGACTAAGGAGATATGGAATACAACATGCCATACGTAAACAACTGGGTGGAGGAAGTCAGATGATTGGAAGGCTGTAGGAATAAAAGGAATCTGCAGGCCACTGTACAGGACAGGGATAAGTATAAATGGTTGGTGGATGGTCATAGGTGGCCGGACACCAAAGTCAAAGTTGTCTTGATAAGAAGAAGAAAAACACAAAACAAGCGAGAGAATGAAGAAACAAGCGACACGTGATCCTGAAGGATCCTAACGAAGCAGCATCAGCAGCAACAGAAGAAGAAGAAGAAAACGATGAAGTGCTCAAGAAGTGCGGTCACCTTGAGGATGAGGCAGACGCAGAACGCACCGGGCAGACAAGCGGCGAATTCCCGTGCCGCGGAAACCGGTTCTGTGCCCCATTAGAAGCAAAGGCGCTTCTCGCTGACCACCCTTCTCCACAGCCTCCGCTATCAGCTTGCCAGACCGTTTCCCTGCCGTTACAGTAATCGCCATCTAGTATTACGGTTGTTTTGTCTGTGTCGGTTGCCAGCACTACCGCGAAAAAAGATACACTTGAAGGCGCAGTCGTTCAAATTATCATCCCCATGTTACGTCATGCAAACTCTGTAAATTTCTCTATGAAATAATCCTGTTTGTTGCAGTTAAGTCATAAAATATTGGTGTCCCTTTACTACATTTTCAGCAGTCCACTGATCCTGTCAGAATTATGTTACGGAAGGATTTGAGTGTAATAAACTTTATGAACAAATTGTGATAGTTGCTGCGCTCTTGCTGCAATGTTAACAAAATCAAATGTTTGTATACCTATTGTACCAAACTGCTAATGTCATCAGTCCATAGACTTACAAGCTACTTTAACTTAGACGAGTGCGTAACTTGACGCCTTAGACCACGCGACCATCCGCCAATGTGAACAAATTATCTCTATTTTGATACTCATGTGGTATCCCGTTGTTATAAACCTGATATTGGAACTGGTAATGCCTACGAAAACATACTTCGAGAATTCGTTTCATTTGAAAAGTCCACTGTGGTAGCGCAGAGATAAGACACTGGAACGGAATCCATAGAACGGAGTTTCGAATCTCTGTCATGCCGCGCAGATTACATTTTCAATCAGTTTAGTACCTTTACCGCATAACAAAACTGCTGCGTATAGGTGTATTTCAATAAGCGCGGTTGTACTCAAATAGTAAACATGTGCTGTAGTTCGACGTTTGTAACTAACACCTGGCAATAATGTAGAAAATTTGGCTATGGATGTGATAATAGTAGAATCGACGAAAGTCGCAAAAAGAGGGCACACCTTGCACTGTTATTCTCTTGTTTTGGGCAGCGAACATTGCACTGTACACCGGGACTGTTATCGCCATACGGTTTGCCGAGTGCTGTTTCGCGTGTCACGTCCGCTTTGGTATACAAGCATTCAGTGCCGGCTGCTAACGTACGCTAGGCTGGCAGCTGGGGAAAGCTCAGTGTCGGTCGAGTACCTCCGGTATGTCACGTCAGCAGCCCCCATCATTCACCGTACCGCAGAAGACACACATTTTTAAAATTTTGACACGAGCTAAGGCATAAAACTGTTCGCATCAACAGCGGACTAAGACGGGAGTGGGAGATCGGGTGGGGGAGGGGGGGGCACCAACCTGGGCCTCTCGTCCTGGAGGGCCTCCAAATCTCTTAGAGCTTTGAAATATCGATACCCCGCAGGACCGGACCATTTTGAATCAAATTCAAGATATGTTAAGTACGAGGTAGCTTGGACTTCAAGCTTCCATACATATGGTGAGTATAAAGACAGGTACTTGCAAGCCATTCGCCGAATCGAGACAGTGCGGGTAAGTAATGTTACACGCCGGGCCACCCCCGTAGATGCGTAGTGCATGTCGAGATGACGTCTGCACCGGAGGTCAACAAATGGAAGGCGAGGTTTCTCAACAGCAAGGCGCGTAGCATGCGCAAAAATTTGGAAACGAGAAACGATAATGAGAATAAGACCTACAGTTATGCACACAATTACACTATGTACCATCATCCACTTCAAATTTCTAAGTTCTGTCCTTACTGGTTTTGGCTGGGTGACAGTTCGCCAATAAATGAATCGCTCAGAACATTCAGTTTTAAAGAAAGATATGTATCAATGTACGGAATAAACCCGTTGAGGACGTTCTGGAAAAATCATATTCACTCTAGAAAATTTTTATTTGTATTCTCCTAGAAAATTTTGTTACTGGCAAATGAATCGCTACTCAAAACATTTTAGACGCAATGTGTAAGCAC